>CM060473.1:7079957-8279957 GCA_030544235.1 Lepturacanthus savala
TTACTGAACTTACTTGGACATTTTTATTAATATTATTATTCTAATTAAATGTCAGACCTAACTGTAGGCCTGACATTTAATGAAAACTTTCTGCAAAACAGACAGACCATCTGTAGCTCTGTACAGATTTTTCTCCTCTTTTCTGTTAGTTCTTTTTTTATTTTCTTTCATTCTGTTTTTAGTGGGCACCATCTGTTTTGAATAACATTTCATTGCTTAATGTCACTGGACAAAATCTATTGGTTTCACTTTCTGTAATCAGTATATTAAACAATTTCCATTTCCAAAATTTCAAAAAAGATTTGTTCCAGTGAAAAGAAATTCAATTCAAAGATGTTTTGCTTTTCCTCTTCATGATTTTATCTGCTCTGCAGCCCAAGCTGGGTGGAAATATTGCCAAAATGTGGCTTTGAACACTCACATCTCTCTGTTGCTTCCATCAAAAACTTTTCTGTAGAAGACGTATTGATACACAAAATGCCCAGTTTTTTAGGGCCCGAGCGGCGACTGCATAGCAGTCGCGGTACCGCGAGGCCCTATTGTTCTCCAAAAGATTATTATTATTATTATTATTATTATTATTATTCTTATTAGGGCCCGAGCGGCGACTGCATAGCAGTCGCGGTACGCGAGGCCCTATTGTTCTCCAAAAGATTATTATTATTATTATTATTATTATTATTATTCTTATTAGGGCCCGAGCGGCGACTGCATAGCAGTCGCGGTACGCGAGGCCCTATTGTTCTCCAAAAGATTATTATTATTCTTATTATTATTATTATTATTATTATTATTATTATTATTAGGGCCCGAGCGGCGACTGCATAGCAGTCGCGGTACCGCGAGGCCCTATTGTTCTCCAAAAGATTATTATTATTCTTATTATTATTATTCTTTTTTTTCTTTTTCTTCCGCGTCTTTGATTGCCCTTTTGGAGGCCTGAACATACTTAAAAAGTCCCCATTTTTTCTGGACGCATCAGACCCGGCGAAAAATTACGTATTTCGTAGGTTTTGAAAATGGGCGGGGCAAAATGGCTCAGTAGCGCCCCCTTGTCACTTTCAAAACACCCCCCCCATAGGGGTTAGTTTATCGTATCTTCACGAAACTCGGCACACGCGTTTATCATGCCAAGGCGCACAAAAAATCCTCTTGACGTCATGGTGAAAGTCAAACAGGAAGTCGGCCATTTTTAATCAAACATCGACGAAGACGCCGTTTGCAGGCAACGTAAATTCACCTACTAGTCAGACACTATAGCCTGCAGCAGCGTAAAATTTTGGTTGTAGCATCTAAAAGGCTTGATCATGAAAACTCGTCAAAATGGTGAGTTTTCATGGGAGGGCGTGGCCTCGGCGAGGCCTCAAATTCTGATGTTTCGCCATGAAAAAGGAAGTTGTGTTTTCTCCATGAAAGGAACATCCTAACTGCATGAAATTGATGGTGTATGATGCTGGTCATGCTCTGAACACGTGTATATGGTTATAATCACGCCATGTCCAACCGCCCCCTGCTGGCAGCAGGAAGTCACTGTCGTCACGCTTTAATGAATTTCTCAGAGGAAATTATGGATAACCACTTCAAATTGTGTTTCTGGCATGTCAAGACCTTTGTGATGAAATGTCTTTAATACCATGAGTTTTCATTGGAGGGCGTGGCCTCGGCAAGGCGGCGAGTTTCCATCCCTCGCCATGTGACATCAACTCATCATAACTTCCACATGCTATATTCTATCTGCACCAAATCTCTGATGCTTCATAAGGGTCCTGTCCTGAACATATTTATACACTCATATTCACTTACACTCATAGCGCCCCCTATTGGTAGCAGGAAATAACTTTAAAATGTAAAGCCCCATGCTTTATCTTTAACCTAGACTTACAAAATTCGGCAGACACATGGAGTACTTCAGGACGGACAAAAAAGCCTCTTGGATCCATATCCTAAGTCCGACAGGAAGTCAGCCATCTTGAATTGAACGTCAGTGATATCGCTGTTTGCAGGCATCATACTTTGACGAACTAGTCCTAGGGATTTATCAGCAGTGACTTCAAATTTTGGCTGTGGCATCTAAAGACGTCAATGATGAAAAAACATTGAAATGGTGGCTCTAAAGGTTAGGGCGTGGCCTCGGTGAGGCCTCAAATCCTGATGTTTCACCATGAAAAAGGAAGTTGTGATTTCTCCAGGAATGGAACATCCTAACTGCATGAAATTGATGGTGTATGATGCTGGTCATGCTCTGAACACGTGTACGTGTTTATATACACGCCACGTCAGACCGCCCCCTGCTGGCAGCAGGAAGTCACTGTTGTCACGCTTTAATGAATTTCTCCTAGAGAATAACCCGCAACCGCTTCAAATCATGTCTCTAACATCTCAAGAACTTTGTTATGAGAAAGTTTACAAACGGTGACAATTCAGTAATGGGTGTTAGCGTTGGCAGACAGCGAATTACGCTGCCTCTCCCTCAGACAGGGACTTGAGATAGTTTCAACATATTGCCTCAAAATCAACGATCGCCCCCGACACAAAGCAAACACACATGCTCTGACTCGCCCATACCCCGACTCGCCCGTACCCCGACCGCCCATACCCCGCGGTGCACCCGCGAGGGCCCTTCATTGCTGCTTGCAGCACTAGTTATTAGGGCCCGAGCGGCGACTGCATAGCAGTCGCGGTACCGCGAGGCCCTATTGTTCTCCAAAAGATTATTATTATTTCTTATTTATTATTAGGGCCCGAGCGGCGACTGCATAGCAGTCGCGGTACCGCGAGGCCCTATTGTTCTCCAAAAGATTATTATTATTATTATTCTTATTATTCTTATTCTTTTTTTTCTTTTTCTTCCGCGTCTTTGATTGCCCTTTTGGAGGCCTGAACATACTTAAAAAGTCCCCATTTTTTCTGGACGCATCAGGCCCGGCGAAAAATTACGTATTTCGTAGGTTTTGAAAATGGGCGGGGCAAAATGGCTCAGTAGCGCCCCCTTTTCACTTTCAAAACACCCCCCCCATAGGGGTTAGTTTATCGTATCTTCACGAAACTCGGCACACGCGTTTATCATGCCAAGGCGCACAAAAAATCCTCTTGACGTCATGGTGAAAGTCAAACAGGAAGTCGGCCATTTTGAATCAAACATCGCCGAAGACGCCGTTTGCAGGCAACGTAAATTCACCTACTTGTCAGACACTATAGCCTGCAGTGGCGTAAAATTTTGGATGTAGCTTCTAAAAGGCTTGATCATGAAAACTCGTCGAAATGGTGAGTTTTCATGGGAGGGCGTGGCCTCAGCGAGGCCTCAAATTCTGATGTTTCGCCATGAAAAAGGAAGTTGTGTTTTCTCCATGAAAGGAACATCCTAAATGCATGAAATTGATGGTGCATGATGCTGGTCCCGCCCTGAACACGTGTATATGTTTATATTCACGCCACGTCAAACCGCCCCCTGCTGGCAGCAGGAAGTCACTGTCGTCACGCTTTAATGAATTTCTCAGAGGAAATTATGGATAACCACTTCAAATTGTGTTTCTGGCATGTCAAGACCTTTGTGATGAAATGTGTTTAATACCATGAGTTTTCATTGGAGGGCGTGGCCTCGGCGAGGCGGCGAGTTTCCATCCCTCGCCATGTGACATCAACTCATCATAACTTCCACATGCTATATTCTATCTGCACCAAATCTCTGATGCTTCATAAGGGTTACGCCCTGAACATATTTATACACTCATATTCACTCACACTCACAGCGCCCCCTATTGGTAGCAGGAAATAACTTTCAAATGTAAAGCCCCATGCTTTATCTTTAACCTAGACTTACAAAATTCAACAGACACATGGAGTACTTCAGGACGGACAAAAAATCCTCTTGGATCCATATCCTAAGTCCAACAGGAAGTCGGCCATCTTGAATTGAACGTCAGCGATATCGCCGTTTGGAGGCGTCGTACTTTGACGAACTAGTCCTAGGGATTTATCAGCAGTGACTTCAAATTTTGGCTGTGGCATCTAAAGACGTCAATGATGAAAAAACATTGAAATGGTGGCTCTAAAGGTTAGGGCGTGGCCTCGGTGAGGCCTCAAATCCTGATGTTTCGCCATGAAAAAGGAAGTTGTGATTTCTCCAGGAAAGGAACATCCTAACTGCATGAAATTCATGGTGTATGATGCTGGTCATGCTCTGAACATGTGTACGTGTTTATATTCACGCCACATCAGACCGCCCCCTGCTGGCAGCAGGAAGTCACTGTTGTCACGCTTTAATGAATTTCTCCTAGAGAATAATCCACAACCGCTTCAAATCGTGTCTCTAACATTTCAAGAACTTTGTTATGAGAAAGTTTACAAACGGTGACACTTCAGTAATGGGTGTTAGCGTTGGCAGACAGCGAATTACGCTGCCTCTCCCTCAGACAGGGAGTTGAGATGGTTTCAACATATTGCCTCAAAATCAATGATCGCCCCCGACACAAAGCAAACACACATGCTCTGACTCGCCCATACCCCGACTCGCCCGTACCCCGACCGCCCATACCCCGCGAGGGCCCTTCAATGCTGCTTGCAGCACTAGTTCTTTTTTTTCTTTGTCTTCCGCGTCTTTGAATGCCCTTTTGGGGGCCTGAACATACCTAAAAAGTCCCCATTTTTTCTGGACGCATCAGGCCCGGCGAAAAATTACGAATTTCGTAGGTTTTGAAAATGGGCGGGGCAAAATGGCTCAGTAGCGCCCCCTTGTCACTTTCAATACACCCCCCCCATAGGGGTTAGTTTATCGTATCTTCACGAAACTCGGCACACGCGTTTATCATGCCAAGGCGCACAAAAAATCCTCTTGACGTCATGGTGAAAGTCAAACAGGAAGTCGGCCATTTTGAATCAAACATCGGCGAAGACGCCGTTTGCAGGCAACGTAAATTCACATACTAGTCGGAGACTATAGCCTGCAGCGGCGTAAAATTTTGGTTGTAGCTTCTAAAAGGCTTGATCATGAAAAATCATTGAAATGGTGAGTTTTCATGGGAGGGCGTGGCCTCGGCGAGGCCTCAAATTCTGATGTTTCGCCATGAAAAAAGAAGTTGTGTTTTCTCCATGAAAGGAACATCCTAACTGCATGAAATTGATGGTGTATGATGCTGGTCCCGCCCTGAACACGTGTATATGTTTATATTCACACCACGTCAAACCGCCCCCTGCTGGCAGCAGGAAGTCACTGTCGTCACGCTTTAATGAATTTCTCAGAGGAAATTATGGATAACCACTTCAAATTGTGTTTCTGGCATGTCAAGACCTTTGTGATGAAATGTCTTTAATACCATGAGTTTTCTTTGGAGGGCGTGGCCTCAGCGAGGCGGCGAGTTTCCATCCCTCGCCATGTGACATCAACTCATCATAACTTCCACATGCTATATTCTATCTGCACCAAATCTCTGATGCTTCATAAGGGTCCCGCCCTGAACATATTTATACACTCATATTCACTTACACTCATAGCGCCCCCTATTGGTAGCAGGAAACAACTTTCAAATGTAAAGCCCCATGCTTTATCTTTAACCTAGACTTACGAAATTCGGCAGACACATGGAGTACTTCAGGACGGACAAAAAAGCCTCTTGGATCCATATCCTAAGTCCAACAGGAAGTCAGCCATCTTGAATTGAACGTCAGTTATATCGCCGTTTGCAGGCGTCATACTTTGACGAACTAGTCCTAGGGATTTATCAGCAGTGACTTCAAATTTTGGCTGTGGCATCTAAAGACGTCAATGATGAAAAAACATTGGAATGGTGGCTCTAAAGGTTAGGGCGTGGCCTCGGTGAGGCCTCAAATCCTGATGTTTCGCTATGAAAAAGGAAGTTGTGATTTCTCCAGGAAAGGAACATCCTAACTGCATGAAATTGATGGTGTATGATGCTGGTCATGCTCTGAACACGTGTACGTGTTTATATTCACGCCACGTCAGACCGCCCCCTGCTGGCAGCAGGAAGTCACTGTTGTCACGCTTTAATGAATTTCTCCTAGAGAATAACCCACAGCCACTTCAAATCGTGTCTCTAACATTTCAAGAACTTTGTTATGAGAAAGTTTACAAACGGTGACAATTCAGTAATGAGTGTTAGCATTGCCAGACAGCAAATTACGCTGCCTCTCCCTCAGACAGGGAGTTGAGATAGTTTCAACATATTGCCTCAAAATCAACGATCGCCCCCGACACAAAGCAAACACACATGCTCTGACTCGCCCATACCCCGACTCGCCCATACCCCGACCGCCCATACCCCGACCGCCCATACCCCGCGAGGGCCCTTCAATGCTGCTTGCAGCACTAGTTTATTCTTTTTTTTCTTTTTCTTCCGCGTCTTTGATTGCCCTTTTGGAGGCCTGAACATACTTAAAAAGTCCCCATTTTTTCTGGACGCATCAGACCCGGCGAAAAATTACGTATTTCGTAGGTTTTGAAAATGGGCGGGGCAAAATGGCTCAGTAGCGCCCCCTTTTCACTTTCAAAACACCCCCCCCATAGGGGTTAGTTTATCGTATCTTCACGAAACTCGGCACACGCGTTTATCATGCCAAGGCGCACAAAAAATCCTCTTGACGTCATGGTGAAAGTCAAACAGGAAGTCGGCCATTTTGAATCAAACATCGCCGAAGACGCCGTTTGCAGGCAACGTAAATTCACCTACTAGTCAGACACTATAGCCTGCAGCGGCGTAAAATTTTGGATGTAGCTTCTAAAAGGCTTGATCATGAAAACTCGTCGAAATGGTGAGTTTTCATGGGAGGGCGTGGCCTCAGCGAGGCCTCAAATTCTGATGTTTCGCCATGAAAAAGGAAGTTGTGTTTTCTCCATGAAAGGAACATCCTAAATGCATGAAATTGATGGTGCATGATGCTGGTCCCGCCCTGAACACGTGTATATGTTTATATTCACGCCACGTCAAACCGCCCCCTGCTGGCAGCAGGAAGTCACTGTCGTCACGCTTTAATGAATTTCTCAGAGGAAATTATGGATAACCACTTCAAATTGTGTTTATGGCATGTCAAGACCTTTGTGATGAAATGTGTTTAATACCATGAGTTTTCATTGGAGGGCGTGGCCTCGGCGAGGCGGCGAGTTTCCATCCCTCGCCATGTGACATCAACTCATCATAACTTCCACATGCTATATTCTATCTGCACCAAATCTCTGATGCTTCATAAGGGTCCCGCCCTGAACATATTTATACACTCATATTCACTCACACTCATAGCGCCACCTATTGGTAGCAGGAAATAACTTTCAAATGTAAAGCCCCATGCTTTATCTTTAACCTAGACTTACAAAATTCGGCAGACACATGGAGTACTTCAGGACGGACAAAAAAGCCTCCTGAATCCATATCCTAAGTCCGACAGGAAGTCGGCCATCTTGAATTGAACGTCAGCGATATCGCCGTTTGCAGGCGTCGTACTTTGACGAACTAGTCCTAGGGATTTATCAGCAGTGACTTCAAATTTTGGCTGTGGCGTCTAAAGACGTCAATGATGAAAAAACATTGAAATGGTGGCTCTAAAGGTTAGGGCGTGGCCTCGGTGAGGCCTCAAATCCTGATGTTTCGCCATGAAAAAGGAAGTTGTGATTTCTCCAGGAAAGGAACATCCTAACTGCATGAAATTGATGGTGTATGATGCTGGTCATGCTCTGAACACGTGTACGTGTTTATATTCACGCCACGTCAGACCGCCCCCTGCTGGCAGCAGGAAGTCACTGTTGTCACGCTTTAATGAATTTCTCCTAGAGAATAACCCACAACCGCTTCAAATCGTGTCTCTAACATCTCAAGAACTTTGTTATGAGAAAGTTTACAAACGGTGACAATTCAGTAATGGGTGTTAGCGTTGGCAGACAGCGAATTACGCTGCCTCTCCCTCAGACAGGGACTTGAGATAGTTTCAACATATTGCCTCAAAATCAACGATCACCCCCGACACAAAGCAAACACACATGCTCTGACTCGCCCATACCCCGACTCGCCCGTACCCCGACCGCCCATACCCCGACTGCCCATACCCCGCGAGGGCCCTTCAATGCTGCTTGCAGCACTAGTTAGGGCCCGAGCGGCGACTGCATAGCAGTCGCGGTACCGCGAGGCCCTATTGTTCTCCAAAAGATTATTATTAGGGCCCGAGCGGCGACTGCATAGCAGTCGCGGTACCGCGAGGCCCTATTGTTCTCCAAAAGATTATTATTATTATTATTCTTATTCTTATTCTTTTTTTTCTTTGTCTTCCGCGTCTTTGATTGCCCTTTTGGAGGCCTGAACATACTTAAAAAGTCCCCATTTTTTCTGGACGCATCAGACCCGGCGAAAAATTACGTATTTCGTAGGTTTTGAAAATGGGCGGGGCAAAATGGCTCAGTAGCGCCCCCTTGTCACTTTCAAAACACCCCCCCCATAGGGGTTAGTTTATCGTATCTTCACGAAACTCGGCACACGCGTTTATCATGCCAAGGCGCACAAAAAATCCTCTTGACGTCATGGTGAAAGTCAAACAGGAAGTCGGCCATTTTTAATCAAACATCGACGAAGACGCCGTTTGCAGGCAACGTAAATTCACCTACTAGTCAGACACTATAGCCTGCAGCGGCGTAAAATTTTGGTTGTAGCATCTAAAAGGCTTGATCATGAAAACTCGTCGAAATGGTGAGTTTTCATGGGAGGGCGTGGCCTCGGCGAGGCCTCAAATTCTGATGTTTCGCCATGAAAAAGGAAGTTGTGTTTTCTCCATGAAAGGAACATCCTAACTGCATTAAATTGATGGTGCATGATGCTGGTCCCGCCCTGAACACGTGTATATGTTTATATTCACGCCACGTCAAACCGCCCCCTGCTGGCAGCAGGAAGTCACTGTCGTCACGCTTTAATGAATTTCTCAGAGGAAATTATGGATAACCACTTCAAATTGTGTTTCTGGCATGTCAAGACCTTTGTGATGAAATGTGTTTAATACCATGAGTTTTCATTGGAGGGCGTGGCCTCGGCGAGGCAGCGAGTTTCCATCCCTCGCCATGTGACATCAACTCATCATAACTTCCACATGCTATATTCTATCTGCACCAAATCTCTGATGCTTCATAAGGGTTACGCCCTGAACATATTTATACACTCATATTCACTCACACTCACAGCGCCCCCTATTGGTAGCAGGAAATAACTTTCAAATGTAAAGCCCCATGCTTTATCTTTAACCTAGACTTACAAAATTCAACAGACACATGGAGTACTTCAGGACGGACAAAAAAGCCTCTTGGATCCATATCCTAAGTCCGACAGGAAGTCAGCCATCTTGAATTGAACGTCAGCGATATCGCCGTTTGGAGGCGTCGTACTTTGACGAACTAGTCCTAGGGATTTATCAGCAGTGACTTCAAATTTTGGCTGTGGCATCTAAAGACGTCAATGATGAAAAAACATTGAAATGGTGGCTCTAAAGGTTAGGGCGTGGCCTCGGTGAGGCCTCAAATCCTGATGTTTCGCCATGAAAAAGGAAGTTGTGATTTCTCCAGGAAAGGAACATCCTAACTGCATGAAATTGATGGTGTATGATGCTGGTCATGCTCTGAACACGTGTACGTGTTTATATACACGCCACGTCAGACCGCCCCCTGCTGGCAGCAGGAAGTCACTGTTGTCACGCTTTAATGAATTTCTCCTAGAGAATAACCCACAACCGCTTCAAATCGTGTCTCTAACATCTCAAGAACTTTGTTATGAGAAAGTTTACAAACGGTGACAATTCAGTAATGGGTGTTAGCGTTGGCAGACAGCGAATTACGCTGCCTCTCCCTCAGACAGGGACTTGAGATAGTTTCAACATATTGCCTCAAAATCAACGATCACCCCCGACACAAAGCAAACACACATGCTCTGACTCGCCCATACCCCGACTCGCCCGTACCCCGACCGCCCATACCCCGACTGCCCATACCCCGCGAGGGCCCTTCAATGCTGCTTGCAGCACTAGTTATTATTATTATTATTATTATTATTATTATTATTCTTATTCTTATTCTTTTTTTTCTTTGTCTTCCGCGTCTTTGATTGCCCTTTTGGGGGCCTGAACATACTTAAAAAGTCCCCATTTTTTCTGGACGCATCAGACCCGGCGAAAAATTACGTATTTCGTAGGTTTTGAAAATGGGCGGGGCAAAATGGCTCAGTAGCGCCCCCTTTTCACTTTCAAAACACCCCCCCCATAGGGGTTAGTTCCTCGTATCTTCACGAAACTCGGCACACACGTTTATCATGCCAAGGCGCACAAAAAATCCTCTTGACGTCATGGTGAAAGTCAAACAGGAAGTCGGCCATTTTTAATCAAACATCGGCGAAGACGCCGTTTGCAGGCAACGTAAATTCACGTATTAGTCAGAGACTATAGCCTGCAGCGGCGTAAAATTTTGGTTGTAGCATCTAAAAGGCTTGATCATGAAAACTCGTCGAAATGGTGAGTTTTCATGGGAGGGCGTGGCCTCAGCGAGGCCTCAAATTCTGATGTTTCGCCATGAAAAAGGAAGTTGTGTTTTCTCCATGAAAGGAACATTCAAACTGCCTGAAATTGATGGTGTATGATGCTGGTCCCGCCCTGAACACGTGTATATGTTTAAATTCACGCCATGTCAGACCGCCCCCTGCTGGCAGCAGGAAGTCACTGTTGTCACGCTTTAATGAATTTCTCAGAGGAAATTATGGATAACCACTTCAAATTGTGTTTCTGGCATGTCAAGACCTTTGTGATGAAATGTGTTTAATACCATGAGTTTTCATTGGAGGGCGTGGCCTCGGCGAGGCGGCGAGTTTCCATCCCTCGCCATGTGACATCAACTCATCATAACTTCCACATGCTATATTCTATCTGCACCAAATCTCTGATGCTTCATAAGGGTTACGCCCTGAACATATTTATACACTCATATTCACTCACACTCACAGCGCCCCCTATTGGTAGCAGGAAATAACTTTCAAATGTAAAGCCCCATGCTTTATCTTTAACCTAGACTTACAAAATTCGGCAGACACATGGAGTACTTCAGGACGGACAAAAAAGCCTCTTGGATCCATATCCTAAGTCCGACAGGAAGTCAGCCATCTTGAATTGAACGTCAGCGATATCGCCGTTTGCAGGCATCATACTTTGACGAACTAGTCCTAGGGATTTATCAGCAGTGACTTCAAATTTTGGCTGTGGCATCTAAAGACGTCAATGATGAAAAAACATTGAAATGGTGGCTCTAAAGGTTAGGGCGTGGCCTCGGTGAGGCCTCAAATCCTGATGTTTCGCCATGAAAAAGGAAGTTGTGATTTCTCCAGGAAAGGAACATCCTAACTGCATGAAATTGATGGTGTATGATGCTGGTCATGCTCTGAACACGTGTACGTGTTTATATACACGCCACGTCAGACCGCCCCCTGCTGGCAGCAGGAAGTCACTGTTGTCACGCTTTAATGAATTTCTCCTAGAGAATAACCCGCAACCGCTTCAAATCATGTCTCTAACATCTCAAGAACTTTGTTATGAGAAAGTTTACAAACGGTGACAATTCAGTAATGGGTGTTAGCGTTGGCAGACAGCGAATTACGCTGCCTCTCCCTCAGACAGGGACTTGAGATAGTTTCAACATATTGCCTCAAAATCAACGATCGCCCCCGACACAAAGCAAACACACATGCTCTGACTCGCCCATACCCCGACTCGCCCATACCCCGACTGCCCATACCCCGCGAGGGCCCTTCAATGCTGCTTGCAGCACTAGTTCTTTTTTTTCTTTGTCTTCCGCGTCTTTGATTGCCCTTTTGGAGGCCTGAACATACCTAAAAAGTCCCCATTTTTTCTGGACGCATCAGGCCCGGCGAAAAATTACATATTTCATCGGTTTTGAAAATGGGCGGGGCAAAATGGCTCAGTAGCGCCCCCTTGTCACTTTCAAAACACCCCCCCCATAGGGGTTAGTTTATCGTATCTTCACGAAACTCGGCACACGCGTTTATCATGCCAAGGCGCACAAAAAATCCTCTTGACGTCATGGTGAAAGTCAAACAGGAAGTCGGCCATTTTGAATCAAACATCGCCGAAGACGCCGTTTGCAGGCAACGAAAATCACCTACTAGTCAGAGACTATAGCCTGCAGCGGCGTAAAATTTTGGTTGTAGCATCTAAAAGGCTTGATCATGAAAACTCGTCGAAATGGTGAGTTTTCATTGGAGGGCGTGGCCTCGGCGAGGCCTCAAATTCTGATGTTTCGCCATGAAAAAGGAAGTTGTGTTTTCTCCATGAAAGGAACATCCTAACTGCATGAAATTGATGGTGTATGATGCTGGTCATGCTCTGAACACGTGTATATGTTTATATTCACGCCACGTCAAACCGCCCCCTGCTGGCAGCAGGAAGTCACTGTCGTCACGCTTTAATGAATTTCTCAGAGGAAATTATGGATAACCACTTCAAATTGTGTTTCTGGCATGTCAAGACCTTTGTGATGAAATGTCTTTAATACCATGAGTTTTCATTGGAGGGCGTGGCCTCGGCGAGGCGGCGAGTTTCCATCCCTCGCCATGTGACATCAACTCATCATAACTTCCACATGCTATATTCTATCTGCACCAAATCTCTGATGCTTCATAAGGGTCCTGTCCTGAACATATTTATACACTCATATTCACTTACACTCATAGCGCCCCCTATTGGTAGCAGGAAATAACTTTCAAATGTAAAGCCCCATGCTTTATCTTTAACCTAGACTTACGAAATTCGGCAGACACATGGAGTACTTCAGGACGGACAAAAAAGCCTCTTGGATCCATATCCTAAGTCCGACAGGAAGTCGGCCATCTTGAATTGAACGTCAGTGATATCGCCGTTTGCAGGCGTCGTACTTTGACGAACTAGTCCTAGGGATTTATCAGCAGTGACTTCAAATTTTGGCTGTGGCATCTAAAGACGTCAATGATGAAAAAACATTGAAATGGTGGCTCTAAAGGTTAGGGCGTGGCCTCGGTGAGGCCTCAAATCCTGATGTTTCGCCATGAAAAAGGAAGTTGTGATTTCTAGAGGAAAGAAACATCCTAACTGCATGAAATTGATGGTGTATGATGCTGGTCATGCTCTGAACACGTGTACATGTTTATATTCACGCCACATCAGACCGCCCCCTGCTGGCAGCAGGAAGTCACTGTTGTCACGCTTTAATGAATTTCTCCTAGAGAATAACCCACAACCGCTTCAAATCGTGTCTCTAACATCTCAAGAACTTTGTTATGAGAAACTTTACAAACGGTGACAATTCAGTAATGGGTGTTAGCGTTGGCAGACAGCGAATTACGCTGCCTCTCCCTCAGACAGGGACTTGAGATAGTTTCAACATATTGCCTCAAAATCAACGATCGCCCCCGACACAAAGCAAACACATATGCTCTGACTCGCCCATACCCCGACTCGCCCATACCCCGACTGCCCATACCCCGCGAGGGCCCTTCAATGCTGCTTGCAGCACTAGTTATTATTATTATTCTTTTTTTTCTTTTTCTTCCGCGTCTTTGATTGCCCTTTTGGAGGCCTGAACATACTTAAAAAGTCCCCATTTTTTCTGGACGCATCAGACCCGGCGAAAAATTACGTATTTCGTAGGTTTTGAAAATGGGCGGGGCAAAATGGCTCAGTAGCGCCCCCTTGTCACTTTCAAAACACCCCCCCCCATAGGGGTTAGTTTATCGTATCTTCACGAAACTCGGCACACGCGTTTATCATGCCAAGGCGCACAAAAAATCCTCTTGACGTCATGGTGAAAGTCAAACAGGAAGTCGGCCATTTTGAATCAAACATCGGCCAAGACGCCGTTTGCAGGCGACGTAATTTCACCTACTAGTCAGACACTATAGCCTGCAGCGGCGTAAAATTTTGGTCGTACCTTCTAAAAGGCTTGATCATGAAAAATCATTGAAATGGTGAGTTTTCATGGGAGGGCGTGGCCTCGGCGAGGCCTCAAATTCTGATGTTTCGCCATGAAAAAGAAAGTTGTGTTTTCTCCATGAAAGGAACATCCTAACTGCATGAAATTGATGGTGTATGATGCTGGTCCCGCCCTGAACACGTGTATATGTTTATAATCACGCCACGTCAAACCGCCCCCTGCTGGCAGCAGGAAGTCACTGTCGTCACGCTTTAATGAATTTCTCAGAGGAAATTATGGATAACCACTTCAAATTGTGTTTATGGCATGTCAAGACCTTTGTGATGAAATGTCTTTAATACCATGAGTTTTCATTGGAGGGCGTGGCCTCGGCGAGGCGGCGAGTTTCCATCCCTCGCCATGTGACATCAACTCATCATAACTTCCACATGCTATATTCTATCTGCACCAAATCTCTGATGCTTCATAAGGGTCCCGCCCTGAACGTATTTATACACTCATATTCACTCACACTCATAGCGCCCCCTATTGGTAGCAGGAAATAACTTTCAAATGTAAAGCCCCATGCTTTATCTTTAACCTAGACTTACAAAATTCGGCAGACACATGGAGTACTTCAGGACAGACAAAAAAGCCTCTTGGATCCATATCCTAAGTTTAACAGGAAGTCGGCCATCTTGAATTGAACGTCAGCGAAATCGCCGTTTGCAGGCGTCGTACTTTGACGAACTAGTCCTAGGGATTTATCAGCAGTGACTTCAAATTTTGGCTGTGGCGTCTAAAGACGTCAATGATGAAAAAACATTGAAATGGTGGCTCTAAAGGTTAGGGCGTGGCCTCGGTGAGGCCTCAAATCCTGATGTTTCGCCATGAAAAAGGAAGTTGTGATTTCTCCAGGAAAGGAACATCCTAACTGCATGAAATTGATGGTGTATGATGCTGGTCATGCTCTGAACACGTGTACGTGTTTATATACACGCCACGTCAGACCGCCCCCTGCTGGCAGCAGGAAGTCACTGTTGTCACGCTTTAATGAATTTCTCCTAGAGAATAACCCACAACCGCTTCAAATCGTGTCTCTAACATCTCAAGAACTTTGTTATGAGAAAGTTTACAAACGGTGACAATTCAGTAATGGGTGTTAGCGTTGCCAGACAGCGAATTACGCTGCCTCTCCCTCAGACAGGGAGTTGAGATAGTTTCAACATATTGCCTCAAAATCAACGATCGCCCCCGACACAAAGCAAACACATATGCTCTGACTCGCCCATACCCCGACTCGCCCGTACCCCGACTGCCCATACCCCGCGAGGGCCCTTCAATGCTGCTTGCAGCACTAGTTAGGGCCCGAGCGGCGACTGCATAGCAGTCGCGGTACGCGAGGCCCTATTGTTCTCCAAAAGATTATTATTATTCTTATTATTAGGGCCCGAGCGGCGACTGCATAGCAGTCGCGGTACGCGAGGCCCTATTGTTCTCCAAAAGATTATTATTATTCTTATTATTATTATTATTATTATTATTATTATTATTATTTATTCTTTTTTTTCTTTGTCTTCCGCGTCTTTGATTGCCCTTTTGGAGGCCTGAACATACCTAAAAAGTCCCCATTTTTTCTGGACGCATCAGGCCCGGCGAAAAATTACATATTTCATCGGTTTTGAAAATGGGCGGGGCAAAATGGCTCAGTAGCGCCCCCTTGTCACTTTCAAAACACCCCCCCCATAGGGGTTAGTTTATCGTATCTTCACGAAACTCGGCACACGCGTTTATCATGCCAAGGCGCACAAAAAATCCTCTTGACGTCATGGTGAAAGTCAAACAGGAAGTCGGCCATTTTGAATCAAACATCGCCGAAGACGCCGTTTGCAGGCAACGAAAATCACCTACTAGTCAGAGACTATAGCCTGCAGCGGCGTAAAATTTTGGTTGTAGCATCTAAAAGGCTTGATCATGAAAACTCGTCGAAATGGTGAGTTTTCATTGGAGGGCGTGGCCTCGGCGAGGCCTCAAATTCTGATGTTTCGCCATGAAAAAGGAAGTTGTGTTTTCTCCATGAAAGGAACATCCTAACTGCATGAAATTGATGGTGTATGATGCTGGTCATGCTCTGAACACGTGTATATGTTTATATTCACGCCACGTCAAACCGCCCCCTGCTGGCAGCAGGAAGTCACTGTCGTCACGCTTTAATGAATTTCTCAGAGGAAATTATGGATAACCACTTCAAATTGTGTTTCTGGCATGTCAAGACCTTTGTGATGAAATGTCTTTAATACCATGAGTTTTCATTGGAGGGCGTGGCCTCGGCGAGGCGGCGAGTTTCCATCCCTCGCCATGTGACATCAACTCATCATAACTTCCACATGCTATATTCTATCTGCACCAAATCTCTGATGCTTCATAAGGGTCCTGTCCTGAACATATTTATACACTCATATTCACTTACACTCATAGCGCCCCCTATTGGTAGCAGGAAATAACTTTCAAATGTAAAGCCCCATGCTTTATCTTTAACCTAGACTTACGAAATTCGGCAGACACATGGAGTACTTCAGGACGGACAAAAAAGCCTCTTGGATCCATATCCTAAGTCCGACAGGAAGTCGGCCATCTTGAATTGAACGTCAGTGATATCGCCGTTTGCAGGCGTCGTACTTTGACGAACTAGTCCTAGGGATTTATCAGCAGTGACTTCAAATTTTGGCTGTGGCATCTAAAGACGTCAATGATGAAAAAACATTGAAATGGTGGCTCTAAAGGTTAGGGCGTGGCCTCGGTGAGGCCTCAAATCCTGATGTTTCGCCATGAAAAAGGAAGTTGTGATTTCTAGAGGAAAGAAACATCCTAACTGCATGAAATTGATGGTGTATGATGCTGGTCATGCTCTGAACACGTGTACATGTTTATATTCACGCCACATCAGACCGCCCCCTGCTGGCAGCAGGAAGTCACTGTTGTCACGCTTTAATGAATTTCTCCTAGAGAATAACCCACAACCGCTTCAAATCGTGTCTCTAACATCTCAAGAACTTTGTTATGAGAAACTTTACAAACGGTGACAATTCAGTAATGGGTGTTAGCGTTGGCAGACAGCGAATTACGCTGCCTCTCCCTCAGACAGGGACTTGAGATAGTTTCAACATATTGCCTCAAAATCAACGATCGCCCCCGACACAAAGCAAACACATATGCTCTGACTCGCCCATACCCCGACTCGCCCATACCCCGACTGCCCATACCCCGCGAGGGCCCTTCAATGCTGCTTGCAGCACTAGTTATTATTAGGGCCCGAGCGGCGACTGCATAGCAGTCGCGGTACCGCGAGGCCCTATTGTTCTCCAAAAGATTATTATTATTATTCTTATTATTATTCTTATTCTTTTTTTTCTTTTTCTTCCGCGTCTTTGATTGCCCTTTTGGAGGCCTGAACATACTTAAAAAGTCCCCATTTTTTCTGGACGCATCAGACCCGGCGAAAAATTACGTATTTCGTAGGTTTTGAAAATGGGCGGGGCAAAATGGCTCAGTAGCGCCCCCTTTTCACTTTCAAAACACCCCCCCCATAGGGGTTAGTTTATCGTATCTTCACGAAACTCGGCACACGCGTTTATCATGCCAAGGCGCACAAAAAATCCTCTTGACGTCATGGTGAAAGTCAAACAGGAAGTCGGCCATTTTGAATCAAACATCGCCGAAGACGCCGTTTGCAGGCAACGTAAATTCACCTACTAGTCAGACACTATAGCCTGCAGCGGCGTAAAATTTTGGATGTAGCTTCTAAAAGGCTTGATCATGAAAACTCGTCGAAATGGTGAGTTTTCATGGGAGGGCGTGGCCTCGGCGAGGCCTCAAATTCTGATGTTTCGCCATGAAAAAGGAAGTTGTGTTTTCTCCATGAAAGGAACATCCTAAATGCATGAAATTGATGGTGCATGATGCTGGTCCCGCCCTGAACACGTGTATATGTTTATATTCACGCCACGTCAAACCGCCCCCTGCTGGCAGCAGGAAGTCACTGTCGTCACGCTTTAATGAATTTCTCAGAGGAAATTATGGATAACCACTTCAAATTGTGTTTATGGCATGTCAAGACCTTTGTGATGAAATGTGTTTAATACCATGAGTTTTCATTGGAGGGCGTGGCCTCAGCGAGGCGGCGAGTTTCCATCCCTCGCCATGTGACATCAACTCATCATAACTTCCACATGCTATATTCTATCTGCACCAAATCTCTGATGCTTCATAAGGGTTACGCCCTGAACATATTTATACACTCATATTCACTCACACTCACAGCGCCCCCTATTGGTAGCAGGAAATAACTTTCAAATGTAAAGCCCCATGCTTTATCTTTAACCTAGACTTACAAAATTCAACAGACACATGGAGTACTTCAGGACGGACAAAAAATCCTCTTGGATCCATATCCTAAGTCCAACAGGAAGTCGGCCATCTTGAATTGAACGTCAGCGATATCGCCGTTTGGAGGCGTCGTACTTTGACGAACTAGTCCTAGGGATTTATCAGCAGTGACTTCAAATTTTGGCTGTGGCATCTAAAGACGTCAATGATGAAAAAACATTGAAATGGTGGCTCTAAAGGTTAGGGCGTGGCCTCGGTGAGGCCTCAAATCCTGATGTTTCGCCATGAAAAAGGAAGTTGTGATTTCTCCAGGAAAGGAACATCCTAACTGCATGAAATTGATGGTGTATGATGCTGGTCATGCTCTGAACACGTGTACGTGTTTATATTCACGCCACATCAGACCGCCCCCTGCTGGCAGCAGGAAGTCACTGTTGTCACGCTTTAATGAATTTCTCCTAGAGAATAACCCACAACCGCTTCAAATCGTGTCTCTAACATCTCAAGAACTTTGTTATGAGAAAGTTTACAAACGGTGACAATTCAGTAATGGGTGATAGCGTTGCCAGACAGCGAATTACGCTGCCTCTCCCTCAGACAGGGACTTGAGATAGTTTTTTCAACATATTGCCTCAAAATCAACGATCGCCCCCCACACAAAGCAAACACATATGCTCTGACTCGCCCATACCCCGACTCGCCCATACCCCGACTGCCCATACCCCGCGAGGGCCCTTCAATGCTGCTTGCAGCACTAGTTATTATTATTATTCTTTTTTTTCTTTGTCTTCCGCGTCTTTGAATGCCCTTTTGGAGGCCTGAACATACCTAAAAAGTCCCCATTTTTTCTGGACGCATCAGGCCCGGCGAAAAATTACATATTTCATCGGTTTTGAAAATGGGCGGGGCAAAATGGCTCAGTAGCGCCCCCTTGTCACTTTCAAAACACCCCCCCCATAGGGGTTAGTTTATCGTATCTTCACGAAACTCGGCACACGCGTTTATCATGCCAAGGCGCACAAAAAATCCTCTTGACGTCATGGTGAAAGTCAAACAGGAAGTCGGCCATTTTGAATCAAACATCGCCGAAGACGCCGTTTGCAGGCAACGAAATTCACCTACTAGTCAGACACTATAGCCTGCAGCGGCGTAAAATTTTGGTTGTAGCATCTAAAAGGCTTGATCATGAAAACTCGTCGAAATGGTGAGTTTTCATTGGAGGGCGTGGCCTCGGCGAGGCCTCAAATTCTGATGTTTCGCCATGAAAAAGGAAGTTGTGTTTTCTCCATGAAAGGAACATCCTAACTGCATGAAATTGATGGTGTATGATGCTGGTCATGCTCTGAACACGTGTATATGTTTATATTCACGCCACGTCAAACCGCCCCCTGCTGGCAGCAGGAAGTCACTGTCGTCACGCTTTAATGAATTTCTCAGAGGAAATTATGGATAACCACTTCAAATTGTGTTTCTGGCATGTCAAGACCTTTATGATGAAATGTCTTTAATACCATGAGTTTTCATTGGAGGGCGTGGCCTCGGCGAGGCGGCGAGTTTCCATCCCTCGCCATGTGACATCAACTCATCATAACTTCCACATGCTATATTCTATCTGCACCAAATCTCTGATGCTTCATAAGGGTCCCGCCCTGAACATATTTATACACTCATATTCACTTACACTCATAGCGCCCCCTATTGGTAGCAGGAAATACTTTTCAAATGTAAAGCCCCATGCTTTATCTTTATCCTAGACTTACGAAATTCGGCAGTCACATGGAGTACTTCAGGACGGACAAAAAAGCCTCTTGGATCCATATCCTAAGTCCGACAGGAAGTCGGCCATCTTGAATTGAACGTCAGCGATATCGCCGTTTGCAGGCGTCATACTTTGACGAACTAGTCCTAGGGATTTATCAGCAGTGACTTCAAATTTTGGCTGTGGCATCTAAAGACGTCAATGATGAAAAAACATTGAAATGGTGGCTCTAAAGGTTAGGGCGTGGCCTCAGTGAGGCCTCAAATCCTGATGTTTCGCCATGAAAAAGGAAGTTGTGTTTTCTCCATGAAAGGAACATCCTAACTGCATGAAATTGATGGTGTATGATGCTGGTCCCTCTCTGAACACGTGTACATGTTTATATTCACGCCACGTCAGACCGCCCCCTGCTGGCAGCAGGAAGTCACTGTTGTCACGCTTTAATGAATTTCTCCTAGAGAATAACCCGCAACCGCTTCAAATCGTGTCTCTAACATCTCAAGAACTTTGTTATGAGAAAGTTTACAAACGGTGACAATTCAGTAATGGGTGTTAGCGTTGCCAGACAGCGAATTACGCTGCCTCTCCCTCAGACAGGGACTTGAGATAGTTTCAACATATTGCCTCAAAATCAACGATCGCCCCCGACACAAAGCAAACACATATGCTCTGACTCGCCCATACCCCGACTCGCCCATACCCCGACTGCCCATACCCCGCGAGGGCCCTTCAATGCTGCTTGCAGCACTAGTTATTTCTTATTCTTTTTTTTCTTTTTCTTCCGCGTCTTTGATTGCCCTTTTGGAGGCCTGAACATACTTAAAAAGTCCCCATTTTTTCTGGACGCATCAGACCCGGCGAAAAATTACGTATTTCGTAGGTTTTGAAAATGGGCGGGGCAAAATGGCTCAGTAGCGCCCCCTTTTCACTTTCAAAACACCCCCCCCATAGGGGTTAGTTTATCGTATCTTCACGAAACTCGGCACACGCGTTTATCATGCCAAGGCGCACAAAAAATCCTCTTGAAGTCATGGTGAAAGTCAAACAGGAAGTCGGCCATTTTGAATCAAACATCGCCGAAGACGCCGTTTGCAGGCAACGTAAATTCACCTACTTGTCAGACACTATAGCCTGCAGTGGCGTAAAATTTTGGATGTAGCTTCTAAAAGGCTTGATCATGAAAACTCGTCGAAATGGTGAGTTTTCATGGGAGGGCGTGGCCTCAGCGAGGCCTCAAATTCTGATGTTTCGCCATGAAAAAGGAAGTTGTGTTTTCTCCATGAAAGGAACATCCTAAATGCATGAAATTGATGGTGCATGATGCTGGTCCCGCCCTGAACACGTGTATATGTTTATATTCACGCCACGTCAAACCGCCCCCTGCTGGCAGCAGGAAGTCACTGTCGTCACGCTTTAATGAATTTCTCAGAGGAAATTATGGATAACCACTTCAAATTGTGTTTATGGCATGTCAAGACCTTTATGATGAAATGTGTTTAATACCATGAGTTTTCATTGGAGGGCGTGGCCTCGGCGAGGCGGCGAGTTTCCATCCCTCGCCATGTGACATCAACTCATCATAACTTCCACATGCTATATTCTATCTGCACCAAATCTCTGATGCTTCATAAGGGTCCCGCCCTGAACATATTTATACACTCATATTCACTCACACTCATAGCGCCCCCTATTGGTAGCAGGAAATAACTTTCAAATGTAAAGCCCCATGCTTTATCTTTAACCTAGACTTACAAAATTCGGCAGACACATGGAGTACTTCAGGACGGACAAAAAAGCCTCTTGAATCCATATCCTAAGTCCGACAGGAAGTCGGCCATCTTGAATTGAACGTCAGCGATATCGCCGTTTGCAGGCAATGTACTTTGCCGAACTAGTCCTAGGGATTTATCAGCAGTGACTTCAAATTTTGGCTGTGGCATCTAAAGACGTCAATGATGAAAAAACATTGAAATGGTGGCTCTAAAGGTTAGGGCGTGGCCTCGGTGAGGCCTCAAATCCTGATGTTTCGCCATGAAAAAGGAAGTTGTGATTTCTCCAGGAAAGGAACATCCTAACTGCATGAAATTGATGGTGTATGATGCTGGTCATGCTCTGAACACGTGTACGTGTTTATATTCACGCCACATCAGACCGCCCCCTGCTGGCAGCAGGAAGTCACTGTTGTCACGCTTTAATGAATTTCTCCTAGAGAATAACCCACAACCGCTTCAAATCGTGTCTCTAACATCTCAAGAACTTTGTTATGAGAAACTTTACAAACGGTGACAATTCAGTAATGGGTGTTAGCGTTGCCAGACAGCGAATTACGCTGCCTCTCCCTCAGACAGGGACTTGAGATAGTTTCAACATATTGCCTCAAAATCAACGATCGCCCCCGACACAAAGCAAACACATATGCTCTGACTCGCCCATACCCCGACTCGCCCATACCCCGACTGCCCATACCCCGCGAGGGCCCTTCAATGCTGCTTGCAGCACTAGTTCTTAATTGTTACTTGAAGCAAGATATTTTCCAAGACATTTTCCTTCATCGGTATTTCACAATATCCGACGTTAAAAATCAGATTTTTCCCCAAGATGCAGTGATAAACAAATCCTACTTTCTGTCACTCAGTCCACAAAAACACCTCGTTGCCCATTGATGTGTCTCAATGAGGAGCCGCGCATAAAATCCATTTGCCTTCAAATGATTTTTGTCACAGGGCCATCTTCTGTGAGTGTCCTCACCCATTGAGTTCTTCTGGCATAAGAGATCCATTACAATGATTTAGTGTGCAAATAACAAGCGTGCACTCGACTGAGGGCACACACACACACATAAGCAAAAACACACTCCTGCCTCAGGCCAAGGGACCCATCAATTAGAGTGGATTCTGTCAAGTCATCATCATCTTCCTCTTTTCTTTCCTCAGTGCACAGAACTGGCACAATATGCCCTCTCAACCCCTCTGGGCACTTAAAAGCTGGAGCACTTGCATAAGAGTCTATTTTACAGGCACATTCACTGAACTAAATCGCAGATTGGGAGTCGGCCTTGGACGATATGATATCCCGATATCTCGATATTATCGTGATAGCGCTGTCTGACTGAATACATTGCAATTCTACAAGTATTGTGATTTAGTGAATTTTGTTTTGTTTTTTTAATACTAGATCATGGGAAAACGTTTAATCATACACTTCTAGATGATGTAATGCATGTCATCCTCTTTTTATCATCACTGGGATGAGAGAAGATTCTTCATCTCGAGCCCTGTTTACATTAGTCAGTTTTGATCAGATAAAATTTAAAAGTAAAAAAATGACATTTGTCTTATTGCCTAAGAAAACATCAGGGTTCATTCACTGATAGTGAAACAATTTTAGTGTTTTTCCTTTATCTAAAAGGTAGATAGTAGAGGTGACAGGAAATCTGGGGAGGGAAGATGATAATGAAATGTTGAATTGATCCAGGGATGTTGTATTCACAGTATATTGTATGTATCTTAGCAATTAGGCCTCCACAGTACCACCCAGAGTCAAATATCTTTGTTTGTTTTTTGTTACTGCAAAAAAAAAGCCTAAAGGGGGCTGTATAGAGTATTCGGTGCAATTCATTATATGTCCGTACAATATAATGTAATTGAAAACAGCAGATCTGCAATACATTCTTTGTGAAGCTTCAAATAGTGTTGATTGAACCAATCTTTGAGGCCACGTGTACTGGACTGCAATATATTTGTTGGTTCTAATATTTTCTTCAACTCCATTGATATGCTTTAGCTTACATACACTGAAATGAAGTATGACTATATTTCAATCATGAAATATGTTTATGTCATTTGTAGCCCAGAGATTAAACATGGAGCCAAAGCCCAGACGTGATTAGTGTAGTGCACGATAGTGAGTGAAGGCAGAATGAAACACCTACACTGGCTAGTCAGGGAAGAAGAGTGAGCAACAGCCCCGAAGCTGAATGTATGAAGATGCATGTTTGACTTATTCCAACATGTGGTACAAAAACAGAAGATTAATCGCAGTGCTACGACACATGTAGCGCACAATATGTGCATGGCAGATGAAACAACACAGACAGAGGAGCAGCAGCGATGGCTGAGAAACACCGAGAGTAAACGTATTCAGGTAGAGAGAGAGAGGCAGGCAGCAACCGAGGAAGAGTGATATAGCTCCAGGTTATGCCTTTTTCAAGTCACTCCTGTTGGAATTCAGGGTCTGCCCTGTTTGCCACTGTCTTTATAAACGGCAAAATCGATACGGCTGCTGCTCTGACCCCAGAGCTGGAGCAGCCCATCAGTGGATTCACTTATGAAACAGGCTGTTCAGGAAGGGCACAGCTCAGCACAGGACAAAGAAAGTTTTTTAAAAGAGAGCACTTCGGGGGGTTAGAGCTCTGAAAAAAAAAATATTTACTTTATGGTCTCACCTCACATCGCAGGATATAAGTCTTAGTGTTAACCATTACCACTTCAGAATGGGAGAATGTGAGCGCAGTCGGGTGTCCAAGTCATGCAGTTCAATACAATAATGCTGTTTTCAAGAGTAAATATCAATACCGATCTCAAGTCTGAAGAAATATAAGTACTGGAATTTAACTTTTAACTTTTTTTTTTGAGTTTGCATCCTCATCAAATGGACCTGTGCACCTGAGTACGACTGATGCTTTCACACAAGTTAACCAAACTAGGCATCTTTGGTTTGAACTGTTTGGTGTGCACCAACTGCTGTTTGTGTGAAAGCAACAAGCTAAGGGCTATTTCACACCACTAGTTTAATTATTTTGTCTCATTTTGACCCGAGTTTACATTCTTTCAAAGACCACACCTCTTTTTGGAGGTCTCAGTCTGCTTGATTTAGTGCAACTGAGTGCGACTGACACTTTCATACCGATGAAAAGGAACCAAACTAAGTGCCTTCGAATGGACCGTGTGGTGCTGCTATTGGTGTGGAACGAATTACCAAACCTGTTCACAGTCCCTCTACATATTTAATTTAACCTTTCTGAGTCGCTGATCACATCTGCATGATTAAATCACGTGTGATTCAGGTCACAGCATAAAAAACAGAGACATGTAAAGCATTGCTGACAACTTCTGCTGAAAGTGCTGTCCTGAAACTCCTATCCTAGTTTTATGTTTGCTGTTGATAAACAAAGTAAAAATAGAGATATGATGGTTTGAATTTCGTATAAATTACAGAGTAGAAAAAGAGATGGTAGTAGAGGTAGAGGTAGGTAGATGGAAGGTAGAGTATAGAGTTTTGTGGTCCAGTTTGTTGGTATGGTTTGTCAAAGTGAAAAATAAATTATATGTTACATATAGGTGAAGTTGTACTGGAATAAAAAGATACCAAATGGCATGGTAAAGATTTTAATCAGGTGGTATATACAGGCAAAATCAAACATATGCAAAAAGAAACAAAATAAGACTACCAAGATTCGAAAGAGTTAACTAAATTATGTTCATCCTTGAATTATTCCATCATTGGCTCTTACAATACAGACAAATCATCTTAAATAAGATAAACAAGAATTATGACTTTCTGACAAACAGCAGTTATGAAACTGAGACAGTGTTTGTTGTGGGATATTCTTTCCCATCCAGCTATGGATTTCCCTGACAAGTTGATAAGTAATGCAATTAAATGGGTTGCATGCTGCAGAACAGGGATTATTTATTCATGGCTAAAGCTCATTAAAATTGTGTTACAAAAGCTCCCTCGGAGTCTTTTTTTTAAGGCGTGTGTTGTTCTCCTGTGAATTCCTGAGAGTTATAGGCGGCTGATGAATTAATGCATGCATTGTACGTCCCAGTCACTGATTTGAAAGGTTGTGTAGGTGAGTATAGATGTGTCCACCCTTTGCCTCCACCAGTGAGTGGGTGTGGTTTTTGGTTGACATTTTTGGGCAGAAGTGTCAAAAATCGGTTTCCATAAACGATAAATGTAAGCTAGATATGATGAATGGGAGACACCAGACTGTAACAGCAGCAACACTATTGCGCATAAAATGTCAAACCTTTTGAACATTTATCACTCTGTCAATTCAATTGCATCACTCCCATCAGCATTTTCACAAATTATTCAATTATTGTTTGTTGCTCACACTCTTGAGGCCACTTTCCTTAAAAGACAAATGGCAATTTTGTGTTGTGAATGATGAATTATGAAAGTACAACAGGGACAATCATGAAAGATGGCTCTGTTTTCATCACAAAAACGACTATTTTAATCAAATCAGATCCACCTGATTGACTATTTTCCGATTCACATGCATTTCATCATCTCCGTTTTTATCAATTCATCTGTGTTACTTCCACCCCTCATAGCCATCTGTCAAGCGGGCTAATTTTCAAAGCTGCATTTTTTTTTCTCTTTTGGCTCTGCTATGTTGTTGTTGTGCTAAAATATCAACCAATCATACCTTGTTAATTTTGTCTGTCACAGATTTCCATGCATTACTTGCATGCAAGCATCCTGTAATAAAATATAACTGCAATGCAAACAACAAGAACGATAATAACAGATTAGTAGTTTTGGGTCAGTAAACAGATAGACCCATTTAAAAAAAGAAAAAAAAAAAACATCTGTTCAAACTTCAACATCTAATTTTTACCACATAAGAGACGAATAAATCCCCCTCCTTTGTGCCAGAAGTGTTTAAATTCTGGGTGAGCCTTACAACATGACTGCTGTCCTCTCAGATGACGCTCAGGAGGTGACCCTCAGCTTGTCTTTAGGGAGTCTGCGTAACGCGCTGGCATGACAATCACCATGGATGAGCATTATTCCGTATCCTCTGGGCTCAGGAAAAGCAGATCTGCAGCACAGAGTCATCCCCCTAACCCTCCGGTATATTTACCCTGACGGAGACCCATGATTTGATTTAGCAAGATGGGAGTGTCCTCTTGCCCTTGCCCTGTGCTGCTGCGACGCTCCTTCACACGCCCTTCCCTCGCCGCCTCTTGACCTGGTGCTACCACTGTGCTGAATCACAGAATGAAGTAGTCTGTTGTATGTTGTGTAAGGGATGGGGCCAGGGAGGGACATCCAGATGGTTGTTAACCTCGTTTTGTTCTCTGTCCACTACCTGTGAAACCCATCCATCTGTCTGAGATTTTACCCATGGCTGTACTTCGGTTTGGACAAGGCTGGACTGGCATTTTCCAGGTGGGCTGATGTGCTAGTTGGGCCAAAAGTCCCGACATCTTTTTTTTTGTTTATTGGTCTGACCTGTCCATAAGTAGTAGATCAGTATCCCAAGGTAATGGGATCACCCCATTATAGTCTAAGTATTGTAACGTCTCTCAAAAACCACACCCTAAGACGTTAGCTGGTTTGGCGACTGTGGCTGTAGCCAACACCAAAACAACAAACTTAATGAGAAAGGTTCCAGACTGCTGCCGTCTTTTCTTCTTTCAGAGTAGAACCACTCTGTACGCACAAGCTGCAGTGTCTTAATCCAAGACACATTCACAGACCCTCATAATATCCCAGCACTATCACCTAACAGCACTAGCACTAGTGGACAGGAACATGTGGTAAGCTGGACTGTTTCAGACCACTTAGGCAGCCTGAAGAGTATAGCAACCTAACGATTGGTAAATATAGTAAAATGATAGAACATCAAAAAGTTAATTTTGACTAATATTCTATTGTTAGCTTGTTTTATAAACGCCAATTAAATTAGCTAACACCCTTACCACTAGCAGCTGTTTAATAAGACATTATTTCTACTGACTCTGTGAGAAATAAATGTTAGGTTAGTACTTTTATGTCTCCCATCCTAAGCTAAATAGTCTTTATTGTGATGTGAAAATACTTTAAAACCACCAAAAGTAACAGACAGCTGGCAGCATTCTAATTTCAGTATGATACTACTATTGTTTGTGGGGTGAGTAGTAGGCGTAGGCTAGACTTTTTTTGACCTGGAAAATGTGTCAGGCCATTTTTATGTAGTTGGTTAGGGACAATGTACATAAATGAAAATAAAATAAAATCACACTTTTCGAAATTATGTAATTAATATTTTGGTTTCTATAGATCATTTCCCCATGTTCATGACAACTGTACGGGGGGGAGGAGTAACAATTTTAATATTCCTTTAATTGTCCTGGCTCATGAGACGGGTCATGGGAAAATGGGAGCTTGTCCAATCCATTACGTAATCGATAAGTAATTGAATTGGCTTTTGAATGGGATGATTGTGTCATCAAATTTACTACGTGGAGCAGCCATGTGCCTACTGTGTACAGCCTCGACAGGTTTGTTTTATGTGCGTTATGCTGGGGAGATTGACGGTAATTTGGTTGAAAGAGAAGTTAAATGATTGGTTGTGTTCTGTGTTCTTTCAGTGCGGTGCTGGCGGGTTCAGATAAGTGTTGGCTGGTCCTCTGGTAGCGTTGCAGTAAACGTGATTGGAGAAATTTCTCGGGAGCACAGCCATAGCCTCGGGAACTTTGCCAATGTTTGATTGGTATTCAATGCATAAGTACCCACAACTGTCACTGCATGAAGACTAGCGGAGAGCGGACTTAGATTTGGCTAGACAGATTGGGTAGAGGGGATTTGCACTCTCTTTTTTGTGGGTTTATTGGACCCTGTACACAGCTTGTTGGCACTTGCTTTGGCCTATGATATTTGTGAGAGAAAAATGAGGTTCATTCTATTTTTTGTTTGGTGTAATTGGCTGAAATAGCCATGCAGTTCTATAAAGTTTTTGGATAGTCGTACAAAAGAGCAGTTATTAAAATAGCAGAGATGAAAGACACCGTTAAAAGTATCTTGAAAGCAAATTTGAGTGAATTGGCTTTTGGCCGTGTCAGGAACAAACCTCCCCGTTTAATCAATAGTGCTGGTTTGTCTCCACTGCTTTGGCGGCCATTTAAGATTTGATCAGCAAAAGGAGATGCCTAAATGAAGCATAATGCCAGAGATTGAAAAAGCAATTGGAAGTGGAAAAACTGCACTATCAGGCAGAACAGGCTCTACAGCAGCAGCACCTTGATTTGATCAAAAATGGAAAATTGATAGCTGACGCTTCTGCGGAGCCGGAGAGTTCCTCACTGTGCCTTCAGAAGAGTGTTTGATATTTACTAACCTGCATTTGTTACCAGAATTTGATGAAAAGGATCCATTGACATTTTTCTCCTTGTTTGAGCAATTGGACACAAAAATGTCACCAGAATCTGCCCTTACAATAATACTGCAGTGGCCGATTCATCATTGTCTTCTGCAGATCGTCCAAGTAGTTGGTTAAGTCAGCTGTGTGGAAGGTTTACGAGTTGGTCCCTGAGCTTAATGTTTTTGACAAGGTCACTACTGTTATTGTCATTATTATTATTACCACAACACATAAATGTAGTATTTTTGGTTATACTGTGAAAGAAAATCTTGATAGTTATAATATCCAATATAATATAAAAGTATATTTGTAACTATATATGTCAATTATGTTACATTAATTATTATGTAACTTGGATGAACACTATTTTTGGACAGATTTTCTTCCTCAAAAACTTAAATACATACACATATACATATAACATTCATTCATTTATCTTCATATCTTATTCATATACCCACTTATTCCTCATTAGGGTCGCAGGGGTCTGCTGTAGCCAATCCCAGCATTACAAGTGAGAGGCAGGAACACCCCAGATGGTCGCCAGCCTGTTGTGGGGCACACCATATACATATATGGTTTATTATAATATTTTAGTTATAATAGAGCAGGAATATCAAAGTTTTATATTTGTTAGAGTAGTAAGTTTATTAAAACTGCACTGTACAGAACTGCATTCCTGATTGCTCAGTGGCCTCTGCCTTTCACAGAACCACTCTCCTGAGACTCAAAATGTGATCTCTTATATTAGTCCTTGGAACCATTTCTAAAGGACCCTTCAGTATTTATGGAAGGGGCCACCGGAGGAGAATAGGCGAGGGTCGTGTCTTTTATTTTCTTTTGTTGAAGGGAGGGTCATCCAACTTTTGTATTAATGAAATGACAAAATGTCAAAGTGGCTTGTTTGGTGCACATGTTTCCATGTAGCCTGACCCTACCTATAATCACAGATCGAACACAAAATAGACTACAATGAACTGATACAGACACAGTGTTGGGAGAGGAAACACTGAACAAGATAGATGTATTCAACAAATCAGACGCCAAAGAGTCCAAAGAGCGCCAAACGAGGATTTATGTACAATGTTGAGGTATATGTACATAAAAGGGTCATTCAAAAAATTTGCATTGATTATAGGTCATGCAAAATTTTGAAATAGTGATCAGAATCCCTCTGGTGGCCCTCAAACAGTCCTTAAACTATGTCCAAATCTTCAAATCTTATAGGAACATGTCACCCAGTGTAAATCCTAGTTTATATTTCTAACATTTGCAATAAAAGCATTTGCTCTTTGATATCGATGAGCTCCAAACACACGCGCCGTCCCTCTTATAGGAGCATTAGTGTCAGGCAGAAGAAAAAAAAAAGTCCAGTACAAGAAAAAAAAAAACAGGCATAGTCGAAAAGAAAAAAAATGTTTGGTACAAGGAAAAAAAACAGGCAATAAAAGATAATATGTTATTTAAGGGAATATGCTTTTGTTTTTTTGCCTGGCATATGGTTGCTGTGTGCTACAGCATAGCTATGTCCACAATAGTCCGAAGTATAATATGGTTTTGGTTTAGAGGCCAAATATATCAAGTATAATGTCTTTTTGCTTCAATGTCTTCATGCATCGAAAACACTGTATCACATACAATTTCCAGAAAGAGCTTGAAGGTGACAAATACCCCAGATTGAGCCCAGTTTGCCTCTGGTCTGAGAGACTAAAGAGACAGTGTCAGCTCCTCCCATGGACTCTCAGCAGCAAGCCTTTGTGCGCCAGAGATACATTTTTTAGTGCAAAAAAATCCAGGTCGACATGCTGCACAAAGTTGCTCTTTTCCTCTGGCCCAAATTCACTCAAATGAGGCTGATGTCACTTGGGAAAGCAGCAGAATAATACTTGATCCAGCCGTGCCGCTCAGAAAAGTGACAGTGTGTTACAGCTGATAGAAGTCGTTAGGTTTCAAATAGAAAAAAAAATAGTAGGAGAATTATAGGAGAAAATAGTTCAATATAAATTTTTAACATAAATTACAGCAGAAAATAAACAACACGCTGTAAAAACAGCCAACTATCTTTGAAAATGATGGTTTTAAACCAAGCTCAGACCTGTAAATGCAGCAGTGGAATGGGCCTGGGCTCAGGCAGAGCAGGTTAGGGTAGGTTAGGGCTTTTATTTTCAGGCTCAGTCCATAAAATAATTTGTTGATGATAAGAAAACCATCAAACATTGCCAGCTTTATCCTGAGAAATAAACTGTCACCAGATTTGTTTACTTGGATCGGAACCATTTGCTTATCAGGAGCTGTTTTGATTACTGATGGTGTGTTAAGGCGTCATGAAAGGATGAGGAAAGGAGTTTGGGTCTTAAAGAGGACTTTTTAGATGTGTTTTATGAAATTGGTTGTTTAACAAAAAGGGATATAAGAAGATATTATCCTAAAAATGCATTAAGCTCCCAAGTTTCTATGGTGACAACCTTCACTGCAGTGTAGCCAGCTTGGATGTGAGGCATAATCTTTATTTTATCTTTCTACCTACAGGGAGGACGAGGGGCCATGAGCTGCAGCATGAGGGATAATTACACTGAGATTGACTGCTGCTGGTTTTATCCAATGTTTCGAAACTTAAGACGCTGTTCTTGCAGGTATAGATCCACCTGGCTCTATGGCAGCGGTGACAGGGAGCTATAACTGGAATATTCATTTGTATTCTGCAAGATATTCTAATACAAAGTTCAGCAATGCAACGTGTCCCCGCTGCATTTCCTGTCATTTCATATCATGGTTTTCTGTACGGCTGAATCTCTCCTACATTGTAGGGCTGTTATTTGACTGTGTTTGGATGCTACAGTATTATTTCTTTATTTGAACGTCAACAGTACTACACCTCCCCAGGCAGCTGCATTCATTTTTGCAGCGTTTGTAACACTCTCCTCTTTGTTTCACCTGACAACCTTGTTACACCTCAGCACCACATCACACAATAGAAGTGAAACCCAGGTCTATTTACTTTCAGGTGCTGGGAGGATGATCAAAATGCCATTTTAATGGAAGTCATTTCAAATTTGCTATGGCCTGAAAATTAAATATCTTATCTGGTTTAAGCAGCCTGAGCCGAGGCACCAAGAATTTGGGGTTTACATGTTAATGAGGGGATTCTGGAGGAACCATTAAACCAATGGAAGAGCTCGTGTTCTTTGTTGGCAGTCTGTACCACAGCCCGGTACCAGCAAGTGCTAGGTGTTCTCGTGTAATGTGTTGAGATTACTTTTAAAGTAATTTATAGTTTATAATTAAAAGAGGAGCCTCGAAGTTGCACTAGAGGAAGATTTATTTTAGTTATTTCAAACTTTTCAAAACTTTTATTTTTGCATAAATCAAAAACGATTCCCTTCTTCATTCCCTATTCCTGGCATTATAAACTTTTTTGCTGCATCTCATACTTTATACTCACACTTCTGTGCTCAACACCTGCTATTTTGAGTACATAAGTGTGTGAGGTGTGTTCATACTGCATGCATATAAGCCAATGCAGTGCACTATGAACCCAGATGAAATAAAGCTGATTACATTTTCGTTATATGACTGTTGATGTTCCACTTTATTGGGGATCGAAACAGTGATATAACTCCCTGAAAACATAGAAACACTTAAAAAAGTGACATTATCTCTATAAATTTAACTGATTATTTCAATATCTATAAAATGCAGCAGTACAAATTTCATGTCAGCCATCTTCTGTCTAGGTGTGGTCAAGTAGATAGTGATCTGCAGCTCACTAATCAAATGTAATACAGTAAGATTGATAAAGGTGTAACATGTACAAATTGGCCGTAATCTAAACTAAACTTTATATTATGTTTGTTGTTGATCACCTCAAATAATTTATATTTGGCAAAACTGAGTGAACAAACCAAATGAGTTTCTTGTAATTCTCTATTCTAAAGCTAATGATTTTTTGATAATTTGCACCATTTTTTATTTTTGGAAGTTACTTAATGTTATTCTGTTATGTCACTTGGTTGGATGAAAATGAATTTATCTTATTTTTTTATCTTATATATATATATATATATATATATATATATATATATATATATATATATATATATATATATTATATATATATATATATATATATTATATATATTATATATATATATATTATATATATATATATTATATATATTATATATATTATATATATATATTATATATATATATATTTAAATCAATCATACTTATATTTTAAAACAGATGGTCCTTTTTCACTACTTGCAGAATATTTATTTTGAGTAGAATTTACTTTAATTTCCCAGGAGATCTACTTAAATACATTAGGATGGAATTACTTATACTTCATATTTTTTGCATACTAAAATGGACTGTGTAGATTCAGTCAATTTAATAGTTTAACTCCTGCATATTTACGCTAAATCCAATCTAATTAAAAGATTTCGCTATTTTTCTGTATTGTAAAGTTCAATAAATTTAACATTCAGATAATGAACTAAACCAAATATTTAACTTGTCTGCACTTGCATAGAGGATGGAAATGAAGTTTGAAGTATTACTTTTAATTAAGTTAAATTAGCTTTTTTTTTTTTTTTTTTAAAAAGGGCAGCACATTTTAGAACTAATTAAAAAAAACAAATATGATTCAATAATACATTAAAATCTACTAAATAAACCGGATAAAAACATGTAACATTTATAAGAGGTCAGGATAATATTTTTCAGCGCATCCTCCAGGCACCGGTATTTGTTTCCCTGTTAGTATTTTTATGGCATCATTTGTCTATTTTGTGCAAGCGAGGGCATTTTCAAATTACTGCGTCTTACAACTCCATCTAATATTCCAGGCTTTGACACCTTTTCCCCCCATAGAGAATGATGAGCCAGAAAGTGGTGTAAAGTGCAGCTTCTGCAGCTTTGCATTCTACTTCCTAAGGGCCTGTGTCCACAGAGCGTTTTTTTGGCAGAAATGTGCTGGCAGGGTTCTGGGGAGCACTGGGATGGAGCGCTTGTGCTGGAAAAAATAAAAAATAAAATACTGCACGCAGGTTTTGTTTCCATGACAACAATATCTTGACAATTTCTTACCATCTGCTCCCACAAAAGAGCTTTTTGGGCTTTGTTATGATAGTTTCTGTCTGACATAAAGCTCAGAATGGATGGCCAGGACAAGATTCTCCTCCATTTTCTTGGTTACCAGAGTGAAGTCCTAGGACCAACACTGCAGATATTTCTGAAAAGTTCAGAGATTTTCATCAAACGCTTCAGTGCACAAAAAAGGTGGAGAGCTTTGAAAAAATAACGGTTGCAGCGCTCTTTATCTAGGCTGCTACAACCCTTAGTATATAGTATCTCCCATAGATCTTTCTTTATTTGGAACTATTAAAAAAAGATGCAGGCACTTAAAAAAAGGTGGACACAGACCTGGACACCATAAAAGAATAAGATTCCTAATTACGTGATAATGAAACAAATCACAAATGTTTAGAAACCAGGAATTGACAAATATACTGTAGACACAGCACATGTTTTTTTTTAGTTTCACATTTCTCATTATTTCTTGGCCCATTTGCTGAAATATGAAGTTTGTCCACACTAAAAAAAAAAAAAAAATCAAAATATACAATAGCACAACAGTAAAAATGTAGAACCAAGAACCATTATTATTGGTATATCTAGTAAGTAAACTCGGCTGTCCTCAATGCTGTGGTGACAGCTTATCCCCAGGTAATATCTGCAGTTGATTGCCGTTGAAGTTTTGTGGAGAGTGCAGGCTGAAAAGAGAAAGTGAAAAAGAAAAGAACAATGCTATAAAAGGGGAGCTGCTTGTTTTTTTTAACGTTCAAATTATGTCTTAGTGGCAAAAAATAGCACAAAAAGTATTGGCGTGAATTTTCAATGATGAAGAGAATGGAACATCAGGTGCCCTGGTGGACCATGACGCCCACATGGTCCCACAGATTCCCAGCGGGGGAAAATTGTTGCATGTCTCTCTCTCTCTCTTTCTCTCTCTCTCTCTCTCTCTCCCCCCTTGTTTCCTGTCTCACTACACTGACACTCGAATAAAAAGGACAGTCAAAAGAATCATCTTAAAGGGAAGAGAATAGAACATCACATTTCTCAACAATTTGCATGTCCCCTTTCTTGTTGAATAGATTTGTGACTTAAAAAAATTGCCCGAGATGAAGCCATCTGCTCTAACAACTGCAATTACTGTCAGCTTGAGATCTGTCAGTGCGACGTAAAAGAGCCCCGTCAATAACTTTTTATTCATTCTCTCTATGCCTTTTTAAAAATTTCAACTAATTTGTGTGTGTGTTTGTGTGTGTATGTGTGTGTGTGTGTGCATTTCTCTTTCTGACAGACAGTGAAGTTTTTTTTAATCTTATCTTGAAGTTGTTGCTGTAAATCTACATGAAAACAAGCTCAATCAGAAATTATTTCAGCTTTTGCCGGTGTAATAATGTGCTTTCTTTGCGTTATCGGTACCATCATCATGGCAAATATGATAAAGCCTCCTATACGTCTGTGATATGTTGCGCTTCAGAACCAATTGCAGTCACTCGGTGCAATTCTCTGCATGAAAACACCACAAAAATGAAGCAATTGTCTCTTTTTCCACAACAGCTGTGTCCTTCAGCTCAACTTTCCATATAAAACCCACAGCTACACTAGGAAAAAAAATACTTCATAAAAACACTCAGCAGGAGGAAGTCCACCTCATTGCCCGCAGCACAGATCTCAAATATAACCTCAGTTTCATCTGGCAGCAGAAACAGCTGTTTGATATTCCCCACCATAAAGGAAACATATTCCGTGTTGTGCTGGACCGACACGGCTCTGCCCTCTGGTTTGATTCGAGAGGGCCCCGCTCTGTTTTTATGCAAAGCACTCAGTGGTAAAACCTGCGGTGCAGAACTTTTTACATATAAATGAACATCGGATCCATTCAGGTCCTTGCCGAACAGGTTCACACAACGCTGATTAAGCCTATCCCTACCAGGTAAAATCTCGCTGTGTTTCACAGTAGACTGGTTTAATCTGGTGTCTGTGACGACATTTCCTGCTGCCAGGCTGAATGCTCACTCTATTGACAGAACATGTGCTCCAGTGATGTGTCGGTCGCGAACGAGAGCCGGCTCTTTGAAGTGAAAGATGAGAGCCGGCTCATTAGCCATTCTTTTCTTCTTCTTCTTCTTTATTTTTGTACTTTTTTATTTTAATTCTGAATCAGTGCTTTTACTGTTTTTGTTTTAAATTTGAATCACAAGTGATAAAATAGAGAGTCGTTTGGAAACCAAATAATTAGATGAGCCAAATGATTCAGCTCACTAACAAGAGCCCAAATTCAACTAACAAGAGTTTTTCTGCTTGTGTAATTGCTTTCTCCACCAGAAGGGGGAGACAGGAGTCTCGCACTGCAGCTTTAAAAAAAAAGATGTTTTATTGTGGGAAACAAAATACACCTTTTAGATCTTTGTGTGTGTTATTGTGCGCACACAGGAGAGAAAAAGGGAGAGGAGTGGACTGATAACCCGCTAAATTGTGCTGCCAGGTATGTATTAGTAGGTTAATAAGGGACACATATTTATATTAATGCATGCATAATAATAACAATAATAAGTGCATAGACTACCTGGGATTTATTTAGTAATAGGTAGATACGCAATTGAGCAAAAATAGTTAATATATATTATATATATAAACATATTTAATATAATAATAATTTAAAGATCATCATGTGAGTCACATATCCAACGTGCATGTTTTTCTGTCCTAGGATGAACACAGTTTCCAGGAAAGTCGGCTTATTTTATATCACTGTTCTGCGCCTGCTGCTGTAATTCATTCAGTAGTCACAGAGGGACAGCGCAGCAGAGACAGAGCTGAGTTACCGAATCAAATATCTGTCTTAAAGCTGAAGGAAATAAGATAAGTGAATTGCATAGAAGCGACTCGCCAGAATTGACTATTGAGCAACTGATTTGACTCAATGTTCAAATTCTATTCCATTTCATGTGTGTCAAACTGCTTTTTTTAAGCAGTTTTTAAACTGCTGCATAGCAATTTGGTCCATGCAGGATAAATTAAATGACCATAGCATCTACAGTACCCTATCACTGCATCTCTGGTACTTTCTGTATATTAGGAAACTACTGACGCAATGAGTCAGTGAAAAAAAAAAAAAACTACAAAGAAATCAACGTCTATTATTCTTTAATGGGCTCTAGCAGTGATTGGGGGCTGTTAGTGGTTCGATAAGAGGAAAGATTGGAACTACAAATAAATGCTGCATTCATCCACATAAATATTACCGATAAAAACAAAATGCAAAAATAGTAAAGAGTATCAATATAGACACTAATAATCAATATTACAGCAAATAACCCACATTTCTAGAAAGCATAATAAAGATACCCCTCCATTAAACACGAATGACTGGACATTCAGACAAATTTTAAACAAAAATGTAATTGTTACAGCTTTTAATCTAAGCCGGCAGGGTGTTCCACAACCCAAACCCAGCTGCCTTGGCTGTAAAATAGACTGACCAAGCTTTGTGGATCGAAATTTAACATGTTGAAACATTAACCATGGACCTACTATTGATTGTCAGCTTGGCCGAATATCGACTAAGTGAATTTCTTGAAACCAGCCCCTCTAAAAGTATATGATATATAAGGCGAATATTTTTTGAGAGTGTACAGTATTTCAGTGGTATATTACTGCCTCTCTCCTGTTTACAGGAAAAGTTCTACATTTAAGCTGCCAATATATCAGCTCAGTTTGTCGACTCATATTACAGCTTGTAACCAATTCCCAAAGTCTATAAATATTATTTATCCTTTTAAGTATTACACTGACGCGTATATCGCCCAAACAGGGTGGCATCCCTGTAGTAGTTTGTCCCACATCAATAATCCCCACTGAGAGTTCCACCTCATTGCCCGCAGCACAGATCTCCAGTATAACCGTGGCTTCTTCTGGTGGCAAAAACAGCTGTTTGATATTCCCCACCATAAATGAAACATATTCCCTGTTTCGCTGTGCCGGCTCGACTCTGCCCTCTGGTTTGATTCGAGAGTGCCTCGGCTCAGTCTTTATGCAAAGCACACGGCTGAAGCTGCCACTTATCATTAAGTGGCTGCTGTTGTTATACATCAAGGCTTCATGTTCAGCTAATATATGCATTATTAATCAAGGCCAGGTACCACGCTTTGTCTTTACGCATACCTATTAGCAAAGAGATAGCAATTAATACAATTCACATGATACTTTTGTGAAACCATGTTCTCACACACATAAATTGCTAGTGAGATCACCACCAGCTGTTCTGGGACCTTTGGCTGTTTTATTGACAGAATGTCTCTATGTGTTGTTGTGTAGTTGATAAATGAACAATGTAGTGCATTGTTTAAGACTTGTTGAGGACAGAGATAGACAAAATAGAGATCTACAGTATACGGATTAATCAATTATCTCCTGATTGCTGCAGTGTCTAGCAGAACAGACTTGGCAGAAATGGAAAATAATATTCCTAAGTATTTTTAATTAGTATCTAATTCAATCATAATAACAATTCTTGTGTTTCTATTAGCTTAGACTGAGCGTGGCTGTTGAACTCTCTCTGCTTATGGGTGAGAATGACAGAATCGCAATTTGGATTCAATTTGCGGACGCTCGGTTTTCATTCAGTGGCGCAGCGCCACACAATGGTCTGTGTGTGAAACCCTGATGCATCTACAGTAGGCCAGAACAGACAAATCAAGCAAATATGCCATTCGCTTTTTTTTTTTTTTTTTGCAGGTAACGTATGCTTGGATTACTAGATCAAAATATGCAATCTCACCACTAGATGCCGCCAAAAAACGACATGTTTTACTGTACCTTTAACTGATAATGCATCCAAGAAGAATAAAAATGCTGTCAGCGTGCCTCCGTTTACTCGCTGTGACAGTTGTGTTGAAGAACACGATGTGAATTTGTAAGATTTGCATCTGGTTTCGCTCATTATCTGAGGCTCATGCTAATGCCAAACTTGCATCATAATGCAGTGTCAGAGAGCAGCGCTGCAGCTGTGCTGCTAATATACAGGACAAGCAGGACTCTAATTACTAAGTAAAGTGATGAACTGTATAAGTGACACTCCCCTGCTGTAAGTATAAATTCGTTTTAGCAGTGGCAGTAAATGGTGAAAAGATTCCCTGGGCTGATTAAATAGGAGCGACAGTATTTGTGTGTCCCCGGGACATCTGTCCCAGCTGAGCAGCTGTTTCCAGCAGCTGGACTGAAGTTAGCTAAGGTCAACAACACACATCACTCCATCATGGAGGTAAGATATTATATTGCATGTTATTTTATATAAAACCACAAAGACCATTGAGGAGAAATTAATTTAACCTGTTTTATATTTAGTATACCTACTCTTATCTGTCGTGTATTGAAGCTGTGCAGCATAGCTTGCTGTATTTTTTTGATTTTGTCAATCCAGTCGTTGAATAGCAACAGACAAGAACTCTGCAATTTCAATTTAAGTCCTTGCTTTGTGTTATTTAATTTATGATCCCTGTACCTTGCTGTTTTGTTCTTTAAAATCCTTTGTACTTTAGCATCAAACATAGGTCACATCCCAGGTTAAAAAAACACTTTTCTTATAAAAAAAAGAACAAATACATGACGATATAGTTAGAAAAATGAAGTTCCACATTTAAGATGTCAATACATCAGCTCATATTACAGCTTGACACCAATTCCCAGGTCTATAAATAGCACTTATCCTTTCAAGCATTACACAGACTTGTACAGCACTAAACTGGGTGGCATCCCTGTAGTAGTTTGTCCCACATCAATAATCCAAGATTTCCAAGTGGAGTTTTAGACACAGCACACACACACACACACACACACACACACACACACACACACACACACACACACACACAGCATTAGAGAGAGTGGAGAGAGGAGGAGGGGGAGGGAGGTGCTCTGTGTGATGTGTCATGTAGTAGCAGAGGAGAGGAGGAGGTATCCAACAGCAGGGAAAAGCTGAAACCCCCGGGGGGAGGTTTGTGTCAGCCACATGACCCGGCCGGTCCTCACTGAGCCAGGCCTTTTTGTTATGCTGATTTACTCTGTCTTTTGTCCAAAGCACTGATGGAGTGTGTGTGTGTGCGCGCGCGTGCGCGTGTGTGCGCCAGACTTTAATCCAATCATTTATCAAGAATACCAAAAATCTTGTTTGTGCAACTTATGTTACAAGTGATTATTTTCCACTATTGAATTCATTTCTCATTATTTTATTGAGTCAACCTTTGACCTTATTAAAAAATTTTCATAGCGTCTACAAGTGGCTTGTTTTGTCTGGGAAAAAACAAAGAAACAAAGAAATTCTATTGAAAATTCAATGGAAAAAGCAAGTGTTTTGCTTGATTACGTGTGAAATCATCTGCCAGTTCATCCTCTGTAGATGATCATATTGTTCCAGCTCGACAATTTACTGTTGGAAAGAAATTATGAAAGGAGCAAATTATGGAAGGAAGGAAGGAAGGAAGGAAGGAGTCAAAAAAACAAAGACAGCAAGAAATTAAAATGTAAAAAAAAGTGACGCTTGCACGAGTCAGGATGAGAAGTGAGTCTAATTAATGGTGAGTGAGACACAGCGAGTGAGGATGACAGAAGGTGCCCGTCTCCCTTGTGCCCCCCCTGCGCTTTTGACGTCACTGGCTGAGACACACAAAACGAGCCTCTCTCTCTCTCTTTCTCTCTCTCCGCCTAAGCCTCCTTACTCGATTTTTTTCCCACTCGCATGCTCTCCAGCTCGCATTCACGCCTGCCCTCGACACTTGCCTCGGCACCCGCTCAGCCCCTCAGCCACTGCCTGCCTGCCTGCCTGCCTGCCTGCCTGCGTGGGCGTCCAATCAACTCCGCACCAAATCACTGCACTCATCAAGCAACAAGAAAAAAAAAAAGCCACTTGGTCTCTCAACTCCTCACTCCAGCACAGAAGGACTGGGGAAAACACGCTCCGTTTCTCCCCGTGCGATGCCTGACACCGTGTGAAGCTGCTGAAGGGGAGCGCACGGGAGAGGGGAGGAGGTGGAGTGGGTGGGTGAGAGGGGGAGAAGGAGCGTACCCGACTCCCAGACCCCCCCCCAAAAAAAACCCCAGAAACCCCATCTCACAAAGCAGCAGATGTGACAGAAAAAAAGAGAGGCGGAGAGAGAGAGAGAAACACAATCCCCCGTCCACCTCCTCCTCCTCCTCCTCACCCACCCCATCCCTCCTTCCCCTCATCTGGAAGAACAATACTCAGCCTCCAGTTGGAGAGGGTCAAGCTTTTGTCCCTCTCCCCACGCTCCCCGCTCGAGCAGGACGGACACGCTGACACACTGACCCGCCGCTGCTGTAAAGAGGAGAAACAGCCGCTCGATACAGTTAGATTCAGTACTTGGACAGCTCCTCCTGAGAGGGACACGACCAGGAGCGAGCAGCGCAGCGCGCCTCCACGAGTGCGTAGACGCGCCAGGGACCACGGCACAGGTTGTTGGGGTTTTTTTCTTCTGGTTTTGGAGATTGAGAGAGCACAGATGCAGCCCCCTTGTTCCCTGCAGCTCAGCCCCCGCGGCCCCTCTCCGTCCCCAGGATCGCAGGGCAGCACCGCCAGCCTCCAGCAGCTGGAGGAGAAGCTGCTCTTTGAGAAGTTTTGGAAGGGGACTTTCAAGGCTGTGGCCACGCCGAGACCGGAGAGCGTCATCGTGGCCAGCATCACCGCCCGCAGGAGGGTGACAGAGTGAGTGTCTTTTTTTCTTTTAGCTGTAAATCTCCCTCATTGAAAGATATTTCATATCCAGGCATCATTCTTAGTCTCATCAGGGGTTAAACACGCTTTTGTTTTTTGGGGCAAGTCACTGTCCCCTGCAACAAAATAGGAGTATGTTTTTGCACCTTGATAGTTGTTGGTTGACAATGTTACGTTCGATTTTCTGATGCTATGAACAATATACAATCTGTTTGTGTCACACAGGATCCTTGTTGTTGTTCTCATCCTAAGACATTAGCACACAGAATGGTTATTTCCAAAGGTTTGACATAAGATATTAGTTTGCGATCATCTGGGCTAAAGAGTTGATTCATTCATTCATTCATTCAGAAAGTCTCCCTGTTTATAGATCAGCCTTTTTTCCCCCCAAAGTCAAAAGCTTGTTGCCTTGTTGAAACTGGGATGAATGAACATGCTGTCAGAACCTGCTGCTCGTTTGAAATCTAGTCAATTAAAGGTTGACAGAACAATGACCTAGATGTCTGTAAACTTTTAACTTTCCAACAAAATTCTGATGCCAAGACATTTAGCCTTTTGGCTCAGAAACCCGAAGGAACGTCACCTTTTCGAAAGGTAAATGACTCTGGATCTACGTGGGTTATCTGCTGCTACGTGCACTGGGACCCATTGTGGCAAAGAGCTAAAAACAGCTGGCACCAAGCGTGCGATGTTGCGTTAATTGTCCCCCGTTTAAAGGTCATGAGGCGGCATCGCCGTGCCTCTAATGTCAGACGTGTCCCCTCTGCCTCTCGTGACATGGCTTCGCGCCCGAGTCACCGTTGAAGGAGCAACGTGTCACGTGTTGGCGCTCGCACTTTCATCCCCTCCCGACCAAAGGTTAGCCCGACACGCACAGCCTCCGAGGACGGAGGAGGGGGAAGGATGAAAGTCTTCTGCCCTTTCTTCCCGTCGTTCCCCTTTTCTCCTCTTGATCCCGTCTTAGCTCCCGCCGGCACAATTGACCGTAATTTTCAGATGACTTCATCTCCTTCTATTATGCGCTTGCTCCACACATCAGAGGCGAAGACAGCGATTTGTCTTTTGAGAAAAGACTCACTGTACAGCTCACATAATAAACATCCACACAGGCAGAGAACATTCCTACAACCTCACGGAAACACACACATGTGCACACTGGCATACCAAACCATGTAGCTTGCTTGGGTGACCTTTGAATGGTTTTGACACCCACTATCAACTTTCTCTTATGTGAAATTAGCTATGTTAATGAGGATTAGAATGGCCCATTTCATCTTACATCGGCACACAGGCAGCGGAAAGACACACTGAACCAGATAATGTGTCTTTAATGGCTCCTATTACAGCGGGACCATAATGCCGCACATGGCCTGGTTATAAATGATTTTATTAGCTTGTAGGATATGACCAAAAACACTTTTTATTGCAAGAATATGACCACATATGCTTTGACTTAATTTTGCCCCAGCTCACTGATCCAGGCGGATAGCTGAAGTCCTAATTTTCCTGTCAATCAACCATAGAGTCTGATCTATTTGGGGAAACTGAGGGGAAAAAAAACACATTAGAAACAAAGCAGATGAATCCACAAAAACAAAAAAGAAATAGAAATATAATAAGGCCGGCTGCCATGAACTGAGCAGCCTTTTTTGACATTTTGTGGAGCAGGGCCCAGCTGTCTCTTTAGTTTTGGCTTCACCGGGGAAGGAAAGCTCTCCTCAAGTGGCTTTGACCCTCCACAGGCTCCGTCTGGGTGACAGTGACGATGATGGCAGCGTGGCAGGGGCAGACGAGAGCGAAACGTCCCCGGAGAGCAGACATAATGTCTCTTAATTTGCCCGGGTCCGTTTGTGGGAGACGGCGGCGTAACGTCCCTGCCGTCCGCCGTCCCTCTCCTCTTCTCTCTCCTTTCCCCGCCTTTATGTTTGCAGGCGGAAATGCAGAGTGACTTTTGGGGTGATACAGATTGTAAATAATGACTAAAGCACAACAAACAAACACGACGCCCAATATAATTGGAGGCTCGGGCGTCTTCCCTCCCTCCCTCCCTGCTGCACTGTTGATTTTTTGCCCGAGCAGAGCGACGCTGGGGAATGCTTAGGCCATCAGAATGCATGGCCTCGGGCCTGACTCCTCTGCCTCTTTCTCTCTCCAAGAGGAAACATCGTTATTCTCTGTGAATAACTGAGCGGCGATGAACAAAGGCAGCGAAAGTGAAGGGGGGGGGGGGCATTATGTACAACAAGCAGCGGAGAGGGAGCGAGGAAGAGAGGAGACTGAAAAAACGAAAGCCACGGGGAGATGCTTCACGTTGGATCAGCGTGGGTCTGTTTTCTGTTTGTCCTCGCCTTTTTTCTTTTTTTCCGTTCTCCTCCTCTCTTTGCTCCTGAAATAAAAATGCTGGAGGGCCCCAAGAGCCACGGAGGAGTAATTAGAGTTTGTTGTTCTTCCTCCATCCTCCCTGTCTCCCCCAGTCACAGAGAGGAGGGGAGGAGTTCGCTGGCTCTGGTGTAGCGGGGTGGGGCTTAGCTCCAAAACCATTATGACCCTGCAAGCTGTTTTGTTCATGGGGGGCTTCTCATTAAAAATGCAGCTTGGCTAACTTCGGGTTTTGTGTGTGTGTGTGTATTTGTGTGTGTGTGTGTGTTGCTGCCGTGTTAGTGGGGTCTTGTCCAACTCTGTGGCAGATGGCAGGCTCGAGAGAGTGCAAGACGAGGGAGGGGAGGGCTCGTGTGTGTGTGTGTGTGTGTGTGTGTGTGTGTGTGTGTGTGTGTGTGTGTTGGGGTGGGTTCATGCCTCTTACCTCAGCAGATGCTGGTTTAACGAAGAAGAGAGGAAAAGGGTTTGGAGGGGCTTGTACACCATGGGGAATATTCAGCATTGTGGACAATATAACAGCAACACTTTGCACTAGAATGCATTGCTGTTCCACTACAGCCTCACAAACAAGCAGGGAGTCAAATCAACACGTCTTCAAGTGGTCTGACATGAAAAATAGGTCACTAAAAGACTTATTGCAGGGCTGTTGTACTCAGTTATTTTAAATCAGGTTAATCATTCATTGTTTATTATGATTCTTTTTTGTCTGATGTTTGTTTCTGGTGTGAATGATCCGTAGTGTTTGTGGTCGCCCATTTGAAATTGTCATGAATTCACTTTTATTTAGTTTAGGCTACATTATAGTACATCTCTGTATCAGGAATTTTAGACAACATCTGGATCTTAAGTTTTCAGAGCAACAAGCTAATCTAGCTTGGTTAGCAGCACTGGGCTGCCTTGGAGAAACACAGATTGTTAATGTGAAGCTGCTTTATTCAGTGATTTTAACTTTAATTATTGAGTCTTGTTTGCTTTGGAGATTAGGAGACGACATCTGCAGATAATCCATCTTCCAGTAAAAGAAAAGAAAACATCTCAATCTTGAGATATTAAAAACAAAAAGTGAATAATGGTAGCAGCATTTCCAACAATCCCACACTATGCTATGTCATCCACTCACTTTTCAAAACACATTATGTTCAAATCTCTTTCATCTATTAATAATGTTGAATAATTAATCCTTGTATTAAACTACCAACTGTTATTTTTTTTTAAATCAGTTTTTTTTTCAGAATAAATAGACCATTAAAAGCCAGTACAGCCTACAAAAATGGCTGACATATAGTTCTTTGAATAAAAGTGCTCAATTTATAAATCTGAAGCAATGAAGCAACTCTAGATATACCCCTCTCATCGACAAACATACCTGTTTTTAGACAAGGCACAGATCAATGTATTCAAAACTGAACCAGGTTTGTAAATTATAAATACAGAAAATTTAATACAGAAAATTTTTGCAATGTAGTTTTATATCTTTTACATATTTCTCAAGGTTCTCTCTCAAGCTCTAGAACAAACAGGGTGTGCTGTCTCATAAATGTATATGAGCCCATCCTCTGATTGGCTGATTTGAATGGCTGTAAATGTTTTGTGGGCAGTGACTATATAAATGTGACATCACAACTTCATGGAAGTCCTGATGGCTTGTTTTAAGGCAACATTTCTGCATAGAGGCTGTGTGCCTGGCTCTGTGGATTAAGTGATTTGAAACATGTCATGTGGACCTAATTATCTTCAAAAAACAAATCAAATCTAACTTTTTAAGATAACTGGACCTTTACCACAGTGTTTTATGGCAACAAATCTCAAGCAGTAGGAACATTTGTATTTTGTAGTCCTGTATATACACTGGCACTCACCAGCTCTTTCAACTGAGCTTGTTCCACTGGTTGTCATATCAAGACATGTTGTACACTACAATACATCATATTAACACTGTGTCAGTTTATTTATTTATTTATTTAGAGGGAGCACATGTTGTTTTTTAGGAATTTCTAAATCCTGTCATATCTCGTGATACCTAGTGGCCATTTTTTGTACCGACTACACACAAAAGTCATACAAACGTGGGAATAAATAAATATAAAGTCTTGGAAACATAAAGGAGTAGCAGTCAGAGCTCCCTCTGGGACAAAGCGTCTCTCTTTCTCTCCCCGTGACAATGACAGACATGATTTAATGACGGACGAGGGGTTTGTCTGCCGTTGCACATCTCTGTCTGCGATTCTGCTCTCTTCATCGCTGAGTATCTTTCTACTCGACTCACATCAGTAGCTCCCTCACCGTCTTTCTCTCAGTATCTTTTCAGTGCGCGTTAACTCGCCCGCTCTGTGTCTGTGTCACATTACTCAGAGCACACAGGATGCGGCTGCTGAGGCATGCTGACAACGGAGCGGGAGATGATGCCGGCTCCCCAGGCTGGAATAGGACTTATCGCCGAAATGGATTCACGTCTGATATTGATTCCCACGTAGCCAAGCCATGGGAATCAAACTGGCGTCTGTGGCTTTTCGCTTGATGCACCGTTCCGCTGTGTTTTACAGCAGGATGCATTGAGGATGTCAGGGGGATAGGAGCTGTAGCAGACATGCTAATTGGTGTTGTGGATTTATATTTGTCATTGATTTCTGCATGGCTAATCCATTTGAAAGAAACTAGTGTCTTTTGATTAACACCTGATACACTGGCGTGACATGTAGCTGCTTGGTAAGCCGTTTTAATAAACCAGGAGAGATTGTTGCTGTCGGATGGTTGTTTTTAAATGGGCCGTATTATGGAAAAAACACTTTTTCAGTGCTTGTGTGTAAGTATTTAGGCCTCTGATGTTCCTGCTAACACATAAACTGTGAAATACGACCACCCACTTATTCTGTTGCTGAAACCTGGCTGAACACAAGCCGTTTAGAAATGGCTCCTGGTGTGATGTCACAACTGGAGTGGAAGTTAATAGTGGCCCCGCTTGGGTCCATGTAGCTGCCCCCATAGTTCAGTAGGGAGAGGAGGGGGATTGAGTGTGTGAGAAGGCAGACTGCATTATTGCTACAGGTCTAACTAGACTTTATGAAAATATGAGCTTTATAACTAAGGGAGAGCTGTTTATATTATATAGATCAAGCATTTTATTGTTTATAAATGGGGGTTTTAAAGAATTATTGTACCCCAAAAGAAGTTTAGCCAAAAAAAGCAAACCAAAGAATAATTTCAACTTTATTTCAATGTAGAGAGGTTTGCTGAATGTTGCTGAATCATCAGAAAGTGCAAGAACGTTTTAGAAAGTAGCTGCAATTATTTCCTGTTGCAATACTCAGTTTTTGGGATGCAATCATGTGTCACGATTAGTTCCCCCCATAAAATAATATGGGTTGTGATGGGGGTTGTGATGTATTGTCTTTGGGGTGGTGTGTTCTAGGAATGTATGAGTGCGTGATTTTTTTTTTGTTTGTTTTAGTATGTGAAGCACTCTGTTTTACATTTTATTTTATGAAAAGTGCTATACAAAAAAGACAGATTTAATGATCATTGTGTTTAATTTTGGGAAAATTACTGTTTTGCTTATCACTTAAAATAGAAAGACAGGCTTTCATAAATACTTAGAGCTGGTCAAATTCCTTCCGCAACTCCAAATTAGCAAGACTGTGAACGTCCACGTTTCTTTTTGCCAGCCAGGCCCTGTATCATCAAACCGAGCATTGAGGAGTTTAAAAAATGAAAAGCTCACTGTATTGTTGTCTTATTTTGTCACACATGCAGGGGCCCTGCATCCAGAATTTGCCCTGTACACAAATTCTGGGCCCTGTACACTCTTCATGTCTGTCGGCTTCTCTTGAAGCATTTGGGCATTAAGCTACAATCAGATCAGATTATATTAATGACTGGTTGCTTCATTCACCACTAGAACTGATGCATTTGGCCCCTAGTGAATCTGGGCTCATTGAAGTTACACATGCTGTCTCTGGGTGGACTAAACCATTTTGCGCCTCCCAGAATGTCCAATATAGTACTGCAGCAAGTTCATTTTCTCATAATGTTATCAACATGTCATCATATTAAATTACGACACAGATTAACTGGAGGTTCTAATTCATTCATTCACCAGTTCATCAATGGGTCCTCTCTCTCCTTGGGCCTGGATAGTCAGGTTCACTTCCTCCCACCATTACCATGTCAATGCACAAATGTGTGTCAGTTTATGGAAGAATCATTTAAAGGATCAGTTCACTTCATAAACAGACCCAAAACACTGACAGCCACAATGGCGGCATGTTAAAGAATAAGAAAGACATTGACTGGCCCACAGCACGAGATTACTGTAATATATCAGCGGTGGGGGCTTGAAGGTGTTATCGATAAATGCTAATGACTCAACAATTACTTCAAGTGGTGATTTTTCTGGCTTTTTAAAGCTCACTTTGACATTTCCAAATTTCACCTGCGTCCCTGCATCACACAGGCACAGCTTGGCACTGGTGAGAAATGAGTTGAGCTTTAATGACACACCTATCGATTCTGCACGACCAAATGCTGCACTTCAGAGCTAACTTGTGATTGATGTTTAATCTAGCTAATCTCTTTTTTTTTTGTTCTTATATACACACTTTATAAAAAGATATGAGGTTGTGTGTGCTCATTTGTGGTTGTGAGTCAGAGGACGGGGCTGCTCTGAATCTTTCTGGGATACACACATAGTAGAAAGGAATAATTATTACTGTGTACAGTGGATGAGTGCACGGAAACCCCCTGAAGGCACCAATGTGCTGGCAATGAAGAGGAACATGCATAAATCCAGTCTTCACAAACTCACACAAATCTATGTACAATCATTGCAGCGTTGTATTATTCATTGTTCTACTCTCCACGCCAGACGAGCAACGTATGGCGACGTACAGGGGCGGCTGTAACCTAGAAAAACAGAAATAGGAACGACATAGGCGACAGCGGCTCGGATGAACGTGAGCACGCAGAAGCGTTTGGAATCCATCATAACTCAATTTCGTTTGTTCAGCAGGACATTTTAAAGAATCGATTATGAGACGCTCGTGCGGAAACGAAAGCAATGGACTAAAAAGTAAACAGAGAAACATTGTCACAAGAAAGAATATCGATGATGATGCAAAGACTTTGGAGTCATTGCAGCACTTTTTTTCCCTCGTCACACATGCCCCTTGGTCTTCATAAGCTTGCTGATATTTATTAGTATTTGTTTTGGCAGCAAGTATGCATTAACCTGAGCCTCGACCCTCATTCTATTATAATCTGATACAGTGATGATAAAACGATTATGTATTTAATTATATTAACAAACCTGTGAGGACACTGGATTTTCTTCCTATGTCTCTGATGTGCAGATATTCTTTCTTAAAGAATCACATCAATCACACACTGGATACTCTTTGCCACATTGTTAAAAGTGTTACATCATCATCAGTTTTACATATTTGAAATGCTTGTGATTTACTTTATTTTATTTGTTTTGTCATCAATATAGAAACGTATTGATATACTTTACTTTTACTTAAAATGCAAACTTCTAAATATAATGATTTATTACAATTATTATGGACACAGCAAATTTGAGTATTTTTGACATTTTTGATACTATCAGTAGTATTTGTTTAACTCAACTTGATTTTTATGAGTTCAGGTAAAGTAATATGATAGTGTCCATTCTACCTAAAAATCCTTAAAGTTGTCTCAACTCAAAAAGTCCAATGTAATCTCTTAGGTCACTTTTTTAAATTAACTGAAGATATTTTACAGGACAGTTAGTTACTGTCGGTTTTATATATATTTATATATCATCATACTGCTAGCATGTACAGGCACATGCACACATGCATACATAGAGCACAGTGCACATATGACTGACGTTGCACCATATCGTAGGTTCAACATGATAAATCCACCAAAGGCCAAACAACAGCAGCAGCAACAACATTTTTCGAAGATGAAAGCAAAGAGCTGTGAGTTAACCCTTTCCTTCGCACATCAACTCAAAGCTGCTGTGAAATTCAACCCTCCAGGTTCACACTTTTCAGCCTTTGGTCCACCGCGGTGGAGAAAATACCCCACACCGCATTCCCCTTGCAGCTCCTGGCTGTACTGTACGGTCCAGCAGATTTTATTTATATGCAGTATTTCATGAAGTTTGGAAAGCGGGTTCTAGTTTTGGGATAAACTTTGCTTCAAGAACTGAAGGTGAAGTGTGGTGGTAACAGGGAGCAGGCCTTTTTTTGTGTGAAAGACACATCTGATCTTTTTTATAACCGAAAAATGCACTTTTTTCTAAATTCTATACATATTCACATCCAATAGAAATAGGCTCTATTTACGATAAAAGCTGATCAAACAAGCTTGATTCAGCTGTTCTGGAATTGACAATTCTGAGTTTCCCATATTAGTGTTCATCAACTCAGAATTGCTCAGAATTTGTTGATGCTGCTTTCTGGAACAGGACCCTGCTTTTTCGTATACGTTTCTAATCCTCTGCGCAAATGTGTCTTTTGACTCCTCCACATCCTCCAGGCAGACTTTCATTTCTGCCATAATCATTTTTTTTTAATCCCACATATTTACCTCTACTGTTATTTAGTCTTCATTTCCTAATACAGTCTGCGCATGTAATCTCATAATATACTGTAACCTTTCCTGGTTTCACCTATTTATTGAAGATGTCCTGTAGTGTCAGCAGTATGTTTGGTTTGCTCTACCCATGCAAGGAGGTGTTCCACATTACTTCTTCAATATCGACATTCATTTTTAAAGTGCTAGGTTCAGAATTAGTTAGAAAAGTATGTTTAGGGGACAAAATAGATAAAAATTTAAATTTTCTATGATTTCTAGGCATAGAAAGAAGATAATTTAACAGTCACTTCAAATCAAGCACAGCAAAAAAGATCTGAATCCTAAATCTCTCTCTACTAACTACTTACTACTTCATTTGGCTAATAGAGTGAACATATTATTAAAAGAACACATCTGTCACACTCACTAATCTCAGCTCAATCTGAGCTCATAATGTTTTCATGTCTCTGCAAAATAACTGCAGTTAAATTAACGTTTTAAAGTGAAACACACAATAATCCCTCATTAAAAGCACACAAAATGAAATATTCAAAGTACCCAGGCTTCCCATAGTACTTCGCTTCTCCAGGAAGTACAATCTTAGAGCCGTTGACGATGACGATAAGGCAACAAAAAAACAACAAATGTTTTATTAACGCTGCGTTCAAAGATGTAGATGTTCAATCAGCATCAGTACAACATAAGGCCGGAATGTAATCTGCCACGCTGTAAAGAGGAATTTTCTGCTCCGATGGCAGAGAGAGAGAGGGGGGGGGGAACTGATTTTGTTTGCGCTCGAGTTTTTACGCCTGAATTAGTTTCATTCCATAGTCATAACAGAAAATAACAACCCCGCTCGAGAGTAACTGTCATGTTGACTGGAATTTGAACTGGACTGAAGTATGGCTGTATTCTGCACCTGGTTGCACTTACTTTATTTGAAAATCGAGTGCACTGACATTTAAAAAGACTCGTGGCATTTCAGGCCATTAACATAGTAAATTGTGTTGCTTGTTCACAAGATGTCAGTTTGCAGAGTGCAGCCTCGGCGAGAATAAACATAACAGATGGAGATGCAAAGGCGGAGGGAACATGATCAATGCGTGGAACATTTCTGAAATGTAAAGACACAGATTTCTCATTTAAAAAGTTCAATATTTTCTCAGTGTTTTTGTTGATTTTGTTTTTACTTTTAGAGAAACTGTCACGAATCACTAATTGTTAGTCTTTCAAACCTCATACGCGGTTTTCCTATCTCTGTGAGTTACAGCCAGTCAGCTATATTTTTTGAGTTGTAACACATGCAGACAGATGTTGCCTCATATACTTCAGTGGACTTTTCTGCTTTGTCTCTTTTTTTAGTTGCTGCATAGCAACCTTTTCTAAAATAAGATTGGATGTACTTTTTTGACATTGAAACACTGACAAACTAGCACATAGCAAGGTTAAAACTGACTCGCTGGAACAGGGTATTAAAAAGAGCTTGAATTTGAGTCGGATGCGTGAGTTTCATACATTTTTATTTCTTATATGTGTGCTAGGTTGTGTGAAAAAACACACACACATTGTGGGTTATGTCCAGCAGCAATCAGCTTCGTGTAATTGGCTTCTGTATGTGTGGGGGAGAAAAAAAAAAAAAAAAACAGGGAGAAAGCGGGAACGAGAGAGGGGAAATGGAAATGAGAAATGAAAAAGGAGAAATAGATATTATTTTCAATAAAGAGGGTGGAAATCAATATGAGAGCAGTGTGAAGCATGGCTGTGATAACTGTTTGAAACAAAAGAAAGAAAGGAAGGAAGGAGGTAAAAAAGAAAGAAGGGAGCACTGAAAGGAAGACAAAGAAGGTCAAGAAATGAGAGGGGAGGCTCTATGAGTGACATTTGGAGATTGTCCATTTCAGGACACTGGAGCAGCCAAGGTTATTACATTTTACTGAATATCATATTCTAGCCCATGAATAGAAATCCTTTCTTGAGTCTTGGCCAAGGGGAATTGAATTATATGGAGGCACATAATGTACAGCATTGAATAAACTCATAATAGACGATGTGAGAGAAGGTGAAACACTCCTTTGTCCTCTACTGGCTCTAAATGAAATGGACGGTAGTAAATCTTACAGACAGTAAGAGATGACCTATTCATTTGAGTGATTTATTACCAATGAGTGTGGTGGCTGAGAGAGGGACAGCTCACTCATTACGTCCTATTAGATCTTCACAAACCATTGATGTCCACAGACAACTTTAACTGCTAATCAACTGGCCTGCAGCGAAGAGGCAGAGGAACAAAAACACGTTTGAATATGAAGCCACAGATGACAGATTTTGGCTTCTGCATGTGATATATGATCATGTTGCTTTTTTTTTCTTCTCTATAGCCTAAAGAAACATTTTAACAAGAACCTTATCAAGTTATAACTTATTATAACATCAGTATTACTACATGCAATAAACATTTCCCATGAATAGACTAAAGTGATTATAGCAGCTTATGAAGAACAGTTATAGTGTTGTGTTATTTTAACAAGAACATGGCGGCAGCTAACGACTTTCATGATTAATTGATGAATGAAAGTCGTAAATAGGATAGTTTCATGCTATGTTAGTCAATGGGACTCCATTAGGTTGTATGCGCTAGGCATTTTCCATATTTGCATATTGTGGCCATAGGATAACAAATCTATTTTAGCACATTAGAAAACAAAATTATTAAATGGAGAAATAAATAGATGAAGTTTACTTACCCCAGATAGTGAGTTCAACTTTTTTATTTGGTGATAATTTTCCAAAATTTGGAATAAAAGACAACCTTCATTTCTGAAACAATGACGCTCACATGTCAAATATCCATTAGCAAAAGGGACTGGCAAACAGGATGCCATGGTCATGTGACCTCATAAATTGTATGTCCTTCAAAAATAAAAGCTCCCTTTTCACACTTAACTGTAAAACATAGATTTTATACTAGAGTTTTTTTTTTTTTAGAAAAATTAAGGTAAAGTAATTGTTGTCATGTGGCAACACTATGGGGTCAATTTTCTGTCAATTGACTAAACAACTAAACAAATTATTGTTGTAGCTATAAAAAATCTTGTACATATGATATATTGTTAAAATAAAAAAAATCAGGTCTGCACCTAAAGAGGCACTCTACAGCTTAATTGACATTGATGAATCATTGAATGTGACTGACTGAGATGTAGAGGGATAATAACAGGGAAATATCAAGGAATTTTGTTATGTTATAATAACAAAGGAAACCAATATTTTCATGCTGAAAATAAAACATCCCTCCACACCTGCCATGAATCAACCTTGTTGGCCCTGCCCTCTGCTCCCAGTGTTTCCCCCACGAGCCAATCAACTCCTCACCTGTTTCCTCATTTGCTCCCTATTCCCTGCTCGGGGTAATTAGCATTTAAGTCTCGCTGTTCGGTTCAGTCCGTGCTGGATCGTTTGTTTCGTCCTGCTCTCCTCATTCCGGCTCTCGAATCCATATTGATTCTCCGGTTCTCGCACCGGCTGCCGTGCCCCGCGTTTGAGTCCACCCGGCTCCGCTCCGCTTGTCACTTTCATTCACTAAAAAGAACTTACAGCACGCGCCACGTGTGCAGCCCTGCATAATAAACTCCCAAGTTTGTAGAAGCTCGACCTAAATTATATAACGCGACAGGTTCTGAATATACAGCGGCTGAAAATGTCATAATCATAATAAGATCAGTGGTGCTTTGGGGGATAGACAGATAGTTATTGCCACATCCAACTGCAATGTGCCATGAGGTGGTACAATCACTCATAATGACAGAAGGCTTGAAATCCTTCTCCGTCTAAAATCGCACTGAGGCAAAGAACTCATTAAATATGCATACACACCCCAGAGTTGGCATATTGGAAAATCAGAAAAAAATCCTTCATAATAGGCTGAAGATTTTTTTTTTATACCCTGGCAGCAAATTTAAGTCTGGAGTCAAAAAAACTCCCAGGCGCATCTTATTTACAATAGATACGCATGCATGCACACAGACAGAAAAGTCATGCAGACAGTCAGCTTCAGCTCCAGTTTTGTCTTCCAGTGATTTTTTTGTTGTTCCTTCCTGCTCGCCAAGTGTGCTTCTTTTCTGTAACTGGACCCCTGAAGCGGTCATACTATTCATTATTAAAACGCAAACTTATCAAAGTCAACTCCTCATCACTTAAATTAAATCATTTCAAGGCTGACTGGCTCCCACGTCTCGGCCTCGTCCTCCATTTTTCATTTTCGCTTCATGCCCATCCTCATTTCGGGAAGACGATCTGCCATTCATGTGAAATTGCCACCATTTGCATAAACGACTCCGCAAAAAAACTGCGGCGGCGACGGCGTGATGTCACAAACGCAATCAGAGACGGGAAGCTGAGGAATTAATTAGCCGGCCCGTATTACTTCCTTCCCTTCCCGCCTCGTTCTCACCTCCGCCGTCGCTCGCTGACATGAAATGTCAGGCAGTGACGAGCGATCCCGAAATTCTGACACGTCTAAAGGTTCATTCCAGGTGAGAGATAAAGTTTGCTTTGCCGTTTCAGACTCAGCAGAAACTCTGCGGCAACGTTGCGTCAGAGCTTCGACGAGAGCCTGGAATGTTTGGTTACTGCCGCTTCGGCTTTTTTTTTTTTTTTTTTTCAGTTTGGAACATTTCAAACAGCCACAAAATGTCCACATTAAGTATTGATGCTTCCAGATAAGCAGCCCTCACATTTAAGCCCCATGTTTTCAATATTCAGTCACAAATAATGAATTCATTTTGTTGCCTGGTGCTTTTACCATTTTTATATGAGCATAAAAACGAACCCGGTGGCCAGGTTTAATTTTTGCTGCGTGCTTTTTTTTTAAAAGCCATAATATAGTTTTTATTGCCTTTTAGCAGTAAAATGACTATATTATATCTGAGGGCCTGACAGGGTTGTTGATCAATACCAGTGATTCCTAATTTTAAGACACTCCCAACATATAATAACTACTCATTAGTGTCGTTATAGCTGCTCTAGGGAGGAATTTAATGTGACAAGGAGAGTCTCTCAGACTGCGAGGCTCCCTTCACAGTTTAGCTCTATGACAGAGAAGAGGTATGTGAATGATTCCTGGTTCAGTCTGTTGGCTGTCAGATCACAAAATCCATTAAACAGCAGCCTGTTGTCAGAAATTGAAGCTGGGCTAGTAAAGATAAATGTAGGAGCCTCAACATTATCACTTGAAAAATGTTGCCCGATATTCAGTGTGTAGAAGCTGTGTCACACTCAATTACTTGGGATTGAAACGGGATGGAATGTGATCACGTCATCAGGAGGGGACGGCGCTGGCTACGAGAGAAGTAACATGGCTGTGATTGGCTCAGAATAAATTGATTCTGATAATTTCGCTTCTGTTTTGCCCGTATGAGTATGAGAGATGATAAACACATGAATATGATTATTTTTGGTGTGTTCTGTGCAGTGTTGTGGCACCAAAAGGTCAGCCGCACAAGGTAAAGAAGATTTTGCGCCAAATCAGTGGAAAGTTGCACCGGTGACCAATTATTGACCTATGACCTATTGCTCTGATTAATATCTGATTATTTATAACGTGACAACATAATGGGTCAACCAGAAAGGGAGCCCTAATAATCAATTGAAGTGACACATATCGCCCCCTAGTGTTGAGGGGAGGACAGGTTCCATTAATAATTCAGTTTTCTCTGTTGCGTCTAAACTGGGACAAGGACAAAAGTCGGATTAAACACCAAAACCAAATTTTGAGCATAACTTGATTAAGCTGTGCATGAAAACGCACTGATAATTAACTTGTAGCTCTCATCGTAATATGGACTCACTCATTATCAGCGTTGAGCAAAGTACTTCAAAACTGTAAAGCCTTATTTATTACTCGTTACTGTCATTTCAAAGTAAATTGTTACATTACAATATTAATGTATTTAAAATGGAACTATTGCATTACTTTTAAGTTACTAAAAACTAAAAACTACTACTACTACTTAGAAATATGGATTTAGCATTTATCTAAATATAGCTCACTGTCACTATTGTTGCAATAGGGATCTTGCTGACAAGTTTTTAAAAAGCTGGTGATTCCATTGTTGAACGTGGTTTTCATGTCTTCAACAACCTCTTGATGATGAACAATCTGAGAGCAGGAGAATGTTAATTTTGTCTGTTTTGTGGTTTTATCTCCAATCTCATGCTCTGCTTGCTTCCTTGCTAACTTCATGTTATTATGGCACTTGTGTAAATGTTACCGGTGCTATTTTGGGAAATGGGCAGTTCTTTAGGTGTAGCACACAAAGTGCATCTGACTATGATGTTCTTTAAATCCTTATGTTTCACAAACATGAAGTAATGAGCATGTGCCCATCTGAAGAATGTGCTGAGGTTTTCTGCAGGTTCACTCATCTCCATCTTCTGTCTGACGAGCCAAAAGAGAATGGGAGAATTTTGCACAGATATTTTCCTGGTGCTGATCTGTGGTGATTTTAGCAAATTTGTATGAAAAAAAAAACAACTACTTCAATCCAGATTAAAAACGCATTATAATGCATGTTTTTGACATTTGTACCAAGTAAATTATTACCATTTTTTTTCCTGTAATGCCTACAGCAAAAATCAATGCATTGCAATGCATACAATCAATGCATACAGTAATTTATTATTTTTGTAACACGTTACTCTCAGCACTGCTCATCATTGTATGAAGGTGAGGCTGATTCTGAGCTGTGAAAGACGCCGTGAAGGTCAACGTTGAGGTCAAAGAGTGTGAGGTAGCCGAGCAGAAGCTGCTGACGTGTTGTTCTATGGCTCCTCCTCCTACTGTGCTACTTCCCCAGTGACTGTTATTCCCACTGACGTTCCAGTAGCCGGCGAAGCCCGCTGAGAACTGATTAGGACAAATGGAGCTGACAGGTTTGTCGCTGTTCTCGGAGTGAGGGAGACATGCTAGGAAGTCGAGTGGAAATCTCCTGTTCTGTCAGGCCAAATCACACCAGGAGAAAATAGGAGATATGATCCTTTTAGCAAACTCGGATCACCTCTTTCACACTATTTCATACTTTCTCTCTCTCTCTCTCTCTCTCTCTCTCTCTCTCTCTCTCACACCAACTTATCGACCTCCAAGCATCACATCTTTTTTTTTAATCTTTATCCTTGATGAAGATGGAATCTCTTGTTTGTGAAAATGACTGCAAAAAGATCATTCAAGAAAGTTTTACATGACGTCAGCAGCGAACTGCACAGACACCCCAAGTTGCTTTTTGCTGTGGTCTTTAGGAATGGCTCATTTGTTTCCTTAATTAAGTTCAGTAACAGCCTTGCAAACTACTTGTCATTAGACATATGTTAAATGTGGTCGGTTTAAGCGATTTGGTATAGCTGAAGATGTCTTAAACGCAGAGATGACATTGCAGATGCAATTTAGCAAATGCACTGCTGAGTCATTCCGTCAGTGACCAGTTTGTTTGGTCGGAGTTTGTTGGAGTAGTTTGAGCTTTTAATGGCGACTTATAGTCAGCCAGGAATCTTAGCAAAACATTATATGAATTATTATTATGGTCTCCTTCAGTATTAGATGATTTATGGATTTAAATTGAGCATGCAGATTTCAGTTCCAGAGATATAAACTGGTAGTATGGATGATAATGATATATAATTCTGCTTTTCCTGTTTCTGTTTTTGGTCTTTTAACATCTCAGTTAACATTATAAATAAATTACCTATTGACTTCTGAATCTATAAATTCATAAACCAACTTTTGTGCCAATAGCAAGTCAAGCCATCTTTAATAAACTGTAAAGCCTTCAGTTTGAGCTGGGGTCCTCACCCTGGCACAGAGGGGGAAGAACTATTCAGATCCTTTACTTCAGTACCAGTAGGGCAGTGTATAAATATTTAATTACAAATAAAAGTCCCACATGAAAAATCCTACTTAAGTATATTGGCTAAATTATATAAAGAACTAAAGTATTCATTTAGCAGAAAATTGGATCGGTAGCCGTTGAACTGCTTCAGCTACTTGCAGTGTACAGTTAGATACTCCAGATGTTCACCAGATAAATCTGAGAGGTCGTGAAATGATTCATAGGAGAGGAAATAAGAAAAAAACAAAGTTCTGATACATAAATGTTTCATTATTTGGACTTTTTTCTCTAATCTTTGATTTTTCATGACATATCGGCTCATTTAGGAATCTATTGAAATGAAACCATGTGAGAAGTTTAAAGGGAAAAAACACATTTTTTGAAGCTCTTTACAAGTCAATGACATCTGAAATGTGACCTGACTGCACTTTGCTGTTTGTGGTTCATCTTTAACAATGTGTTTTAAAAGCCTGTTATGTTATCATTTTTGTAAGGATAATACTCAAGTAAAGTACCTAGTTACTTCCCGACTCAGCCCTGCCATTGTGATGTGTCATAAATTCAGCGGCGGTAATTCATTAGCTATAGGCAGCCGCCTTCATGAAATGAATCACAGGCTTATTCACTCGATGACAGATTTGCTCTGACAAGCATAGTTCAAGTAGAAGTCAAAATGAAAACATTTGTTATTGAGTATGCATGTCTGTGAAAGGCTGCTATTCATCCATATTTTGACTCAGATGAAATGCCTCGGTTCAAAAAAAAAAAAAAAGCCCTTCACAGAGAATTGGTCCTTACATCATTGTGCTGAAATCTACAATACAATAGAGTTTTATTGCCTGCTGTGATGGAAATATGTCTTTGACCACAGCTTGACAGTAAAACATGACAGCCACCAACTTCACAAGCACTGCCACATAAAGATACGGACACTGCATGTGCCGCGGAATTTGTCCACTAATTAAATTTATCTGGCAGGGATCAGGGTGATCTGGGGATATTCTTCCTCATTTATAATTAATGTCTCTGGCTCATTTCGGTGGCTTTCTATCACTTTCGATGGGAGCGGGGAAGGACTTTCTCTTTCCCTCTCTCTCAGTTTTGCATCGATGAAAGAATTGGTTATCGCGCTCACCCTGATTCATTTGGAAAACATGAAAGCCTCTCTGATAGCCACATAATTAAACTGTTATTTTGGGGCATTCAATTTAAACTTGGGCTCAGCAGTGCCCTTGTAAGAGAAATAGAATTGCTTTGTCTCAGCACTCTCTTTGACTCTGAAGACAGTTTAAGGAAACCTAGTCGCTATAAAACACCAGATCTGACTACAAGGGAGCCTCAGAATTAATTATTTGTCTTTGATCCGACCAGGGCGAAGCACAAGTGGCTTTTGTCCTAATCTAAATGAGTTCCTAGTTCTGGAGAAGGCTGTTAAATTATTAAGAAGTTTTTGACTTTTTTTTTTTTTTTTTTTACCATGCCTTGCACCGAGGGACCCTTTGACAAATAATCCCAAAGTTTAAAATAGAAGGAATTCGAGCAGTATTTGCACTAATTAGGATGTCTCGTAGACAGGAGTTGCAGAAACATCTGTCTAATCTCATCAACTTCAATGTTAGCCTACATTTGCTCTGTCTGGATAGTATTTCAGAACTTACGGCAGCAGAATACAAGACATTACATCGCACCATATGATGGACGTTGAGCTGATGGCTACAATTTGACTCCAGGACGCCCTCATCTCTTTTGATATATTCAGCTGAGGTGGTGGCGAGGGTCGGCGGCGGCATATCAAGCGATGATTTGCGTAAACAAATAGATCCTGACTGGTGGCATAATCCTTCCCATGATGGCCAAAGGGCGAACTTAATGCACAGAGATATCAACGTCAAAGTCAAAGTGCATAATGGATTCTATTTTTAATCCACTTATTTGAGTCCTTGATTTTATGCACAGCTGCCTCTTTATTCATCCCGATGAAAAATGCTTTTGAAATGCAACACTTTCCCAATACAGGTGGTACACATGAGTTCAAAACCACGGAGCACGTACCTGTGTGTGTGTGTGTGTGTCTGTGTGTGTGTGTGTCTGTGTGTGTGTGAGCGTGTTGATAAGGAAACGTTCTACTAAAGCTGGTGCTGCATAATAACTATCCGGCAGACGTGTGTTCTAGTGTAGTAATACATCTGAATGCTTTGGATGTCGGAGCTTTGGAGGCGAAGAGAGGCATTTGGCTTGTTGACTTCCCTTCTCCTCTTGAGGAAAACCTCTCATCGCCTCGAGTGATTGACATATTTACTCGTTCTCCCAGCAAAGTCCTCCGCCATCCCTCCCTCCATCTGTTGCTGCCCTTAACGACACCTCATCCTGTTGAGAATGGGCTGAGAGAGGCAGGAGATTAGGAGCTAATAAGGTATTGGAAAGGGGGAGTAATCTCACAGACACCCTATCTTTTCTCATAAATTCTAAGGCAGGAGGACAGTCCTCCGGTCCGACTGGCTGGCTGACTGGCAGCCGACAAGGTGAGAGCACGTCAGAGTTGGGGAGTCGAGTTGAAAAGCCAGTTAGCGACGTAGCAGCTAAGCCTCAAGTCATCACCGCGGATGACGGCCTGTGCTATCAGCTCTAATCCTGACCTAAAGTCACATTCCCTGTTCCCACGGGAGCAATATTGCTCGGGGACATGAGATGATTTTGCAACAACTTTCGAAGACTGACAGCGATTGCAAATCTGCAAATCTGATTTTAGAAGGAGACAGACGTCCCCTGAGTAAAACTGACTCAAACTTTATTATTTGTTTTTAGATGCTTCTTTACTATTGTGAGACAGAGGTGGAAGCAATTTGCTGCGCCGCCACTTGAGCTGTCAGCCGGCTGTAATACATCTTTAAATGTCATGTTAACGAGGAGATTCTCTAATCGGGTTAAGGAATTAGAGGAACCTGGTTAACACAGCGAGATATCTGCTGGAGAATTAAGATTCCTTGGTCACGTACATATAACCAGCTTACTAACAGGGTATTTTCAAGAGTGCATGTATGTGAAAAAGAAAGGCAGAGAATATATCGTGGCAGCAGTGTGATTATAGTTATGATTAATAACTCCAGACATTAGAAAAAAAAATGAAAGAGACAATGTCTTATAATACTAATAAACATAAAATATGCATCGGTTTAAATTGTGATGTACACACATAGTGAGAAATCTGATTACTGATATGCTGTATGTAAAATTTATAATAAACATGTTCTTCAGTTTCCTGCCAGACACATTTTCCTATGAATCTGGTTTCTTGTGCTCAAATAGAAATATATATAAAGGTTTAATGAATTGTTTTTGCTACAACAAAATATAAAGTGACAAAATTAGAGTTGCATTATCAGAAATGCAGAGGTGGGCAGTTTTTTTTTTCCATTCAAGAAGTTCCCAACATACTGAACAATAATGGCCCCAATACAGCCTTAAGTCACTTTTCATCAGGCTTCTGCTCTTTTTCCTAATCTACTTCTGCTGAAAACACCGCAGGACCAGACTCACCTTCTTTTAAACTCTGTCTCCTCCATTTCCCCCCTGAGAACACAGAGTGGACTCCCCACTCCTGAGTCACTTTTACTTTGCTTTTTCCCTGGCTATTATTCCCTCTCTGGAAAATGCGCTTATAGGATTTCTGTGACAGAGGGAAGATATTCAACTTTACGTCTATACACACTTCACCGGCACCGCTGCTCTCTCGAAGAACGGCTGCCAACAAGGTGACAAAAACCATGCTGTCAAGACGCTGATGATGTTTGAAGCAGCTGAAATGCCAAATGCCTCATACATGCCTTAAGGGGTTATTTTTGAACATATCTTATTTTCCAATATGTCCTGCACAGTGGAAAATGAAATGAAATATGCAATTTATAGTTGAACGTCTGTTTACCTATGTTATGATGCAGTGGTGCTTTTCAGAGCGCTCTCAAAATAGAACAGAATTCAATATGCTCAGTATGCCTACACATGGCATATCCTTTTGGAGACATGTTATAATAACTCAGCTGGCAGGTAAAAAACAGCAAAAAAAAAACACCCATTTTAACATATGGAGTGTGCCTACATTTCCTAGAATGATCCAAACAACCCACAGAGAACAGGAGAGGACTTAAAAGATCCTATATTGAAGAAAGTGGGGTTTTAATTGCTTTGTAATTATAAGAAGATCAAGGTGATATAAAAATACTGAACCGTATTAGGGTTGTTGCAATGGACGATATGATCGAGCATTGTGATTGATGACTCAACATCATGATAGAGAGCCACCATCATGATGCCATGCCCCCTCCTGTCAGAGAAGCACACTGATCCTCTGTAGGCCTAGTTAACCTAGAATAAAAATAGACTGTTGTACTATATAAACCTTTGAAGGGCGCTCTCTAGAATAACTGACTCAGCAGTTATTTTAGTATTTTAGAGAGCACCTTTCAGTCAGGGGTCACTAAAAAGATGAAGAGAAGAAGAGTTGTTTCCGGCTGGATCTGCCTTTGATTGGTCCAAAGATTCTCACAAATCATTATGGTAAAAAAAAAAAAAAATATGGCCATTAGCGTTGATGCTAGCTGCAATATATGATCAATAATTAATAAAATATGGACAATAAAATGGTCAATATTGTATTTACCTGTATGGATTTATATTACAAAGCCCCACGAGCCACAAATTCCATGGTGGATAGATAGAAAACCTTCTACCTTCTTCAAGACTGCCGAAAAGTTGTGATGTCAAAACTATACAGTCACAACCATTCAAATCAGCCAATCAGAGGAGAGGCTCATTAATATTTTTGAAATAATAATGTAACGACCTGTTTTGACCTGTTCTTTCTAGAGCTCCAGAGTAAAGCTTGAGAAAGGAGATGTAGAAATATAATGAGATCGTTTTTGGTTCCTAAAACCACAAATATATCTTCTAATATTAAGATAAAACCCAGCAAAACTGAAGGATTTGGAACCTTTAAAAACCTAAAAAGATAGTGCTAATTAGTTTGTGACTGTTGCCTAATTGGCACTAAGCCCAAGCACACAAGACATTTTGTGCCTTACTCTTTCTGACTGAAAGTGAAATGAGACTATTTCTTTGCACTGCTCGTTTGTGCTGATAAAGTTTACAATAATATGTTAATTGTTGAGCTTTTTTTTTTACCTTTGTACAGAGCCACACTAGCGTTTTCCATTAGCTGTGCCATGTTAAGCTAATCAGCTCGTAGCCCTAGCTTCAGATTTAAAGGACAAATATGAGAGCGCTATCAATCTTCTCATCAACTCACAAGAAGAAAGCGAGCATGCATATTTTGCAAAATGTCAAAATATTCCTTTGGAGCTCCTGTTAGAGAGAGTTAAACTTAGGGAGAGGACACATCTACAATCTTATATTTTATACCCTTACTTCTTTTTTTTTTCATCCAAACTTGGCTTTCCATAGTGTTTTATAGCTATAGCTGAGGTAGGCCATCCTCCTGAAAACAAAGACATAAATCTCCAATAATTTCATTAAAGTTCATAGAGCTACCCGATATGTACTCCTATGAAGTGGAGATTGCAGCATCACTTCACACAGTAAATGCCATTTATTTATAATATAAGTGTATTTAAGTTGCGTTTAGGTTGTCATCTTCTTACTATATTGACCACAAGACAAGTTGATCTGGGGCCTGCAGCTTATCACCCAAACTAAATAATAGCTTGGGGGAAACAAGGAAACCAGGAAGAAATACACCACCAGAAAAAGGAGCTGTTGTTTTTTAGTCCACTGGTGTTAATGTGAGGATAGATGTAATCTTTAAAAGATACATGTTCAGTTATTAAATCTTCATACAGTGGGTGAAGGTTGTTCTGTAGCATAAATGGCCAAGTGACGGTACACCACCACAATGAGCTTTACTGTATGCTCCACCCGTTAGCTACATTGCCACAGTACGGTACATGCAGCCTAGACTTCACCGCATGGTGAATCCTTTAAACACCACCTTTGACTTGGAGGGGGATTATCCCTTAATAATGTTTAAGCCAAATTTAAGAAGCCTCTTTTAATTAAGCCAATCATTTCAAGCCACATGGCTGTGATGCTTTTCAATTAAATGCCATTAGAGTTTTTCTGTTCGTCATGTCAGGATCCAACCTGGAACGAAGAGAAAACCAATCAATAAACCACTGATATGGTTTATTGGAAACATTTGCATTACTGGACACAAGCGTCATGTTCATTACAAAAATAGATGATTGATGAAAATTGATGATTTTCATTATCTGATCTTTATTTTATCAATGGAATGATTAACTGATTTACAATACGTCTCAAACTGTCACAGTTTCTTTAAATAACCAAAAGATATTCACTTTACAAGGATGTATGACAAAGAAAAAAACGCAAATCGTCGGAACAAAGAAGCTAAAAATATTAAACGTTTGGCCTAAATGTGCTAATCAATTAATCCGCTAGTTGTTCCAGTTGTGGCTCCTTAACTACTACAGAATTAATGAGTTCACATCACGTAAAATGAATTAAATGCGAATAATAATGAAGTAAAAAATTCAGAGCAGGGAAGTGCCCTTTTCTGATTTTCCAGATCAATTAAGAATAATCATCAGGGAGTCAATTTGTCACTTGTTATTCCATCTCATTGTTTCCCTCTTGAGGAACAGAGGTTAGCTAAATAAATCCTTTCAGGACCTCGATGGCTTTTGCCTTCCCACACATTAAAGATAATGGAATAATTCACTTGCCCTTGAGCCCCTGGCCGTGCATCCATACAGAACTTCTCATTGGATAGCCAGCAAATTGAATGAACCTCCTTTCCATAAAACGGTAATGGACTCCCTCGTACAGCCCTCTAAATAACACGGACCGTAGGTGAGGTGAGATGAACCAATTTATTATCCGACTTTGAGGAAGGTGTGTATGACGGGGAAGGTCACTCTCTCATTGATCAGCGGTTCCCCCGCAGGGAAATGATAATTATGTGTACCAACATGGGCTGAAGTCACCTCCAGACAGGAACAGGTTAGGAAACCTTCGGGGACGAAGTATGTAAAACGTTGTTTGGTTTAGCATAGATTAAAACTGGCATGTGCTGCTGAATTTGTACAGTTTCACGGTGTTGAAATGAGCATGAGCAGTCAGAAACTACATGCTGTATGCACCCCCTTTTTAGTCTTATTTGCGAAAATGGTATGGCCATGTTGTAAGTAGAACCTTTCCCCCATGTCACATGTTGTTTGAAAGCCCTGGCTATTAGCTATCAGATTTTTATGGTCTCATCATGGGAAATTTCCACTGGGTCACACCGTTGTCCATCAAACCAAAGATGATCAAACCTTCATAGTCAGTCTTCATTGGCTTTCCATCTGGCTATCTCCCAAACCCATACTTCAATTGGCTTGTGCATGGTATCGTTCGATGTGAAACAACTTAGAGACCATAATTGTTGCATATCATTATTTGCACATAGAAACCATGCATAGTGTTGCTAGAAATGACCCACTCAGGGTACAGTGTGTCTGAAAAGGTTAAGTCTTTAGAATATGTTTTTTAGGCCAAGTTATCTCTGCAGCATGAACATATTTAATTTAAAATTTTATTTTGACAAGCATTTGGCCTTTAACAAAAAATAAGTATTTGCAAAGTCGCCAGAGGCCATATTGCAATTTTGATTAAAATGTGATCAATTATTCAGCCCTAGTGGGGAGAGCACCAATATATTCCACTCAAATAGAAAAATGGTTACTTTGCTGGCATAAAAAATCTGTTGTAAAAACAGGTCTCGCAAAAATAAGTCAAATGTAGCACTATTATAAAGGATAATCCAGGGATTTAGTGTTGTACATCCGCAAAGAACAGACTCTCAAGACTCAGACTAAGAAAAATATACCATTGCGTCAGTTTCTCTTCTTACCCTGTATAGGCTAGCAGCATGTCTGTTCCATCCGTAAGGTGATTAGCATAGCTAATTTAAGTCACCTTGAGAAAAAAAACATTTATTAACCACATTTCTACTGACACCTGCACACACTCCTACGCAGATATGCTGTACCTACATACGGAGGGATAGCATGCTGCTTTCATGAATCCCAGTCAGCAGTGGACTGCTTCCTTCCTTCCAACAATTGTAAAATTGCCTCTCTAAGGATGCTGTAAGGAGACATGAGATATATGATGGGGATGGAAACAATATAGAGGAAAAAAATGCAGTGAACAGTAAAAAAAAAAGTAGAAAAAGCAGAGCGAGTTAGAGAAGGAGAGAGATTACACTGAGGATATGACACTCTTGGCCCATGTAACAGCCCACAGGGTGTAGCATCAGGCGTGGGAGGAGGTCCTGACTTAGATTCACTACAGACAGCGGGTGTTGCAGGACTGTAGAGCTCTACTGGGACTCAGCTTCACGGACAATACTCAAATAGAGCGAGACAGAAGGTTAAAGCTTCACAAAAACGAAGACAAACAAGCCTGGAGGTCTTGTAAAGTGGAGAGTTATTTAGCTGGAGACCGCGAACGATGCCCTCCGCTAAGGTAGCTACATTTATAGCACCAAAAACGGTGTTACAGGTTTGCTGGATCTCTTCTGAGCATCCGTCTGCTACACCTGGCAGGTGGCAGCAGACGGAGCTGTGAGGAGAACAGAAGGAAAGATCATGGGGATAGTTCACATGTTCATGCCTCGGCGCCAAAACCAGCGCGATGAGACCGAGTGCCTAGTGGGGAAACTAATGAGCACAGGTGAGGGGAGAAAAAAATAATTCAAAGTATTTCAAACTAAAAATAATCCAAGTTTTACTATGCTATTTACGTCTTTGTCTTTGTTGGGCACTAATTTAACAGTCAGTGGGTGCTGTAAATTTAAATATGTAACTTCTCAAGATTACAATATTTAAACATGGTTTATGTTAAATATTTTTTTGAGTTCTGTACTTTAACATTGCATTACCATCACTTTTTGAAACAAATTCTTAATTTTAACATTAGACCATGTTTACACATAGAACCAATGGTGAAATGTTCATACATTTACACAAAAAACTTCAAGTCAAGATGGATGCTGTTATAGCAGCACTGGTTTTTATGTCAGTCCAAATGCTTTTACTTTTGGAAGGAACAGGAAGTAACCTGTGTCATCCGTTGGTGTTTTTTTTTTCCAGGATTCTCATTGGCTGGCATGGCTTTGTGCTTCTCATTACACTGCCACCTATAGTTTTGTCATGCTCATAGTGGCTCTCAACAACACATTTATGTGGATTTGTGTAAATGAAAAGCTTTTCTAAAAAACATCTAGTGTTGGGGTTTGGAGAGAAGGAGACTCCCATGATCCCACGTTACTTTATGATGTCATCAACTGTCTTATGTTAATGTTTTGACTGAGAGACCGAAGCAGAAAATTACATTTGGGAACTTTGGGGTTAACAAAATGATTTGTGTGCATCAAATCACCAACTTAGTGGTTAGAAATGTTCCGGCCAAGATGTACTTTACTACACATATTTTCATTCATAATTCACATGGTAGACAGTGTAGACTGACACTGAGAAGCAAGAGTCAAAACCAGGCATCTAGATATTACTTGTTACATAATTTTTAAACCTCTTGCTGCTCCAGTGAGGGCTGAACGGGTGGGTGGGGGGGGGCTTATTTATTAAGAATTGTGGTACATTTTCTATTCCACTGATATTATTTGTCTAATGAGGAACCCAAAGCTGTGAAACCTGGTCATGAGGGGCCTTTGTGAATAATTTACATTCCTATTTTCAATTGTAGTGGGCATCACAGCAAAGGATGAGGTTGAAAGGGGGGGGGAGAAAGGGATGGAATATAGATTAATGGAACATGTTGGTCCATTCTAAGCCTGCTGGCTAATTACCAGCATAGATTTAGATCTTGTCAGGACTTCCCTGCACTCTCTCTCTCACACAAAGTGTCGATTGCCCAATTGAGTTTCATTCTGCTTGTCATGGCCGGCTGCAAATCTGATATGTTTACTGACACAAATTAGCGTGGAACCCAAGCAGCTCATTAAGGCATAGAATGGAGATTGAAATAGCAATATATATAGGGTCCCAATCTGTTTGCCCGCGGAGGGTTGAGCATCCAGACAGGTGTTTGGAGAAAACCTTAAGGTAATGCTAGGAATAATTCCCACAGAACAACTACAAGGTGACGTGATGGTGGATAATTGGAAGCAGAAATGGGAAAAGGCAATGGGTCCTTAATGCACACAGCTATGGTTGATGGTCTGTCAAAACCGATTTTAAATTAGCTTCAGTGTTATGGAAAAAGTTATTTGCGGTTTCCTTTTGCAGTTGCTAGTAAATAACACTTGTTTAATTGGCTGATTAAGTTTCAGCCAGATGGCAATTGTTTTCCCCTATCTATGCTCTCAATTAAATGGGAGGGGGGGGGCTCCAATAGTCAAAAGCATTTGTTTGGTTTTCCACAAAAAAAAAAAAAAAATGTTCCCGAAAGCCCCAAAGTCACATTTGAAACAGAGCAACTGAAATGTCCAATCCTGAACCCATCTGTCAGCTGCTGTTTGAGTGGCGAAATTAGACTTCACTGGGGAAAAATAAATCCCCCCTTCACAGCCCCGGACTGGCAGACCTATTTCCTGATCCAACTTTTCTTGAAAGACTCGACTGTTTGTCTGGTCAAACTCTGCGGAAACACCTTCTGTCAATCACCCGGAGGCTTTTCTTTTTTCTTTTTTTCAACCCCCCCCGAGCAGCTTCTTTCGCGCACTTGTCGTTCATCTCCGGTGTCATAGTCGTGCTAATTAAACACAGGGTGCGCAATGATTATTGCGCTCTGCACTCCATATACATTAGCAGCTGCAGAAGCCTCTTCTGTAATCTCCTTTTGCAATGGAAGAAGTGCAGTGAGGAAGTAAGCCTCACAACTGCTAATTAAACCCAACTATGCCTGCTTCCCTCCCCCCCTCCTTCACACAAAGAACCCTCTAATCACTTCTAACTTGATTCAGAAACAAGTAATTGATACACACGTAAAGTTTATGACGCATGGAAGAGGAGAAGTACTTCCAGTTAAGATCTGAACAAACTGGGCTGAGAGGACCATGGGAAGCCTCAGTTATTGGTCTTGTTTAACCCTCATGTTTCCGGTCAAAGTTTTTGTCCTATTCACCTAAGATTCCATGACTTTGTCTACAAAGAGGATTTTTTTATTTAGGTGACTTGCGATATTGTGAAATTGTCAAGTGCAGTTTTGGGATAAATCTTTTTGTAAACAAATGAAATCTTTCTGGTCTATCCGAACAGCCAACAGGTTTAACTTTTTGTAATGGTATTAAAATTTTACATGGTTTTAAAACAAATGTCCTTGGTAACTTTGACCCAAAGCAGTCTGTGATAAACAGTAGACTGTTTCATCTGATTATTTCTTATAGTCAATATAATCCAGAAATTGTGATTTTAGAACCCAAATTTAAGATGTATATTATTATATTATATTATTTAGATCAAAGACATACAGGTCATAAATAACAAATCTAAAAAATCTAACATATGTATTATTACAGTTTTTATTATTTATTATTATTATTTATTATTAATTAATGGAATGGTCAAATTTGAGCAGGAACACCAAATTAATTAACATGAAGTGAACACAACATGAGGGTTAAAATAATGTAGGTTTTGACCACAAAGGGCATAAAGACGATGGTGACCATGATAGCAGCAGGGTGATTGTTGGCATTCATATGAGGTTGCAGGCTAATGAACAGTCAGGCGAGCTTTGGTTGTGCATGTTCCTCTTTGCTGAGGGCGCCGTCATTCTGCTTGTGTTAAAATCCCTTTGTTCTCCTATTGGAACTGAGCTGCAGCTGATTACTCTGTCGGCTTTGGCTCCGCTCTCCCTACTGGAATAAACTTCGCCTAACATCACGCTTCCGGGTTCCAAAAGCGGCTCGTAACGGGAATGAAATGTAAAGCAGCTGCTACAGGGAACTGTGCCATCCGTTTCAATGCTTCGGGGGGTTTCGGCCTCTAATTCACAGGGAAGTGCTGCTGCCCGAACTCCGACATGAGCTCACACTGTTAAAATATTAACATGCGCTGACACATTTGACATGTTACTGTCCAATAAGGCTCCACTGTGCAGCGGCAGCATGTCGTACGAGGGCGTTATCCGAATGTTAACATTCCTTAACGTTCCTTCCTACAAGTTCTCTCCTCCTCTCATTACAGGAGCCACAGCACTAGCAGCTCTTGTGAATCTGAGCGCTATGATTTGATTTCAGCACTACAGAGAGAAGGCAGAAAAATGAAGAGTTGCCAATGAAATCCGGCTGGTTTCCCCAAGTCAAATGAAGCCTTTAAGTTACGATTCACTGGCTAAAATAATGAATTTATTTTCCAAAAGGGTTCATCCTCCAGTTGATGGTACATTCCTCATTTATGAGCCTGGAGAGAAATATCTAGAGATATTAAAATTTTTAATGTGTTGTTCTGACTTTAGATCTGTGGCTCAGAGACCAGTTTTGGTGATAGAATGATCGGATTTTACTGATGCTCTGATATTTTTGGGGACACCAATATATGTAAGTTGTTATTTTGTCAAAGCAGCCTCATTATTATTTTTTTGGTTTGTTTGTTTTCCCCCATAAAGTGGAATCATTCTTTAATGTGAAGTATTTTAAGACATAAAGGCTAATTAGCAGGAGAAACACCTTCTGGCTGTTTCCAGAGTAGCAAAAAAAAAGATGTATTTCTAGCTGCTAGAGCAGGCAGTGAGGTTCTATCAGTGTTATCCCAAAATGGACACTATTTCTTGTCTCATCAGGACATTTTATAAGGTGTTTTTTGTGCCCAATCTTAACTAGAGCTTAACTACAATGCTGTCACACCATAAAACACAATTAGAATATCCATAATTGACAGTAATTCATTTTTTACAGATACTAAAGTGTGCCTTGTGTAGCAGAGTCCATGGCAACCATCATAGCAACAATAGAAACCAAACAGGTTTTTTCCAACCAACAAGTTAAAGATTGTATACATTACGTCACTGAATGAATATTCTAAAAATAAAATGCACATTATTAAAATGCATTTAAATGCAGGTTAGCCATCCTGCATGAGAGAATATGTTGCTACAATAGACTTTTTTTTGGAAAAAAAGCATATGTGTGCTTTATTTCAAACTGTATTTATGTACAGTCTCTGTTTTTTCGATGTTGGGTACCTCACTGCTAGAACTGCTATTATTACTTTTAATACCATTGTTGAACATGATGAGGGCTTTAAACTGTGATTCTATTGTCTGAAATTCTATGAAGATTTACTGCTTATTGTCCCCCCATCAGTGAAATAGGCCGCCGGTCTACAGCATGTGGATTCATGAGATCTTGTTGGCGAGGAAACGGACTCGGCTCCTCACACAGACCAGCAGGATTCATTTCCCTTTCCATTGTTATCATTGTTCAGCATTCATCCAATTTCTTAACTTGTCTGATGTGACAGTTGGTCTTTGTCGCTCTAATTGGACGGCTGGGTGAAAAGTAACAGCGAATCAGCTCTCAGAGACCAAAGAAGCCGGTCCGGCGTTCTTAGCAGAGCGTAGAAAACATGGCGCTCCTATTGAAACAATTAAAAGAGCACACTGGTAGACACGACCCCTTAGGCTTATGACAAAATCCACATTGGAGGCTGAAGGAGGCCGAGTCGTGCTGTCGCCCTAATGAGCAGATTGTTGTGAGCTTGAGGAAGGATTTAGGCAAAGATGTTCACCCCGGACCTGGCAGCCATTATAATTGTGCATACATTATTTCTATTCTGGTTTCTGACATGTTCAGAGCGCTCAATTCATCCTGAGTAACCTTTGCTTGGAGTTCCAGTTCTTAGGTAAACACTTCCCTGGCCGGAGGCGGCAGTGTGAGCCAATCGACTCATTTGTTCAGTTTGAAAGTGATTGCTGCCGAGTGGAGACTGCTTTAATTTGATTGATGTGTGGTTCGCCAAGCGGTGGATTTGGTTGTAATTACTCTTTGTGCTCACCGTGATAAGGAAATTAATCAAGCCATTATGTTGCTCCCATTTTATCATCAGGACACAATAATTGAATAAACCAACCTCACTTGTCTTCAAAGTCACTCTGGCTCGCAGCGTGTGCACCCACGGGAAGGGTAAAGGGCTCGCTATTGCTGATTGGCTGATAGCGAGGCGAGGATGTTCGGCTTATTTCATATTCAAAGGCAACATAGTCTTTCTGATTGGAATAATCAGGGTCTGTTGTTAATCACATCACTATACATCCAGGGTAGGACCAAATAGTCCACTTTGCTTTCAGCAAATATGCAATGAATGTAACTCAGTGAAAAATTGTAGAATAAATTTATTTATGAATTATTGTTCATGATTTATGATAAATCATGAACCTTGAAATTAAAATGGAAAACAGCAAACACACAGCCATCATTACGTAATTGCAGCCTAATGTACTGTCAAAGTTTTTTTATGCTGAAGTTGAATGTTAGATATGGAACAAACTAGCAGGGAAGGAAAAGAAATCGCCCGGAGCAACTGATACCTCCTAACTGTGGCTGAACAACCATTAAATCTTTGATGTTCACTTCTATCATTCAGACTTCCCATCATGCATTGGAAGGAAGAAGAGGCGGCCAATTAGGGGGCAGATCTCAGCCACTCCAAACAGGATTTGCATTCGTTCTCGCAATTTATTCTGGCAGGAGCAATGTCGCCCAAAAAATCTATTACCCATCTGTGGGTAGTTCTGAGAAAAATAACCTCCAGACAAGGTGATTTCCACACCCTTAAGAAAAGAAACAGCACTTTAACAGGAAAAGGCGTGTTCCATGGGAAATAACAACCCCCAGCTTTTTCTTAAAAAGCAGCAATTAATCACATGGCAGCATGTATGTTCAATCGTCAGACACATGAGATTATACTTTAAGTGCAGAATTACTCAGAAGTTCATTTAAATTCAAGTAATTCATTTTTTTGGGGAGTGTTTGACGCTTTTGCTGCAGAAACCTTGTGATATTTTCCTCAACTTTCAAAGTCAGATTTTAATAATGAAATGGCGGTGCCTTTTGCTAATGTTAAGTGATTGAGATTGCTTGATTGCATCCAGTCTGTGTGGGTTGATTGGCTCAAAATCTCTTAACATTTAATCATTAACACTTCACCCAAAGTGTCCACTTTGCATTGAAAAGTTAGAACAGCTTTAAAGTGACTTAAGTGTTCACCCGGTGAGGGATGTGTTTGATTCACTCGGCGTGGGTTTAATCGCTCGCTTGTGTCCTTTGGGTGGTGATGAAGTTGTTCTCGACTCGAATCTGAAACTTGGATAAACACTCTCAGTGTAAATTAAAGTAAAGTGCCTCTGGACCACCCCTGTTTGGGCTTTAATTGTGGTAGTAGATCATCTCTTTCCCTGGTAATTATCTCAACTATCATCACTCCTGTAATAACGATAATCAATTGTTGCTGGCTGCTTTGACATGGATAATGAAAGGTTTATTAGCCTCCATGAACCTCAAGAGTGACTCTTAAATCATCTGTGGAAGTGTCCCTGTTCGCCACACTTACCTGTCACTTCAACAAATTTCCCCTGATCCCGAGAGGGTGAAGGCCATGCGATTCCTTCCTCAGTCTCTATTATCAGCTCTGATACGCTCGACATGTTTACAAGATTGTAACTTAGAACCAAGCTCCCTAATTAAGTGCTAAATTGGCAATCTGGCAACCCATCCGCCCACTTTGTATAATCAGGATGTTTGGATTGTTAAGTATCTTATATGTCATCCCATTTTTTTTTCAACAGGACTCCTTAACCGAGTCTGAAATCATGCATGCTTGACAAATCCTGAAGGAAAAGACAACTATCGAATGGTAATTTCACTTAAGCTTTAAATCCTCCGTCTCCTCAGGACCTCTTCACGTCACGCATCGCCCATCGATCGGATGATGTTCCTGTTCCCGGTTTTGCTTTAAGGGCAGATCCATTGATCTTTTCATGCACATCCACTAACTTGTTTGCCACACTTTGTTATTCACTTGCTCCATTAGGTGTGAATCTTCTCAGAGCTCAGCAGGGTGGGCAGCAGCTGTGAGGACGGCTTGGTAACAAAAACGATGGAGAGTCAGCCAGTATGGATTTTTGACACTTACCTGCTTCTTTTCAGACTTTTTAACTGAATTCACTGTCAGAAAACATGTTTTCTTCAATGTGTTTAGACTTTGCATGGCAAAGATCAGGAATGTGATCTTGACACAATGAATAGGGTACTAAAATACCATAATGATAAAGGGTGGGGAAAGAATATTGATATTGATATTTAACATACGATTGGTTATCGATACACTAACGAAAAATTGTTCTTTAATTTTGTACTTTTTAAGAGAACGGTAGGACATATTCCCCATCTTGGATTCAAACCATGGTTTCTGTAAAATTAACTCCTCAATGCAGTCAATGAATACATAATGACTAGTTTGACTTTTGATGGGTATTTTTTCTTATTTAGCCACAGATAACCATGATGTACACTACATTTTTCCTTCAAGCTTTGCTTTGGTCAAAGGAAAAGTGAGTTCTCTAGCTTCTCTAACCAGCTGAACTGTTTTCAGCTGCGCTAACATGATTGCACACGTGTTTTCTAATTATCCATTAGCCTTCTGATGTAATGAGAAAACACATTGTACCATTAGAACACTGGAGTGATAGTTGCTGGAAATATACACCTATATAGATATTGCACCTAAAAACAGACATTTCCAGCTAGAATAGTCATTTACCGCATTAGCAATGTATAGAATGATGTATTTCTGATTATTTTAAAGTTATCTTCATTGAAAAAAACAGTGCTTTTCTTTGAAAAATAAGGAAATTTCTAATTGACCCCAAAATACGATCATGATTACACACTCAATCTATACAATAAGACGGTCACATATGCTACTAGTTCCCAATTTTGGGATTGTTAAGCCCAAGTGAAAGCATTAGCATGACAAGTCAACAAAAAGTTACACAAAATCATTAGCCTGATCCATATTCAATACAAGGATATAAGACCAGTTTTAAATTAACAGTGCTTTTCCAAATTTGCATGAAGAGCAGGAGGATGATGCTGTGTCTGCAGGTGCTGAACACATGAACAAATAAAGAATATCGATTGAACTAAGTGGACCCTTAGAAGAGTAGTGAGAAAACAAAAACCGTAATGTAGTACACTTTTTTTTCAAGAAAAGTGAGATGAGATTGCGGAATGGAAAAGATACAGATGCCCCTCGAGCGCCTCTTAACTCTTATAAGGTCTCATTCCATGACGTCGGGATATCCAGACGGAAGGAAAAAGGTTGCATTCGAGTGCAATGTGTTCAGTTGTGTCCCTGTAGAGCCGCCACTCAGCTGCCAAACTAGAACGCCTCACAAAGGTTACTGAAGCAAACCGCCAGGCAGATTTCTCCTCACGCTTCGAGTAAACACTTGATTCAAAATAGCAGAATGTAATTTGGGTGTCTGAGGATGCAATTTGTGTTAATCGCCGTTGTGATTTTGACTGATTTTCCCACTTTTTTTTTTTTTTCACGCAAACAACAGAACTGTGCAGCGCTGTTAGTTTAACGGCCGCCCGCATGCCTCTGTCACACATGTACGGTGTCAGCTGATGTTATTTTGAGCCCTCCGACAGCGAGCCGGCATCTCTTAAAGCAGCTGCCAGATTACCGAGCAGCTCCTGGCAGATAACGTAGCACTTTATCTCAATTTTACATCGTCAATGGGGTGTGGACAATGAAACTGTACACAAACTACGACGATCCTCCTGTGGCTCTGGCAGTTGATGATGTTTCATGGATATCGCCGCACACAGAGCTGCAAGCTCAACAGACAAGCAGATGGCTAGCTAGGGGGGGGAAAAAGAGAAAAGGTTGGATGTGTTTTTGCTTTTTCCTTCATTCTTTTCGACAAAGTTACACATCTCTCCTTAGGCCCCAGTGGAATACCTGCAATCCTGCTGACGTGCGCACACAAATGGACCATCTCTTGAGAATTTCATTCATTAACAACTAGTTTGCACTAATCTTGCCCCCAGCTTGTTTCCTTCTCAACATAACAAAAAGAGTCTTATATTTAACATATCTGCAAATCACAAGGAATGTTCATACTGAACAAATCTGCATTTCATTTGTTTTCCACACACTATTCTCTGGTGGCATTAGTGAAAGAATGAAGAGCAACCGCACACTTAAAGTCCTCCTGGAATGAAAAATGTCCCCTTAGTCCTTTTAGATCACATCCCTGGCCATATTGTTCACTTGTTTAACTATATTTGCCCAAAAAACCTTAAAAAATATGTTTTTAATGTTTTTAGATAACATTTCAATCACATTTGTTTCCTTACATTTCTTTCACCATCATTCCCAAAATAATTAGTATCATTGCATCCACTTATCAATCAAGACAAATGGTCCTACTGCCTGATCCATTCTGCACATACATATACATCCACTTTTCAAATAAAATTACTCCCAATGATTTGTACACTGTATACTGTAAAAGCATCAAAATATGGAACTTAGATATTCTCAAAATGCTGTTTCATGCACAATCAATCTGCTGATTATTTTCGATTAGTAGTTTTATACTACTACTACTACTACTACTACTACTACTACTACTACTACTACTACTACTACTGATACTACTACTTTCTACTCTAAAATGTCAAAAAATGCCCCCATTTTCATTTTTTAGGGTGTTGTTTTGATCAACAGTCCAAAATCCAGTTATTCAGTATACAGAGCAATTTAAAATTTTCAACCTCCAATATATATATTTAAATATGTACATATATAAATATTTTATAAAGTTAATTAATTTCCTATTTATTTATTTTATCAAACATTATTCACACAGAAGTAAATTTTATATTTGTTGGGGTCTTCACAGTTGCAAATTTGGTGCATGAGTGAGTATCTAGGGCAACAGAATGGTTTTTGGGATGGATTCAAAACAAACGAGTGTCAGTGATCATGTCATGAAGTACCTGTAACGGTGGATCATTGATTTGATTATAAGAAGACTTTACCTTTCAGCAAGTGCTGTAGAAGTCTAAATCTAACATGTCAAAAGATGACAAAATAGATGGTCTCTGGTGTCAAAGTTATGTATATTGTGGTAAGAATGCCAAAAAATCGGAAATGCACAGAGAAAACCCACATCCTCACCCTCTTAAACAAAGCTTTGTCTTTCCTCCTGTCTGCAGCTTTTTTTTTGCTGCATCTTTCAGTGTTTGTTACCCGTCCACGTGACGGTGAACAACAGCGAAGTACGACAGGCAGACGAGCCCCACGCCGAGAGGAGTGAGACGCTCCCTCTGTGACAAAGACTGAAACAGGAGCTAGTCACAGCACGGACACGTCTCTCCACCGCCAAAGACAGCGTTCGCTTGTCAGCGAGCGATGCGAGCGCACACACACACACACACACTATGACACACATGATGAAAGCGAGAGGTCAAAAAGTTAGGAAGTGGCGTCTCGGCTGTGGTGTTGCTGTACACACACATACACAATGGTTTCAAAGAGCCGCATTCCCATCCTGCTGTATTCCAGGCGGGATTTTAATTGGAGCTGGTCCCAGCATATGACTCCATTTTACCTGTTTTATGGTAAACAAATCCAGTCAGGATTTCAGAGGATTACTGTCCACGTAATTCGTCATCATCAAGTACTTAATCAGCTCAGTATTTGCATTCATTTAAAGCTTTTTTTTGCCGTTTTTGTCCCTTTAAGTACTTTCAAACGCTGCCTGGTTGAAAATCACATCTACAAAAGGATTGTCCATGCATGAGTGTGTGTGTAGTGTGTGTGTGTGGAGTGAGCGAGGGCTGTCTTTCCACAGATACAAAACAGCCTGCAATAAATCCAGCTGCTTATAGCTTGGAAAGTTTCAGCCATAAATTGCAGGACTGGATCAAAGGAATGTGCATCCGTGATGGTAAAATCGATTTCATTTAGAAGTCATCAAAGGCAGCTCTTAGAGTGACAGCGAATAACAAAGAAGCAGAGAAAGGGGAGGGGGGGGGCACTCCTGCTTTATTCAGGAACACAGGCAAATGCTATTTGTTTCTTTTTTGTTTTCCTCCCGTGTCCAGTAAATTGTGTATATTGTTCGGATCTCTGTGAGAAGTGTGGTCCTTGGATTACCACCGGCTACAACATCAATATCTTTTGTCGGACTGAACGAGTTCAGCTGCCAAAGATCTCCACGGACAATTAAGGTTAGATACATTACTATGAGAAGGAGAGACGTTCAATGGCGCACTAGAAAATAGTTATTTATAGCTGTAGTGTTTTACTGTGCAGTGAGTCCTTTATATCAGTGGTTATAAAACATGTTGAACTACCTGAACTAGCACAGGTCAGACCATGGACCGCTAACAGATAAGTGTCTGAAACCCATGACCTAAATAGTTATCCATTCTGTCATTGAGTTACACATGGATGGAATTATAGAAGAAATAAAAGTTTCCCATTTTTGCTTGGGGCCCCCTGGGACCCCCTCAAGGACCCCTAGGTGTGCCTGGGCCTTGCTTGCATAAAATCTGAGTCCATAATATCCATTAAAGGCATGAAACTACAGTATCTCCATTTAAGAGTGGGATGGTTCTTAAAACTGAAACTTGTTATACTGTACTGCATAGATCTTCAAGGCTGAAACTGAAGATTAATTTCATATTTGAATAATTTTCCAATTACCTTCTTGATTAATAGATTTTGTCTGTAATCTGTCAGATAATGACAAAAGAAATCTCTATCAAACCCTGAGGTGATTTTATAAACACAAGATTTGTTAATAACCAGCAATCTCAGACAAATTATATTTGGAACCTTGGAAATCCAAAAATCAAAGTCAAGTCAAAAGGAAACAAACTATTTTTCTGACTATGCATTTGACTAATTGATTAATCCACTTTTAGAAGCTCTGCACTTCTAGAGAAAGTAGTTTGTTTCTTCAGATTACACAGAAAACATAATATATTCATAGTCAAGTTATATTTTATTTGACAGTGAACATGAACACATACACAGAAATATTCAGAATCACATCTTATATATTATCTTATATCACGCTGACTGTTGGATCATCCTCAACTTTCAGATATAGCTTGGGCATGGAACAATGGTGTGCATCCTTTTTTTGGAATTTTTTTAGATAGCTGTTCAACACATGATCATTAACATTAAAAATTAAAATCCCATAGATTTACATATCACAGTGTTATCCTAGAGCAGCACTTTAGCTAGAGTGTAAAGCTCTGTATCACGACTCCTCCTCATGTTGCTTCCCAGCACTTCCATTACAATTCAAAGCTCTGTTGTCCCGTTTCTTTCTGCACTGATCATGTAACGAAAGTATTGTAATGTCTCTCAAAAACCACACGCTACAACATTAGCCAAATTATCTGCTAATTTATTCCTCTTGTTAACACCACAGCCATTTTACTCCAAGATGCATTAACAGACCCTCAGGAAATCTCAGCATTATCACCTAACAAAACAGAATCTGAGCCTAAACTCTATTAATTAATTCATTAACACATATATCAGGTTGTTAGACTATACAGGAAAAAGTCAGCGATTTATCATAAGTCAGGTTTTACTTATTTTTTTTAACTGGGCACCACACTAGTTAAAGAAATGTAACTAAACTAACTTAACTTAAAAGGTTGCTTTTGATTCAATTATCTGTTTGCTGGTGGGGATTCAATTTATGTGTGATAAAGTTATAAGCAGTACAAGCGGAATTAATAAATCAATTTTTTAGTAAAAGTTTGCTCATTTTTGTGTGGTTTTGTACTATTTATATAATTCATCAGTTGTATTTCTAGCCTGAGAATCCACCCTAACATATTTACTATGTACGGCTGCATCAATCTATTTCTGTGGCTACAACAGAGGTAGCACCGGTTGTGCCCTTCCATCATAAAACATTGCATATGCAAATATTCAGCAGCTTTGTCTAAAAAAGTTTTTTTTAAAAAATAGTTTCAGTACATCCCTAGTATATCCTCTCCTGGCATCTGCTGTCAGACAAGCTCATATTATGTAAGACCCTCTTTAAAAATTGGCAAAGAGTGAAAAAGATTGCAATACAGGAGCAACCGCACACTAAATCTCTAACGCTCCCTTCACATTTTTTTGGCGACATTCCGACTGACTGGAGAATAAAGACCAGTAAATCGGAGGAGCGGGAGAGGGAAAGCGATGACTGAGGAAGACCTGAAGTTGTTTGAAACAATGAAATTAAAGGGAGCTTTGATTTAAGGTGCGGATACTCCTCTTATAGCACTTTAATAGATGTTACTGTATCCAGCGCCGACCCCACCACTGAGGTTTTTGTGCGCGCGATTAGTCTTGATTCGTTCAACCAATGAAAATGACGCCTTGTGAAGCAGCTTCCTGGCTTTGATTGAGGTGACGTTCTCATTCTTAATCCTGCCTGAAATGCCCTGATTGACAGCTGTCAATTATCGCAGCGCTACAGATGACCGCAACCCAATGTTTGACGTTTCAAAAAAAGAAAACCATCAAATAAGGAGAGGGGGTGACGTCAGATAATATTAGAAGCACATCGCCGCCGCCGCCACCTCTGATGGTCCTGTTCAAAATTCACCTTTAATTACCATCAAGGAAATGAGTCATCTTCAATATCAGACAGCAAACATGAGCAGGAATTCATTTGCATCTCCAACAACAGTAGGAGAACATTAGCCAGGGTATTTAAAGGGTCCTCCTCATGGCCTCCTTGATCAGACTAATCATCCTACCGGTGGCTGTCTTTATCTCCCCTATCACCTTTCAAATACCCGGTCATGTCGGAGCATCCAGTCTGCCGTTTTACATTATTAGTTCCCTGCCGGGGGGCACTCGCTCTGGCACAGGGAAAGTGGAGGTGAGGCAGATAGAAAGCGACGGCTCCTGCCTGCTCTTCGCCGGAGGGGGGGGGTGAGGCGGGAGGGGGGGGGGATTTTGAGGCGGCATTGACGGACTAATCTCTGGCTCTGATTATCTTCTCATTACAATCAGACGGGAACCACTCGAAGAAGAGGAGAATGTGTAATTACGATCAAATCTCCCATGACTAAAACAGAGCATAATAAGCAGGGCTAGAACTGTGTGCTCGCATCTAATCATTCAGTTTATTTAGTCATTCGCTCTGCAGCCGTGTTTGACTGTCGGTGGAGATTTTTTTTCTTTTCTTTTTTTTTTCCAGGTGGAAACAGATGAATTACTGAACACCTGACTTACAGCGACATTATCAGGGAGCTGAAAATAAGTTGCCACAATTTGAAAAACCTGTATATGTATATGCTCCAATATGAGACTGTGTGTATATACGTGTGTCTTTGTTATTTATATACACTACCGTTCAAAAGTTTGGGGTCACCCAGGCAATTTAGTGTTTTCCATGAAAAGTGGCCTTCTCACACAATGAGTGAACATATTATACCATTAGAACACTAGAATGATAGTTGCTGGAAATGGGCCTTTATACACCTATGTAGATATTGCACCAAAAGCCTGACTTTGCAGCTAGAATAGTCATTTACCATATTGTAGGGTGTATTTCTGATTAGTTTAAAGGTATCTTTATATAAAAAAAGGAAATTTCTAAGTTACTTCAAACTTTTTTTTTTTAATTAGTAATATGTTGTTTTAAAATTAATTTGATCTTTCTTTGCATTTTTTGAGGTCTGAAAACATTGTATCATTTTTATAATTTTGACCATTTGTCATTTTCTGCAAATAAAGGCTCTAAACGATGTTATTTGTAGGAGAAATGTTGCCAGTAGTTCATAGACTCAAACAAAAATGTTTCTTTTGCCCAAACACATTTGTATGAGTAGTAAAATCAGAAAAACGGATAAATTTGCAGTGGTCTAATTTTTCCAGAGCTGTATATATCTGTTAAATAATATATTGATATTCTTGCTTATCAGAAATTGGAGGAGAACTGTCCTATTGACCGTGCATCATGCGGCCACGTCTGCCCGGCACGATACAGAGAATTCTCATTTCCCTAAAAATGTCAGGACAACTGAAGCATGTAAATAACTACATTTCAATTGACACGTCGATTTGAATGGTAAATGACTGACCTCCAATTTTTCCCGGAGAATTGCATGGCGGGGAGAAATGGAGGGGAATAAAACACATATACCCAGCAGACCAGGGGGAATAAGGCTAACCAAGCATGGTAAATCCTCCTCGCTGTTGTATGATGGGAGTGTTAATTGTGCGGACAACAAGAGAAAATCACTTGGAAATGTTCTCATGAGGAAGCACAAGAGGAAAAATAAATAAATGCTTGATGTTTTTGTGTTTTCCTCACAGCTCAGTGACATCAGCCTTCCTGCCACTCAAGGCCGCTGAGAGGAAAGGCGCGGACGCCGACGCCAGATTGGACAAGGCGGACAGACTCGGCTGCATCAAAGGAAAGGGACGAAAACGCCACAGTCGCCGCAGAGTCAGGAGGTGAGCGAGATTCTCTGAGCTCCAAAGAGCGGGAGCTCCTCAAAGAGAAAGTCGAGAAATCAGCATCCGAGATTGCAGATCAGAGACTGAAACCCTTCTGATGAAGATGAAACGTATTTTATTGATGTTTTTTTATTTGTTTTCGGCAGTATTTTTTTTTTTTTTTAAGATTACTGTGAAGATGATAAAGCCTTATAATAATATATAATAGTAAACCAAAAAAAAATCCTTCAGGGCTTGACTCTCAGTGAGGAAACAGAGTTAATCTCTATATTCTGGTGCAGGGAATGTAAACAGTCTTATCAGGTCGGACCCAGTGGGGAAATACAAAGATGTTGTGAACTGTCATTCAGATCCTCTCTTTTACCAACACCTTGAACGAAAACTCTCCTTAAGACGCTGAGAATAGTTTCCTCTTCTTATTCTGAGGTGGGGAAAAAGAAAGGAAATTCAGGCAGATTTTTTTTTTTTTTTCGAGTAAACTTAATTAATCTGACACTGCGGTTACACAGCAGGGACGCAGCCAGTGTTATGTAAAGTGCAACCGAAGCCGTTTTTTTGAGTGTTAAGAGAGGATCATAAAAAGTGAACCACCTCTCTCCGGATGAACTTACCAGCGCCTGCATCGCTTTGTTTTTTAATTCAAAAGCGAGCTCACGATCGTGCACATAAAGACATCTGATAGAAACTGTATTTTGTTTATTATTTATTATTTATGGTGCTTCTTATCTTTGAAAGTGAGATCTTTTTCCACAAGGGGTGTCTACATGAGAGGATCTCCATGGAAATAGCACCGACATATACACTACTGTTCAAAAGTTTGGGGTCACTTAGAAATTCTCTTCTTTTTGAAAGAAGAGCACTGTTTTTTTCAATGAAGATAACTTTAAACTACTCAGAAATACATTCTATACATTGGTAAATGACTATTCCACACACAAATTCATAGTCGTTTCCAATTTTCTATCAAACTTTTTTTTAAATGTGCTACTTTAAAATGCACATATGGAAGCCCAAGTATTGAAAAAGTCAGTCTAAGACGCATAGAGTATCTGATGGTCATGAGTAATAAACAACCACCTGTTTATCAATACCTTTGCCCACAAATGTGACCAAAAAATTAACGAGATGCATGAAAAACATCGAGTTGTTGTTTATTCATGACCGTTTAAAAATAAAAAAAATTAACATTTAACCATCTAAAAAAAAAAGAAAAATGCAAATGCTTGCCTTGCGCTCTCCCTTTCTACGAAGCCAGCATGGTGGAGGTGTTAATGAGTGACAAAGCGTTCTCATTACCCAGAGAGGGTACTTGGGCTTGGTCTGTCTAATCAGCCCTAATGCATTTCAGTTCCTAATGCTCCCAAACTGCCGACTGCACCATGCAGGGCCATTCATTACAGTGAGACAGTCTCCTGTATCCAATCAAACAGGCACATAGTCTCCAGAGCTCTGTGGTCGCATATATCAAAGGCGGAGTGCAATTTGTCAACGTCCGGATGCGTCCTGAACGCTCACCTGTGTGCATGACCTGCTGTTTGTGTAACGCGGTGGCACGTTTGACTGAATAAATGAAACCATTACACACCAGTAAGCATGAAAGTGTTCATCGTTGCATCATATGCAGCTATTTGTAGACATTTCTTTATATTTAGAACAGGATTAGAGTTTATTTATATTCTAAATATAACTTAAGGTTGTTTGTAGAGCAGCAACAGTCGAGTCACTGTAAAATCTCTGATTAATTAATATCTGACTGGAAGCTAATCAGACATGTCGGAAACATAAATTATATCCCTGTGAAGCGTAGACAGGATGAAGAACACAGGCTCAGTTCTTCATCCTTACCTGCTGCTGCCGGTGAAGACAGGCTGCTCCTCTCAGGTCACATGTTTACACTAATTTGCCACATTTTAAGATTCATGTCAAACTAACATAATCAGGCTTCATGCAGACAGCTGCTGTTTTAGCTTGTCTGGAGATATTAGCAGAGCTGGCTGTGTGAAACAGCAGCAGCGGATGAGGAACTGCAGACATCAGATTGAAATATTGCTTTTCTACATGTTCAACCTTTTAAAAACCAAGGCAGCCTCAAAAAGGGGCAGAGTTGAGTTTAATTCATTGATTAGGGTGAAGCACAGCTCATCGCATCTAATATATAATTTGCATGAGAAAACCTCAGCTACAACTTTAAATAATGCATTTTTATCTGTAGTAGTTTATTTATTTATTTATTGCAATATTCTATCTATATTTGCTCTGTCACAGTAACATGAATTGAGCCTGACACTTCTGGATGTTGTAGATTTCTTTTGATACCAGGTTTAAGTACATAACCTTTGTGGTTGTAGAGATATTCTATATTTATTGTTATTTATAGCAGGAAAACAGAAAAATAGGCCTGGGGCTTAAGTGGTTAACAACACATTTATGCTTGTTGATCAGGCGTATTGATAGAGTATTGGCTTTTTACTTGTGATGCAATTACAGTAATGAGTGTAGTTGATCATCAGTAGTTATCCTCACCTGCCTCCATTGTGTGTGTGTGTGTGTGTGTGTGTGTGTGTGTGTGTGTGTGTGTGTGTGTGTGTGTGTGTGTGTGTGTGTGTGTGTGTGTGTGTGTGTGTGTGTGTGTGTGTGTGTGTGTGTGTGTGTGTGTGTGTGTGTGTGTGTGTGTGTGTGTGTAGGGCAGAGACTGCTGAGCTGAAAGAACAGATGAGAGGCTGCATTGAGTGAATGAAACTCAGCTCATCAGACATTTCCTTAATGTTAATGCGCCAACATCTAAAACAAAGATTGTCTCCAAATCAAAGTCAAGTCTCAGGTGCGGCGTCATTAAGAGCAACTCGAGTCCCCATCCTCTTAGTTCCAGTTTCCCTTTTTGAAGGATGACTACAGACGACCGCCACCTGCTGGTGCACAGAGGTATTTTCTGTGCAAAATGTATGTGGTGGTCGGCTGTTGGCTGTCATCTTTGCGATGTGTTCAAGTGCTACTTTTCGGGCCACACAAACAACGAGAGGTGACGTAAGTCAGCCTTTATCGCCGCTAGTTCAGGACCTTTAAAGGTACACTGTGTCAGATTTAGTGACTTTTAAAAGCATCTAGCAGCACCGACTTGGCAGAAATGGAATGGAATAATCATAAGTATGTTTTAAGTAGTATAAAATTCTATCAAAATAAAAAAAATGTATTGCTTTCGAGGTACTCACTTAGTTACATTCTACAATCTCATCGCTAGATATCACCAGAAACTACGTGCTGTACCTTTAAATGCATCTGTCTACAGTTGTTGATTCACATAAGAGGCTGTTGTGTCTGCATGTACACATATATTTGTGTGTAAGAATAAATGACCATATTGATGTATTGAGATAATAAGTGCCTTATGTCCATGCAAGCTCACTTTTATGTACTTGTCGGATATTAATGATGTAAAAACTCCATCCTTTGCCCATAAAATTTTGATTCAACCTACACCAGACACTCTTCCAGGTTTCCTAATGAAGCTTATTATGCACATCATTATGAAAGCCAAGGTGAAGCTGCCCAAATGAATTTCAAGGTCAAGGTAATCTTTATTATCACCTCGGGGCAATTTGTTGCACAGCCAGAAGTAAATACAATTATCATCAACAATCAATGCATGCCAGTTGACACACAAATATTTCATGCAAAAAAGATTGAATGGCATAATGTTATTCAAACAGCAAACAGCAGCAGGGACAAATGAGTTCTTAAATCTATTGATCCTGCATCTTAGCAGATTATATCTGTGACCCAATGGAATCACCTGCCTGAACTCAATGAACCAGAGGTGATGTGGGTCAGCAAAGATTGACTGGACCTTCTCTGCAGTCCGACTTTGTACACTTGGGACAAGTCTTTCAGATCCGTGCCTGCAATTTGAATGCACACTCTAGCAATTCCTTCTAACCAGTTCCTATTTTTTTAGGGCAACATGTCCCAAACCAGTAAATAAAAGTGAAGGATGCGGCAAGCGGCATCTTCTAGACATCTCTGCTTTAGCCTGTATCGCCCTGCACGCCTGCTCACTCGAATGAATTTCAGTCGGTCTGCACATGAAAGGTACATTTAATGAGCTTGTGGCGCTCAAAATTCCTTCATCTCCTTTTCCACATCAGTCATTTTCAGCGAGCAAATGAGGGAGACCGGTTGCAAGACTGGGGTATTACCAGCTAGCCAGGAGCTGTGTAGTTTTTGTGGATCACAGGCATCACAAAGCATCACAAATTTGTATCCAGAGAACCATTAGAGCCAAACAACAGTTTTGTCATTGTTTGTAAAATGAGCAAAATATCGACATATATCTTAAAATCATCGTTGCAACACAAAAATCCATCAATCCAATCCAGCGGTGTTGCCTGTTTTGTTGCCAATTGTGTCAAGTGATCTGCCTTCACCATGTCAAGTGAAGAATCATACAGCGTGACAACATATTTCAACTAATCAATACATTTTAAAACAGTATTTAACATTACCTCTGCTATCTGTTTTCAATAAGAGGCATATCTATGACAGACAGCTATCGCTAGCCTGCTAGAATTTATTCTTTTCATCTTACCTGCTTAGGTTTCTCTCAGATTTGAATCATATAATGAAAACATGTAACGTTGTTGAGGAGGCACCTGACGGTGGTACATAACAGGTACAGGTAAAGTTAGCTAAGTTAGCAAGCGAGTTAGCTTAACTTACCGGTCGAGGATAAATGTCACCATTTCCGTGTGCATTTGATGCCATGGAAATCCATTTAGCATATGCTTCACTGATATTGACTGTTCAATCACTCTATAATTAATGAAATCTACAATTTTTTACCTTTACCTTTAAAACATCTTAATAGTCATAGTATTAGCTTCTGCTAGATATGTTCATCTAATGCACCAGTTTAGGGACAGAAGACAGTGGGAGGTGCAGGTCAAATCAAAGTCATTTTGCCTCTTATTCAAGGGGCTTCATCAGTTCTGACTGACTGGTGGGGAGTTCCTGGTCCTTAACGACTGAGGAATCATTAACAAGGTCACTGAAACAACTCGGTTCATTAGGCTACAATTGAAAGTAGCTGGTCGGGCTGACAGGAAACAGGGGAGAGAGAGATGCAACAAAAGGTTGCTGTCTTAATCCCAAACACGTAGGGAAGCTGTACGAATAAGAATTTTTAACTGAAACCCTGCGTTACAACTTGTGCATGGTGCTCGAAAGACTCGGGCATTTACTAACTATAATTAATTTTCTAACTATAAACTACGTATGGGAGTGAAGGTAGAGAAACAAGAAGTGTGAGGGTCAAAATGATCAATTTAGCAAAATATATATTACAATTGAACTGATTATTTATTATTATTATTATTATTATTATTTATTTCAGGCTTGTCTTTAGCAATGGATTGGATATATCCCAGCTTTTAAATTTCCTGTGTGTGTGAAAAATGTAGTACTACATTGCAGATGAATAACTCTGGTTAAGATTTCTGGGGTGGTGCAGTGGGTAGTGCTCTTGCCTCACAGCAAGAAGGTTGCAGGTTCAAGGACCTTGGTTGGAACTTCACCGTGTTGAGTTTGTGTGGGTTTTCCCTGGCTTCTCTGGCTTCCTTCCACAGTTCAAAAACATGGTTAGGTTAATTGGAGACTAATTTGCCTGTAGGTATGTGTCTGTGCCCCATGGTAGACTGGTGACCTGTCTGGGCTGTATCCCTGCCTGAAGTACGCTGGACCTACATGAGCCTAGTGAGGAAATACAGAAAATGGATGGATGGATTACGAATCCTGCTCTCCAACATGTATATTCTTCATGAGTTATACATTCCAATATCAAGGGCATACCTGACAAACTCCTTGTAAAATGTCAGTTTTGCTGAAACCACAAAAGTACACATTGACGAGGTCAATCTGGCATTGCTGCTAAATCGTCTTTCCGGAAATGTCAATCTGTGTCCTACCTGCATCTATATATTAGAATGTGAAACCAAGAGAAAGAGATAGAAAAGGATAGGGAGACAATCCGGCATAGAAGAGTGTCTCTGCAGAGCACAGATTTGTGACATGAAAGTGCTGTGAAGTCGGCTGCGGGTGCTGACAGTCCACAGGATGCAACAAACATCTATTGTATCTCCCCCTGTCTGAGCGCAGCCATGTCACCATCAGTCTTGACTTCAGTGAAGCGCACTGGCATGTGATCAGTCGTCTGCTGTATACCAGTCTGGAGAGGATTTCATCATCCCGTTGTGATGGGATCATCTCATATGGGACGTTCGGCTCACAGATAATCTTGTTTATGATTGTTGTGAGAAGGAATCAGGAAGCATTTATGTGCAGTTATGTGATGCCAGTGATGAGTCATGAAGATTATTTCACCCCACCCGTTCTGTTTGGGGGTATTTGTCTGCAAAGAATTTAGTAAAAAACATATTCCAGCAGTCCCAATGAATATATTTTGGTAGCATTTATTAGCTTTCTGAGCAAGTAGGATCTCTAACCTCTGAGGTTTCAGACTTGCAAATGTCTAACTCTGAACTTTTGGAACCAATTCCACAAAATATTTGATGTGGATTTCTGCCTCTGCAGACTTTATAGTGTAAGTTTCATACTTATTACGCATGAAATAAAAACTGTAGAAGAAAAAATGTGAGCTTAGTCATATACGGTATATAAAAGGAAAGAGCTTCTGGGCAAGTTGTCATGTTAACCTGAAGTATTTGTGTCTCAAACTGAAGGGTCAATTCACCCAACTCCTAAAAAAAAGACAATTTCGTGCTTTCTTTTAGTGATATCTAGCCCTGCAGATATATTGGGGTTTTATTTGCTCCGGCTTTGATTTCTCCAGACAGACCTCCACTCCACTTGCAGTTCAGTTTATTTGCACAGGTTAAAATCCGACACACAAATGCCATTTTAAAGAGTAATGTGAGAAGGAAAAGGCCCTGGTGGGCATATTTCTTACTTCCCCCTTTATTTATTGAATAGATATCAGCATATGAATGTGCAGAATCTGCAGGACTGTAACAATTATTTTGCAACCGGAAGCCTTTCCAGTTTCTGTTCCTAGTAAACCATAAGCAATAATTCATCATCACCCAAGAAAACCTATCAACCTGACAACTTCATATTGTCTAGTTATTCTTTCTTTATACACTTCCTTGAACTTGAATATATTTATAAAACCCTTTAAATTATATAGAGATTTCCACAGTTAAGGCCAAACTACAGTTGTAGAAACTGAAAATGTAAATATCCAAGTCCCATCCTCCTATTTATAATATGGAAACCAGTTTTTTTTGTAATAAATAAATAATGATTAAAATAATTAAACTTGCAAAAAGGGTTAAAATCTGGAAAATTATTGACTGTTTGGTGGTTTTGAGCAGGTATGTGCATTTTTGCCACAAAGGTGACCATAGGGTGGAAAAAGCATCAATATGCATGTGTGTGTGTTGTATATTTCTGTAAATGTACAGCACTCTACTGTAATAATCATTTACAGTAATGTTACTGTGTTTAACACAGTAAATAACTGCAGATTTCACAGCAATGTTTCACGGTGTACAGAAACCGTAACTCTTGTGACCAAATAAATATTCTCATCACACTGCTGAGTTTTCACATTTCTTTCCCATCCCTGGAATGAATAAAGAAGCGTCCCCTCTGCTCTGTCTCTGCTTGCAGCCCCTCCTTTGAACTCTCCCCTCGGCCCAAGGGGAAGAAGAAGAAGAGAAAGTCTGAACGGAAGAGGAAAAGGAGAAGGTCAGTTCCCAAAATGAGACGGCTCATTGTGAGGAGGCGTATTACACCTTCTGTGATGTGTGTCGGGAGGAAGCTCGCTACGCTGGAGGATTCATATCGATTTGTCCCTCTTCCTTTAGGTCTCCTTCCCGTAGCCTCTCACCACTGAGGAAGAAGAAAAAGAAGAAGAAGAAGACCTCCAAGAAAAGCAAGCGGCATAGGTAGTTCATGCTTCTATACCTTATACGTTGTTTATGGTAAAACATTTATATTTAAGTGACTAAGTACTTTTCTTTTTTTGTTGTTGTTTATTCCAGGTATACCTCCAAAAAGTCCAAACACAGGTATGCATATGATTACTGCAATTAATTTATTTATTTTTTTGCGTAATATCCACAATTCTTCTGTGTATCTGTAATTTCAAAAGGTCTGAATCAATTAAAAGTTCAAAGAAACTTCAAAGGCAAACAGCTTCTCACCTGCATCACTCCTGTCATGAATGCGGTGTAACATTTATTGCCTGCTTTCCATAAGATTGTTGAATTTCCACGTTGAAAGCCATGCCCTTTATGTATCAGCGAGGAAGCGGGGCGTCTGTGCCGGCTTTGTCAGTCCTAATACTCCTCGCTCATGATTCTATTCTCTTTCATCCCACCAGCTCTTCAAGTTTAAAACATAAGAGGAAGGCTGAGCGCAAGCACAAGAAAAGGTCAGTCTGCGATTGTTGCGTCAGAATCATGTACTTTCCAAATCCTACACGGCTTTTTTCTTTTTTTTTTTAACCCCCAGAAGTACCCCTTCTTCCTCCCCATCCATCCACGACCCTTTTCAGAACCCTTTGCTGAGGAAGAAAGAAAGAGAATCCTCCAAAATGCTCTCATGTAGGGCCAGGATGGGTGAATACAGAAACATGCAGCTTTTATTTTTTAATATATATATATATATATATATATATGTATATATTCTTTTTTGCTATTTTTTGGCAAAGCCTGAGAAAAAAAAATCTTGTAAAGAGGAAAGCAGATTGAAAGCTTGAGACACAAAGAGAGGAGAAAAAAAAGGGGTGAAAGAGGGTAAGAGAAACCAATTTCATGCTGTGATCTTGCAACGTTTTATAATTCGACTTTGGATGAGCGGGCCGTTGTGTGTAAGCACGGAGCCAAGTTCAGTTGCTGCTTACTTCAACACAAATCTCTGCTTTCCAGCCCAGCACAGCTCTCTCCTCTTCTGTTCTGATCACTTCGCTCGTTTGTGTTCGCGTCGCTGTTCCTCTGCGGCTTTCACCTTCTCTCAAGTGTTCCAAATCGTGTAATCTAATCTGTGTAAATGTATTTGGAAACAGTGACAGATGTAACACATACTGATATTTTTTTATACAGTTACAGTACATCTTATTATTGACAAATTTATACGGTAGTCATGTTGGTTTAATAAAAGAATTTGAGTAAATTACCATATTTTTTGCCATCAAATAATCGTCTGATCTGTAATATCAGTGTAATATGTCAGGCGGATTGCCAATAACCTGTCCTGCGGAAAAGAATTTCTGTGTTTTATTATTTATAGAAGAGGTGGTGCAGTAAATTATATTCTGTGTTTAACACACAGGTTTAACAGTGTAACAGTAATAAGTACATTACTTTGTGTTGTGAGAACCATGTCGGAGATGGGGTGATTAGTCAAAAAAAATTGTATCAAATGCCCATCCCTACTTAGAAAGTGAGGTTTTAATTACTCTATGATCATAAGGATAACTTCATTAATATTAATGAGACAAACACAAAATGGCCTGTTCTAGAGCTCCAGTGAGAAGATGAAAAACTCTAATGGGATGATTTTTGGTTCTTAAAACCACAATTATATCTTGTTAGGGGTAGCAGAACTTTAATTGAAACCTGAGAAAAAGAAGAATGTAGAGAAAGAGGCTTTAAATAAACCTCCTTTAAATAAAGGTTAGAATTTAAAAAAAAGGAAATTACATTAAAACATGAGCTGTCCAATGCAGACAGATCATATTCTTGGTTCAACTTTGACCTATCATACTTGTCATTGTTGTATACACACTTTTTTTTTTTTTTGTTCAATATATACATTTTAAAGGGAGAACCCGTTGGGCTCATTTCAGTTATAACATTTAATAAAAGTTACTTCAGATAATCTATTAGCATGTTGGCAGAGCTCATCAATAACTTTTTGGCCAAATCTTTGAAATTAATAATCCTTTAATCCATAAAATGCCAACAAATGGGCAAAAATCTTTCTCAGAACCCAATATGGCTTCAAAAACAAGACATGTAATGAGGATTTGTTGCTATGGCGATGTTTTACTGTTCACAAAGAATGGAATAATTGTAATAAAAGTATTCTGTGTTTTCTATATTCGTTAATTTTACCAAAATGATTCGCTTCTCATTGTCTAGACTTTTTTTTCCTCCCTTTTTTGCTATTGCACTTTCTTTCAGTCACAGTCTACAGTCTGCTTGATTTCATGTGAATGCAACATAGCAGCCCGAAGTATTCCTGTTATAATAAAACATATAGAAGCAGGAAATCCTCCTTTGCAAATTACTTTAATGATATATTGATTTTAAAAAGTTGCTGATCGACTGGTTGTGGCGCTACTATTTTTGGCTCCTTATCCACTTGAGCGTTTTCCTTTGCTCTCTTCGTCACCTCCTTCAGTTCCCGGACTCACTCACATCGGAGACGACGCTATCGGAGGTCAGAGTCGGACAGTTCTTCCTGCCACTCTTCCACAGAGAACAGGTAGGAATCCATCCACCCCCCCCCCCCCTTCCACCCCCTGATCCTCAGTTTATCTTATCAGGCCAAGGTGTCTGCGTCTGGGTTCTCGGCCACACCACCACAGAGATGACTGATAAGGCGGAGGTGACTTCCTGATCTCAGACGCAACCAGTTCTTATCGCAGCTTCACAGGAAATGCCCCCAAATTCACTCCACAGATCGATGCACTCAATTATGATGACATATTGCAAAATCTGGGCCATGTGATGATGTGAAAGATGTTGTTTCTGACAGCTTTTATGGATCACACCGTATGGGGCTGATAGCATTTCTGGCAGCTATTGGAATAATTGGATAGTTCTACTGGTCACTGGCTGCTGTTGAACGCAGAATATTATATCGAGTCAGTTTGTGAACTTTGACACGAGTTAATATTAAATTCAGTTTGAACTTTCTCTATTTTTTTTATTTATATATTTATACAGTTAATTATTCATACCCTCTCCTTCTGGAGTTCTTGTACTTGACTTCTGTTTCTCGGACTGAGTAAGTGTGTGAGAAGGCAGGCTGTATTGCTGCTAATTAGGTGCTTTTCGACCATAAAAGCATGCAAATTTTTGTAAATAGACCATGGAATTTTTATTTAACTGGGAAAATGGGAAAATGGCAGAATGTGGCCACTTTATTTATCAAGTTCAAGCACAATCCCTCATTGACTGATCTCATCAGCTCAAATAAAACTCAGGAAATAATCTCCTTTACAAACATTTCTATGATTTCACGAAAGATCACAAGTCACTTGCGCATAAGGTAACACAAAATGATAAAATAAACTGTTTCTGATATGGATTCAAGTACTTCACTGACATGAAACATGCATGAATATATTTTTGCATTTTTTCCTGAATCACTGTATTGTGATTGTCACGATTCTGCGTCATGAAAATAAAAAAAAAACAAAATTTTCCCACAGACACCATCTGCAGAAATCTGTGGTACATCAGGCGTTAGGAGAGCTGGCAGCTGTACGAGGGGAAACAAACGGAGTGCTGGACCGCACAGACATGAAGTGGAGACCCGCAACCAAATCAGTGTGTAAAACGGCTCCAAAGTATCGCTCCATCCTCTCAACCGGCACCGTAAGTACTCTTTAGGACTCTAACGATGCTGCCAAACATTCAGTTACGGCCATGTAAAACCACTTTTTGTCAGTCAAAAATACACAGTAACACCTGCAGCGAGGCACTTGGGTTAGGACATTTGTTTTTTCAATAACGACATCAATTAATGTCTCCATCAGCTTACAATTAAAATGTCAGTGCCACATCCTGGTTATTGTATAAAAGCTCTCGCGATTGCAATTTGAAAAGTATGTCTAAAGGCATCAAGCTGTGCTGTAAGGAGTTCAATCTTTTAATATTATATAAACTACATGGCCTGACACTGAGCTCAGTTTTGGAATTCCTCATTATGTAGTAAGTTCTTGTTTTTTCTGCACCGTTAAATGTAACATTCTTAGTAAAGAGGATGCTGAAGTTTCCTTTTGTTCAAGATATAATGGGTCATGTTAAATATAAATATCAAAATGACTTCACACAGCCCTCATGCTATTTCTCAATAGATCTATGTATCTTCTTATTATATATATTGTAGATTAGACCAGCCTGAAAATCACAGAATGAATGTGCAGTGTTTTTAATGAATTATTTCCACAACTATATCACTTTTCAACTATAGTACGGTATTATTATTGAATAATTATTCATGTTTGATGGATTTTTGGAAAGTGTGGTGGTCAATGTATAGTTTGAAAAGTCTCTAACTTTGTGACAGCATATGTCACTGCAGCCCGGGAGAAAGCACATTGTCACCAGTTTAGTTATCAGTTTATTAGACTGCTGCATTTACTCTGTAATGTTAGACAGGATAAAAAGTTGACACACTAGATGTCTTCATTTTTTTTTTTTTTTTTATTTCATATTTTAAGCTCTTGCTAGTTTTGCAGACTCCTGCTGTACCGGATAATATACTGGTGCAAAACTGTAGAGCCGCGATAGGAAGTGAAACATGCTCATAATGAACAGAAATTACAAAAAACGTGTGAGTTCTTTAAGCTGTGATCTGCCAGCAGCAGGCTGCACATACTTTTTGTCTAATGACTGCAGTTGGGCTCAGCTAAAAGCAGGACTGGGCCATACAGAAAAAAAAATCTAATATCTTAATATTTTTGACCAAACTATATTGTGACAGTATTGGAGGGATGACTATTGATATTTGATAAACTAGTAGAGTGGATTTAATGACTTAGTGGGTAACGTCTAGAACAGTAAAATAATATAGATATAGTATATTATAGTATATTTTGTATATATACATTTTATTATATATTGTAAATTGTATGTAAACGGATTACAATACTTTTGCTTACCTTCCTTCTTATAGAGTATATTGCAGCCCTGCCAATTCAGTTACTTTAGCCTAAGGTTTTCCAACTGGAGAAGTCTGGTAAATCACTTTATTATATCAGGATATTACAATATCTAAAATGTAAAATGATTTCTAGTCTCATATCACAATAAAGATTTAATGTCTTTATATTGCCCAGCCCTACTTTAAAGGTTAGGGACAGTTTGAGAGGGGGCATAAAGCATTAGTTTATGTCATGCCACATAGATGCCAAACTGCTTTCTCTTTTAAAACGTATATATTCCATGTACTTGTCCAGTATGAACATAAGCAGTACATGACCTGGGTTGAAGCAGGAGACTGAGATGAACAATTATCACTTTGAATAATTTTATAATTAGCAATTATTCACCTAATGAAACCCTTGTGGTTAAAATATGAAATGAGATTGTGTTTTTTTTTTTCTTTTATCTTATTTTGCCTGTGACCTCTAAATACTTACATACTAGCGTTCTTCCAGGAGCCCAGAACCGTCAAATGATACTGTAGCAACACAAAATAAAAAAAAAATAAATAAAAAAAATACTTTTCTCTTTGGCCCTCCTCAGTCCCCTCGGGTCATTGCATCTGTTTCACTTTACACTTCCAGCAGACAGTTTCAATTGTTCAGAATGCAGACGTAGCTTCGAGCTGAAATGAAACCAAGAGAAAACAAACATCATTAAAGGGTGATTGACAACTTCCAGCAGGCTGACTTTGAATTTTAAACTTGTGCCGTTTTTTTTTTTTCTTTTGTGGCTGTTTTTGCTTTTTAAAAATATTTTTAAAGCCATATTCTCCGCAAAGAGCCTCATAAATGCAGCGATGTCCTTAAACTCATTGACTCGTGTTTATTGGAGCATAAAATATACTTAATTCCTCACCGGCAATCATTACATTATGCTAATTGCACAGACGGATGTTTTTAATTACACACCACAGGGTTTTAATTGAAATTCAATAAATTAATCCATAAATTGACTCATGCCTGGCATTCAATATCCCAAAGTATTTTAGGAGGACTTCACAGTTGAGGGATAGACCTGTTGTATCAGTTGGTGTTTGCATTTATTTATGGGCTTTGATTAGTTACTAATGCAGTATTTCCTTTGCATAACATTTCTATGTCATTAACATAAAAGAAAAAAAAACACATGAATATCCTAATCATAATCTACAGTAAATGAATGTGGTTGATTATATAATATATACAAGTGGTGAATTTGTTTTTCTGCTGGAAGCACAAGAATCAATACAGCTACAAATGGAAAAGACACAACAAAAACATTTTGCAAAAAAAGACAGAGATGAAATGTTTATTTGAAGCAGGCAGCCCTGTCAAAATATCCCGAGGTGACATTGAAGAATGTGTCTGTTTAAGATTTGTCTCCGTGTAAGTGAAATCTGTTTTTTATTTTATTTTTTTTCCTCCTGCGTGCAGATGTGACTGGTAAAGATTTGTTTAAATTTCCCTCAGGGCTGGTCTGTTGTGTCGACTTCAGACAAGATAATAGGAAAACCTTCGGGAGGACGGACTGGATTAAACTCTGAGTGTCTTGTAATCAATAAGTATAAAGAGAGAGATCATAATTCTAATAAGATCAGTCAACTCTGATCCTTAGAGGGAAGGTATCTGTTTCCATCTGTGGACGTTTAATCATTTTTTTTTTTCTAAATTCTGTGTGTTTTCGCTACGGAAAAAGAAAAAAGACAAACGGCAAAAGAATGCACCATTAAGGAAAGAAAAAGGAACATGCCAATAAAAGTCTATCTGGCTCTGGGTTTGAAGAGAGGGTTATTGTCTTTTTCTTGCAATTCACGACTCTAATGATGCACTTATGTTGCCCGCTCTTCCCTTTTTCTTACACCTTACCTACTTAAGGAGGAAATCTTGATTGGTAAGTCGATGCTATCCGCAGATTTAGGGATTTACTTGTAGGTCGGTGGAAGGCTAATTATTTACTTCTTACAGGAGAAAGAGCACAGTCACCTGTCCTATTCTGAGGGCTTTCTTAGTTAGACTGATGGGATCTCTCTTTGTCTGCAATCCTTTTTCATTTTTACATAATACCCATTTTTGTGATGTTTGTTCAATGTTCTTTAAATGAGGCTTTTCAATGGGGCTATTGTTTACTCTCTTTTCTCTTCACTGGAGTTAGAGCCGGTAGATCTTTCAGCGGATAGTGTTTCTTTCTTCTCTGTTCTTTTGTTGTTGCTTTCATATAATTGTTTTAGTTTAGACTTACTCCTTCTAAATGAGTTTTTTTTTTTCCTCTTTGTTGACTCCTTTGAATTTAGTTGAGTTCAGACTTTGTTTTCGAGGTTAATCGCATGCTTCAAATTTGCATGATGTCTTTATCTTTCAAAGTTTTCTGTCCCGAGGAAAAAAAAAGAAAGAAAGAAAGAAAAGAAAAAGAAAAGAAATCTCTCCTCTGTGTTTTCAAGGGAATAATGTGCCTTTTTGCTAGAATATTCACAGTGCTTCAAAAAAAAAAAAAAACAGGTAGCAGGTGTCCATGTATGAACACACGCTGGGTTTTAAGCTGCAGCCTGTTTGTCTGTTTGCAGGTCTTGTCCTCCAAACCTGGGAGCGAGCTTTTGCACGGAGCAGCGTCTCGCCATTTGTCGAGCCAGGCCGACGCCCCGCACGACTACGACTCTGGGAACGACACGTCCTCGCCGCCGTCGAGCAAAACCGGGGTTTCTCGGGCGAGCGTCGCCGTCGGCAAGCGGGACCGCTGTCAGGGCCCGGCCTCAGCCGAGAAGCTGAGGTTCGCTGACAGGGACAACGCCTCCGACTCAGGAAACTCTGTCACCAGCTACGCCTCCCTGTGTAAAGCTTACGGGGACGAGAGCTTGTCTGCCACCATTTTCAGTGCAAACGGCAAGAGGTAACCCTTCCCTCAATAAACAGGGCGTCTGAGAGGGGTTTCACACTGTCACCCCAGTGGAAATTTCCCATGATAAGACCATCCAGACCTGATGGACATGTGACATGTGGGAACTGTGCTAATTACAAATTGAAAATACCATTTTCCCTAAATAAGATGCATCTTGAGAGGTTCAAAACAACCCAGGATAAGGTTTAAGCTTCAACACTCAATCCACTGAATCGTCTTCATGTGTTTCCTCCCTTTGCAGAGAGCAGATAACCTTGGGGTGTCGGGTGGAGGTCGTGAGACCTCCAAAGACCTGCTCCAAGAGGGCGAGGGCGTCCTCCCGGAGGCGACTGAAGCCCCGCTCGTCCAGCAGAAGGAGCAGGAGCAGGTCGCTGGCGAGCTCCAGATACTCTGGACATTACTCCCGAAGCACGTCGCCGTCGTCCTGCAGGTCGGTCTACAAAAAAGAACCGGAGCGTTCAAGAGCAGGTTGTGGTTTCAGCGGGGCCTCATCGACTCATCCGCACGCTCCCTGTATACCAATCAGCAGTTTACTCTCCACTGTGGAGTGATGATCATACATAATTTATCCCTCCCTATAACAGTAAAGGGAGCAATAAATGATGGATCATCATCACTCTGCATCCTCCCTGACAGGTGTAGAGTCATAAAACGGTCATGTTTGCATTTATACAATGCAGAACATTGCATTGCGGCCTCAATAGTAGAAAACACCTTTTATTTTTTCGGTTGTGTATTAATTTCACTGCCAGACATTCAGATAAAGCAGTGGACAGTAAATTGTACCTGTTCCTTGGCAGCGAGCAGGTTCTTCCAAGAATGGTGGAAACATGCTGATGCAGGTTTTATGGAAATGTGTGTAATATTCTATAGACACAGAGCTACTTGCACTATTCGAGGGGTTAATAGTCTTTTCCTGGTTGCAGCTCGTATTCACGCTCACCAAGTTACTCGGCTGATCTGCGGCGACGAGGCAGCTTGGCCAGTCTGAGCTCCAGAGGAAGCTCCTTGAGATACAGCGCTGACAGGTGAACTTTACTAAATTCTGCAGTTGCTAATGACTTTTTATTAGTCACGCACAAGAACAAATACGCGCTATGTTATATTTACATTGTCGGTGCCTAAATTTCCCGTTATCGTGCCCGTTTCTCAAGACTACGGGACAGAAAGAGAACGCCGAGCTCCAGAGAGACAGATGTGAAGCATAAGGTCAGTGGGAAGAGAAGAAGACGCAAATCCTACTCTCCTATGAAGAAAAGGAGAAGAGACTCGCCAAGCCATCTGGAAGCACGCCGAATCACAAGGTACAGATTCCCTCGTCGTGGTTATTTTTTTAGCTCCAATATACATTTTTATGCCTATAGGCAGCAGCAGTGTACCTCCAGTCCCACTCTCCACTAAAAGCACCGTCCCAAATGAATGCAAAGGTTGTTCTACATCTGCTACATTCTCTGGTTCCAGCTTCTGAAATTTAGTCATTTTCAGATTTTTTAGTCTTATATAATATTAAACTAATTATCTTTGGGCTGCGGCCTGTTGAACCAGACTAAAAGAGATATTTTCGGTTGCAACTTCAGCTTTAGGAAACAGTGATCAACCTTTTTTACACCATTTTATGAACTAAAGAACCTAATCAACAATCAATAGATTAATCGACTGTCAAAATAGGCCTTACTTGTAGCCCAATTTTTTTTTCTCGAGTTTTTGTATTTTAACTTTCACTTTTACACTACATTTAATAAATAAACTTTTACCCTGACAGATTCCCTAAAGATTCTTTGTATATTTACTACAAATCATTTTTATCAAATTTAGACTGTAAACAAGCAGCAGGTGTGGTGATTTGGATCATAGATTATTGGTTAACCATGTGATTGGAAGGTGTGAACATGCTGTTAGGCACACCATAAAAAACAAAACGCTCCATAGAGCTGAGTTGAACTGCACATTCGATTCGGGTGGTTCTTTCACATTAAACATGGTCATTTGACCCATTTTTCTGAAAAAAAAAAAAAAAACAGAACCAAAAGGTTCATTCTCTTGCTGCTTGCCAGTTTCACGCCACTTATTTATTTGACTCTCCACAGTGCCAGGAAGCGACCCATCCCTTACTTCCGACCCAGTCCTTCCTCCAGCAGCCGATCCACCAGCGTGTCGTCCTGGAGCAGCCTCTTCACGCGCAGCCGCAGCCGCAGCCCCCTCCGCAGCATGAGCCGCAGCCGCAGCCGCAGCTCCTCCTCCTACAGGAGCTACAGCCGGAGCTCCTCCTGGAACTCCATCTTCGGGACCCGGAGTCGCAGCCACAGCTGCGGTTCACTGAACAAACGCAACAGGAGCAGGCGTTAGGTCTCCCAGAGAACGTTAAGAGACTGAAGCGTGTCATGTTTCCAGTCGAGGGCGAGAGGACAGTGGATGTCGGGAGTAAACGACTGTGACGCTGGAGCGGGGGAAGGCCCGGCAGGGGTCCGGCCATGTCTTTCATTGAGCAGTCATGTTCACTTTGCCCCACATGGACCACGGGAGACCGAATGTCTTTGTTATTTGTTTTTTTTTTTCATGTTCTGCATCGTCTCGCATCAGCAATCACTCTCTAAAAGGCCTGAGACTGTTCATCTCCTAGATATTTACACCCAGACAGGAACACTTTTACTGTATTTGGTCAACTAAGATTCTTGGCTATGGCCTCATCAAACGCTTTGTAATATTTATTTTAAAAAACGGGTTGAAATGACTTAATTCCCATAGTTGTTTTATCTCGCGATATGCATTTTTGGCAAAAGTTTCCGATGCACCAGGCGAACGCTGAACTTCACGGGACGCCACGCTGTAGGTTTTTCCACAAGTGAAGAATCGCGGTAACATTTGAGCCGTGTGCGATCCAGGGGTTTTACAAATGGCATCAGAGCGATCATTATCAAGAATAAGGACACGGCTTATTGCTCTGATCTCAGCATTGCACAAGGTGGAGAACAGACAGTGTTTTCTCTGAAAAATGAAACAGCGAGGGTGGCCTGACAGCGAGCAAACAGCCTGTCAGCTCAAATGTCAAATTAATTTATCCTCTGATCAAGTGGAAAACAATTGAAATGTCAGTCCATGTAATATAACAGGGAGCGAGAGAAACGTCTTGCGAGGACAGGGAGGAGGATTCCTTCTTCACAGTGAAAATCTTCACAGTGTGCACGGGGGGGTTGTTGAAAATAATTTGTAATTAATCTTTTTTTTTTTTCCAAAAAGGTTGCTTTAAAGATGAATGTAATAGACATTTTATCCGCTTCGATGCTTACATTTTCCTCTTGGATTGTCGGTAGTTATGCGTTACTCTCCGATTTTTGTTCATTTAATGAGGTTTAACAGGAAGAACATTGGTCGCGACAAATTAGAAATGAGTCAGGACTCGCATCGCATTGAATCTCAATGTACTTGAGTCATGTTTTCTTGCTGCAACACTGGAACTCCACTGCTTGTTTTTGTTCTTGAGTTACGTGAACACAGAAGGTCCAGTATTGAATTGTGCATATTTATTACATATTTAATATTTATTGGTTTGTTGTCCCTCTCAGTGGCCAATCTTTCTATGCAACCCTGTCAATTTGTATTTATGGCTGTAATTTATTTTTGGTATGTTCAATGTAAATAATTCCTTTGTTTTTTTTTGCTCACTCACACACAAACACCTCAGATTAGAAGAAGAAGAAGGAACAAAAACTGCGGAAAAAACTTCCTGTCTGACCATTTTTGTTTTAGGTGTTTTTAGGAAAAAAAGAATAGAATCTGGGGCACTCAATAGGATAGTGATATAAAAATCCCTCATTGTTCCATGGCTATTTAGTTTTTAAAATCTCTGTCTCATTTCAGGGTTGGCTGAATGGATTTCATGACAAAAAAGGAATAGTTAGACATTTTGGAAAATATGTGTATTTTATTCTTGCAGAGAGTTAGATGAGATGATTACTCGTATACATGAAGTATGGTGGGAATTGGAGCATCTACTTGCAAATGTATCTGAAAACTTATCATTTAAAATAATATTTATTGTCTTATGATGAATTTATTGCCACTGAGCTGTGACCTCTTCATTATCTGGTAGTTCTCTAGATATTCTCACAATGTTTAGGCTAGTGACAGACCCAAGAATTTGAGAGAAGCTTCTGCAATAATTGAATAGTAAGACTTGTGTTTTTTTTAGCCACAATGGATATAAAATCAGATTTTGTAGGGAGATTATGGTTAGTTTGCAACAAGTCTGTTTCTCTGATGATCCAAGTTTTTTTTTTTTTTTTTATCCCCTTTCACATTAGCACATGATGCCTGGTAAAAACCACAACTTATTTTATGCACATCAATATTTGTATGAATTTAAAGGTCCCATACTGTACAATTTTCCTGGGTTTTATCTGAAGTTGCAACATCCCTACTAAAAGTTATTTGTGGTTTTAAGTACCAACAATCTCAGTATAGTTTTACCTTTCTTCAATCAAGCTTCTCTCCAGAGTTTTGTGACTGCCTCATTAATATTAATGAGCAAACTGCTCTGATTGGTTGATTTGAACGGTCTGTGATTGTATGACCCATAATACAGGCTGTTTGTATTTTTCTGTATAATGAGGTATTTTGAAAAATATGATAAATAAATAAATATTTATATATCACTTAGATTATTATAATTTAAAAAAACTATTAAAATCTCACTTATAACAATATGGGACCTTTAAATAAACAATATATATCTTGATAGAGAGTTTTAGAGGTGGGTTAATTTTGTTACATTTGACCCAGGTTAGCGCTTTATCCCCTATTTCCCCTTTGTAATAAGATAAGCTAACCTTATCAATCTGTTCAGCTGACTCACAGCAAGAAAGTAAATACGTCCAACTACTGTCCAACTATTCCTTTAAAGTCAGTATTTTTTTGCTTCTACTCCAGAGCTTGAATCCATCCATACGATTAAGCGATCATCATTTCAAATTCTTTATTCTGTGTAACTGCTCCAGGCCTGACAGACTGCTCTCTATGCACCCAATACTTGCAGCTTATTTCCCTGGTGTCAAGTAAATTGGACGAATGAGGGAAATATGATAGAAACACGACACACAAAGTCATCCATAAAGAATAAGAGTGTTGACTGTATGCGCCAGCAGAAGATTTGTGCAGTCTACATGTTGACACGCTGCTTTCCGGGTGGATCTCACAATGTAAAGTTTACATTAGTTCTTGTGCAAAATAATGTTGAATATGTAATTACCGTGGTGTAAATATGCATCTGCATTGTATAAATTACTCAGAAGATGATATATATGGGCCTTGGATGTGGTCAAATGGTGTGGAAGAGGAAAAGATGCCTAACGGGCAATCAATGGACTCTAGATGTCATTGTGCTGATGATCCCTCTGATCCTGTCTTTTGTTATTTTGGGGAAATTCCAATAAGACGCTCATATAGCAATAGTGATCCAGTGTGTTGGTGTTAAAATGATGCATTACTCTCCGGTTTCCCACATGGACCAGCGTGTTGCAAGAACACACGTTTTTCATACTGTCACGTTTTCTCTTGTGTCAGTCTGAACTCCACATTACGTAATAATGTGTCACCTGGAAACTGAACTCCATGAAACCAGCTTTCCCTTCCTTTCCCTGCGTGTTTCAGAGTAAGCTCGTATATAAAATCATGTTCTGAATAAAAACACTGCAGTCTTCTCCTTTTTACAATTTTTTTCCAAAAAACAAAAGATTTACCTTCACAAAAGAGTTTTCTTCCGTACAGTAACCAGTGATGGAAAGTAAATAGCTGTTTACTCAAGTACCGTACATATGTACAAGTTTGGATAAAGTTCTGTTCAAAAGCTTGGGGTCACTTAGAAATGTCCTTATTTTTGAAAGAAAAGAACATTTTTTTTCAATGAAGATAACTTTAAACTAATCAGAAACACACTCTATACATTGCTAATGTGGTAAATGACTACTCTAGCTGCAAAGTCTGTTTTTTGGTGCAATATCCACATAGGTGTACAGAGGCCCATTTCCAGCAACTATCACTCCAGTGTTCTAATGGTACAATGTGTTTGCTCATTGCATCAGAAGCCTAATGTAATAAAGTCATGGTGGTAAATAAAAGTGTGACTTTTTATGGAAATCAATACATTGTATGGGTGACTCCAAACTTTTGAACGGTAGCATTTTTGTTGAGAATTTCTACTGTATTCACAGAGGTAAATATTCTCCATTTATCTAAAAGTTTTAGTTACTGTTCTGATAAATATTTGACGCAATTTCCTCTTACAAAGAGGAGTTGTGAGAGTTGTAAACAGCTCCATTGAATAGTGAGTCTTCCCTCTCACATGGTTTCACTTCAGTAAATGTCCAAATGTGCCAATATTTCACCAAAAAATCAAAGATGGGAGTAAACAGCCCTACAAAGTGAATAGATTCGTGTGTCAGAACTTTTATTTTTCTTCCCTCGCTCATGAATCATCTCACAACCCCTCGGATGTATCTGGTGACCTTTTGGATGGGGCTTGACCCCTAGGTTGGAAACCACTTGACTAAACTCGCTGACTGTATATAAAGAAGTGGAAACTAGCTCCGCCTCCAGCAGCTACAACAGCAACATGCCTCAACACACCGATGCTTCAGTATTAATAATATAATGATGTCATATGGAGCTTAATAATACATCAGTCAGAGGACCAAAGCGATACTTTTGGTAGCACACAAATACAAAACCATGTACTTTTCCTGAAGTGTGATTCTTTTATACAAGACATTCACTTGCAGTGGAGTATTTTTAAGTACTTCGTCCACCACTGACAGTGACATCAGCGTGTTTGACCTGAAGCTCTGCGTTGTTTTCTATTAAAAAGCCGGTGAGTCACCGAGAGGAGAGAGGACAGAGGAGGGAGCTTTAACTCTGCCTGAGTGACATGTGTGCAGAGCTTATTTTGGTCAAAGGAAGGTTGGTCTTCGGTCAGCTGTTGCGCACGCACTGCAAAAAATATCCACCACAGCAAGTCATTAAATGCATTTATTCAACCCTTCACGTGGAATATCATCACTTATATGCGCTGTAACTCAACAAAAACAGCTGATAACTCTGCTTTGAATCGGAAGAAGTGTGGGTTTATTGTTTTGAGGACTTTAAAGTTAAAGTTAAACTTTAAAGTTTTCGGCATCGGTGGGTTTTTTTTGCAGTGTGCCTGCTTTCCAGATCCTCCCAGCACTTTCCGGACACTTGCCCCGTGCCGACTCATCGTCTGAGAAACCGCAGTCCATTATAAAAAGCCGCAGCCAGAAAGCATTAGGTCAGTTCCCTTGAAGGCGTTAGAAAGTGAGTCCTCCTAAGTGTTTGTTGTTGGATCAACAGGTGACTGATTGCGTAACGGTGACGCGCGTAATCCAACCCAAAAGAGATAAAGCGAAAAGTTTTACTCCGCGTAGATTTGAGTGGGTTGTGTGTGAACAACAAGAGGGAGAAAAAGGGGGAAAAGGGATCAGTTTGGGTTGAAGGTTGTTTTTCGGGCAAATAGCTGAACTTTCTCGGGTTTAGACCTCAGCTGGACATGGCGGAGGGAGACTTCTACACGATGGGAAACCGACAGAGGTTTCCCAGGGACCCGTTTGGAGAGTCGCCGTTCAGGGAGCAGTCTCCGTTCAGGGAGCAGTCCCCGTTCAGGGAGCCTCTGGGATCTCGGTTTATGGATGATGAGTTCGGGATGCCGCCGTTCCCCGACGATCTGGCCATGGACTGGCCGGGCTGGGCTCGGCCGGGCCGGTTAAGCTCGCGCCTCGGCTCCTCGCCCTTCAGCAGCAGTTTACGCACAGGTTTCCCCCCGCGCCAGTCCACGGGAGGCCCCGCGCTGTACACCAGCAGGTACGGAGAGCCCCCCACGCGGAGCTCCCCCATCACCACCGGGGGGGAGCCGTGGAAAGTTTGCGTGAACGTCCACAGCTTCAAACCAGAGGAACTAAACGTCAAAACGAGAGACGGATTTGTAGAAGTGTCCGGTGAGTTGAGAGGTTGTTTGAGTGTTTGGATAAAGAGGAAGAAAACCTTCCATGTTTGGTCATTTTTCACTGCTGTGCATGAAAAGGTCAAATTGAGTCACTAAAGGCAACGTTTTATTGTGACATCCATCATTTCAGAATGAAATAAGAATTTTAACCAGAGTCTAAACTCAATCATTTGTATATTGTGTTGTGAGAAACATTATCTGCTGGACTGTAGCTGCCATTGAGGACATGGAGGTCATGCCCTCAGTGTGTCGCCAACATCATTTAGTCCATATAGAAATTATTATACAAGGAATACCGATATAGGAATTATTTACTGTATTTGAAGGCCTTTTGCCACCAGAAACGAATGGAAATGCAGTTTGACACTTTTCTGGTGGCTAATAAAAACTGATCTGTGTGTGTGGGGGGGGGGGTGACAGAGTTTGGACTCCTGACCTCAATATTCCAGAAATCCGAGCCCTGTTTATGTATTCTTATTTAACTTTGACCAGTTCATCCCATTTAGATAAAATGTCTGAAACGAGACGAACCACGTCCTGCAATGCACAAGTAAAATACGTTTAAAATAGTTATGACCTGCAACTAAACATCATTTTATTAGAATCTAATGCAGTGGTTGAATTTCTTGGTTAATCTTTTGGTCTAAAAAATGATTATCGCTGTTTCCCAAAGACTAAGATGCAACCCAAAGATACTTCGTCGTGATAAACTCTCATTTAAGGCTTTCTTTTTTCAACAAATGCACAAGATCAAAAATCAGTTATTGAAATAGTTGGAAGTAATTGTAGATAAACTAAACGATTGATCGACACTATTGAGCTGCTTTAAAATACAGGAGCGAAGCAGGTTTTATTAAAACAAAGAACAAACGCCTTCCCGAGCATCTCCGAGGATGCTCGTTAGAATCCGGCCAAGAAAGATCATCTCTCTTAGTTTGGCAGCCGATTGGAAGCGGTAAAACAAAAAGCCTCCGAGTGTAACATGGTCTCATGGCTAATGAGTCTTGATATGGAGTGGGCTGGACAGGTTTTGGGGACTGGGACTTGCACGCTGGCAGCCAGATCCTCAAGCTTAGACACCTGTTTCAGATTCCTGGAGAATCACTCCCACAGACACACACACACACGAGCTCGATTTAGATTTAAGGCAAGGCCCGTGACAACAGTCTCTGTTTACAATAAGACAGGCTGCTCGCCGCCATTAAACACCGAGAGAGAATGTTCTGGAAATAGGAGTCCGTTTTTACCCAGGCGGCCTCCCGCGGCTTCTGTCTCCGCTGGTATGGAGCCCGATCGACGATTCTTGTAAGAAAATGTGCTTCCTTACATCCAGGCTTCAAAAGACCGATAAATACCAGGGATCCCCCCCCCCGCATGGAGGAGAGCAGGCCCCCCAACTCTGAGTTTGGTATGCCAGTTGGGTCATTCAATCAGCGCCATGTTGGGCCTCCTGCCTGCCACGGTGACTCGACCTCATTCTAAAAGTGTGACGGGTCAGCGTGATACGAGCGTGTGTGAGGATACGGGTGATCGTGAACCAATGATTTCTAAAACGCAGGTGTTCAGCTGAGTCCTGTAGCTTGAATTGGCGTCTTTGCATCGAAAATCCACCAAAAACAGTCATAATGTAATAACTGTTGCACAGAAGGTGCACAATGAAACGAGAATCAAGGATAAGAGGGTTAAAAAAAAAAAAAAAACCTTCAAGGTTCCATATCTTTATTTTCAATTTAAGTATCCCTAACAAGTGATATCTGTGGTGTTAAGTACCAAAAATCATCTCAAAATACTTTTACAGCTTCTCTTTTGCACTTTAGAAAGAACAGGTCATTTTGTGTGAATGATTGGTGGTACTGTATAGTTTCTGACATCACAACTTCACAGAAGTATTTATATATGTATTTATAAACCAAAGACCATTAAAACCCCCACTAGATGACCCCTTTAGTTAGAAATTGAAGACATTTTATTGATCCACGTAAAAACTCTATTAATAAATATCTTGATTATTTCATTATAAACAGGTAATTTAATGAAACAATTGCTGCTGTGCTTTTTATATTATTTTATATGAAGATCTTGTAAATTAATTAAGAAAATATTCCACAGATTAAAGGCCTCAAGTATGTTAAAGTTTATTACAGACCACAGAGACTCTATAAGTGTGTATTCAAGGAAATATAGGAACAAGTGTTTTTGGAGTTTGACCCTCATCTTCTCCAGCTTTGTGTTTTTTAATCTTTCTCTCATAAGTACCAGCTTTAACTTAAAGGACTGAATCACTGGAGTCCTCTTTCTAGTAAACAGCTGTCTCCATACCAAGCATTCAAACAGCAAATCTCCTTCAGTGAATACACATCTCTGAGCTAAACTGAACAATTCCAAACCAACAGAGTGTGATGCTGGAAGTTGTGTGAATATATTAACGTTTCTGTTGAAAGGCCGTTGTGGGTGAAAATACACAGGATTACATCCTCCTCTTTATAAAAACCAAATATTTTATGGTTACGTTTTCTTAAATGTGAGAATTTGCTGCTTTTCTTACAGTAAAATTTGAGCCTTTAGACATTCAAGGAAGTCTTGTACTTTAGAATACCCTCCTAGACATTGTTCATATCTTCCTGGTGTTTTATAGACCAGTCATAAAAATAATCGATTCATTTCTAGCTGCAGCTGCATGTGCTTTTTGCACATATGCAGCCTTCAGAGACCTCTTCTGCTTGGCTTCTACTTTTTTTTTTTGCAGGAAAGGAATCATTTATCTTCATTTAGCAGCAACAACAGTATCAAAAAGCATCATCCTGCATCTGCAAATATGAAAACTATCTCCCTGTCCTTGATGTTTATACAGGCAGAAGACCTTTACAGTTCATTATCCATTATGATAAAACCCTGTCTGCCGTCTCTCCTCCCAGAACATATTACACAGAGCATCTGGAATTTGGCGTCTCTGTCGTAAGAGACTGAAAAACAAGGAGAGGCTAATCTCTCTGTCCGAACCTCCATTATTCATTAAAAAAAAATCCTCCCGGCAATAATCAGGGGGGAGCAGTTTTACGTCTTAAATCATGCAGGAGTTTATATAATAATCCCATGACTTCACTGGCGATCTTAGATCTCCGTCCTCTCAGGAGCTTTACATATTTCAGCCCGGATCTCTGGTGGAGTCTAGCACTTTCGGCAGGCGGAGACGTCACTCGGGGGGAGTATAGGGTGGCGCATAGTCGAGCCAGACGGGGGGGGGGGGGGGGGGGGGGGGGGTCTGAGGGGTGGGGCAGGCCAGCGGCGGCGACGCTGACATTTAGCAGCCCCCAGAGCAGCTGCTAGCGGGCCCGAGAGATACAACCGGCCATAAACAGAGCTGGGAAGACAAGGCCTGTTGCTCTGGAAGGAGGAGGCGGGGGATAAGGGGGCGGGGGCTTTCCAGACCGAGCTGTTCTTCCCCGTCATGTTCTACATATCTGAGAGGACCAAAGGCTGTTTCATCATTTCAACACAAAACCCTGTTGTTTTCATGCCCTAAAACAAAAACATGTTTGGAATTGAGCAATGGAAACGCGTGTACTGGGTGTACCGGGGTGTTGAGCAACACTGAGCTTACTCATCCCATAAGTTATTAAAAGTCACATGGCTCACTTTCTCACTCACTTTCATTTTTTTTTTCTTTTCCAAATAGGAAAACACGAAGAGAAACAGGAAGAAGGAGGAATAGTGACAAAGAATTTCACAAAGAAGATACAGTGAGTCGTTTCAATCTTCCTTCTTGTGTTTCTTTCTGCTCATTACGGACGCAAACAGTTCTAATCATGTATGATTGTGAAATATGATTTTTTTTTAATGAATAAGACTAATAACGACACATGTTTGTCTAGACATTAACTGCTATGTGGCTCCTCTCTGCTTTGAAAGCTGTTAATTTATCCCTAATGGCTGAAGAGTGGTGGATATATTACCAACGTTTAGATTTTTACGACGGCAGTATTAAATTAAACTGACTCTTTTACTGTGTAATTAAATTACATATCTACCATTATAAGCTTAATTCTTATTTGCTTAAGTCATTGCACGTACATTGTGACTGCATACAGAGCTGTGGTTGAGTAAAAAGGAAAAAAAAAACAACTAATAATGAATGTCAGTACGTTTACTTTGCAGCTTTTGTCCTGTTTACATATTGACTTGTTTTAAAATTACAAACATCTAAAATCACTTAATTAAAAAAGGAAATTATTGCATTTTTGGATCAGATATGGCTTCATATTAATGGGTCAAAAGTAGAAAAGGATTGGGATCAACTGATGGTCCCATCAAGGACCTCTTTTATCAGTTTTTCTAAAAAATTAAAACATTATAATTGTTCTGAATTAAATCCTTTGCAAAACTGGACAGTAAAATATGACACCTTTTTTAATTTTAAGCAACCACATGTAGTATTGTGTCTGACAATGATGTAGCTCTGTTGTTGTATCATAAAAGACACAAATATCCAGCCTTGACATGATGCCATCTGCAGGACACAAAGATAAATGGGCTGAAAGCAACATACAGACTGCATTCAGACTGAGTATCTGAAATATGTTATAATCACACAAAATATCTACAAAAAATAGATGTGACTAAGCTTCATTGGGAGCAACGTGCAAATGCAACTACTGTTTGTAACTACGTAATTTGCCTACTTTCTGAATACAATAACTACAGAGACAGCAAGGTGTTCAATATAAACTGTCTGCTACAGCCTTAGATAGTGATTTACTAAAGCAAGATACACTGACAACTAAAGGTTAGTGTATCAGAAGCTGCAAGACTCTGCCTGAAGTCATTCCCTATTTACTACATAGTGCGTTATATTTATTGTTCGCTATTAAATTGAGTTGCCCGAGTACTCTGTAAAACATATTCCCTTTTGTAGTGCCCTTATAAATCCGGAAATGGAATAAAATAACTATTGTGTCCATTTTATCTGCACTATTTCCTGCTAATAATCCCCGAATGCAATGTGCCACATTTGAGAGATGACTCAAAATGATTAATGTGTCATAAAAAATCTCAATTGTGTTATGTTTAAGTGTTTAAAATTCACAATTAGTCCAATATTGAGGAGAATTATCTTATCCCACTGGCAGATAATTTATCATATTTCAATTTATTTCCCCCTCTTTTGCATCAGTTTGGTCTTGTTTTAAGAAAACAAGGCTAATAAATATATTAAATTGCCTAAAACCAATTAAAAAAAAACTAAAATAAGTATAATTATCTGCCATTGGTAATAGATACTTCTACTCAATATTGGACTAATTGTACAAAATCAAAGATATTTCCACCGTTTTTTGCATTCATTAAAGTTCTAGTGTTTATTCTAAAGCGAGTTACATTAATGTTTATATAACTCATGAGAGCATAAAAGTTATTACTATGTCAGTCCACACTTCTCATTTGAAATAGTTTGAACAGCTGCTATAGAGCTGTATCAGCTCTGAGTGGACAAACGACTCTCCAATCCAAAACTTGTCCGCTCTAAATAGCTGTTACTGATAACAGCAGCCTTTACTAACGCTGGTATATTAAAGCAGCCACTACATGGATTGGAGTATAGCCGTTTCTGGAGCATATTGTAACTCATCCGAGCCAAACAGGCCACAGAAAGTTTCCGCAACCTGCCCGGCTCTCCACCTCTGCCTGTTTAATTGGCCAGTGGGCAGACTTCAAACGCCAGTCCTAATCGCTGGTGCGAATCGCCGTCTCGCTGGTGCGTCACTCCAGCTCTGCTAATTTCCCGTTGCCTAATTAGTAAGCGGTTGTGCTAGCCCCGCGCTGTTCCTATCACAATCCTTTTTAATTGGAAAGCTCTCAGATCAAGCCTGAGCAAAACCTAAAGCAGATGACACCGAATATATAGAGACAGGGTGATGGTGGTGGAGGGAGAGGGCACATATAAATAACTGCCCTCATTATACACATGTGCTGCTTGCATGAGAGAAGGAAAGAGAATGGGGTAGATATATTATTTTCTGTAGTTTGTATGACTGAGAATGTGTTTTATTAAATTGAAGCACAACTCATTTTCTATTCCAGCTTAAATTGTAACAATATCAATAAGCTTAATTTGCACTGCAGTTTTCAAAAAGGTGATACAGGATTTGTGGCTGGTACTAGTCTATCCTTTAATTATTGTCAGCAATTTTTCAAAATTTCATATGCAGAGCCAAATCAATTGATTCTACCTACAACTATTGTGTGTGTATCCAAAGTCTGATACACACTGTATCTTATTCCTCAGAGCTCTGTTGTTATCCAAAAGCTAATAAAACGCATCAATGAGCCACAGTGTTGCACTAGGCGACGTGATTCTTCATGGAAGTTATAGTGAAGGTGGTTTCTTTCAAACTTATGAGCCCTTTGGCTCAGAATGCTAAATTTGTCGACTATAGTATAAAAATCACCAGCCTTATCCTTCAAAGATTAATAGAAATCATCACACTTATCAATTACCTGTCATGTAAATGAATGAATAAATGAATTAATAATATAAAACTAGAATAGAAATATGGCATATCTGCATTTGTAGTAGTAATGTGAGACAAAGCAATAATTTGAACATTTTACATTGGCTTTTAGGGAAATCATTATCTAATTAATCAAGAATATATATGGTTGATTAATCTGTTGTGAACATGTTCTTACTATCAAAAGGTGCAATAGAATCCAAGGCCCGATTTTCTTTCCATTCAACTGTTTTCCAAAAAAATGAGAAATAGGTCAGTTATTAACTAAGTGTACTTTCAGCCCCTGGGAGCAAAGGTAACTGTCTGTTTGTATGTCAAAATCTAAAGCTTGTTATCCAGGAAGCTCTGCTTGTCCTTCCACTGTTTCTGTCCTCATGAGACACATGAGAGGACCCGGTCCATGTGTCCATGTGTGCGGTGTGTCTGCTGGAAGGAGCGTTCTATTATATGAACACACACACACACACACACACACACATTGCCCAGTCTTCCTGTCGTGTCTCTCCACCTCAGCATCTCTGCAGGGAAAAGTATATTGGACATTTTTTTGGCAGCTGTACCAAATCAATGTCCGAGATAAAATGTAAATAAACTCCCCGAGCTGCACAGATAAGGTTTCTGGTCTCACGTAATACGGCGACTGGATGATTTGACTTTGTCAGAAGGGGCAAATTTGCTTCGCAGCAATTGGCTCCTTGAAAAAAGGTGCAGGAAGGGAGATGGATACGGAAACTTGTGTGTGTGTGTTTGTGGCTAGAGCAAGGAATTGATAAATATATATACTTTAAGATCAATTCTGCTTTCTGTAATCGTTTAATACTGACTTTGGTCCCACTTTATTTTAAGTCTTTCTATTTTGCACTTACAAGCAGTATATAAATATTTAAAGGGCCCCTCCAGACAAGATGTATATAAAATACTTTACTTTAAATAATTTGTGTCTGGTATGTTTTTGTCACAAAAACATATAATTACCTTGTTGGAATCCTTAGAAAGACATATCCCTCTTTACAATTTTTTTTTTTTTTTTTTTAAGTTTCCCAGCTCGGCACAGGATGTCTCCTATTTCATTGTGAAGTCTATTCTTAGTATAAGTGCACTGAAGGTTTCAGGAAATGAAAATCTAGAGCCACAAATTGATTCCGCCTATTTTTTTTTTCCAAAGTCATTCTCGCTCACATGTACAGAGAGATAAGAGACAGATATGAACAGCTGTGCATACGGGGAACACTTTGCACTGGCCTGATGTTTTTTCAACCAACCCAAACATTAATCACCACCTTAAGTGAAGTTAAAATGGTGCCGGATACTCGATTTCTTTGATATATTGATTGCCAATGAGAATTGGTCTATTAAAAAATTATTACCATGGCAACGATAGAAGCTTTGATCCTTTTGGGTCAGCCTTAAAGGTTTCCATATCACCATTAGGTTGGCTTCCAAACTATTGGTGATGTCGCAAATCATACTCGTAGGTCCATCACTTAAAACAGTTTTTTTATTCAGTGAGCTCAAAGAAACTTTTCACTTTCAGCAGATGAAGGTGAAAACATCCTTATATAGTGTCAAAAACTGCACCTAACAGCCTGAATTTAAGAATGACACTGACCCATTTTGTCCTGAAGTTGATTTTTATGATATTTGATAAATTTCCTTGGTACAGACATTCTGACAGAGGTAATGAGGCAGGAAACATAGGGAACTAGGAGAAATGAAACGTAAAGATATAGGGGACAGGAAACATGGGATATAGGAGGCAGAGAACATAGGGATTTAGGAGAAAGGAAACTGTAGGAGAAGTGAAACATGGGGAACTAGGATAAATGAAACACAAGGATATAGGGACAGGAAATGGAGGGTATAGGAGCCTAAAATGTAGAAGACAGAAAACGTGTGAATAAAGGTTGATTGAATTTTAATCCTTGTAATCCTTTAATTTTTTATCTAGCACCATTATGGGGTTAAAAAAGTTATCTTTATGACCAATTTAATTTGCTATATGTATGTATATGATTATAACAAATTGCTTTTTATTATCTCTTTTTTTCTGCCCTCCCCCAACCTTCAGCTCCTGTTATAGTTTATTGGGGGAGATTTTTCCATCATCTTTCACAGATGTATAGAACTCTCTATTAACCTTCTAGGACCTGGCGTCCACATATGTGTACTCCATGCATGCACACCATGCAAGTTCAGGTCTTAGAAGGTTAAAGTTGCAATCTCTGTAAAGCCCAGGGAGACATAGTGTTTGGTATTTGGTTAAAGCCGACGGGCTCGACGTCCTACGGCTGCACTCGACCTCTCTGCCTGTCTGCCTCTGTGAGGTACCGTACGATCCGTCTCCTTCTGTCCTCACCCGCTCCCCTCTGACTTGCATTTCTCAGTCGAGTGGGAAGCCAGTGGAGAGTCTTCTCTAATTAAATGGAGGCCAGACCAAAGTCTCATCTTAACAACACAGCCTGATGTTTATGTTAACTCCCAAAGACGCTTGGCTGCTCACGCAGAAAACCTACAATACCCATACTTGGCCAGGCTGTCTGACAAAGAGAGCTCTCCTGGATGGATCTGTGTTGAACTTTAGCCAGACCGAAGCAGATTTTAAAGGCTAAGTGCTACATAGGTGAAGAGTTAAAACATAGTATCGGTTGGACCTTAAAAGATTAGATATCATTGTTCCTAAAGTCTATATACGCTTGTATAACATGAAGGCGTCACACGCTGCAGCTTTGGCTGAACTTCCTGCAAGTTTTGGAAGCCAATTATCTCACTCCGCTTTGGAAAATGTAACATTTTCACCACGAGAAGTGTCAACAAAAATGAAGCCAACGGTGGAGAAAAATAAATTAGCAGTTGCCTCTATGACGGCTGTTTTTTCTCCCTTTTTTTTTTTTTTTTGAAATGAAAATCAAGATTGCTTTCGCTTCATCTCATTGGTGTGAGATAGTTTTTGTGAGTCTAGAACGAGTGTTAGTCAAGGAGGATAGGGTGAATATTTTTTTTTTATCTCCGCAAGACATACAGCGCTAAAATCATCCGACTGGAAGCTGTTTATGGGTATTGACGGTGTCAGTACAAAATCTCAGCGTTTAACAATGTTTGCTTGGCTCTTATAGAGGAAAATGTCAGAGTTTTGCATGACCTCCAAGCAGGAACTGCTGTTTCTCTAGGCTGGTTTTACTGGTTTCGCTCATTTTATTCCTCCCACATGGGACTTTGTACATGCAGAATGCACAGTTTGCAAAGTTCCAACCAAGTAAACTTCTGACTGACTTCTGCTTTGCGTTATGAAACATGTGAATCACATCTCGTCTTCTCCTCTGTTTCATCAGGATCCCGATAGATGTGGACGCGCAGACAGTCTTCGCCTCCTTGTCCCCAGAGGGCGTCCTCATCATCGAAGCTCGGCAGACGCCTCCATATTACCTCTTCAGCAACGAGGGCTCGCAGGGTGGTGACATTCAGGAGGCCGAGCTCCCCAAGTCCCAGGAGGCCCCCATGGTCTAAACCCCCCTGCCCCCCGACCTTCCCACTGACATAACACATCAAACCACACAGTCCGTTTTAGGTTTGATATGAAACGTGTGACCTTCAGCTTCATGTTGTCAAACACCTGGAATTAAAATGTGTAAAACACGATAGGGAGCTCTTGTTTGACGTCCATATTAAAGCTGCACCAGGCAAGGTTTTTTTTTTTTTTTATGTAAAATCAAAAAAAATCTTTTTACAAGTTACAGTAGTTTACCTAAATGAAAATTTTAATCTCTCTTTCATTTTAACCTGAAAAATAAATCACAAATGTCCAGAGGAGGCGGGACTCTTTAATTAAAATCCTTGTGTGAAGCATCCATAACTTTAATTATGCAAAGTTAATTACATGTACAATTTTACATATGAAACAATATATAGAGATAATATATAGAGATGAATAATCACACACAAACAAATCTTTAGTGTGTTATAAAACATTTCATTAATGAAGACATATCAATTTCAATTTCAACTAGTGTGGTATATGTAATTAACTGTTACATCATTTAACCATTGGTGATTATGAGGAGTTATACCATAATTGCTGCTAAATCCATTAACAAACTCATAAAATGTCTACATATAACTTCATTACAGTTTTATCATTTATTTATTTATTGATTATTTACAACTATTTTAATGCAAACTATAGTTACCCACAATAAAATAAGTGTTACTCAGCTAATGGAGCACTCAATGTGTGAGCTTGTCTAGTGCAGCTTTAATATTAAGTGTGGTTGGATCCTGAGGTTATGCTAGAGCTGAACTTCTCAAGAATCAAATTTATGCTTGTATTTATATTAACATCTACTTTTGTGGTACAGTTGCATAAAATATATTGTATATGATTTTCTTTGGTGAAAAAACAAAAACACGTATTTTAGCAATTTTGACAAATGTGCCTTTTATTTCATTGAGTGCCTTCCTTCCTCCTTCCCTGACTTCCAGTTCAACTGTTACTCTTTCTAGTTAATGAATGTCACTTAAAATGACAAGAAACGTAAGTAAGTCACCTCCCGGTGGCTTCGCTAGAGGGTGAATCATGTGCCTTAATACTGTAGTCTACCAAAGTGTATTGTAAATATACTTTAACATGTGACAGTTCATTATAAACATGAATCCAAAGTGTTCCAGGTTTTGCGATATGGTTTGCATTTTCTTTTTTCTATTTGAGCGTTGTTCAGGAAGATGGCTGCATGATTTTGTTGCAGACACACTGACTTCTTTGCCAAAAGACGTTTGTTTCCTGCCTTCTTTTCTGTTGATGTCTTTGTATTGGCTGATGCAATAAAAATGTCCAGCCAATGCCCCAGTGTGTCTTCACATCTGTGTCTTTTTATTGAGAGCCCCGCCACTCGGTGGGCCTGGTTCCAGGGATCCAGGGAGCCTGCAGTGTTATTGTTGGATGACAGAAGAAATCGGGCAGCAGATTTAGCAGCGAGCTTAGCGCTGGGTGAGATTGGCACCGCTGTGTGTTGCAGAATGGGCTGAACTCACGGAGGCGGCGCTGCCAGAGCTTTTGAATGCGAGTGTAAAAAATTTGGGGGAGTTCCATTGCAAAATAATGTAATCTTCTCTGTGTATTGGAATCAAGAGGGATGATCGCTTTTGAATTTTCTCAAGTTTTTTTTTCAAAACCGTAGTCAAACTGTGGAAACAACAGGCCTCCGTAGTTTTGGCTGTGCAAAAGCGCCTCTCTGTGTGATCTGCCGCCTCATATAAACCGTTATATTTATTGGTATCAGATATGTGTGGACTTGTGCTGCCATGGCAACAGCATAATTGGAACCATGCCAGTTTCCTCCTTGATCACGTTACTGTAGAATGTAGAAGTGACTAATGCACAGCTGTGCAAACGTATACTATCTGATTAGTGTCAAAGCCTCTTAGCTGAAACAGCATGATAATTAATCACTTTTTTTTTTTTCATTTTGCACACACGTATTTTCAGAGGTGGCTGTGGCTATGACGCTCATGAATGTTTCACATATTCATAAACAGTTGCAAATACAGGCAAAGGCAGCAGTGTTCGGGTGAAGATTGACATGATGAGTGACACCAATACAATATTGAAAATGTTCATGTGCTATTGCTTTATTGGAGCTCCAAAGACAGCATGGTTATATGGCTATTTGTATCCACTAAAATGCATCTGTAGAACTGGTGCAAGGCAAGCTTTATGCAGGCTGGTGCAGTAGGGTGAATGTGGTGAGAGACACATTTTGGCAATATTTGTGTTTCCATCTACTCTTTGTATTCAGAAATCTCCTGCTCCTGACTGACTCCTAGTTCAGGAATCTCCTCCTCCTGGGCGACTCCTGGTTCAGGACTTTCCTGCTCCTGAGCAACTCCTAGTTCAGGAATCTCCTGTTCCTGGGCGACTACTGGTTCAAGAGCTTCCTGTTCCTGGATCCCTGGTTCAAGAGTCTCCTGCTCCTGACTGACTACTGGTTCAGGAATCTCCTGCTCCTGACTGACTACTGGTTCAGGAATCTCTTGTTCCTGAGTGACTCCTGGTTCAGGATCCTCCTGCTCCTGACTGACTCCTGGCTCAGGAATCTCTTGCTCCTGGCTGACTCCTGGTTCAAGAATCTCTTGTTCCTGGCTCACTCCTGGTTCAGGTGTCTCCTGCTCTTGGCTGACTCCTGGTTCAGGAATCTCCTGTTCCTGACTGACTTCTGGTTCAGGAACTTCCTGCTCCTGACTGGCTTCTGGTTCAGGAGCCTCCTGCCCCTGGCTTGGGACCTCGCCCGATGGATTGCCCAGAGGATGAGTCTCCTCCGGTGGAGAAACTTCTGGTGGAGACGGTTCCTCGTGATACTCTGCAGGTGGAATCTCTGGGGCTTTTGGGGTTTCTGGTGGTCTGCAACAATCTTGGTCTGTATCAGGGTTTTTTTCAGTAACCTCCACCTGCATTTTTTGGATAAATAGTAGAAAATGTCAGCAGTGAAATTTTACCTCAATAATGACTTTCTATGCCAGGACCTTTCAGTGGAAGTAGAAATTCGTGAGAAATAGGAACTCCAATGCAGTTGGAAGATATTGTTCAGAACTTTTTTTGAAATTACTCCTTTTAAATGTCAATAAAGTTCCCAGATGCAAACCTTTATAGGAATGATGATGGCAGCAGGAACAGAGGTTTCAGGAAGCGGAGCCTCCACAGTCAAGATACCATCCACAGAAAGCATGGACACGATTCTGGTAGCATCAGTCTCAACTGGGAGCCTGAAACAGACACAGCCGTGTTTAGAATATCAAGACAATAATATTGCAAATACTGAGACTCACGTACATACTATCTCTTTTTGCAGCCTGGTGAGCCTTTTAGAGATTGGATACTGTCACAAACACACCTTCAAGTGAGATATTCTTGACAGCTGACTGTTTAGAATAGCTCAAACAGTGGGTTATTCATTGTCTGCAGGTTAACGTCAGCGTTTACTTTTGCATACCTGTATTTACGCGTAAAACATCTGGCAATAAATCCGTGCTCATCTGGCCTCTCCTCGTGTTTCCCTGGGGATGGATTTACCGTTTATGGTGAAGAATGTGAGGACACACAGAGGAATCAGGCAACACAGAGAAACCACTCAACACGGAAATTAATTCCTGCCACAGAGCTGTGATTTTAATTTCCCAGAGCACATTATTTAAGCAGCGCTCTAATTTTGTTACATTCAGCCTCCCTTCCATCACTGTTTAGTGTTAAGGGTTTTATTTTGTGGACTGTGAAAAAACTATTTAGATAACCCTGAGATAATCATATTAGATATATAAGATTATTAATACTTTAGCAAGAGGACAACCTATAGTGTGTATAAAAGTAATTAATGTTAGCTGTTTAATTAACAGAGCTGTATGCAAATTTTCCGTACCTCCAATCTCCAGGAATCCCTCTTTGACGCTGAGAGAAATCTCTGAGGGGGAGAAGTGAGCCACATCCAGGTTGACCCTCCACTTGTACTGCTCCTTGCTAATCTTCTGGCCGGGATAATGCATCGATCCAGAGATGTAGGGCACAAACAGGGGAGCGAGTCCCGGCCAGGAACAGACTGACAGACTCCTCTGGACCCGATCCACATCCATCCACCGAGTGTCCTCCGGCTCCAGGAAAGGCGGCAGGCCAACATCCTGATTGAAAAGCCGGCTGGACTGCCACCATGTTCTCAGGGGGTACCAGGGGCCACCCATGCCATACTCCCCGCATGGCAACTCTGTTTTCTCCTGTTCGCTCATGTTTCCAAAAATAAAATTACGCAGATTTAAAAAAAATAATAATAATAATAAAAAAGTAAGGAAATGGCAGCCCTCTTTTGATGACAGTCAGCAAGTAACTTTTGGACTCTTGGGGTTGACTCAGTGAAATTTCAGCAATTAAAATCTACTTAATGAGTGAGGGGATGATAAAAGCAAGATTGGTCAAAGCGGAGTGCGGTGAGACGGGGTGAGATCTCCGAGAGTCTTTATATAGTGTTCCTGTCTGTTTTAGCACTTATTAAGCACTCATGCCGATCCCATGAGAAGGGTGTGTAGGCATGGTGGGGTGATGGGTGTGGAGGGGAGGCCGTTACCTCTCGCCGGCCTGACTAATTAGACATTTATAACTGAGGACGTGATGCCAAATAGCGAGCGCTTGGCTGGTTTGTGTTTGAACTGTTCCGTCGGTTGCCTGAAGACTGTTCTTCTCACACCCCAGTGAACTCTATTCTGTCAGAGGTGACTCGCCATCTCAGTCTTGTCATGAGCCAGTGATAGTCCATTTTTTCCCCCTGTTTCACCCCTCAAAGGACACAGTGACAGTGGTTTGTTTGGAGCATGAAATACCTCTGCAAAAGGCTGAAAAGGACTCAAAATGTCATTTTTTTAGTGTCCTTTCTAAAAATTGCAACAAAAAAAGCTTCCTTCCAATACATTTTTTTTTTCTTTTGAGGATTCCAACAGGCATATTAATTTTCCCTATTTAATCATTTGTGACAGACTTGTCAGTGTTTCATATCAGGAGCCAGCTCAGGTGCCCTGAGATCTACTGTCCATCGAGCACAAAACAGATTAGAGGTGTTTCTGACGCTTTGTGTGATGCTGCACCCACAGATTGTGTCTGTAGGATGTGCTGAGAGAGGTTAAATTGGGATTCTCTGCTGCCGCTGCCACTGTTTCCGGGATCGGCTGAAAAAATTGATTCCCCTGTAACAACCATCATCTTGTAGACAGAGACTTGCATTCTGTTCACACAGAATTCTCGCCATGCACAAAAGGTGTTCATGCTGTTCTTTGAAGGCAGCATACTGCAGGAGGCTGAGGTGAAGATGTTATGAGCTTTTAGGATGATAAATGGAGGAATACATTTTTAGGGAGTGATATTGTACATAAACATGTGTTCATCTTCAAATGTGTTTTCTCAAATACTGGTATATGAGTGTATCTAATTCCCCAATTGAAATTACATCATTACATTTTTCTTACAATTCTATCTATCTATCTATCTATCTATCTATCTATCTATTCTATTTTTTTCTAATTCAAAATTTAAACAAAAATTGTGAACCTATCCTTTAACTTTGACTCTTCTTGTGGGCGGGGCTGGAGCTTCTTCCACTGTGCGTTAACGCACGCGCACCTTGCGGAAGTGTTTTCACCTTGTCTACTTCGTTTATTTATCTATATGTTAGCTGTTGAACTGTTTCTGCGCGACTTCTCAAACACAATCGCCACCTAAATGCGCTCCATGCGGGGATTTTGAGCGTTGTCAAAACATTTTTCCGTTTGTCACCATGAAACGTTTGAGTCGGGACGAGGAGGCGGATCCCCGGGAAAATCAGAACCGTAGAAAGATGCAGCTGAGCGGACAGAAACATGTGGAAACTCCCCGGACACTGTGAGAAGCTCCCAGACTGTACCCCATAAACATCTGGAGACCCCCTCCCCTCACATCTGGAGACTTGAATCGGTGATCCCGAGAATGTGAGACAACATCAACAGGTGTGGAAGGCGTTTCAGCTGTTACCCTGCAAACTTTATATGAATGTAAACTATATATATATATATATATATATATATGTGTGTGTGTGTGTGTGTGTGTGTTCAAAATATGTTCTTTTTTTTAATTTCCCATTTTTGCAAACGCACCATCACCAAATAAAATCTGGATTAACTTCAAAGACCAGTTCAGGGTTATTTATCTCCCCGAAAACAGTATTTCAACAGTACGAAATCATCTCTATATTTCACCCTCGACCCCCCCCCACCACACACACACACACACACACACACACACTCCTTTTGTGATTCATCCCTTCTGGCAGCTGGTAAAGATCAGAAAGCCTTCACGGTCCCTCCCACTTTTCCTCCCCAACTGCTAATGTCCTTCTCAAGTGATATTTTCGCATCTTTCTGTGTTTGTGTGCGTGATCCCTTTCATTTCATGGCGGGATTCTACCCCTCTACCCTTCCTCCACCCCCTCCTCCCCAGGCTACTTATAATGGACACTGATCCTTCTTTGCGCTCAAGCACGTCAAGTGTGTCCCAAATCAAATTTTCTAGCCCAGATGAAAACACATTTTTCCGGACTCTCAATCTAAAAGATGGGGAAATGCACCCCGCGACCCAGTTTGCTTTAAACGGCCTCTCAGTGTGATTCCAGGATCTCTGAGATAGTTTCGGGCCTCTGCAGCGTCAGTTTTCCCTAATCAGTGACACAGATGAAGTGTCTGATTTACCCCCCAACTCCATCCAAAGCCTCCTCCCAATAAACATTTATAAGATGATTACAGTCGCCTATGCACAGGGGAGGGGCTCAGCAGGGGCCAGTCAGCAGTGAACGGTGAGGGCTTCAAACGGCCCGCCATGGATATCCACGGGATATTAGCAGCTAATGCATCAAGGGGGATGGAGTGTCAAACGGCTGGTTTGTTCCTGTGGACACTGCATTCATCATAGTTATTGTTGGGCTGGCTGCAGACAGGCAGGCCGAGCTGGCCGGCCAGCAGAGCGACACGGTCCGTATCAAAACCGACACACGGGAGTGAAGTGGCTTATCTATGGAAATATACATTTTTGGAAAGCCGTTTTTGCAAGATCTCCGCAGCCAACAATGAGTCAGAAATAATACCGGACTTCGACGCAACATAAAACAATGATATTGCTTGAAGAAATTCATGGGCTGAATTGGTTTAGCCATGCCTGGTGTCAATCCATTGCTTTTATGACTACAGTGAACACCAATAGAGCCGTATACACCGTAAATCACAGAGGATGGAAAACAAGGCAATCTCATCTTCTACAGTTTCCTGCTCCGTGTTATTGCATTTACAATGCTTCAGATTCAGTGCTGTTAAGACAAATGGAATACTTAGTTCGTTTGGTGTGTGTGTGCACGTGTCTGTCTGTGTGTGTGCGTTAGTCCCGGGTTTTGCTGGAAATAGACAGCTTAAGAATCACTTCTTAGACGATTTCTAAAAGATTGATTTAACAATTATTTAATTGGATTTACACTAAAACATTATCCTTCTGATGCAATGAGCAAACACATTGTACCATTAGAACACTGGAGTGATAGTTGCTGGAAATGGGCCTCTATACACCTATGTAGATATTGCACCAAAAACCAGACATTTGCAGCTGGAATAGTCATTTACCACATTAGCAATGTATAGAGTGTATTTCTGATTAGTTTAAAGTTATCTTCATTGAAAAAAACAGTGCTTTTCTTTCAAAAATAAGGAAATTTCGAAGTAATCCCAAACGTTTAAACAGTAATGTAAATTACATGATTTCCATGCAAACTGCATCATCTGCAAACACAAAGAATACCCCCCCCCAAAAAAAAAATCAAAAGCAGCAAAGAAACAATAAATGATGACAATATTTAAACAGGTTCATAAAAACCAAAAGATGAGAGCAATGTTTCTTACTGTGGAGGCACAACATATGACTTGAATTACTTAATTACTGATGATGATATTAAACTTATGCACGAGGTCAGGTGTTAAATACGCTCAGTAGGCGAGATTCTTTGCAGAAGAGAAAAGATTGCATTGCTAGTCCCAATCAGAATCTGTCCCACAACTACGAAAGTGATGTTCCCGTTAATTTGTTGTATTTAAGGGGTTGGGTGAGGTTGTGGGGTGATAATTTCTTAAAAATCTGGGAGACTTCTGAGAAGTGAGTGGGAACAGAGGCCGTTCTGGCCATAGATGTCACATGGGTCATTTTACACCATCGTCAGACCAGGGCGAGAAAACAAAAGGGTTTAATAAGAATTGATTATTCCATTGTTGACATATCCTTATTAATTTGACACCATAGATTGTGAATAAAAGAACCTGACTGGGATGAAATATTTTTATTTATATATTTATTTTTTTTGTTAGTAGTAAAGAGCAAATCTCTCACGTATTCATGTGTGAACAGCATTCATACGCTGAGGTCTCTATTCTGTGCCCACTGAAGTGGCAGAAAACAACAGTGTCCCGGTTTGACTCGGAAATAGGATTTGCAGCAAATGAGCTCATCCATCAGAGCAGAAGCGTGTGGCGACAAGGGGATGATGAGGAGAAAGGCGGGTGAGGAGGAAGATGAAGAGAGACTCACGGGGCGGAGCAGGGGTTAAGGCTTCTCAGAGGGAAGCCTCACAGTGAAAAATGACTGCCGTGACATTTCGCACGCTCTCCAGAACCTCCTCTCACCCCCCCCCCTTTTTTTTTTTAGATGTTGCATCTTGAAGACTTTAGCTCAGCCGGATCCTTTGTCCAAATCATCTATATTGAACAAAGCAGTAACATTTTGAGGAGTTTTTAACTGTATTGGCAGCCAACGATTTTTCATTTACTCTCAGTTTTGTTTTCCGAAACGTTTTTGTCCAGCTTTGAGAAATCATTTTATTCCATGCTGTCTCACAGTCAGTCTGGTCCAGTTGTTCATTAAATCTAAATAATGTTTACATTGAGTGAAATATTCAGGACCCATATACTCCATCTTGAATCAGAAATGTTTCTATATATAATTTATATTCAGCCTAAATTATTTCTCTACTAGAAAAACATGTTTAAAATGTTCTGTGAGCCTGGATAAAGTATGGCTGCACCATGGCCTCCCTCCATAGGGTCAATGCGGGATTAGGAGTTAATTTTGCATGAAAGCAATGACTAAGCAAAAAGATGTCACTTCTTTAACTGTAAAGTGATCTGTAGAAGCCTGAATACAATGAAGTAGACACAAGATGCTTCAAGATCAATATGGCTGACTTGCTTTGTAGTCATTGATCTGTGGTTAGACTTAGAGGGGTGGCTTGATTAAAAGTGGTAGCTATTGTGAGGGAAGAAGTGCTCTCATAGGTGGACAATGGGAGCATTGAAATGCATCCTTGTTGATAGTGCAGTAAATAATAATAGTGCTGACACAAATGACAAACACAATAAAATATATTTAAAAAGAAAATCCCTCCATCCATGTTTTTCAGTGTAAAAAACTAATTTTGAGTAGTACCTGTACAAAACATCATCTATACTATTGTGTTCAGTTGTTACACGTGTTTGATTGGATGTGCTAATGTGCATAGCGCTGTTCAACTTTGTTTCCTAACATTACAAAGTAGGCAATGTGCTTCATGCTGAAAGACGGTGTGGTCCTATTCCAAAAGATTTATATTAAAAAAGCACAAGTTAGCTAGGCATTTAAATAATAAGTCACCACTATCCTTAATTTCACCATAATGTGATGGAGGGGAATTACCTCAACTCAGATGAGCAGATGAGCTGTTTGAGACTGGAAATTAATAATAGGTGAATATAGGTCAAATTTCAGTTGACTAAATTTACTAGTCAATTACATTGACTAATCCTGGCAACTCTAAATAATATTACATTAGAATAATATATTGCTTTTTTGTACACTGAAAGACGCTTCACAGAAAGCAAGATAATGAAAACAGAAAAATGGATTAAGCAAAAGCCAGTCTGGGGTTTAAGTGGGGGTTTGATGGGTTGTGGGAGTCCATTTATCTTACCAATGCACATTAAAATTAGGCATTGGAAATATTGTAAATATGTTTCTGAATTGCAAAATCAAGGGCACTTTTCCAGAGTAATTAGTGCTGGTGTTTCTAGTTCAAGGTGACAGGTTATTAATAGAACTTTTCTTACGAATTGACCGTGACGCTCATGCAAGTGACACTTTTCACACGTTCTCACACGACGTGTCCATTTCCTCGCGCAGTGAAAAACAATTTCATTACTGATAACGCTGCGGCGTGAAAAGAGGACAGTGACAGCACGGACAGACAGATCAGATCAGCGTCTCTCCCTCTCTTCTTGCAGGCTGGAGTGAGACTGAGTTACTATGGTTACAGGGACGCCCTGTGTCTGTCGCTATGAAATTTCCTTTCCAAAAGATTTCCAATAATTATTTAGTAGGTCAATTATTACATGATGAATTCAGATCTAACATTTGAGTAAAAGTCGCCTCGGTGAACAGATTAGGTGTGTTACCATGCTGATTTTTCATTTCTCAACTGATACCAGCAAATTTTATCCAATTCTGATCCAAGTGCATATCAAACCTGTCCACCTGCTTTAGTTCACCACTCAAAATGAGACCTGCTCTGTTTACACAGCCCAGACCCTCTTCTCTCCCTAATTTATCCTCCAACATTCACTTTTTTTTCCGTATACACGTTGAAACACATAACTAGTAACGTTACACACACACATGCCGATACCAATGTCTCTAACGTACGTCTAACTGTTGTTAAATAAACTGTAAGGAATTGTTCATTCTAAATATTGAATATTGTTAATCCATCAAATTAACAATATTTTATATTTTATAACCAATTATTAGTTCTTTTATTAGATTACAACTATTACAATTTTAAAAATTTGTTTATTCAGTGATTCCCACAGAAAATGTGTCAGGCGAGGTGGTAACTCAGTGGGGAGGGAATGTGCCGTTATTTAATAAATTTATCATGTGTGCAAATTAACAACCAACAATATGTGCTAGAACACTTCCACTGTGTGACATAACTTGGGAATATTGCACATTTGTTAAGAAAATATGCAAGAACACCTCAAGTGTATGATACAACTTAAGATAGTTGATTATAAAATGGAAGTATAGTTTACTTTAACAGTTTTACTTTAACAGATGATGAAGGAGGCTGACTTCTTTGAAGAAAATAGCTTGATATTTTAGTTTGTGTTTTTCCATCCATTTATACCTCAGAGAAAACCATGGTAATTTTCAAACATAACAAAGCTACGCAATGTGCTAACAGTAGCATTGAAGAGAAACTAGCGACTTGGATAGCCTACCTTAATGAAACAGAATATATGTGCAATAAGTTGCTAGGACACTCAGTTGAAATGTTAAGATAAATAATTAGCTTACCTTCGTGTCCTAACACCGAGACGACAGGTAGGCTATGCTATCCAGTTGCTGGATAATTAGCTTCGTAGCACAGCAGGTGATAGATGGTGCAGTAAGATATTGAAATGACCACATTCCACCATTCAGCCTCATCACGATGCAGCCTTTTATTTTAGCTACTTATGCATGCAGGGATGTGGAATGTTAACTATATTGTGCTGCTGGAAACCCTGTCATTACTGCATTGGACAGTTAATGGATGATGTGCAAAAGGGATTGTTACCCAGACAGATTCTAAACATGTTTGAAAAAAAAAAAAGAACTAGCAATATGAACTTAAAGGATTATTTGTTTAAAAAATGTACATGAGGACAATTGATTTCATTAAAGGGGGTTCATTTATGGAACAATTTGAAAGATTAATTAAAATATGTAACACTATTCAGAGATTTAGAATATTCAAAATTATAATGATGGATAACTATAGTTTATATAACATGCAATCCTGTAGCTATTTATCTGTCTGTCTATCTATCTAATAAAACTAGTCAAGTACAAATGTTCCCCTGAAATGTGGAGTACAAGTATGTACAAGCATAAAATGTTAATAATTAAGTAAAGTACAAGTAAATTCCACTTAGTTCCATCCCGCCCCTGGCCTTTGAAAATGGCCTTGTGAGAACTAAGAATAGCAGCTCTCAGGTTTAACGTTCTTTAAACGGGTGTATCAAATCATAATGTGATGCATTTCATTACAATCACATTGTGATGAAACACAATCAGATTAATGTAGACGGCAACCTACTATCATTTAAGGCTACATCATTTCAAATATGAAATAGACATTCTTCTTGTAATCAGTTCCTATTCGGATCAACCCTATTAAACCCTTTTAAATCCTGTGCTTTGAAGAACAATATGTGTAATCTCAAACATGCTACCCAATAAACACCATTTAGCAGGTGTTGGTTGACTCATGAGTCCATGTGTGTTCTGCACATACATATAAGGAAATAGGAAATCTCTCCTCCTCTCTATACCAGCAAGGGGCTGCAGTCTGTAGCCATCATTCAAAAAAAGACCAGAAGATAACCGAAGGACCTTGGGTTATATTTTCATTTCTAACGTCTTGGGGACCATGTTGTGAATAAGTTTTCTCTTGATTCAATGTGTTTTGGAGATTCCTAATATTGAAATAATATTAAATTCAAAGTGAAAGGATACAAGATTCCTCATGAATATTTGCCTCCCGTCTGATGATCTCTTTTGTTTTTTTTGGCGACTAGATGACCTACTAAAGATAGGCGACCAACCCATTAACAGCAACCCTTCAGATTCCACAGGAGGAAGTAAGGTGTGACAGTTAATCACTGGACCCGCATTTATACTCCTCTCACACCGTTACCTAATTTGAATTGTAGAAAACATCAATTTATCTTACATGAGGTGGTTTTCTTACTCATTGCAGTTAATTATGTGGAGATTAATTGCCCTATTATCATATCATATGTCATTTCCATAAGCAATGTCACATTAGAGAAGAAATCTTTACCCTTGGCCTGCTGCCTGATTTGCGTCTGCAGGGGTCAAGCGGGGATGCGACGGAGTCTTTCGTGAGAGAAGAATTGCTCTGAGCTGCCGAGCAACTTGGAAGACAAATTCATATGTTTTAATCTTTCCGGATGCACGTTCCTTTCGGACTTCGCCAATTTGTTGTACCCAGGCTGAAAAAAAGCAGCTATGGTATCACTGAGGAAGCATTTGGGTCATGCCAAGGGACAGTTACATTCTGTGTAACAAGTATTTAGGAAGGGAAAAGAAGAATCCATCCTATTTTGTGTGCAGGAGACAACGTTGATATACAGTTGGTGGGTGGTGTCTAGCTGATTTTTCACCCATACAGATGAGGACTGCAGTAGCATCTTTTTTTTTTTTTGTGGAAAAAGTCACATTTAATAACTTGGTCCTTGGGAAAAAGGCAAAAGCAAAATGGTTTGCTCACTGATGCTCAGCTTTTAGTGTCCTACAGGCAGTGGAATTCTGGCACTCAAAAAGCTGTGGCATTTGGTCAAGTGTGTGTGTGTTGCGAGTGTGTGCGCAACCCTCTAACCCCACCACAGGGTGTAGAGACGACATCCTCTGGGGGCAGCCAAGGGTTCTTCCAACCGGCTGACATTTCTGACAGCCTCTGATAGAGCCCAGAGTGCTGAATTATTCATACAGGTGTTATGGGGAAAGGTTGCCATTTTCACAGGAGAAACTAACCCCTGAGTGAATTGTGGCTGTTTATCCCTGCAAGTGAATACAGTCATAATGATTTGGGGGCCGTGATGGGGTTTTTTTTGGCTAAATGGCAGCCCATTCTCTGTCAGCTCACTATGTTGAAGGCATTATACCTCTCACTGCTTCTCTTGCCAGAGAAAACCTCTCCAACATTAATTGCCCAGGTTTAATTTTTTTTTTTCTGCCTGGGCGTTTTGATGGAATCATTTGACATGTAGAGGTGTTTTTTGGTAATACCATATGTCATAAGGAATAGCTTAATAGAACTGTAAACCAGCTGATTATCATTAGCTGTTCTCATAGCATTACAGCAGATTAAAGGTATTCTGATTTAGTGGTGTTTAGCTGCAACAGACTTGGAGAAAGAAATGTAATAATATTCATTTGCATGTATTAAATTGTATAATTCAATCATAATAAGCAAACAACGAAACAAACTCCATGTGGATTTTGAGACAGATCACCCACCGAGTTGCAACATTGAATTTGGTGAAATCCAGTACGATCCTACCATGTGACCACAATGAATATAGCCAGAAGAGGTACCTAATAAGTGATATACCATGATGTTTCTCGTTCTTTGTATCATGAGGTTGATTTTTACAGGTATTAGTCATCCATTCATGCTCTGAGCACAGTCATGTTTCATTAAATTATAAATGCGAGTCCAGTTCAAATCTGTATTGCTGTTATTTGTACTGCTACTACATAGTTTTGTCTGAGCAGACTACAAAGTCTAATCAGAGTGTTTTGGCTCATACCTTTGGCTGTGATACATTGTAAGTTATGGCTGCATCAGCTTGCGTTTTTGCCATCTGCCATTTGTTGATGGTGATCTTGACGCAAAAACATCCTGTTTCTTGCCACGCTGTAGCTGACAGACGACACTTCCAAGGGCTGCTAGATTTGCAAAGAGATTTTAATCATGAAATATGTTTGAGTTTGTTTGCGGTGTTCTGTGAAATCCACCATTTTACCGTGACTTGGAAAAACTCACGTTTAAGAATTATCAATGAAAGTGATGAGTCGATTGAGGACAGAGCAAAGGAATCTTAGTTGTTCTAATCACTGTAAAGATTCCTCACCTGCCACAAACCCTTTCTGTTTTGTTGCCTGGCAACAAGGCACCTAATGGCTCCTGAGATCTGATCTGTTAAAACTGTCAACCACCTCTATCTCACCTTACCTTTTCACAAACGTCTCAATTCTTTTACTTTACAATCGATTTTTTTAACCAAGCATTGTCATTTTCAATGAGCTTTTTTCACGCCGGCTTTTGATTTGTAATCACGATTCAGCCGCACAAAGAAGAATAACTTGTTATTGACTGGAAGGACAGATGGTGGCATAATGGTGTTTCACTTCAGAGCGTTTTGGCTTTCAAACACAGAAGTTTCATTGTGTGTGTTCACGTATTGTTTGCTTTCAATGCCTTTTGTTTTCTGGTCACATCAAACGCGGCGGCGTGCTTCTCTCCGCTTCTTTCTCTCTCTTCCCCTTCCTTTTCCTTTCAAGCGTATTATTGTTCAGCTTTCATGTTTCGCTCAGACGCATCCGGTGCCGTTGCCACAAACGTTTGTGCATGTGGCATGTGGTGGATCAAACACGAGCAGGAAGACACCCACGTGCCTGCCAGTTAGAGGATATTAACCAATTTTTATATAAAAAAACAACTACATATTAGTGGAACCAAAGTGAAAGAGTCCGTTTCGCACAAAATGAGTCACGTCTGAAGCAAGGTCACTGAGCCACCTCCCACACTCTTGGCAACCAGCAGCTACTCCAGGGAACAAGGTTTTTTTTTTTTTTTTTTTTTTGCACATTCGACGCTACGAGTCATTAGCGATCCTGATAGAAACACGCTTTAATTAAGACTTCTGCTTTTCGGACTAGATGTCACATCTGAAGATTAATAAGTAATATCTGGGGTGCGGTGGTATGCAAATAGAGCAGACATGCCTCCGAGCTAAACTGGTGCATTCAGTGTATCGCCAGAACGGAGCCAAATTAGCATGCTGGAGCACAAGTGCTCGTGCTCCCCTACTAGGCTGAGGTGCTTGGCTCCACTTGTGGGCGAAATATTACCAGCCAGCTGCTCTCTGGAAAAAAAAAATAAGAAGAATTGGAGCAAGCAGAGGGTCGAAACATATGCAGGCGTCTTTACTTGTCTGTTTTCACCCCTCGCGAATGAAATCAGGTCGGCTTAGAAGAGAAAGGTCGCGGGAATATTGTCAGGTCATTGTTTGTTGCCATGTTTGCCAGCTAGCGGTCTTCCCTGCCTTTTGCTGCCTCACTAATATGTTTCTTGGCATGATCCCACCTCCAGCTGTCCATCAGTCCGACCTGTTGTCGAGAATGTTATGTTTGGTGTGCATAAGTCCTCATCAGTGTGCTAAAAATGCATCAGATATACTGTTCATGAAAGGTCCTATATCATATATAGAAGGCCTGGGAAATAAAGCAATATCAATATAACAGTCGTCAATGGCCACATCATCAATAGAATAAGAAGAGTTCAATGAAATATCGATAGTTTAACTCAGGGTTAACAATGCTGCTCCCTCTTTGGCTCATAAACCTCATATTTCCCCTCATAATGGAGCAATCATTGGGCTAACCAGTGATTTAACACCAAATAAAGTTTAATATAGAGTGGTTACATTCAGCCTAGTCGTTATTAAAAATAGATAATTAAAAATGATCGATATTCATTGTTATCCGCTGATATGAAATATTTGATATTAATATATCTCGCCGTATCACCTGCTTCTACATTCCGGTCATTAGGCATAAAATGGCCCCAAATATTTAAAAGAAAATCAGCAATGATTATCAAATAGTAAAATGTGAGATTTTTACTGCTTTATGATTATAATTTGTTTGATTGATTAGAAGGTCTAGATGTGATATAAATTCTGTCCCAGGTTTCAGTTATGATGAACTATACAGTCACTACCAACCCCGCTTTAACAGCCACTCAAATCAGGCTAAACCGTTTTAAACCAAAACTATATTGAGGATGTTCTGGTGTGTAAAGGCACAATATGTCTTCTGTCTTGAAGTTGTGATATAGGACATCGCAACTCCATATAAAACCCAGGAAAGGTGTAGAATATGGAAACGTTTAATTTATTTATTAATTAATCCGTCACTTATTTTCTCGATTAGACAATTTAGTTTTTTGGTCTATAATATTGTCAGAAAATATTGAAAACTCTTGATCTCTGGTTTCCCAGAGCGATAATTCACAACCCAACAATATTCAGTTTAGGGTCAAGACCAAAGAAAGAAAGAATTCATGTTTTAGAAGCTGGATCAGAGAATTTGGACATTTATTATTTTTTTTTTCTAAAGAAAAACAATTATTTGAAGCATTCATAGATTATCAAAAAAGTTGGCGATTAGTGGAATGTTTGGCAAGTGTTTGATTAATTGTTGCAGGGAAACGTTTGTTCATTACCAACAGGAATTACTTTAAGGATAACATCTTGTTCATCCCTTCTTAAAACAATCTGACTGAAAGTCAATTCCTAATAACATTGAATTACCCTATGTACATTATTCCCTTGGTGCTGCCTTTTGTAAATTGATGCGGCTGCTTATCAGTCAGTCACATTGAAATCCCCAGTGATCACTGAGCTCCCTGCAATATGAACACGGCCCGTAATCTTCTCCGCAACCCTGTTAAATTCCTTTTGAATCCCGGTTGATTCCGACAACAAAGGACGGCGCGGCTGGAGCAGCGTTCCCCGTCTTGACTCCCCGCTCCAGCTCGGTAGAACAAGCGTCACGGCGGCCTGCCCTTTGACCTGCTTCCCTCAGCCTCCCCCGCTAATAAGAAGGCGAGCCGCTCGTGTGAACTGATTAAGAAACATGAGGTGCGTTACCTCGGCCGGTCTCCTGGCAAAGTCACCTCGACAGTTGCTTCCCTGCCTCTGCGTCTTTTAATTTTCCACTGCAGTGTTAAAGCAGAGGTAATTACGCGTGCAGTATGAGAAAAACAAGCAAACAGTATTTGAGGAAAGGTTATGGTTGGGAGCTAAACTACCATAATTAAGTCATTAATCTGGCCAGACGTAACACATTTCTCCCATAATGCTGTAGTTAGGTGTCATTGGTGCTTTGCTGTGCTCTGATTTGGGTGATTTACTTGTGTGTGTGTGTGTTTGTGAGGGATTATTTTGACTATAACTCATTAGCTTTGATGGTATTTTAATATATTTGACAAAAACAGGAGATTAATGTATATGTATTAACATTTGTGGACATGCAAACATTCATAGTAAAGCATGTTGGCTGATGCCCTGTATTCCTGACTCTTGCTTGTGTGTGTTTCCCTGGTTTTCAGATGTGTATCTTCTGCAATTAAGCCAGGCCGGAACAACCTCAGCAGCGGCTGAGGGTGGAGCCGCGACCTCCGTGTTTCTCCTCCGACTCAGACAGCGTTGCGTAGGGGTGAGGTAACAGCTCACATCAGCTCACTTTCATTTCTCTTTGCAGCATCTCCCTCTGGTTCAGTTTATCAGTTCGGTTGCAAGGTGTGTGTAGCAGCAGTGAAGTGGAGCCCTGCGTGGGACCAGTTCCTTAATCCCGCCGGCTCCCGCTGGGTTTCTGACCATTATTGCTCACTCCAGCAATGTGTATCCACTCTCGCCTGCACCTGCAAACATTCTGACCTTTCATTTAAGCGATAGAATAGAGTACAATTGACTGTGTGTTGTCTCCCGTTCCACTGGGAAAACTTATTATTTGACTGTGTAGTATTAATAAAGAGATGCATACACTACTACTTAGAAATTTCCTTATTTTTGAAAGAAAAGTAGACTTTTTTTCCCAATGAAAATAACTTTAAACCAATTTAGAATTAGACTCTATTCATTGCTAATGTGGTACATGATTATCTAAGCTGCAACGTCTGGTTTTTGGTGCAATATCTACACAGGTGTATAGAGGCCCATTGCCAGCAACTATCATGTAACATATCATTTTTTTCTCATTGCATCAGAAGGCTAATGTAATCAAATTTTCTATTCATTTTACAACTCATGGTGGTAAATAAAAATGAGACTTTTCATGGAAAACAGTAATAATTTCAGTAATAATGTAGCAAAATGTTGTTCTAGTGCATATTTACATTCATACTAGGACATTTCCATTTTTTTAATTAACAATACATTTGAGAGTAAAGTAATAAAAGTGGGGTGAAACAGTTAAGCAGAAGCTATAGAGTCTTGATGTATTAAATATGACTTTAGTCTAAACTTATAATTAATCAAAGATGTAGGCATTTTTTGCTAAATTAAAATTCCAAAGTAATGAACCTCTGTAAGCAAAAGAAAATTGACTTTGAGTGTTATGAGTGGATGAAGTTATTCTAGTATTTATATTTTATATATTTTTGTCTTATTACATTATGTGTTTTTGGCTGTGTGTTATTTTCACCTAACAAATTTGTCCAAATGTCAGATGCAACTTGCTTTGCAGTTGTTTTTTAATGACCATCGAGCTAAACTGCAGGATTTCCATTTTATTTTTTTTCCTAGTGTATAATGTATACTTCATTACTTCACTTTGCTCTAAATCAAACTAGGGTTGGACTTCTTCACTCCTTCTTCACTCCAAAAACTAAAACACACCCAAACACTATCACATTTAGCATGTAAGATTTTAGAGATTTTTGAAAAATATAATAAAAAATATAAAATATATATATATATATTTGTCAAGAAAAGAAAACAATGATGAATAGGTATTACCTGTGTAGCCAAAGACTGATATGGCTTATTTCCTTCATGCCATAGACCTCCATTGTTCAAAAACTATTAAAAACACATCAGTGAGCCACTGTACCGAGTGACATCTCCCCACATTGCCATGAATATGGGCACATATGCCGTCCTGCTGCTGTAAATACTCACTCGAGCACTAACTGTGTTCTAATCCGTGGCTGAAATGGCCCCTGACAAATGCACTATTTCCTCCTGTTTGAGTGACATTTGCTAAAAGTCACAGTGCCCAGCTGTTCAAGGTAATTACTGAGCCTTTTTTTTGAAAATTAAACTATACATTTTTTTAACCTGCATGTCTTTAGTAGTATTTAGTGAGCCTGGGGCTGAGTGCCACAGGCAGATTGTTGGTTTAATTTTTTTCATGCAAGTTGATGAATAATGTTAGACTTAGCCTTTGGGTAAATGAGTAATTCTTCTCCTGCTGCTTTACGCATATTTGTCCTTATTTATAATACATTAAATATTTATAGCAGTAAGTGGTTTTGTATCATGAGGCCCTCCAGAGCATTTTGGGCAATGCAGATTATCATCTGATATATAGGGAGCATAAACTGATCTGGCAAATCTGCATCAAACTTTCTAAATACATTTTATTTTATTGATTTAATTGGTTTATTCTCATTAATTGTTCATTTGGATATATCTCAGAATTTTAAGAGCCAAATGACGCCCTGAATATTGATTGAATTTCAAAGACCGACAAATACTGCTTCAAAATATTAGCACCTCCATTCAGATGCTATTAGTATCATCGTAGATAAAGTGTAAGTGAAGGGATGTGTGCTCTCATTCGTTGGAGAAAATCCGTAAAACAGAGTTTAAAGTCCAAAAACGTTCACCTTCACACTTTAACTACCATTATCATTTACCAACATAACGTCAATATGTTGATACTGAACCAGCCAGTGTTGCATGGGAGCTGATGCATGTGTTCACCTGAAACCTACTGAGGTTATGCGCCGTTAATATCCCGCCTACACATCACCGTTAATGATGTCAATTACATTTTCATGCTCCCGCAGCATCATGCTAGTGAAAGTTAATTGTGTTGTGTTGGTGTTGATCTCTGGGTTTCACCTCTGTCCATCACTGACCTGCCCTCTGCTGAGTAAAGCAGCACGGTATTCCTATAAAAATATTACGAATAGTGTGAATACGAGTGAATACGTGATGCTGAGGTGTTAACAGATAAAGGTTAGAAGTTGTATAGGAGCTGTGTTTTATTTGGTTGAATGTGTGTGTGTGTATTACACAGTTGTACAACAGTGGCCTGAGGCAGTGGATGCATTTAATAGTTTGTTTAGCGCTTCTCTTTCTTGTAAAAACAATGCTATATCAACTGATATTCTGTGTTAAAAGATGGAAATGGGGCCAAAAAAACCAAAACGCTGCTTCGTCCAACCTGAGCAGCTCAAAATCAGCAGCACGGTTGTGACTTTGTGAGCAGCCGCTTTGCTTTGTCCTTCTTGTCTCTATCAGTATATGACCTTCAAACATATAGTTGCTTATATAATACTATGCTGTACTTCATAGTAGTGTCTGTAGAAGTAGTTGTTGCACGCTGTACTTCCTCTGCAAGTCATTTCATGCAGGAAGGTGTCCAGATAAGGAAAGTCAATGTTTTAACCTCCAGAATGATTAGTATTTGGCGTCAGAGCTCACATGTAAATTAACTTAAAGCAACAGGGCTGAGAAGATTAGATAGCACCTGCTTTTTCTTTAGTACAACGTCTGAGGCGTTTCAGCATTTGGAATAAACAACTTTGTTTCAGTTTTAATCAAACGTCTTGATTTCGTCGTTGACTTGACCTTCTTCTCGCATTTCAGGATGAGTCAGCAAACATTTCAGGTGGGATTGTTCATTTAATTCCTCTCTTCGCCAACAGGTGGCACTTTAACACTATGTGTCAGACGAGCAACAAAAGCGAGATTTTATTCAATTTTGTAGTATGAAAACCTATATGGAGCAGGTGAAACAAGCTTTTCCCTCATTTTCAGTGTTACAGTAATGTCGATATGAAGCCATGCACTTCTACTTTATATCCATGTCGGTCTCTGACAGCTGTGGTGGTTTGCGTTCACCTCTCCATACCGTTTAACTAAAAATTTAACCTCAAACATGAAGAGTTTTTTTTCTACAACATTCCCCCTCGTCGGACGTAACCTCAGATTATCTCCCACCATTTAACTGCTTGAAATGAGAAAACTGGTTTAGTGAAAAGAATCACAATACCCCGTGGCACGGTAAAAAGAAGAGCTTTAGAGTTGAAGGACTCGCTCCCACTTATTTCACCTTTCTCTGTCAGTCAGCGCTCATCAGCTCAATTCATGTCAACAGATGTGTTACTACACCTCGGCAAACATCAAGCAGAGAGAAACAAACAGGCAGATCGCTGAATATTTAATGCAAAAACATCTGACAATGACAGATACTCCCGATGCTTTCATTTTGTATTTCGTTCACAAAGGCAGGCTGCTTTGATGCTGCGTGAACCCGCCGCTAACCTTTCTGGAAAAAAACATGTCAGAAAAAAGTTTTTTTTTTTCTGACAAATCTTCCTTGTTAGAAACTCAGGTGTTGGCTGATAACAAAAAACACACAGAACCCGGGTTCACAAAAGCAATATTTCTGGTTTCCTGCACTGCGAGTGTTGTGCACAGCTTTGATCTTCTATAGAGGATTTGATGGTAACAGTGCCTACAATTCACCAGAGCTCTGTAGTGAACAGCGCAGTGCAGTATATGGCAAAGAGGGGTTGTTTAAGCTTTAGCTGTTTTGTCAACTTTGAACGAGATACGTTTGCACTTTGGTTTAAATTAATATGTAATAATTCATTGTAAATTACTATTAAGCATTTATTTACCTTGATAATCATAATGATTTACCATTTACCACTTTATTAGTTTTGATTCTCATTGAAAACAATATGAATCAGAGGTCTGGAAACAAGCGAAACAATATGTCCATACGAGACCTCAATAACAGTTAATCAATGCATCACATCATAGTTGTTATATCTCATATTTTAGTAGTTTAATACATATTTATATATATCGGGGTCGGACATTAACATGTTATTTCTGATTCATTAATTACTAAGAAAATTTTGCCACAAAAACAAAGCATTTTATTGCAGTTTGCATGCCAAACAACATGGTGCACCATGTTGTTGCCAATTATACTGATGCACACAGTTCCAACGACGTACAACAATGTGAAAGTGCTCTGCTGGACGGTTACATTTCTGTTAAATAAAATGACCCAATGCAAACTGTGCAGAAGTCACATTATCACAGAAACTCCTCAACTCTACGATACCGTTTGAATGCAAACAAACAAACAAGCAGCAACAGAACGTCCAACAAATGACTGGCTTCATCAGGAAGAGAGTGAATGAGGAAGTAGACCATTATCACAGAAAATGTGAAGCTTTTAGCCAAATGTACACAAAATCATTAATGTTCAGGGTAAATCATTAGATTGTTACTTTCTATTGTTTACTTTGACATTTCCAGGTCACATAAACCCGAACAATATATTAGAATCAAATTCAGTCGTGTCCATTTTTCCATTTCTGAGCCTGAAATTGAAATGGGAAGAAAATGTTTGTATGTTTTGTCAGGGAATAATATACAAATAAAATAACCAGTCACCTTTTCATTTTTGGATATTTGATAATAAACAGAACGGCACATGGATTGGCCATATTTCCGATATTTTATTTTATTTTGCAAAAGAAATATCAAACTAACAAACGGACCAATTATATGCATATTTTTCTGCTTCCATGTTTTATCCTTCAAATTATTCTTAAGTCACAGCAAGAATTAAACAGGCTCTCCAAGCAATTCAAGAGATAAATGCCCATTTTTGTGACTTTTGAGTTTAATTTTAAGCCTCAAATCTACAGGTCTTCTATAAAGTCATTCCGACCACAAATAAGATGATGATGGTGATTATGGTTAATGACTTTTAAGAACAGCCCTGACTCACCGAAAATAATGAAATTGTCTCCATGGACACGGCGAAACACTGTCTTTTATATTCTTCTTTGTACTGCTCTACGGGGACAAATCTTCACTCTGCAGCCTGTGTTTATGATACATTACCTCCAACTTAACATGCACTTCCTCTGACACAGCATTATCGCCGCTGCCAAAATGCAGCCTTGTTTTGTGGCCAGACCTCAGGAAAATAACAACCCTGTTCAAAGGCTGTTACCTGACATCTGACAGATCCTAATCTAGCAGACTCTCTGCCTGGCAGACAAATGGCCCCGTCGATAATGAAAAGAGCTCTGAGCGACCCGGGGCAGCGGCGTTTGTGCGCTGAGGGTGAGCGAAGAAGAAAAGGAGGTGGAATTCATATTGTGTTTGATGTGTTAGGGGAGATCATGGGAATGGATGTGGCCATAAAGCCTTGAAGCGTGAAAGTGTCGGGGTGACAGACGACACCGCTTGAATGCGGGTGACACTGTAACCAAGCTTTTAGAGATGGCATGTTTTGCATTTGTTTCCCCCCACAGCAGCTCGTATATAAAGGGTCCGGCCTCTTTTTTTCAATGTTTTCATCCACTTATTTCACTGGAAATGAAGGTAATGATTAGTTTTCGCAGTGGCTGTTTTAGGCCATCGGAGGGGGCACTGTACCAGTGGTGGGTATTTTGCTGTTTAACTTTCTGTGTGTCATGTTAAATCAAAATCCGAAACGCCTTAAAAACAAAAAAAAAATGAAGAAAAAACACCAAATCTTTTTCTTCGTGGCTCTTAAAACCACTGACTATGACTACGATTTGTCTTTGTGTTCTATTTTTCTGTCCATTCTATTCCAATTCCATTGTTTTTCTTTGTTAAAGTGTTTTTTTTGGTGTGTGGGGGGGTCCTTATTCAAATTGAAGGTCTAAGAACAGAGGATATTGTGCTGCTGTACAGATTGTAAAGTCCCCTTAGGCAAATCTGTGATATTGTGCTATATAAATAAAATTGACTACTTTTTTTTTTCAAGATGAAGAGAAAAGGAAAAGATGTAATCAGACCTTACACACACCCACACTGTCTGCAATATCAGACAAGCCACCAACAATCAAACTACAAAACTAATAGATAAAAACAAATAAAAGTCATTCGCAGGGTACTGATTTAAAAATGAAGAAGAATCGAGAGTCATCAGCGTCTGTAATTTGGACGCAATAATATACTGCTGCTGGATAAATAAAAATTGAGTTATCATATAATGAAGTGCTGCTGGAAAAGTGTTATTCACTTCTACAGTATAGCTCCCCTTTAGCCTGTGTCTCCAAAGCTACTGACAGGAAATGTGATGCTTTAAAGGCCCCATGTTTTATTAGGTTTTATAAGTTTAATTAGAAGTTGTGATATCCCTAGCTAGGTACCCCTAGACATATCTGTGAATTAAAGTAGTTATAGTTTTGCTAGAATAAAACTTAAGTAAAACTTTATGTAATGGTTCATCACTTTTCTCCTGTGTTATTTATTGGTTAATAAATATTGAATGCAGCTATTCACATCAAATGTTTCTTCTAAATTTCAAATAGTTATTTTATAAAAGGTATGGATATATTCATATTTTAAGCGAGGAAACACATTCTCCTTTTTGTCCTGGGACTGAATCTAATAGTAAAATGTGTAATTTTTTACTGTGAAAATGTAAGATGGGGTCATTTGTCATACGAGTATAAAAGGCACTTTTGTTGCTTTTTTTACCTTATGAAATTGGAATCATTATAATAAAAGCATATTGTTGGGAAATGGACCTCAGATGAATGTTGAAGTTCATGTCACTGTGTGCTGTTCCAGGGAGGTCATCTACTCCCAGCTACCGGCAGAATCGGCCCCCTCACTGGGACCGTGTGAGTCATTCCGGGGTGGAGGTTTATTACCACCCACACTCAACTGACCAGTGATCAGTTTGAGTATATACATGAATTATAATTTGACATTTACATGGTTCTCTGGCCAAGATTTCTATCTGAAAATACACCTAATCAGACTGTAAAGATTTTCTCTAACTATCCAAATAAGTTAAAACATTCCAGTATGGACATTACTACAAAACAGTTAACAGATGTCTAATATCTGGCTATTAGAAATCATCATCTATGCGTGACTGAGTGCTGCATCTGTATTTATATTTTGAACATGATATGGGTTAGATCTTAACATGCTAATAAATTATAAATCCAGATTTGAGATGTTTTTTAAAGGATAACAGTGCATTCACGTTGAGCAATGAGAAATAAAAACACACAGAGCACTAGGATTATGACTGGGGCCGATCTGTCTAGAATACACAATACATAATACATGAGATAGTTCTTCCACCGCCTGCAGCCCCCGTCCGGGGACTAAAACACAGCAAAACGAGTGACATATCCATCAGAGACGGGCCTCATTACGGCGCTGACCTCTGCACGCTGACAGATGAGTAACTTCTGTCAAATCCACACTGTTTTTAAGCGAGCCACCCGAAGAGACGCCGCGTCCATGCCGTAGAGAGTCGGTGATGAAGGGTGCAGGTGATCAGGAGCTGCAGCAGGCGCGAGCTGACAGTGCTGGATGAAATATATAGTCCAAACCTCCGGAGGGGGTCCCAGGTTTAGTGAGGAGATTGCATTCTTCCATCTTTGTCGCCCCATCTCCCCACCCCACCCCACCACCCTCCCTCCCTCCAGGTTTCAGCTCCTGTGATATTGACCCACCACAGGGAGTTGAGAGGATGAAAAAAATGGAGAGAAAGTGCAAAAGCAGCAGCTGTGCGGTGCTTAGACTTGTGTAACCCACACATTTGCTGCAACGTTGCATCTGTAATCTTCTTTAATTCCTCAAAGGCAGTTCTGTCCCAGGCTCCCTCTTAATGCCTTTAACTGTTCCCCCCCTGTCTTAATATTGATCTATGATGTTTTTCAAGAGTCAGGATTTTTATTGTCAATCCCGTTACCCAAGGAGAATCACATGAACATCTTTGGCTGGTAGGCTCAGTAAATACTGTACAGTAATTAAATATATACAAAAAGTTAAATATATATATTAAAAAATACCAATAAGGCACAATAGTGCAAAAAAGGCATAGACAATCATTGGTCTGAAATATTGCACAGAGGTTATATTGCACTTTTGTGTGTGTGTGCAGGTGGGGGGAGGGGGGGTAATGTCTCTGTGTTATTTATTTAGTAGTCTCATGGCCTGAAGGAAAAAAACTGTCCCTCTGTCTGCTGGTGTGTGTATTGAGACTCCTGTACCCTTCTACCCGAGGGCAGCAGGGAGAACAGGTTGCTGTGTGGATGTGACGGGCACTTAAAGCTATAGTATGCAGGAGTCGATGATTGCTGTAAGAAGAAAACAAGCGAACACAGCATTCAAAGTTGGCCCCTCCTCCCCCATCTTCACCGCAAGCGAGACGAGCCAGCGAATGAAGAGATGGAGTGAGAGCAATGCAGAGAAACAGAGAAATAAAATATTGTTTTATAATTCTTTCACAGCAGTCATGTTCTAATACGCAGATATAAGACACTTCTCACAGTCCAACTAATGCATAAGACCTGTTTTTGTTCAGTTTAACTGTCCACATTGCTCTTTACAAGCAGGTGCTTGGTCTGTTATTGACATTTGTGACAGCGGAAGCTATTAATCACCTTTGTGTTTCAGCAACAATAATTTTAGTGTCATCAAAATAGGGCCTATAAAGTATAATGATTTTAATACTGCAGCTTCTTCAAGTGGATTCCTGGACTGGGAGAATAGATTAAAACATAAAGTTTGAAAGTGCCGTGCTCAGTCAGGTTTCTTGTAAAACGTATTACAGCAATATTTTTGCATACCACTATAAGCCCTGAATAATTGATAGAAAAAATTAAAAAGAAGAGGAAAGAACGGAAGGAAGGAAAGGGGGGGAAAAAAGAACTACAAAGAGTTTCACAGTTTTTTTCCTTTTACTCAAGCGTCGTCATGTTCCAGCCTCCAGGACCTTCACTCAGCTTCAAATCCAATTTCCCAGAAAGTCTTAAGCTTTATGGGCCAAATGATCCAGCTGAGGTATTACTGTACAGGAAGACAAGGAGAGGATGAAATGAAACATTATCACAAGGTTACGACACTGCTGGGCCCTCCACCAGGCAGGCAGCGCTGATGTTGGGCATCAATCTAAAACACTGCACAATTTTTACGATAAGATGAATTATGATTTTGATAATGGCCGGAGCAACTCTCGAGCTGTCTCTGCCTCGAAGGCCAGTTCTCGACTAGTGGTGGGTCGCAGAAGGGCGCTGGAGTGATAAATGTATCACAACTGCAGCTATTATTTTCCATTTGCAGAGGCCCTGGCTGAGGCAGTGCCACGATTGAGACACTACAGGAAAAAAAAAAGAACCATTGAGAACAAGCAGGAGCAGTACAAGGTAGCCCTCGCTCTTATGTATTAATTTCTATTGCATTCATATTTTTATCTTTATTTTCCTTTTAATTGCATTGCATGGCCAAAACTATGTGGACACCCCTGTTTGTATAAGTTTGTGTACTTTATAGAATTAATAGACAGTCAATTGTTGCATTCGTTTTTAAGCCAAGGATGTCAAAAAATCACCAGTTCTATATTCTCAAATCTGAGACTTAGCAGCTTCTTCTTTTGCATTTGGTTTTCTGATGTTTCAGAGACTACAGGATTTCATGAAATAATCAATAGTTGCAGTAGCCTTAGTGTTTGTTCTTTTTTTGGTGTGCAGCCGTTTGTCACGGTTCCTAGGACCCTTAGTTCCAGTTAAAGGGTAAGTCTCGTGATATTCTACATTTGTTCCTCTTGTCAACAAATTCCCTAAAACCAAACCAAAGCTATCCATGAATTGATGCTTCCATCAAGTATTGGCTGGAGCCAAAGCCTGATCTATAGTAGCTTATTCCTCTGTGACATCTAGCTCCATTGTTGTCTGCATAAATCACATCAGCTGCACCGTTACACTGGCTGACATGTTCTTTTATTACCACAAATGTGGTTGTTTGTTTTGAGCAGTTGGGGACGCCTGAAAATAGTCCACAACAGATGCATTGGTTATTCCTGTTTGAATAACAGCCGGTATAACTGAAAATATATTCATTACTATTATTTTAAGGCGCTCCTGCTTCAACATGACAGTGTCTCTCCACAGCCACAAAGCCAGGTCCATTAAAAAACATTTTTTTCCCAGTTCGGTGTGAGAAAATCTGACTTGTCTGCGTAGAGACCAGAGCGCAGTCTTATCCAACACATTTGGGATGAAATGAAATGCTAGCTGTGAGCCAGTCCTTATCACTCAACATCAGAGGCTCACCTCGCTAATGCTCTTGTGGCTGAATGGGACCAAATCCCTGGAGACAGATTCCAAAAGAGAGGTCTTCCAGAAGAGTGATGGCAGTTAGAGCAGCATATTAAAGGAGGGCTTCACGACTTACTCACTTTTTAGACAGGTGCCCATATTAATACCTGGAGGTTTTGCTCGCTGTGATCATCACTGTTCATACTGACTAAGATTCCCTAAATGCATTTCAGTAGAAGGTAAGAGATGGTGGACAAAACCCACACAGTAAATATTTCCAGAGTCTTATTAGTAAAAAAAAAAATCCCTCTTTGTATCTTGATAGGCAGAGTTAATAACAAAAAGAAGAATTGGGAACTAAAACAATTCCTACTTGTCTTGACTAATATGTGCACAATGCGTTCTTACATGAAGGGTTTGCTTAAGGTACAGTGTGTGTGATTAATGGCATTTAGCAACATCTAGTGGTACAGACTTGGTAGAAAATAAATGTAATATTCAAGTATGTTTTAATTAGCATTCAGTTCAATCAAAGTTAGAAGTGTTGTGTTTTTATTACCTTAGATTGAGCCGTTTCTGTTGCCATGTTGCTTCTCCATGTTTCTAGAGTAGCCCAGAACAGACCAACCAAATAACAGCTTTAGAGACGGAGTGTTTTTCTGTAGGTTCCTTTACACACATGGGACATTCCGTTGCCACTAGATATGGCCAGAAACTACAAACTCTACCTTTAATGTCCAGTGTGAACAGGAGGAATTTTTAGGACAAGAAAAACATGTCAGTGATCATTTCGGCACCTGATGTAAAAAAAACAAAAACAAAAAAATAAACTGTGAACCTTTAATAATGATGGTTTAGGAATGAGACACTTGGGTGTCCATGGAGTTCAGATGTCTGAGTTTGTGAGTGTGCCCAGGACTTTTCTTCTCTCTAACTGCCACGCTCTGCAGAAACAGAGATCATGCATGGATTGTCCCACACACACACACACACACACACACACACACACACACACACACACATACAGACCGAAGAAGAAAAGTCAGGTGAACTTAGATGTACTCACTCATGGTTGAGCAACACACTTAATAGACTCTTGATGCACAGACACACTGAACCAGTCAAACCCTCATGTCTATGCCCAGTTACTGATTCACTCAATAAGCAGAGAAGCATCCTCACACACACACACACACACACACACACACACACTCCTTAGGGGATGGCAGTGTGTGGCAGTAGAGGACATTTGGCGAGCTGTTGCTGAAGTGTTGTGCTTCCCTCCACCCTGATAATTAGGCTGATGGGAGCGTCACACACACTTAAAGCCTGGATCTCCTCTGACAGACAGGCGGAAGAGAGGGAAGGGCATAGGGGAGAGCGGGGGGAGGGGAGGGGAAGGAGAGGCATGTCTGGCTCCGTTCTGTTGCTCATATGTCATCCACAGTTGTTGAGATGGGTTTACCTGTGAATGTGTGCCAAGCTGCCGCCTGTCAGCTTTTGTGCGTGTGTTTGCATATTTATATACTTATAATGATCAAATATCCCCACAGGGAGCTGGTTTAAAAGTAGGACTTTGTTTTTTCAGGTAAAACTGACTCCTCCTTAAAACTTTCACCATTTCTAGGCTTTTTTGTGGTTGTTTGTTAGTCTTGTTTAATTCTTCCCAAGGACAACTGACCAAACGCATAGAGAGCCACCAATCTATAGCATTACCTTTTACTGCCATTTTTTTCACCCCTCGGAACTAATATCAAGAGCATTTATACTTTGCTTATGCCAAAAACACACACAGAAAGGGAAGACTATAATGATACTGACAGGAGCCTCGATGGAGAAAGTTGTAATTTAGCCATTAGATAAATTTTGAGGAAAAGCCGTTTCTTTGAAAGGGGGAACCTGGGGGACGACTAACCTGGATAGATGATGCAGGCTGAGATAAAATAAAAACTGTGCCACTTTTTAATCACAAATTAAATCCAAGAACACACTTTACACCACAAACGAAGGGTTTCTAGCATAACAAAATATATCTAATTTATGTTCCAAGACATGATGGTGGATTGCTTTTTTAAAGGTTCAAATTTGGACCCAGTTTGAAAGTTGAATTCAAATTAGGCTCAGACCAGTATTATAAGTATGTAACACAAGAGCAGTTCCACAGTGAGTCTAATGGCAGAAAAGCTTTGTTGTACTGACCTCTGTAGGTTGAAATCTACATTTTGTTGCACTGGTGACAACAACAAACAATGGTTTATTGTCCCTTTGTGTATGTGTGTGTGTCAGTACTGTGTTATTCTGTTCCATAAGTCAATACATTCAGGGAGGCGTCCGATCGTCAAATTTATTCTGCAGTAGGACAACAGCCCCAAACGCCCAGCCAGCGTCATAAAGAAGCATCTTCAGAAGAAACAGGAGTCCTGTAACAGATGGTTTGTCTCCCACAGAGCCCCGATCTCAACAGGACTGTACTGCCTCGCTTGAGAGTGTCTGCCAAATGACAGAATATAAGGCATCCTCACTTTCACATTTAGTGCCTCAAACTTTTTGCACAGCATTGAACAAATGCCGTGAACCTACACTGCAATCCTCTGCTCGACTCACCGAAACCCTTCCTCCGTGACTGTGGCCTCCTTCTCTGTTCTTTGTTGTGCAACGTACCCAGTAATTCCTTTACACTAAATGGTAAAATAGGTGGTTTTGTGCGGCTCTGAAGTCGCATGTGCATGCGTGTGATTGTATGGAAAGGACCAAACGTTTCATCCGCCCCTTATTTCTAAGAAACAACAGTAATCAGCACAGCCACAAGAAGTCACTTGTAAACACAATTTAGGTAATTTTTAGACGTTCAAACAAACAACCATTGCTGTTAAATCTCAGTGGGTGGAGACTATGCAACATAAAACTGAAAAAAAGGAAGCTGTTATTATGACTCATCGCACTCTTGCTTCTCACTGAAAAAAATTGTACTATAAAGTACACAGATACCTATTTATCGCTTTATCTGACCTCCAAGTGATTGGGCACGCATGCGAAATCACACGTTTGTCCTTCTATGCTCAAAATGACCTTCTGTTGTCTACATTCATCCCCATTTCAAAACCACAGAGAAATGCACACAGCCTGTGTTCAGAAACTGAGCCTTAAAATGAGTCGTCAGGACTTCTGTCATATCACAACTATAAAGTCAGCACCCGCTCCCCCATTCACAGCTATTCAAATCAGCCATTCAATGGAGAGGGTCATTAATATTAAGAGAGAGACAGAAAACAACCTGTTCTTTCAAGAGCTCCAGAGAGAAGCTTGAGAGGGGAGATGAGGGGGATATTATTGATGATTTTTGTATTATTTAACAGAGGCACACATAAAAAGAATTTATGAACAGTCAATGATATGGGAGGTTTTTTATGTACTTTGCTGCTTTGTGCTTTTCCTTGTTTCTAGCACGAAAACACAAGGACTTTTTTTTTTATTGTTGTTAGAGACTTAAATCACTTCACATGTGTATTTGACCTCTAATTAAATAAATTGCAGCCTCACAAGTAGTTCTTAAAGGAGCATTGACGTAAACTTTAGAAGTAGCGAAGAAAAAGCCGAAATAACCGCTCTTGACAAAAAACTAAACTAAACAACAAACTGCCTGATCGTGAAGGTAGAAACTTGTTACAATTTTATGAACACACTCAATTCTCTTGTTATGAAAACAACTTTGACATTAACTTTTTTATTATCTCTTTGGATCCCCATTATACAAAACTACATCTGTGTTTTTAACACAAATGATGGATTATTTATACAAATTTAAAACAGCAATGGCCCCAAGAAACTTCCTTGTGGGACACCAAAAATAAACCTTTAAAAAACTGCTATTGGAAATCAGGGTGGGTGACCACGGCTGTGCCCCGTAGGAAAAAACTCTGCATCTCCTGATATATGCCCTGACTGTCCTAAAAAAAAAATCTATATGCAAAGTCTGTTAGCTCTAATTTTCACTTCAATAAAAACATTTTCCTCTGCTGTAATTTTCAGGGGATCTGTATCATTTTCCAGTCACAGAACAATTGTCAAATTCTCACTGCTTTCCAGTTGGTTCATTGAACAGGGGCTGTGTTAGTCGGTGCCTTTTCCTTTCAAGTAGCAAGGACGATGTTTTGTGCTTCGCTGCTCCCTTACAGTACATATTGATGGATCTGTAGACAGCTGCTTGAACCTTCTTTAACCCACTTTAACAATGTGTTGTGCCTATCACAATCCATAATCGGATTGAGAAAAAATAGCAAAGCTGGTGTTCTGATGGTGCTATTTTGGCACTACCTACTACGTGTTTTTTTAGATTTTAGCTTTTCTTTTGGTATTTATTGTTATTATTAATCTTCAGTCATTAGGTGAATACGCTTATTAGGAGTAGAAAGTGGTGGTTTTGATATATTTTGCAGGTACTGCCCACTCACACATGACAATCTGGTCACACCTCTGTTGATAAAGGTTCTGTGTTCGACCAGAGAGGAAAATCTTTATCCAGACGAGAGATAAAGATGAGAAACCAAGCTTGGCTATAGGAATTGTATGGTCAGTGACATTGAAAGCTGTGACTGAACTGAGGGTCACAAAGTCTTAAAAAAGTCACTTTATTCCTGTGGATATAGCTCGAAGGAATGCACACACACACATGTACACACTTCTACCTTACTACCTGCTGCTGAGTCATAAATGGACAATGAAATAGGGGTTGGGACTGTTTGATACACCACTCAGCAGGTTAATCAGAGCTTCTCTGCCAGGTCTCAGCCCTCCTATGCCCTGCAATGCCTCCCAGAATGCACTGCTTCAAGCTTCGGAGTGGAGTATAATTAGTCATCTGAGCGCCGCCGCCCCTTGGAGATTACAGGTTTCATACCATTACCTCCTGATGAAAGACTGCTCAGCTCCACCGTCGCTGTCTGAGTCATTGTCAGGTTGTTGTTTCTTCTTTCGCTTCTCCATTACTCTCTCTTGTTTTTCTTTCTCTCTCCCTCCGCCTCTCCCCATCTCCTACTATAATGATAAAAGGGGTCCAAAAATCAAAGGATTAATTCAGCGTCATTGGTTTAAAGCAATTAGCTGCTGTTCTGGCTAATCCCCGGAGTTATGTCTCAAATCCAGAAATTGGCCACTGGAGATGTGCGGCTCTGCCCATACTACATTCTTTTTCCTGGTAAATGAAGTTGAAAGAAGCGATCTTTACTCTGAGAGGAGGAAAAAAAGGCTAGTTTTTCAAACTCTGTGATGACAAAAGGAATTGTAAAACTTTGAATAATTAGCAGGTTTATCTTTGCATTTCAATGTCTTCCCCCAGTATTTTTTTAGCAGCACAGATAGTTAATCCACCGCATTCATTTGTGTTAATTAAAATAAGAACTCTATTTATTCAATCTAAATCCAGCCAATTTGCAAAAAGTTATTGGCTATTACAGTTTTGGCTGCAGGATTTTATAGCTTTTCCTCATGAGAAATCATGCTAATACATTTTAATAAGCCCCTCATCTCCCTGATTTGCCACACTGTGATTAATTTTGTCACAGCTCATAGAGAAGTTGAATCATTTAGGCTGGTATTTAACATTTTAATGAATGCTTTACACTCTGAGGAAGCTTCGTCAAGATTCATTGTGTCATCACTTTGTATGACATGTATGTGTGAACCTCTAGCTGCTGCGTCGGTGGGATTCTATATTAGGATCAACTTTTCACCAATGATTTCATGTTGTAGTACGAGCATGTGAACACTAGGGGGAGCCATGAGATTGGAATACATGCACTGCAGTAACACTTGGTGTCACTGGTCTGTTTATAGTAAAATCAGCAGGATATATATATATATATATATATATATATATAAAATATAGAAACTCTTGTCAGACTTGCATTCAGTCTCTGCACAAATGGAACATAGTCAAGAGCAGTAGTTCCAACCTTTCAGGCTTGTGACCCCCTTTAAATGAAGGAGAGTCTTCTATCAATGACTATTTTGTCAAAGGTGTGGACATAAATTCTGAAAAGTTCAACTAAAGTATTTTTTTTTTGCATTGTAAAAATTTCAATAGGCCTGATTCAATATTTCACCAGAAAAAAAAAAACTGGGAATTGGGAATTGCCAGTATTTTATTATTTATGTAGCACACCTCATGAGAGAATACTCCATGTGCTTTACGTGGAAACGGAACATAAAAATAAGGAGAAAAATAACTATACATTCATAATGAGCACGGAGGAAGGAGCATCAATTATTTATTATTATTTATAAAGAAAGAAAAGGCAACTGATAAAACTACTGCTGAGAAGTTTGAGAGCTGGAGCTAGAGGTGCGGAAATGAAGAGCAGAAAAATAGTGTTTTTCAACTATTTTATCTCTAGGTCTTCACACACTGTTGGATGTCCACCATAGAGTCAATAAAGAATGATGGAGTCATGCCTTGTATTTCAGGAGCCTGATCCTGAATAGTAACAACAAGCAATCAAGGTATAAAGATAATATCCCACTATCATTACCAGCCTGCAGCCATAAATCCTTAAATTCTACCCTTGGTGACTGTTGTTCCTCAGAAGCAGAATAGTAAGTGAAACAGTATAAGGGGCTTTACTTCCTTGATCAACAGTAGTTAATCATAAAGAGGACAAAGGTCCAAACCACCACGAGCAGGACGATATTCCTGTGAACCTGGAGTAATTGCGTAACAAAAGAAAAAAAAAAGGAGAGGAAAGCTGCAAAAGAAAGCAGCAGCAGCAGCTCAACCTGTACTCATGTCACCAGCACTGTGGTGACAACCCTTCAATTTGTGTTACTATTTTTGCTTCCCCATCATCTTCATTCCTCCTCTGGCCTTTTCGCAGCTTTAAAGGCAGTGATCTGAGCGGCCATGTCAGAAATCTGCTGACGCATTGGTGGAATTGCGTCGTGGATGAGAAACAAAAGGAGGAATGTTGTGAAAATGTCACCACAAGATACATCATGGGCGCTTTTTAACTCCTTGTGGTTCACTACCTGATATTTTCTGCGACTGTTAAAGGTGTGATCACATGATTACCACCATTCAGTGACTGATTACATGTATCAGTCAGATGACTGTTTTCTCTCAGCCACTGTTTTAAGTCAGTGGTTCCCAACTTTTTAACGCTGTGCCTTTAAATAAAGCGAAGTCTGGGACCCATCACCACATGTTACATTGTCTGCAAGTTAATTTACAAATATTGTCTTAAATTCATCTGTTAATCATTTTGTACATAAGATGTAAAATATCATTACACTAGTACTTGAGTGATAGTTTTGGGAATCTAAATAACCAGTTCTTCCGGCTGTTGTAACATCAGTTGTATAATTCGTCACCTGAGGCCAAAGATCCTCACAACTTATTAAACTAAGTCATCATATTTTATATTTGATGACAAATGACACAGTCACCAGCAGATAATTAGTATCTCCTCTGCTGATGCTCTGCTCTACTGCAGACCTTTTTTCTTTACGACTCTTAAACACATGATCTTATTATGTTTTAGACTTTAGTCCACTCACTCAAGCCTTCACCCCCTCAGACAGACACTGCAACACACAGTTTGCTCTGTTATGTCACTCTGTGTGCTTAATACAAATTTAAATTGCAAGCGGTGCACCAATAAAGCATAAAACACGCTCTGAGCGAGCTTTTATGGGTTCTTCCTCTTCCTTTTTTCATTCAGTATTCTTCTCAAATCCAGTGAGAGGTTGAGCAGCGGTTCTCCAGAGATATCTGGGCCTGTGTCACGTGACCAGATCCCATCACCCTCCTCATCTTGTGACCTGCATGTCCCGAGAGACAGAGACTACAAACAGCAACAATAAAATCAAGCACAGAAACAATATGTGGTATGCAGCCTGGTGAAGACATTATCCAGTGTGGAATGTGGATAGGGGTTTATTGTGGCGGCGTGAGGCCAATGCACATGTGGTATGCATATGTGTGGCTGTGTATATATTACCATTTAATAAACATAACCAGTCTCTTGTAGCATTGTGTAAATGTCAATGTTGTTGTCAATGTATCTGACGCCCATGCTGGTTAGTTCTGTTTATTCTATCAGGCTGAGTGAGTCTGAAGAAGCTGAGTGGTTTTGCAGAGCAGTAGACCTTCAAGGTTTGACCCCAACCCAACCATGTGTGTGTGTGTGTCTGTGTGTGTGTGTGCACCCACAGTGCAACATTTTGCTTTCACATTAGATATGTTTACATGACACTCAAGACAATCGAATTAAATCGGATCATGTTGGACTTCTAGTAGAATTAACATGCCTAGATAATGTGATTGGAATTTGATTTTCTCCAGCATGTGTATGATTTTATGGAAACCTGTATCATATTCTCAGCATGGAAAGCACAGGCCCAGACTGGTGCATCTGGTTGGGAACTGTAGTGAAAATGTATTAAGGGTGTTAAGTTGTTCATATTCAGTTTTTTACAAGGTGACAGAAAGGTCAACAGATATACATGTTTCTACAGTATCTATGGCCTTATTGACCACTGAAAAAACAGGTGATGCTGCATGTTATTTGATTTCTCAGTTGCATGTAAACTGAGACAAGGACAGAAGTCTGACTTGACGCAAAATTCGAACTTTGAGCATAGTTCAATTTAACTCTACATGTAAACTCGCTGATAGAGTTCATCAGGTTGTTGATTGTTGCCTATGGAATGTTGCTCCACTCCTCTTCTTCTATGGCTGTGTGAACTTACTGGATATTGGCAGGAATTGGAACATGCTGTCCTAATCAAGAGCATCCCAAACATGCTCAGTGGGTGACATGTCTGAGTATGCAGGTCATGCAGGAACTGGTATGTCTTCAGCTTCCAGGAATTCTGTACAGATTTTTGCAACATGAGACCATGCTAATCATGCTGCAACATGAGATAATGGCCTTGGATGAACAATAGGCCTCAGGATGTCATCCAGATATCTCTGTGCATTCAAATTGATGTCAATTAACCACTGACACCATATGCACTGGCTGCCATCTGCCTGGTACTGTGAAAACTAGGATTCATCTGGGAAGAAAACATTTCAAACAGAGCCAGATGCTGTAGAATGTGAGAATTTGCCCACTCAAGCCGCTTGCAATGATCTGCAGTCAGGTCAAGATCCTGGTGAGGAACAATGAGCTTCCCTAAGACGGTTAATGACAGTTTCTGCAGAAATTCGTTGGTTTTGCAAACCAACTGTTACATCAACTGTATAGGTGGCTGGATTCAGACGATCTTACTGGTGAAGTTGCAGAGGACCTGTGGTTGTGAAGTCATTGGATGTACTGCAAAATTCTTGGAAATAAAATTGAAGATGGCTTATTTGTAGTGAACTGAACATTCAGTTCATGGGCATGGTGGATAGAATATCTGGGCAAAGGAGAAGTGCACATTAACAATAGGTTTAAAACCATTTATGAACAAAATTTGAATTACAATTTGACTGGTCATTTCTAAGTCATGCACAAATTAGTCTCAGGTAGTTGCAATAAAAGTAGTGCAATAAATTTGGTTTAAAATCATCATACAAGCTGAAAAATTCACAACTGTGTCAACATTTTCTTAGCTTTGTGACCAGAATCCTTTGTTTTGAGCTGGTTAACAAATGAGATCTGAAAACAGATGATCGTAAATGAACAAAGAATCGTTTGATGCTGAAGTCTTTTCACAGTTGTGTAGGATTTTTATGGTTTTTAGTTTTCTAGTTTGTTCTTAATTAGCATTTAGCGTGATTCACATACTTTCTTGGAAGGGGTGGTGTTTGAGTGCAAGCCAGTGTTTTTTATCTGAAATCTGCTCTGGCAGATTTCCCAGCTCAAGACCTACTAACAGGAAATTTGCAGCGAAGGGTAACATTTGAACGCGAGCAGGAAATACTGGGAGGGCCACTTGAAGAGTTGCATCCGTGTGACATTTCACACCTGTGACAATTCACAGGTGTGAAATGTCACACTTTTGACAGAACTTCCTTTGTTTGCTTATCACTGCTGTTTCTATTGATGCTTGGCTATACGCCCTGCCTGTTACAGGCATATACTTTTACCAGAAGACAGGAATGTTCTGGAATGGATTGGCACCAGTGGTGCCTGGGAAGCGTTCCTAGTAATTCACAGGAAACAATGTGTGAAAAGAGCTGAAGAAATCCGGGTGTTCGACTTCTCTGAACTTCTCCCAAACTCAAGCCCAGCTGGAAAGCCGCAGTCACACCACCAAACCAGTCATTAGGGACGACCCATGCACCAAGTCTAAACAGACTCCAGACCCTCAGAACACGCCCCTACCGGTCAGAAATAAGGGGCAGCACATCTTTCCCAGGCTGCAGAGCAGATAGCTGGAGTCCTAATGACAGGGAACCGACTGATAAATGACACCCCAGTACAGTAAAGATCCCTCGCTGTTTTAGAGGGTCAACGAAGGGGGTCGGGCGGCGGCTGTTTTTTTTTAGTCTGTGTTCCTTCTCAGGACTGTATGTGGCGGTGTATCATTCTGAAACTTAGTCCTAAATAGAAAAGACCCCACTCTTGTTTTGGTTTCCATTTCAAAGCAGGACAACAGTGGGGGTTGGGTTGGTGGATGAATAGATTGAAACAAAGTCAACATAGAAATGCCCCAGGTGAAGGGTTTTATCCAGTATCTCTTAATTCAAAGGGTTTGCAATCGCACATTATCTGTAACATCAGATTTCAGTTGTATATCTGTGCTCTATATCTGTTCTTTTTTCCTTTACTGTATTTCTTGCCATTTTTTAACCTCTTATCAAACTGGTTAGAATGCAGCTGTGGACGGAGGGTACACAGGGGAGGGAGGTAGCAGTCCACTTCCCTATCTAATCTGACGGACAGTTGAAAAGGCCGTTTTTCGGTGTACATTGCGTACATGCCACTGCAAGAATGTGGTCAAAAGTGTCCACATGAATGTGGAAGTAGGAGACCTCAGCACCACACCGCAAACGTAAAGTTATGTTAAAGTGATGGTTGGAAGACACAATAGTTATTGCATCAAAATTAAGTCAAAGTGTCCAAAGAGAATGAATAAAGATCCAGAACTATTTACCCGAATAAGCACAAGTTCAAACAGGGTAACAGACATCCAGTCTCACACAAGGAGGAAGCAGAAAGTAAGACCGGTGCATACCTTTTACTGCTTCCTTCAAGTGCAACATGGTTATTATCATCTTACTTCTTTACTTGGAGTTGTCCTTTCATACATGTAGCTCACCATCAGACATTACCGAGCTGACACTAAAATGAGGGCTGCATCTAATGATTATACGATCAAGTAATCAGATGCTATGCCGATGATGCTGATATTAACCTCAGAATCAGCCTGAATTATTTATTGTTATAGATCAAAAACCGTAATTTCAGACAACACAGTTTCGATATTGAGGCTGCAAACATAGTGCTGCAGGTGTTGTGCAAAACATGTCATGCTAAAGAGGTAGAGTTATGATATTTATTGTTTTAGTGGTATGATGAAAGTAAGTTGAAAATTCAGCCCTATTACAGCACATGTCTAAACGAGGCCTAATATCCCAGCGTTCAGCCAGCTGCCCTTCAACCCTGCCCTTCTTCTAATGGGATTGTGAATGATAATAATAATAATAATGCCTGCTAGATAAGAATCAGAATGAACTCTGGTTCACTCCCTGGTGGATCTGCACTGATAGTTTGCCAAACGTGATGCATACAGGATCATGCACGATAAAGAACTTTTGGTTATTTTAACTACCTGCAAACAGTGATAACATCTCATACTTCTTATCCCCTGATGATAAGATGTACTGTGTCTGTTGTCCATGTGAGATGGGACAGGGTGGGTTCCCTCAGTCTGTGGGTGTGTGGTTATGTGATGGTGGAGGGGCAGTAAAGAGTGTAAGTTTTGTTGCCTGAAAGAGGCGGGGTAGGATCGGGAACAGGGGCGGCAGTGAGCAGGCAGCAGCAAGCTAGCACATATTAAGAATGCCACACGGTCTTGACGCTAAACTGAACCCACCCCCACACTCCTCACTTTAGCCTTGGGCAGAGGGGAGGGGGGGTACTGGGCAGCATAGGAAAACATGAATGAGAACAAGCATTCTTTCATTAGAACTTATCACTCAGGTTTCAGAGTTCAGGCTTCAGACTACGAAGTCTGGTCTAAATAGAATGTAAGGTAAGATAATAAATATCTGTAGCCACGAATCAGTGAATGTAAACTGGCAGTATGGACATACAGCAATAAAATAGGACCTGAAGCTGAAAAAGAATCTTGTTTGAAGTGAGCAGGGCTGGTGTAAATAGAAGCACTGGAAAAACAGTGTTTCTGTTTCAAGAGACTTACTGAATGTCCAGTGAATGTGTCTGAGTCATGTCTGGAGTTTTAACACAGGCCAGAGGTTTAAAGGAATAGTCTTGACATTTTGTGAAATGTACTTTTTTTCAGATTCTTACTCAGAAAGATGACAAATAACAGTACACTTAACATTTATGCCAGTTTAACTTAGCCTTGAAACGGGAGGAAAAAGCTAATTTAACCCTTTATAATTAACACTTTATATCTTCTGAACAACAACCAAAGTGTAAAAACATCAGTTGTTGTTTTTCAGGGACTTATTTCTTGGTTGGATTGGCGAGTTCCTGAGGTATTGTTGTCACTTTGATGTTGGCAACTAGCAGGGTTTTTTTTTTCACTTACAGACATGAGATTAATATTTCTCATCTCATCCATCTCTCTGCAAGAACATAATTAAAGATGTTTCCTAAATATCGTCATTATATACGTGCACTGCCTGGCCAAAAAAAATTCAACTTATTTAACTTATTGGTCTCCTATCGGATAATTTCTACACATGGGGGATTATCTTTCAGGTGGCATTAAGTTAATTAACCCCAACTAATACAATGAGTAGCTTTTCATTTCTTAAGAATCCATGTGGAAAGACACATCATGTGGTTGTGAAGGGTCAAATTATTGGTATCAACAGAGAAAACATCTAAGGAGATTTCAGAAACTACTAAACTGTCCGTGCAGGTTCTCAGTCATCCAGCTCATCTTTTTCAAAGCAATTGGACTTCATAGTTAGTTTGGATGCATCATTGGTCTATTAAAAGTAAGACCAGAGCAGATGAGGTGAATGACATTTCATCAATGAATTGTTTCTTCCCTGATGGCACGAGCATATTCCAAGATGACAAGTGGTATCGGAGTGGTTCAGCGAGCATGAAACATCATTTTCACACATGGGTTGGCCACCACAGAGTCAAGACCTTTATCCCACTGAGAATCTTTGGTGTGTGTTGGAGACGACTTTTTGCAGTTGTCTGACTCAACCATCATCAATACAAGATCTTGGTGAAAATGAATGCAACGCTGGATGGAAATCAATCTTTTGATATTGCAGAACCTTAAAGAAACAATGCCACAGTGAAAGCTTGCCATAATTAAAGCAAAAGGTTATCCAATGAAATGTGTGGGACCTCATTTTTAGCTATGAGTGATAAAATATGTGCACAAAAACCATGTGGACATTGACCCAACTTCTGTGGGAGAATTTCTTTTGAAACAGCTGCTGTTGTGAGTCTGGTCTGCTGGCTGTGAAATGTGGTCCATCCTGAATATACTGGACGTTTGAAGTTTAGTTTAGAGTCAATTGAAACATGTTCCCTACATGTGATGGCTTTTGGATTTAGTGTCTTAAAAGTAGAAATAATTTTAGATAGGACTAGAAGAGCCTAAGGGGACAGCAGGAGCACCTGTGCTTTTTTGGATCTTAAATAAATGAGAAATGAGAGAATGAGAAAATAAACTACTCTATATTGAAGAGGAACTCAAATGAAAAGAGATGAAATTAATTAAAAGTAAAACTGTGTGAGATTAGAGATCAATGTGCATGAACCTATCATTTTTGCTATAGGCTTTCCAAAACATGACCTGATGGAACGTAACATCTGTGACCTGTTTGACAGACAGTCATAGTTGCTGAAGTCATTTCTGTTAACACATGCCAGAAAAAAGACACTTATCAGCGGCAGAACACGCTTATTTCTCACTTTAGCATCCAAAATGATGACATAGTCGTTCTGATCCTAAAAAGCCTGTGTTCTCCTTCCACCACAACATATCAAAAGCACAATGACCGAGCCACCTACAGGAAAATTCAATATTTACTCTCCAGTTTACCGGCAGCAGTCTCCTCATGCTTGTGTAGTTATGAAAGTCAATTTGGCAGCGTGGAGGGAACAGAGAAGTGTTTGCATAAGAGTGACAAGTTGCGCAACCAGAATCTGGCTCTTTAACTTGCTAAGCTGTGGTACAGAGAAAATGGCTTTTAAACTCGGTTGTTATGACATGTAGCTCTTAGTCTAGTTTTGCAGTTGGAATTTTGCAATATGCCAAATCAAACAAAGAGTTGTGACCACATAAACCTGTGTTCCTCTTATTTCTTACTGTTGCTTGTTGGTAATGTTCGAATCAGCGATTTAATACTGCATTACAGGAGAGTTCCTGAAATATCAAATGTAAACTCTATAATGGCTACATATCAACGTTTTATCAGTTCTTTTATTATGTCTCCCTGCTCCTGCATGTTCCCTTGTCAGGCCCTTTGTCCTACTGATAAACAAAATCCCCCTCAGCTGCCTCTTTGCACATGTTGACACTCTCTTATCACTTATCAAACAGTTAAGGTCACCGACGTCGTCCTCAATGTCAAATGCACGCTCGAATTTTCGACACAAATACCAGGCCAAGAATCGTTGGTCAATCCAACTTTTATGTTAATGCGACAAATGTCATTTAGCCCAACTGAGTTCAAAGTGACTTGTCATGCGGCGGCCACCCAAGCTAAGCTAAAGGCTGTCTTCACTACTGACTGAAATAGCCTTGTAGCTTTAGCTTAAAGTACACACATGTGACACTTTTACAGCTGAGGCCACAGGGGAAAACCAGCTGCTGCAGCTACAGCAGTGAAAGTGGGCTAGTTTAGTGTTGCTGGGTATTGCTTTTCACTTCTGACCATGGTTGTACAGTGCATCGACCATCGAACAGTTGGTGTGTACTAAAAGGTCCATTGGAAGCAAAGGTACTTTGTCCAGTTCATTTTCATTAGTGTGAAAACATCAGTCACACTCAGTCAGTCAGTCATTTTCTATACCTACTTATTCCTCATTAGGGTCGCCGGAGCCAATCCCAGCGCGTTACGCCGAGAGGCAGGGATACACCCCAGATGGTCGCCAGCCAATCGTGGGGCACACACACCATTCACTCACACACTCACACCTACGGGCAATTTAGAGTCTCCAATTAACCTCAGCATGTTTTTGGACTGTAGGAGGAAGCCGGAGTACCCGGTGAAAACCCACGCAGACACGGGAAGAACATGCAAACTCCACACAGAAAGGTCCCAGACCCAGGACCAAGGAGGTCTTGAACCTGCGACCTTCTTGCTGTGAGGCAACAGTGTCGCCCCAGTCACACTCAAGTGCACTAAATCAAGCGGACCAAGACTTCCATGAAGAGGTGGTCTTGGTCCACTTGACTCCACACCAAAGGTAAACTGTGGTGTGGTCCCTTTGGTGAGAAGCAAACTCGGATCCATATGAACTATCATAAAAGATAAATCAAGATAAACATTGATGAAATGTCAATCGGACCAAGTCTATAATACATGATAAAAATTGTATTGCCTGGTGCGGAACAAATAATCAAACTAGTAGTGTGAAAGCGCCCTCATGTTCTGTATTCTGGGTTAGTTTCCTTTCAGCAGTTGCGTAAAACTAATTTCCAGCTGTTTGCATTTCCTAACTAAAAGTAAATGTTATCCTCAGTTTTATGTATGGTTAACATTATACCTGCTGAATGAGACAAAAAAAAGTCCTTTAAGGCATTTACACTTGTTGTACACAGCTAGACAAAGAGTTTCATTTGGATTTTTGGTGATGGAAAATATACAGAGTTTGACGGACATAGGGTCTCTGAGGCTGTTTGACCAATCGGCGAGCAGTTCTAATAGCGAATATCAGTGTCTTACTTGGTACCTCCTCCAGCTGTTGTTGTGAGAAAAAACTTTCAACTCCAAATTCATATGATATCTAATATCAGCCTGGAAATATGCATGTTTTGTACCCTTTAATTATAGAGAAAGTTTGGAGTTTTTTGCTTGTCTGAAAAGCTGACATGCAGTTCAGTTTCCCCCTTAAGTGCAATGCTATTGATCTATGACTCTTCCACCTCATCACTGCGTGAGTGTTCAATATTACAACACATACGGCACAAGCTGTGACAGCGAAGGGATGTTTATTGTCTCAGATGTCAGTAGGTGGTCCTGATGAAAACACATGAAAGATGAAACACCACCAAGGAATTACTGTACTTAGCTTGCCTATGTGTGTGCATGCCTGTCTCTCTGTGCTCTATGATCATGTTCAAGCAGACTTTGTAATTGCAGGCAAACACAGGCTGACGCATGAGTGTTTAACCTCAGAGGCCTGGTTTGAAGGAACAGTGAAAGGCCATCCAAAAGGGTTGGTTCGCAGTAAAACTGCTGCTCTGCTCTTAAAGTTGAGAGTTCAGACTTCGGATTAGATCGGCAAATGAGTAGAATGCAAAGTTATGTCAAGGTTATGAGGGCTGAAGTAATTTACATTATATCAAAAAGATATCCATGATGTACAGTTTAAAAACCTCTGATCCTCTCTGAGTCTTTGTTACGTGGGTTTGCTGCCTCCGAGAGAGCTTCAAAGGGAGAATCTGCCACGCTGTGTAGGAGGAATTCAAGTGATTAATGCTTTCTTCCAGCAGACAGGCTGCCACATGTACAGGAAGCGAAACCATGGCGATGGAGCCTCGTGTGTGACGCCAGTCTTCCCGCAGCTTGCATTAGCTTGTGCCTATTAAATATCACGCCGGGAAGCCATGGGTAGCCTGCTGTCATTCATTGTACAAGCTGTCTCATTGTCCCCTGACTTCCTCATCACTGACCTCTGGTTTAGTTTCACAAATATGTGACGTTGATTTTTAATGCAAAAAGGTTATGTGGTGTGGAGCGTCAATTTTGCCACTTTGTGATTCATCATTAATCAGTTAATACTTTAGAAAAATAACATCATTTCCTGGTGCCACAGAAAAGTATTGACTTGGAATTTTTTTTTTTTAAGTTTCATATCCCAAACAATATATGTGTGGTTTTAAGTACCAAAAATCATCTCAATATACTTTTACATCTCCTCTCTCAAGCGTCTCTCCAGAGCTGGTTTTATTTCTCATTAACATTAATACTAAGCCTCTGATTGGTTGATTTGAATGGCTGTAAATGGGGGTGGCAAGTTACTGTATAGTTGTGATAGCAGAACTTCATGGAAGTCTTGTCTGTGTGCATTTTTTTGTGAATCGAACATTTCCAAACATGGGGCAGTATTTATACCTTGACCTTCTTAAAATCTCACTCTCTACAAAATGGGACCTTCAATCAACATCGAAGTTTACTAAACGTTACCTTTCTGTATCTTTAAAGTCCTTGTCAAAACTGAAAAATGTAAATTTCTTACTAGCTCCTTTTACATAATCTGGTCAAGCCGCCATTCCAGAGTCTTCTCACCGTTCAGTGTCCAGTCTAAAAGGTATGAAGGTGGAATGGGAAGTATGTGAAATATTTATTCACCCCCAGGAATTAAACTTGTCAGGCTGAGTATGAAGGGCTTCTCAGGTAGAAAAGGAAAGAAATATCTGCTGATTTAGCCGATGGTGTCACTCTAGGGACAATCAGAGTGCCTATTATTTCATCCACAACTGCATCACACAAATCAATTAAAGAAAGGGACTGGTAATATACGATTTTCTTCTTCCTGCCCCTTTTCAATCAAGGAATAAAACTGTGGTAAGACTATGGTAAAGGCGGGATAATGGGGAGTCGTTTTTGCACTATTATGGTGGGATGTGTCTGACCTTCACTGTGCAGAAGAGTACATGTGTACAGAGTTACTAGAGACACTAGATAAATGTTTCTTACATTCATCTGCTAATGGGACAGTTTCTCTGTACTCAACTTAAATCTTAAGATTCACGACCGTACAAGAAAGATTTGACACTACAGCCAGTTTGGAACCGAGGTAATTGAAATCTTTTAGTAGGGAAAACCACTCATACAGTATTCGTCAAAGCAGATCAACATGTCTGGAATGGATCTTTGAATGCAGCAGCGATTAGAACTGTATGTTCCTCGCTTCAGGGAACACATCTGACTCCCAGAAGAAGCAACACTGTTCCCTCAGTGGGCTCTGGCTCAGAGCTGCGGATCAGGCATGCATTAACACACTTGACTGGCTGTCCTTTTGTTGCCAGTGGTAACCGAGGGTAACGATCTCTCTCACGGCCGGAGTGTAAGCCACCTTGACTGAGCACATGAGAGAGGTGTGTGTCTTTGTGCGAGTGCACGCTGGCATACATGCGTCACTGATCCACGTCAGTGGTCCATACCAAACAATACTCTCCTACTTCTTGTCTCCACAGTCTTTTAAGGTTGCGGTGCACTTAAAGGAAGGCATGACTTGATCCAGGCGAGGCATACTGGGTTGGGGATTGTCGTGCATGTTGTTTGGGCTGCAAAGAGCAACTCCAACAAGAGGCTGCAGATGAAAGACTGTTGATTGACAGCTCTTATTATTGACAATGACTGGGCGTTGAATAATCATTTGGAATGCTTTAACGGCCTGAAATCCAGAAAATCAAGCCGGACATAATTAGACAAATGGAACACACCTTTCAAAGTGAGAAGACAGGATTGACGAGTCATTTTTTGGGGGGAAACCGGTGGTTAAGTGCAGCAGTTTGCGTTTTTAAAAACATGCTGGTCAAATTGTTTTCCACTACATCCAGGAACAGAGACGGACAGATGTTGTTTGTTGCCAATGGATGAGGCAGTGACTCACTCTTCCCCGGTTGATTCATTCATAAATTGCCCTATATACTGAGGCTATGACCTCCTCCTCCCACTTCTGCAGCGTGCTTCCACCCACTTATTAGCCTTTTAATAAAGAAGGACAGAAGGTGGTGGTTTCAATGATTTCCATTCCTTGTCTGGGTCAGGTAACTTAATTCACACAGCCCCCATAGGCTCTGCTGGCTGCAGTGTGATTTCACGCCACCCTCACCCACCAACTCTATTACCATTACCCTCGCATGAGAAAAGCGTCACATGAGCCACGTTGTGTGCTTCTCGCTGCTATGACCTCCTGTTTGCTTTCCGCCTGACTCACTTTGTCTTTAAATCCTGTTTGATCAGCTGGTTTATTTATTCATATTGACTTGCTTAGTCCTCAGAATCTAACTCCAGCTAATTGAACACTTTAAAGGGTTTCTTTTATCAGTTCAGAGCCGATTGACGCGTTTGCTCTTAAAGTACGTTTTGCACAAGCAGTTCGGTCTGAAGAGCTCGAGGCTCGAGCCTTCAAACTATATAAGTTGTATGTACATTGAAGTGGCAGCTGCCAGTGTAGGTTTAGCGATCCTCTTTATAATACTGCTGAGTGTAGTAACTCAAAACCTGCGGGGAGGTTTATCCAAATCCGTGCGTAGGTGACGACAGTGTCATATTAGCACGATGAATCTGGTTCTAATTTAAGCATGAACTTTGACTTGCAGAACCGGATTGGCATCATGCTATTAGAGTTAAGTGTTTGCTCTTAACCTATGTAAAGTGTCCTTGGGTCACTTGAAAGGGGCTATATAAATTGAAGGTATTATTAAATGTACACAGTCCATATTGTGTGCCTTAAAACAAGCCGTCAGGACTTCCGTGAAGTTGATATCCCCACCCCCTGTTAAAATCAGCCAATCAGAGGAGAGGCTCCTCAATATTAACCCTTTCATGCATGGAGGTCACTACAGTGTACAGCTGTTTAAAAGTTTTATTTCGGCTTCTACCTTCTATAAAAAAGATACCATTGCAGGTAAAAAAAGAAGATATTTGCATCTAAGGTTTCATATTATGTAAAGATTTTCCAAGTTTTGATTTTATATTTGAAGGAAATGCTGAATAATCATCTGTAGATCATGCATCATGAGCTATGTTTCAACTTCAGAATATAATAGTAGGCATTTCCAAATGCAGATAACCATACAACGCCTGTATTAGCATACTTCAGGGCAAAATGTGGGGCACACTCTTCATCCCGGGATATAAGCAAATAGGTTACCCATAACATTGTTGTACCATACTCCATGCCAAGCAAGACAGAAGTTAGTTTGAAGAAGTTTAAATGGCGATATAAGCTCTCTATGTGACTTGATCATTTTTAACAGAAGCTGTATTGTATTATTAATTGGCTATGTTTAGACTGCAGGGCTTAATGTTCAATTCAGGTTTTTCAGTGAAATCAGATTTTTTTTTTTTGCAAGGTTGTTCACATTTCTAATTAAATGTGACTTGTATGTGATTTCTAGTGTGAACTATAAATGCCGCAAAATTGGAGGATAGGATGACGTCACCCAAACCAAGCATGCAGCGCAACGACCTGGTCGTTGTCCCTTGATTAAGCAAAAAGTGTTACATTTTAATGTTGGACAAGAATTGTAGCAGGAAATATGGCTTTAGTGTAACTTACTGGAAGAGCAAAAGAAGCAAAAAGGAAATTGGTTTTGATATATAATACAGATAACTGAGCAGGTGCAGACATCCTTCGGCATCACATATTTCACGTTAACCAGTGCAGAGTAGAAACTGAAATTAACCCGTACGCCCAAAACAAACCAGGATCTACAACCTGAAAATCGTAATTTTGATACTTTTCGGTTTCAGGTGAACATCTGTGGGGGGCTGATTCAGGTCTTTGCTGTGGTTTGTGTCTATGAGTCAGAAAATTGTAGCGTATCTCGCCACAATTTTAAAGGAGGAAGCCGAAGCAAAGCTACGTCAAAAGCTGGTGTGGTTTCCTTTAACCGACCACAAAATGGAGATCAAGTTACAATGAAATAGCTGAGTTGATGTTTCCTCCTTGTTCCCCTTCAGACTCTTCTAGGTAATTTGCTGTGGTGTACAGCTACTCCAAAAACCAGAGTAGCTGCTGCGAAACATAATGGAGGACAGCACAGAGACAAAGCCTTGTAATCTGGGAACAGGAGCCAAAGCCAACAGAGACAGGCGGCCTGAAGAGTTGAGATCAATTCCATTTGAAAACTGATATAATCAGCTCAGACAACAACAGGCCCTGGGGAGTTTGTTCAATGGGTAAGTTGTGTCAATTGGGAGAACTTTAGAGGGGCAACTGTCTCCTAAATCAGAGCTCATTGTGTTCACAATAAAAGCCTTGAGGGGAAAGGTGTGTTCCCTCCTCCATCTATTCTCTTCACACCGGGCCAAAACACTAACAATACCAACACTGACCTATTTCTGTTGGGAAGCAAAGACTAGAAGTGTCTCAGATTTGACTCCCAGGGAACTCCCAGTTACATTAGAGGTGTTATGCAATACAAGCAGGCCTCCTTCCTAGAAATGTGAGTTTGTGCTGACATGTGCAAACAATGTGTTTTGCACTTTTATTTCACTAGACAAAGATGGGAAAATTGGGCAGATAGTTGTGAAAAAGATATGTGAAACCTTTGACCCTTTGTCTTTAAAAACAATAGACAATCAGCAATGTAATTAACCATCGTTGGCCTAAACAACACTGATTATCGTTTCTTGGAGGGGCTGATTCAATTGGTGATATGATTTACTCTGAGATAATACAAGCTGCTGGAAAGATAGTGAACAGATCCCCTCCCCCAAAGTGATTTTTGTTTAAAGGAAAGTCTGAAGGTTCAAACAATAGTGTTTCAGGCTCATTTGAAGTTAAATGTGCTCCAGGGGTGGAAAGAAGTTTCAGGTTAAACTGAAAGCAAATATTCAAAATGAGTATTATCAGGATTGCATCAAATCCACACATTAAGTGTTGAGGCTGTTTTTCCCCCATGAACCCAATCAATCCACATAATTATTTCAGTACCAATTTTCACAAAAATGAAGGCAGTTTAACGGATTACTATATCCTGCAAGTATGTCTTTAAAAGATAATATTTCTCCCTTTCATGTGCAGATAATTGCACATGTAAAAAGGTTTCCTGAAAATCATGTTGCTCTTGAATCATTTTGTCTTAAAAAGCACGAAGACCAGCTAATTCTCACTTTCCAAGTATCATGCAATGACTGAAACCAAACAAGGAGACAATATGCAATGCAAAAAATTTTTTTAATGCAGTAATTAGACTACAAGGAGAGCGGTCAACAAATTAGAAGAAAGCTTTTTTTTTTTCCTTTTTTAAACAGGCATACATACAAGCGACTCCGTAGCAGAATACACAAATAAATAAAATGGCATATTTAAATGATCGGTCCCCCGTCCCCCTATAAATTTACAGAAATACTGGAATCCACCCACGTTTTCAACTTGAACAGCGAGTGAAAGATTTGTAAGCAATCTTAAATCCTGTGGTGTAATTAAGTGATGGCAAAATAAGCTCTCACATACTCCATCTCCCACAAGTCAATGCAGTATCACAAGTGGTACAGACCCGCTGTAATAAAAAGGAGATTATGTGCTTAAGTTTAGCCTATAGACGAGCGGGTTCAGCGGTGTTCTACGTTAATATGAAGCATTTCGTCTGTAGTTACTAGAACACTACACATTAGCGCTTACATGTATATATAACTTATTGGGCTACAGGGTTGGATTCAGACACTGATAAGCTGGGGGAAGAGTTCATTTGTGAACATGTCCTCCCAGTTGCTCTCCGAGCACAGGGGGGAGGACAAGTCACTGAAAGGGGACGGGGACCCTTCGTATCCGGAGTCACTGTAGGTGTCCGCCAGGCAGACCTCCTTATCCAGGCTGCTGAGGGCAGGGGAGGAGTCTGTGGAGAAAAAGTCATCCACCCGACTTTGGCCGTTGCAGTCGGGGATGACCACTTCTTCTGGCTCGTCCTTGATGCAGACCGTCTCCTCCTCGACCACTACCTCGGCGACAGGGAAGGTGGTCTCGTCGATATTCTCCTCCTCTGCGCCGCTCTCCGAGTCGTTGCACTGCCCGTCGCTCACCTCCTCCACGGGCTTGGTGTAGATGTGGTCAAAGTGGATCAGTTCATTAAGGGCCTCCAACTTAACTGATGGGGACCCCAGAGGCGCAGGTGTGGCGGCAGGTACTGGGTCCCCCCCTCCGACCAGCAGCACCTGCGGCTCCTCGCACTCCTCTTCACAAGACTTGAGGAACAGCTCTGGGTCAAGGATGTCCAGAAAGCCCAGTAGTAGATCAGACTAGTGGGGGAGGGGGAGAGAAAAAGCAACAGATTAGCCTAGTAACCCATGACCCAACTGCAGTGGGTCTTTGAAAATGGGATTTTAACATCAAGTCACATGTTTCCATGGAAAAATGTGCGCAACATACCTCATTGTCTGTAGTGTCAGGACTATCTGTATCCATTGAGAAGTCTTCAGATTTAGGAACTGCTGGGCCTGCACCTGCTGCGGAGGCACACGTAGCCTGAGTGCTGCGGACTCAGAAGACCCGATCCCTAAACCTGCGTCGTTCCCGGTGGATAACAGTACCTGAACCTGGGATAAAAAGATGAAGGTTGATGATTGTTACTCCATGCAAAAAAAACAGAACCACTGCTCGACTACCCACTTCTGTGCCACAATCGTACCTTCTCTTTTGAGTCAAGGGTGTCCAACCCAAGTCTCTGTCTCAGTTCCTCATTTTCTGTCAGTAGGCCATTTGTCTTTTCCCGAAGCAGCCGGTTTTCAATGTGAAGTTTCTGATTCTGCGGGGAGAAAAAGCGAACAGATGTTTGTACTTGAAACTCCCTTTATCTGGAAGTGATGCATGAAGCGTCTCAGCATAAACAGAATCTAGAAATGAAACCGAGCACCAGGCGGGTGTAAAATGTTTTTACTATCAGTAATTATAGTGCAGCTGTTTACTGCCTTAATGATAACCATAAAGGTGCTGTCATACATATAAAAATGGATTAAGTGGAGATGTTTTAATTCAGATGATGGTTCTTAGTGGTTCTTAAAGTGCAAAAAAGGGGAATAATTTATTTTTACTAGGAATCCATTCATAACAAAATGGGGGATGGAGACAAATTATCAGACGCACCTCCAGCTCCATCTCTAGGACTTGCTGTTCCAACTCGCCCATCTTGGCCTTTTTTCTGTCTCTGGCTGTCTGGGCTGCAACTCTGTTCTTCAGTTTCCTGGAAAAAAAAAAGGAGGTGATGGGAGGGGGAGAGAGGAGAGGAGGAGGAGAAGGGGAGAAACAGGAATTTAAACACATTCTTTCCGTGATGCTGACTAAGTCCCCTGACATGACTTCCCCTGGGTTCATGCTGTTGCTGCGCAATCACCGGCCATGTTGCTGCCACGCAGGCATACCAGGATATCAATGTCCTGCTCTGGAGCGGCAGAGCCGGGCGGGTCCGACCGCAAGTCAGACCACTTCGTTTGTATAGATAGCGGTCTGACAGGCCGGTTCAAAGTACACGCTGATACAACGGCGACGTTTAAGTGATATTACAGATTATCACAGGTAACCTACTTATCTGAGCTGACGCAACGTCGTTTATTTCGTGGAGTTTTAAAACATCGCTTTGTCCTTTGTGCTAAAAAAGGATCAATATCTTTGGGCGTGTCCCTGTTATGACTTCATGAACAATGACCGTATTTATACTTAAAGAATTTTACGTCCAGACATGATATGAAATTAGAGGTATTTTGTCAAACTAACCTGCGAAGCGCTTTCTCCTCCGGACTCAAGTGTGTGAGCCTCTGTCTTTTCCGTATCGGCGGCCCCGCAGACGAGTTGGACTCGGAGTCGGAGGACACCGGGCTGCTGGAGGCCACTGACGGTAAAACGACAGAGATGGGCCGGCCGAAGCCTGCCTGCGAGCCGGTCTGCTTCCCGGATATCAGGAGCACTTTGTGGGCTCCCCCGGTCCCTGCTGCTACCACCACCATGTTGGAATATCGCTCCCCGGCGCGGTTCAAAGTCAGAAATAACCGGGAATCTTCTTTAATTTAGTGGAAACCCTCCGGTTTCACTGTTTAACCGGTCCCGGTAATTCGCTACTGGTGAACAAGAAGGGCTGCGCTCGCATTCTTTTTCTACTATCGTGGTAGTCGCTGATTGGTCGCCAGCCTCTCTGACGCAATAGTAGTACGGCCTGTGATTGGTGGTTGTGCTGATTAATTTGCATTTGAAGTTTCACTCTGCTTGCAGTGGAACTACCCTCGGTTAGTTAGTTCCTAGTAAGTGTTGTTCACCGTCGGAACTTGGTGCCAAATTCAGTTTCAAGTCAACAATACGTTCTTTATCCATCCTGTTATGTTTTATTGTCACAACCCCTTTTACTCTGGTTTGAATTCACCACAATCAGTGGTGGAAAGTACATTGACTCAATTGTTGTACATTTTTGTACTTTACTTGAATATTCCCCTTTGCTACTACGTTATACTTCAACATTTATTACATTTCAGAGGGAAATATTTTACTTTCTACTCTATGACACACATATTTGACATCATATTTCAGATAATAATATTCTCTCTGTTTAATTTGCTTTTTAAAATGTGTTATGCACTTTGTGTGACATGTGCATTAGAAATGTATTTCATAAATTATATTAGTATAGTATTGTACATCATCAAAGCATTTTAAACAAATATGCAATACACATATGATGCAGTACGTTTTAATTAATGAATCTACCCATTTATCTACCTGAAGTAAATAAATCTAGACAAAAATATAATATAGCCTAATATAATTATGAAACACAGTCTTTATATTGAGGAATATATTTATAGGATATATTTTATTGAGGACTCAGGACTTTTACTTCGAGTTAAATATTTTTAGACAGCACTATTTCTACTTTTACTTAAGTAAGGGTTGAAGTACCTCGTCCACCACTGCTCAAAAGATCACTATTTCCAGGATCCAGCATACTCACTCACACGCACATGCGCGCACACACACACAGTGGTCTCGGGTCACATCAATACACTATGGGCCTGTTGTACTTCCACTGTAGACCTATTGATTGTGGACTTGTGACTAAGTTTGAGTTTCCTGAACTCAACGTTGTTCAAGTTACTGGTAGTTATGGCATCTCTGTCCGGCAAAAACATACAGCAGCAAGGCACATACTTGTTGGTTAAAAGGTCAAAAGTCACATTTAAGATTTCAAATCAGCTGATATAAAGAAAACCTTTTATTTTTTAAAATCATTTTCATGGTTCACCGTTACTCTTGTTTGGCCTCTTTGGGATATGATTTGCTCTTTGCCCTGTTTCCTGTGCAGTTAACAGTCATATAGTTTCCTCATTCTTTTTGTGGAGAGAGTGTAATGAAACAAATACAACAAGCTCAACTGCTCTGATGAGTTTCCCAGAAGTAATCATTTCCTATTTCCTGCAAGGAATTCTTGAGATATTTACCAAACTCCATTGTCTGTTCAGTATTTCCTTCTTTTTTTTTTTGGAAGGACCAGCATTATGATCACAAAATTTAAAGCTGTTTGCAATGAAGCTGTGGAGGCCAGCATGACTCATTATCTACACAAAAATACTTTATACAACAACAGCCGGATGTGGTGACACCAACATGCAATAGTTGCTCAAAACTTGTATTTTTATGTTCATGTGTATTGAGTACAGAGCCTCAAAGTGAAAGCTATGAGTTCATATGATAAGGCACAGTTTACAACCTTGATAGTGAGACTGTACACCAAGATTATGTGTATTTTTTTATGCCATCACAATAAAACTCAAATGACTTTAAGCACTTTGTCCAACTGCCACAGCAGGCAGCCATGGTTTCAGATATAGATGTCCCTTTAAAGTAAATAGAATTAGTCAGACACATTAGGCGAGTTCACAAGTACCCTCTCTTCCTGAAACCAATATTTGTCCTCAAGTAGGGATTCACATTTTTACGTTATGTGGCACCGTCACTGTTTACAGCACTTTGCTCTGCAGTCTGTCACATCAGCAGCAGTAGCAGCTAGTGCAAACACTGGTCTGTTTGCAGAGCTTTACAGCACTATAGAATCAACGTCTGAGAAAGTTAGAGCAGGGGGAGGTTTTCGTGACATGAGTGTGTATGTGTGTGTGTGTAGAACGATGCAGCATTAAAATACAGGATGTCCTTTACTTTCAGCAATATAGCAAATAGGTCAAACTCACATAAGCCGCAATAAACAGGAGCTGCAATGTATATGTCGCAAGCCTTAAAGAAAAAAGAGAAATAGACATGCCTTTGAACTTCCTGGTTAATATTTCCCCCATTGAAGTTTCATTGTGTCACTCAAAAGACTGACAAACAGACAATATTGTACACACTCCGCCTGACATAAAATGAAACGCAGTTGGTTATTTTTGACTTGGAAATTTGTTTGGGGATCCCCCGTCACAGTGAGACAAGTGTCACATTTGCTGTCAGTGAAGTGATCGGCTATATTTATGAAGCCCTCAAGTTTTGTTAAACCCAGAGTGGGAGAGAGGTGTAAGAGAAGTAATACCAATTCTGTCAAATGTCTATTTTTTTCCTTTGCGTGTCATGTGTCAAGTCTTTCTACACGTACTGCATGTAGCCTCTACCCATCCCAGGGACTGCAGATGCTACATGTAAGTAGCTTCAAGTGCACTATATTTTAATGTGTATTCAGTTCAAATAAATCAATAAATAAATCTTGTTATGCATGTTGGAGGAGGAATCTGAGAGCCAGTCAAACGTTGCACATTTGGAATGCAAATCATGCGTTCAGTTCAAGTTTTTCAACATTCATAGTAAAATACCCCGATGGCCTATTTTCACCATATAAACCTATTTACTAGAACAGTTGTAACTACACACTGCTCTCTAAGTACTTAATGAAAATCCTCTTACTACATGATTTGCTTACCTGGGTGTAACAACACAATGTAAGCCTAAGTACAAACAATTACTGCTCATTGATATAGTGTCAAACGTGCAAGTTTTTGTCTTTGTTGACTGACTGGTTTGAAATAATGTGAAGAGTACGTTGAGAATTCTTGAAATAGACGTTTTTTTGGTTTGTTTTTTTACGTTGAGTAGAGCCCCCAAGGCTCTTATTCGAAAGCAACTCTTCAAAAACATATCGATCCTCAATGATTGTCTACACACAGAGAAACCCTGTATAAAGGTGATTTTCGATCTGAAATTTGAAACATTGTGTCCTTGCATTCACATGTAACATCACAAAAGCTGGCTTCTCATTTCTAGCTGACAAATGTCATTTTTTATGGTTGAAATAACAACTGGCGCTCACAGATTTGATCATCTAGCTCACACTCCACTTGGCTGAAAACCGTCTCCAGATGTAGTTTTAATGTCACCAGCTGATGCTTTGAACCATATAAAAACGGGCTGAAATATGCACTTGATGGCTACATGTATGAGCTAATCTGAAATACCTGACAATAAAAGGTCCCAGAAAAAAAAATGTACATCCCCACCAAGCAGTTATTCACATAAAAGACATTTTTTGAGCAGCATTGTTCTTGTAATGCAGGGTGGAGCCAAAAACAGTACAACCTGTTTGGGTGTTTTCAGTAGAAAAATATGCCTGGGCAAGCAACACAGAGGTAAATTTGCTTTATTGGCTAGTTCACACATGGCTGTGATAATGCAGTCATGATTAGCCCAGCTAGCTCTGTTGGAAGTGTCGCACCACTCAGAGAGCTCTGAAAGGAGAGGGTGGTTACTGTTATCTTCCATACCTGTTGTGACATCACAGCAGGAGCCATTTCTAAACGGGTTGTGTTCGGCCAGCGACGCTAGAGAGAGGACCGGAGTGGTTTTATTTCGCAGTTGGAGTGTGTGCAGAAACTCCAGAGAACTAAATATTTAAGACGTTTAAACAGCATAGCGGTGTTCTGGAATCAGAAAGGTGGCCAAAGTCATCTATGACTCTTCTGTGACATATTTTACCATTTGCGTCAGCTAAATCAGCAGATATCTTTTTAAATTTGTGATCCCGTCGCTCATCTTGTCTACCTGCAAAACCCTTTTCACTTTGTGGCAGCATAACCCCAATAAGCCCCCAATAAACCCATCTTGAACAGGGGCTACTGTTTTTTCCATGTGATTTCCAGGGTCATAAAGTTGGAGGCAGAGCTAATTAGCTCAACATTCGTATGAACAATGTGCTGCAGCTGGCTTCAAAGCCAACTCAAGCTGTTCCATTGTTGTCAATGTAATTACTTCTGTTTTAAGCCTGAGCCCACCATCATTGGAGTCAGCAGATCAAAGCCAAATTGTATTATGTATAAAAAAGCTGATGAAGTTTTCTTATAGGTCATATACTGAATTCCTTGAGACACCATGGATCTTAATTTCACCATAGTTGAGTCTTTTGGAAAAAAAGAAAAAAAAGTATCAAGATAAGCTTTCAGACTAGCGTGTATGGAGCTTTTTTGCCATAAAAAAGTAAAATAATAATGATAATAAAAGAATCTTTACCAGTCAACCAGTCAGCCTCATCCTTTTATAATTGTCTGAGATGTTCTTTTGTCATTTGAAGCTCTATTAAATGGAAGTAGAAACAGTTTAAACCCCAGGCATGAATGTTATCTTAATTCAATATTACACCAAGTGACTAACATTATTTGCAGTGTCAGCCTTAAATCATTGGTTACATATCCGGGATTCTGATTATCTGCCTTGGAGGCTCTGAGCTCTGAGAGCGACTGTGTGCACAGCTAAACCTGTATACTCTGGCTGTTAGAATCATCTCAACCAGTAGTTAGATACACACACACATACACGCACACACACACACACACACACACACACACAGACACAGACATATACAAATACAGACACCCTCAGAAATGTAGAATTGTGGATTCTCCCTGGAGCAAAAAAGCTGCAGCCTGTGATTAAGGTGGGTGGATCCTCGAAACCACAATTCAAAGTGGACCGATCCCAAAAGCATCAAAAAAACATCTCACTTATTCCTTCCAGATGGTGTCAGAGCTGTGATGTCAGGTACAACCAGACCTTCCACGTTGAAACCGTACCCTGTGGTATTTAAACTGCTGCGCTGGATGAGGGTGTACTAACTCTGTGGTTTGTCATTTGTCTGCAACTTTAAAGTCTCAACTCACTCCTTTGTAAAAATATATTTTTTACTTATTGTTGCTTCTCTTGGGTCTTTGACCTTCACTGTGCAGAATGATATATGTACAGATTTTAAAACAGGAAAGGTATTTTCACATTTATCTGAAAGTTTCCTGTGCTCACCTTCAATCTTGTGCGGTATGTAGAACGTGATTATGTGATTTCACTAGTTTGGAGCCAATCATTGCCCAGTATGCAATTTACATAAGTGTGATGTTGAAACTTGCACTGAGACAGGACTTTTTTTTGCTGTACTCCTTTTATTTTTTTTTACCAGTTAATTGAAATATTTTTTTTGTGTAACAAACATTTTTTCCTAATAAAGAACTTTGTCACATTGGTTAATAATACGTCAATGGTGTGTTTCACAACTTGGCTCCACTGCCTCTAAGAGGCCAAAAAAATGAGTTACTGCAAATTAAATGTTTTTATGACAAACTCTCCATGGAGGGCAAAATGTAATGGAACAATCTTAGTTTAATTAAATAACATTATTTAATGAATGCAAATTTTAATGTCACACTATATATAATATCTATAAAATCTTACTTTCTGAAACCCCATGAGTATGAGAGCATCAATTAAGCCAAGATTTTGCCAGTTGCAAAAAATAGTCTTGAATAATGACGCATCTTTTGTGATCTTTTTTTTTTAGCTGCTAGGACCACATGTACATAATATGATAAACATCATAGTAAATGTATTAATTGAGATTGTGATGTTATCTTATGATCTGAAATCTCTCCCTTATGGTCTAATTAATCATATCCTAATTATTAATTCATTTCTCTGCACACAGCTACATAAAACCAACTTGTAAAACCAATGCAATTAAATCTTACTTTCCATGTAACTATAAATGCATTAATAGAATATAGCAGAGGGACCTGCCGCACCATTTAAGTGGCTCTGGGACCAATTATTGACTCATTATAACATTTTGAATCAATGAGGACTTTTAATGTGAAAGAGTCCCGGCAATGCATTCTTTTTCCTTGTTTGTTCGTATTTTGGCATGGAAGCAGACAAATTAATGATATTTGCATGTTGGCATAAACATTTGCTGTTGGCAGCTCCAACTGGTGTCATATCCTACACTGCACTCCACAGCGCTCTTTCTGGATTATAACCTTGATTAAAACAATATTATGAGATTACAACATGACTTTGCTCCAGCACTCATGATTTAATTAAGAACAAAACACTCGTGCGAGCTTCATTAGAGGCTGCTGTTAACCTAGCACGGCTTGTTTTTTTTTTGTTTTTTTTTGTTTGTTTTTTTCTTTCTTTCTAGGAAAGGCCTGGTTTCTACAGCGAAGGCACGGCGTGCAGGGTAAACAGGAACGCCCGTGTGTGCTCGCCGAGGCGGGTACTGGTGTAAACGCCGGTGTTATTGGGCAAAGCCGGGTTGGACAATAGGGGTGAGTGGGGTCACGCCCTGGGACAGCAGCCAGCTGCAGGGGGCGGTGGGTCGATGTGTTTGCTAACCTCCTCTCCATCACACATCCTGCTCCCTACCCACGATCCACCAGGGTGTTTGCTCGGCCTGGAGCCTTCCCACACCCTCCACCTGTAACCGCTGCTCTGTCTTGTGTTTTTTTTCTGCCTCGGTGTTTTATTTCTTCATCGCTGTCTCCCATTTCATGTTTGGGCCTGTTGTTTTTCGACCTGTTACTGCTGATTCATTGTTCAGCAGTGTTATAAATCATTAGAAAATGCATTCTTATTTTTTTCACTCACTTGCCAAACTTGTCATTCGTTCGTCATCATTTTTGCGGCTTTTTTTGTGCTTGTGAAGGTGTGGAAAGTCGTTGCAGCCCTGCAAAAACAAAAAAAGCAGCAGTGCTGAGTTTCTGCAGTGTCATTCCAGCTTACCACTAAAGTATGACGCTTGCTGTAACCTATTTCAGAAACTCATTCAGGAACCTCTTTCAGAACTTAACATCAGTTACTCTACAGGCTCTTTATCTGAGTGTCTGTTAGTGCATGTGTGTGTTTCAGCCAATCTACGGGATAAGGTGTCCACCACTTTGCATACACATTTTAGGGAATGCAGGCAGTAAAACGGAACAGATAGAGCTGTCCCTACTCTTATAAGGAAAAAAAAATGCTTTCAGTTTTTTATGCATCACGTACTATAATGGATCCATCCATCAAACAGCTTCTGCCCAAAATGACATCTCTGCCTTTAATTAAAAGCCATCATGGGAAACAAAAGTGATCGAGCCAAACTCATCTTCCATTATAAATTGACCTAAATCCAAATAGTGGAACAGTGCTTGTTGTCTGTCCCCCCCGTAATTGTCTTAGGGTCTCTGCAAGCACTTTGTCAGGCCAGATAAGCCGCGCTTTGTTAGCGCAGAGAGCTGACATAGCGCTCTTTTTGTTTGATGGGCCACATTTACTCTGCTCTCACTGTACTGACGGAGTACAAAACAACAACAACACTATTTGCCAGTAACAACACTGCAATGTTCATATACAGAAGGGGCAGGCTGTGCAGGAGCCTGATGCTATGTTATGCTCACTTTTGACTATGGGCTAGCTAGAGTGTCAGGGCTGGACTGTCACTCTGCTTTTCACATGCTTGACGAGCTTAAGGTTAGGTTAAAAGCGCAAAAAGTAGTGATTTTGCTCTTTATTTGATTCCTATTGTCCCAAAGTCTGTTATTTTCCATGAACGGGTTTAGTCCTTGTGTCTTTGGTCCCATTACATTGGAAGGTTAAGAAAAGGGCATTGATTGGCTACGAAATATGTTTAAAAGCAACGAGAGAAGACAACTTTAACACCTAAATCAGCTGCTATATATAAAACCAATCCCCCCAAATCAGTTGCTTTTTTTTTGCCAAGTTCAGGAACTTGTCTTGGTATCACTGAAGAGGCCTAATGAAGACACAGTGAAAAGTATCCTGGGCTGTAGGAAACACGTCCAAACTTTGCTAGAATGGCAAGCAACCTTTATGTAGCATGATTTGGTCTTTACTTGATCTGATGGGCTCAGCTATGATGCAACGTTGATCTGATGCAACACAGAGGCAAGAATGGAGATGCCCGGCCCCAAAATGATGAAACCCACATTAATCTTCGATTCATCATAATTTACTCATAACTGCTTCCTCTCCTGCTCTTGTCAAACTCAGACTTGTTTGGTGCACACATCCTAAAACAAGAGCGTTGTAAGACATGATAATTCGACCTTCTCCGGACTGCACCCACACATGCTTTCTGTATGGTTTTAAGTCTAACATGCGCCATCTAAGTCATGTGTCCTACTGCCCTCTGGTGTTTGCAGCAGCAGATTACACTAGCTCCCACTATTACTTACCCATAGCACTAAATTATACTACTTGGTTGTTTGTGGGTAGAACAGGGCAGATAACTCTCTGCTGCTATCTGTGTTTGTCAAAGGGGTTTCAGCAGCTTCTGAAGTTAATAATTGATCATTTTCAAGCAGAATTCTTGCATGAGTCATTTCTGCCTCGTAGGGAAAGAGTGAAGAATATCCTCTGTGCAAAGTCAAAATTCACCTTGCATTAATTGTTACAGTTTAATGTCACAAATCATGTTTATTGACTTATAATCGAATACAACTTCATGTGATGAGGATGTGCATGTATGAAAACTCTGGATCACTCAATAAAAATTCCATTTTCGCTTCCTCACCGCATCGCATGCAGTAATATCACTGTGATATCGTCGCTGAATCCTCAGTCAAACAACAACCTGAGGTGTGTGATACAACTCACTTTTATGGCCTGAAACTATCAGCTTCAGCACAGCAGAAGTATATATTTCAGTTTAAAGTGCTGTTTGACTCACAGCAGTGGTTTAGAGTCGGACACATATTGACAAATACAACTAGCTGCGATTTCAAACTAAATTTAGAGTTTGTCTTTATATTGAATGAGTGTTAACTAAAATGTAGGTATACATTTTTTTCTTCCTTAGCTCCATATCTTCACAATTCTATTCAGGCAAATGCAAACGCACATTTTACAACACTGTGATGTATATATATATATATATATATATATATATATATATATATATATATATATATATATATATATATATATATATATATATATATATATATATATATATACATTGTTTATTTACTATTATATTTTACTATATAATTGCATAAAACTGTTCCTAATAATAAAGTATTATAAGAACAAAACAAAGTTTTTTCTGATAAAACTTCTTTACTAGTTCTAAGTTGTAATGATTTAAATACAGTAAAATGATAATTCAATAAACTTCATACAAAGATCTGATTCTCAAGGGAAATTCAATTTGTGTCCAGCTACTAGTTTGAACTGAAGACACTTTGATGTCTCTTTCCACTGGATCCTACAATGGCGTCTATGTGTGTGTGTGCGCGTGCGTGCGTGTGTGTGTGTGCATGTGCACGGATTACCACAAAATCAGCAGAAAACAAAATAAGTCTCACAGACATCAAAGAGACCCAGGAGGAAAGATGATCTGTTTTCAGTCATGGTGAACCACATTTTTCTCTCCTCGATCAGTTCCCCAGCCATCCCGCCCCCGCCCCACTATCCTCCGCATCGCCACCGTTTTCCAACCACTGGGTGGCACATGTGGCAAAGTGTTATACCCTGTCAGCATGTCCTCTCACGCAAACCAAAGATCCCATCTTTGAAACCAGCTTGAGTGATGTGCAGACCGGCTTTTCATTGGGGGATTTAGCTGTTTGGGGATTTGGTGCTGTGACGCATTGTTTTCCTCCTCAGAGTGATGATCCGTCCCTGCCAGGGAGCGGTGGAATGGGAGGGTTAGGGAATCCTGTTGGACCCGTCAGAGATATAGAGAGAAGGTGATAGAGGAAAAAGAGTGACAGAAAATGTCAGAAAGGCTTGAATTAAATGACAGAAGAGGAACAGACTCTAAACTGAGGTATAAAGCGACAGAAGTTTATGTTGAGCTCATATTTTTTCTTATTTATGTTGAGAGGCTACTTTTTGTAGTTTCCACACATCACATCACTGTGACTGGCACATGAAAGCAACAGCCTCATTCTTCACATTAACCAATCTGCTCAGAAAAGCTGAAGAAGAAAAACATTTTTGACTGGAGGGAGACTTTAAGTCATAAATAGTTTGGCTTTTTTTGGAATTGCTTCCAAAGTTAGTTAAGAAGATGGATCATACTCCACCCCATTCCAATCAGCCAATCAGAGTAGAGGGTCATTAATCTGAAATGAGACAGACACAAAAGAAGCTTTACCTTTCTAAAGCTCCAGAGAGGCGATGAGGGGAGATGAAAAACTATATTCAGATGAGTTTTGTTACTTTGAAACCACAAAAAATATCTTTCTATTTAGCGATTTCACAAAAGAAAAAAATCGCAAGTGACCATTATCAATTATAGTTAATTTCGGTTCATGGTACAGGAGGATTGTTAGATACAAAAAAAAATCTTGCACACAAAAAGACAATGCTAGTGTGTGCATGTGTGCGTCGTGTGTGTGTGTGTGTGTGTGTGTGTGTGTGTGTGTGTGTGTGTGTGTGTAAATACACTCACTCCCCCCCTTCCCCCCTCTGTCCTGAGGGCTCTTCATCTATCTCCTGTTTCCAGTTGGGTTTCCTCATCCACTCTCCCATCATGTCGCCACCAGGGAAAATCACTCTTCCACCCTTTGATCACTGACGAAGACATCAGCTACTGGACTTTTTTTCCCCCTCTCCCTCTTTTTTTTTGTTATATTGTGTTGCCAAGTTTTTCTTTCACAATACAGATGACCTAGAATCGCTCCTACGTACGTCGCTCACAGCCCTTTGAGTATAGGAAGTGTAGGAAGTGTTCAGCTCCGGTTGGGTGGAAGGGATTTTGTTTTTTTTTCCACAAATGGAAGAAAAGTGAGCCACCACATTTTTGTTTAAATCACTCTCTGTTTTTTATGCGTGCATGTGTGTGCATGTGTGTGCATGTGTGTGCATGCGTCTGCGTGTGTATGTGTGTGTGTGTGTGTGTGTGCGAGTGCAGATTCCATCCATCCTTTGAGAACATGTTCACGCCTGTGTGAGTGTATCAACATCATATCCCCCCTATCCTCCTCACTTCTCAGAACAGATTATGAGCATTGGGGCTGACTGAAATGGCTTTTGAATTCTCCAAAGCCCCCTAACCCCTGGGAACATACCTGTTCTTGCAAGCCTCAGATGTATAGGTGCCTCATTTCAAAAGACGCCAGCCTTCCTCTCTTTCTCTCTCTCTCTCTCGCTCCTTCTCTCGCTCATTTTCTCTCCCCCCCACCCCACCACCCCACCCTCACGGCTGCAACTTTACCCCTCGACTGAACTAGAGGCCTATTGAAATACCTCCCCCTGGTCTAGTCTGCACTTCAAAGTCAACTTTCACCCTCGAGCTAGATCCGAGGGGGGCGGTCCGACCAGGAAAGAGCCCAGCCCCTGAATAGTTAGGACTTCAAAGCCTGTAACATTTAGTTATGAGCCGTTTGAAAATTGGAGAGAAGGGGGGGGGGGGGGGGGGGGGGGGGGGGAGAAAAAGTAGATGATTGATGCTGTCATTTGTCCACTGTAAAGTTGATACTGTAATTATAATTGTCTGACCAAAAGTTTAGTACTTTTAATTACTTATATAAGTAATTACTTAATTACTTTTATAAATACCACCTGAGGAAATCCGTTTATTTTCTCAAAGAAACAAAAAACACTAAATTTGGTTAAATTCAGATGTAGTTCCTGCTATGTGAAATAATTTGCATTTTTTTGCAATTTTGGGGGCAATACTAACATTTTAGATTGGTGTAATGAATTTTTAGTGGATGACATGAAATATGACAATCATTTCTGGTTATGCTTGTTCATAAAAAACACAACACTTGGCATTAAGAAATTAATTTCCCAATGCATCCTTACACAAGTAAGTCCAACAACTTTACATTTCACTCATTTATTGTTTTGTATGTTTTTCCTTTTTTGCCTTTAAACTCCCCTTCTGTTACATAAAAAAAGTGTTTTTCCTTTTTGTTCCTACAGATGAACATGTGAGCTTCACTGTGCAGGATGATATATGTGCAGAGGTTGACACTGGAAGGTTGTTTCCACATTCATCTGCCGAAGGTGAAACATTTCTCAAAGCTCATTGAGAATCTGTCTTTTTTTTGGGCCTCTGAACATGATTTGTGACATCATAAATAGTCTGGAGCCAATCCTGGTCCAATATTCGATTTACACAAGTGTGATATTGAAACTTGAAGGGAAATGACTTTACACCTTGTGTGAAGTAATTAAAATTTCTGAGATTAAATATATTTTCACTTTTCTAGAGTGTGAATTTCATTGAGGGAGAAGGAGTGGGTGTAATTTTAAGGATGTTAATGAGATTCCTTTTTTTTGTGGAAAAACTAGATCACAAAATAAGCATTTTATAAAGACATAGAAACATGGGGGGGATCTTTCATGTTTGCATTAACCTCTTAACGTTATAACATCTAATTTGTTCGATTAAACAGTCCATAATGTTGTTTTTTAATTAATAATATTATTATTCCATCATTCCCTCAGTGCTGATATTCTTCCCTCATCCTTCCTTTCAAATTACAACTCATTGCAGAACATTTCATGAGAGTTTCCCACTGGGGTTTGTGCAGTGACATCATTGCAAACATGCAACATACTCTGAGTTGGCTGGAGTCAATAGTCATCACCATACTGTGTCATCATGGGGAAAGCATCTCCCATAATCTGGGGGCTGTGGGGCCCCCTAATTGCTTTATGTAATAATATGCTGCAGTGATGCACTCTTCTGGGAGCCATGAATGTAAATGCTCCCCCTCCTCATCATCTCCTTTCTTCATTAAAACATAACGTCAGCACCATGCCAACAAAGGGACAATTCACAGAGGCTGGGAGCCCGGTTGGTAAGCAGAGAGCTGCACTGGAGGACTCATCCAACACATTCAAACGCTCCCTTTGGATATTATTAGCAACCTGTGATCTAATGTTTATTATTTATTTATTTATTTATCCGGCCAAGTCAATTAAGTTCTTATTCACACCGACAGGCTTGCCGGGGAGTTGTCAGAAACAATAAGTGTCAGCAATGCAATGCAGCAGTGATGTATAAATGTGTGAAAGTGTAAAGATGTTGCGCTCATGTTAGCCACGATAACACAGTAATGTCTGCAGCAACAAGCATAACATCAGAGCAAATGGTACATTTTGGCTTGCATATTTTGGCATAAAACAATAATTTATGTTTGTAACAATTACAAAAATATATAAATTAGTGACATTTAGGGAATATTGTAAGTTAGCACAAAAAGCATGAGTTTTATTCTCCAAAATAGCTGATTTGGTGATTTGTTAATACTTAAATCCTTAAGTTGTGGTTCAATACAATGGACAACAGTTGTGCTAACTCTTTTTTCTTTGTTGTGAAATGCAGAAACACCATCTTTCGTTGAGTTAGCATTTGTCTCGTCAAGTCTTGTGCTGCTGTCAGGAACTGAAATCTACACTCGTAACTTTTAAACAACTTTTAATTTATTTTTTAACATTCTATGATAGAGGAATTTTATTTTGAGTTGTGTCATGGAGAAAGCAACCTACACATTTTCAAAATTTAAACACAAAGCTTTTCACTCCTTTGCAGTTAGCGGCTAACTGATGCTAGCAGGGCTGCCGCAGTTAGCTGCTGACATTAGCTTGTCTGAGCAAATCCCATTTACATAGAACGCATTTTGTCTTCTGACTGATTGGTATTGTGTTAAAGGGATAGTTCAACATTTTTGAAATTCACCCATCGTCATAGTTCCATAGTAACAAAAATAGCAATTTACAAGAGTTAACACACATGTGAAATTAAAAGTTAGTCCAAGTTAGGGGAAAGTTTGCAGAAATTAGGTAATGTATATAATTATAAGTTGGTAGAACTTATTGTTGAGTTGACAAAAATCTGACTTCAGAGTTAAGCAAACTGAGAAGCAAAACTTAGTTAATTACTTAATTTGTTTAATTGCCCAACTTAAATTAAGATTAAATAAGAGTTACAGATAATAATGACAGGTTCAGGGCTACAAATAATAATAAACCAAATTAAATAATTAGTCGATAGGTGCCCAACAGTCAGGTTACCATAGACATTTCCCTGTAATCAAGAGAGAGACTTTGGCACTAAACCAAATATATTTGCATGATTTAATTAATCCGGACATCTTAAACTTCACATTAACTTCAGATCGAGTTTTTAAAGGCTGGAAAAAAGGATTTTCTCCTTTTACATTTTTGTGTAGATGCAAAACAGCTGCTTTATGTTGGTCAATTGATTGATTCATTGATTAACTGTTTCACTAACTCCATTCATGTTTATGCTCCTTTTCATTCTCATTATTAGTATAATATCATAGTAGAATCCTACTTCTACATGTACATCTGGAAAAAAGGAAAAAAAAAAAAAAACAGCATAAAGCCGCTAACTGACAAGCCTGTCAGGAGAGATGGCGCGGTAATGCACAAAGCCGGGCCAGCCTTCATCCCTCAATGTCACTCTCATCCTCAGCACTCTCTCAGCCTAAACAAAGCAGACAGCTGATTCTTCTCAGCTTGGCCTGAGTTTAGACACTGGTGCAGGGAGAGCGAGAAAGAAACTGGAGCGTCAGGGGAAGATCCACAGCTGCTGTTGGATGAGAACCACACATGGAGGGTTTTTTAAATGGCAGAACGGCCAATAAATGTGTTCTAAATAATTTGTAAAGCAAAAAGTTTAAAGAAATCAACAAAAAAAAAAGTGGCACAGCCACAGAGCAAGAAAACTCTCCTGAAAGGACGAGATCCAGCAACCAGCAGAGGGCACACTTGCCATTAAAGAGGAACTTTACCTCTGCGAGTAATTGGATCAATAGAACTTGTTGCCCTGATGCATTGTGTGGTCCAGTAGCAGTAACTGATAAAATGAATCTCATCAAATTCTTATGAATCAATTTTATCCATGAAATGGCTCGTTGTGCCTTTTATAATTTTTTTCTTTTTTTTTTTTTTTTTTTACAGAATTTATTGAATTGGTTAGTTCTTCTCTTTCATTTATCTGAATTTCGTGTGTGCGCCGGAATGAGAGAAACAGAAACAGAGAAGCTGAGTTCCACAAGACAGATATGGTACATGTGGTGTGGATCAGGATTCATAAAACAGAGTGACGTCCAATGTGGTCTGTAAATTATTGTCATGCTGGAGGCGCTGAAGAACTTCTTAAGTTTCAGCTTTGAATTGTTTTCCGCCCTTTTTTTTTTTTTTTTTTTTTTGAGTCCGAACACATGTTGACCATCACGCTTTCTTCCAGAGGCGGCTGCATTCTTGACCTAAAAAGTCCTCACAGTTGGTTTTAATAATCACGCTGCCACACAGCTGACAGCAAGATGAGACTTTGTTTTCTGGGCTTTTTTGGACATCTATCACTGATGTGTGCAGGGCTGCACCCTTCATTTCAGGGCTTTAAAAACATCAGATTCTTTTCTCTGCAAGAGAATTATTAGAATTATTAGAAACAGGCTTTTTCTTTCTACCAAAGTTGTATTAATCAATTTTATGCATTACTGTTTAACCTGTTAAACAACACTGTCCCATCTGTAGGACATCTTTCAACTTTAACTTTGGTTCAGGATCACTTGTACTATATTTTGTTAGGATTTTCTTTTTTTTATTTTGGGGCAGGTGCATAAAAACATAGGCTTTCTCGGTGGTTGAAGACTCCACTTTCGGATCAAGCTGAAGGACTTTAACTCATTATACAGGCATCTTTAAGTCTGGGTTTATCTATTTAGGAAATAAAAAACTGTGCGTACAATATCACCATCATGGTACTTGTGAGCACTTTTCAGGATTTTCAAATCGGGTCAAATGGTCTCCTATTGTATAGGATTTAAAAGATACTGTGTGTGTGTTTGTCTATTCTTTCAGTGTCCTTTCAAGACACAATGTGCTCATTTGCAGACACATAATGAACAGTCACACACAAAAGGGGAAAAAAAGGAAAAAGCAAAAAGACACCAGGCAGGAGATGTTTTCCAAGAACTTGTCAGCATGAAAGTTTCATAATACTCTTTATCCTGAACAGAGAGTGATTGAGAAATAATTGTCTTTTTTCTGTAAATAAACATGTCAACGGTTTATTTAAAAGGAAGAAATGCCTGCAGGTTTCATCCAGCAGATCATGGATCAAAATGATGTTTATCGATTAATGCAGGATAAATCAAACATGCTGTTCTAACTATGGTTGAGTTTTGTTTTTTTCCGTCCAGCCTCTAATTTGCAGCCAAGTTTCTGCAGACAGAAATGACATCTATTACGCTTAAATATGGAGAGGTTTGTGAAATGCCTGAAATGATAAATGACTATAGCTTGTCAGCCCTGTGTTGATAATGATGATGATGGTAATGACAGTTACTTTGAAGATCAAAGCTGTCAGTTAATTTGAGATCCAACATGTGTAAAGAGTGGTGCACAATTATATAAGTGTGCAAAGGGAGCTGCTTTTAATTCATGTGTAACACAACAGCTCTCATGAGGAAAATGTGCTTTTTGTAAATGGGTGTAAAGTGACTGCTGATTATTGGAAGAGACATAAAGGACTTTGTTTTTTGAAAAGACAAAACAATTAATAATTTTTTAATATATATTTTGTGAAATCAATTTCCTAAATGTGTTTTTCAAAATGATGTTTGTGTCTTTTGCACCTTCAGGGCCACCATATACTTTCCTTATAGGTATTAAAAACACATATAAAGTAAAATGTGATTCCAAAGATGGGTGAAAAGAAAAGAAATAATAATCAGAAACAATTATTGTGCAAAGGGCACTGTGGGAAATGCTGTTGTTTTCCACTATTTGAATAACTTTATTAAGTTAATAATTACTGTAAGAACAAAAAAAAGAAGAGGATAAAAAATTATATGAACTTTCACACTCAAACTGAGATGCTGTTTGTCAACGTGAATGTGAGCAAATCTGAAATCAGATTGAAAAATTAGCCCGGTTAAATCCTGAAGCGTCCTGAAGAGGGTAGTGTTTATTTTAAGGTGGTACGACTAAAAAAAAAAATGAAGAAAAAAAAAAGAAAAAAAAAACAACAACAACAGCAGGATGAAGATGTGGCTTCTCCTTGACGATTAACCCGACACAACTGAAACTTTTATGCCGTAATCGCACGGATGTGACAAACAACGAGACACGGGCAGCGGCGCGAGCGGCGAGGCGAAGTCCGCGGTGCCTCCTTAAAACTGAGTGCTGGCACTTCAGAGTGGGGAGTGCAGAGAGGAGAGGGTCAGAAAGATTGGTGGGTGGGGATATAACCCTTTTGGGAGAGAGAAAAAAAACTAAAAAAAAAAAAAATCACGTGTTTGGAGATCAAAGGAGATCCGCTTTGTAGAGGAGGAGGAGGCGGAGGAGGAGGAGGAGGGAGGGGGTGAGAAAGAAAGAGAGAGAGAGAGAGAGGGAGGGAGAAAGAGAGAGCGAGCGTTTGCAGGCAATGTAATTGACAAGGCTCGCAGTGGTGAAATAAACACGCTTCAGCCGAGGCTCAGCTTTTATTGCACAATTCTGACTCTTTTTGACGCATCGCCCTTCACGCGCGCGTAGACAGACCTGATTCCAATTACCTTTCACCCCGATTAATTAATCCGTGTGAAATTATGTCCCGATCGGCGCAGATCCAGCCGGCAAGATGATGATTTTACCGAGGAGAGGCTCAGATCGTGGTGTACCCGACTCGGTGGTCCTCCTGGTGATCCTGGTGGTCGCCGCGTCTCTTCTTGGTACCGTGTGCGCCAAGGATACCGCATTTGTGGAAGTGGTTCTGTTCGAGTCCAGTCCCAATGGAGATTATACTACTTACACGACTGGGCTGCAAGGACGGTTCTCCAAAGCAGGAGCCACTATCAGCGCGGAGGGGGAGATCGTTCAAGTACGTGTTATTTTTTTTTTAATGTCTTTTTTTATTTTTATTTATTACTGGGGAAATGACAAGAAGCAGCCCCGAACCACACTGCCGGGACCCGGGCTGTAATTTGACCAAACTGCCCTTCTTAAAACTTTTCTTTTCCCAGAGAGGGGCTGACAAGAGTTGTATACGGTGTGTGTGTGTGTGCGCGTATGTGTGTGTGTAGGGTAGGCTGTGTATGTGTGTGTGTGTGAGGATGGTACTAAAGCTTGCAAGCATATGCGGTCACAAGATGGCTCCTATCTTGTGGAATTCATTCACAGGGAAAACATGCTCTCGTAGGTTATTTTGTTGATGTCCGGATCTCACTTTAGTCGTTATAGTTAATTGGCCGCATCCCGAAACGCACGTTTGATTTTTATTTATTTTTATTTTTTTTGTGAATTGTTTTCTTGGGGGGGGGGAAACAGTTAGAAATGAGCCACTGCTTCCCCTTTAAAAAAAAAAAAGTTGGTAAACTTGGGAAAAAAAGAGCAGTCCTTTAACGTTACACGTCCCACAAGACGAGGCAAGTATAGTTGGGGCTCTTTTATGGTTTATCCCGTTTTCTAACGTTGTGTTTCGGGTCGGACGTTTTCTTCTTCTAAAAACGGTTCGTGTTTGTTGTTTAAAAGTTAGTTGTGGTTTGTTTTTATTGACCAACAAACGTGTAAAATGTAAAGTGACCCCGCACGTCCCGCCGCCTGCAGCCTGTTACTATGTAGCCGTCATCAGCGCTGCTGCCTTTGAAGTTGCACGGTTTTTTTTTTTTCGTGCTGCGGGCGATTCTTGTTGCCATGTTTGATTTTTAGACTAAACAGGAAATACACATAAGAAGAAATAGTAATAGGCCTATGTTAAAGAATATTAGACAAGTCTTGCATATATTAGCCCTCCCTCCCCGTCCCAAAAAACCGCATTTGCCTGCTTATGACGTTATGAACCATCCAGCTTTGATTTTAGTGGAAGTTGCCTGATCTGCTTGGACCCTGAAGGGGTCATGAGGTGCAGTGTAGTCACCTGCCAAAGCCAATTGTTGTGTTTACTGACCTCTAGCATCCTGTGTGGAGGGGGGGGGGGGTGTTCCTTATGATCGAAGCAGGAATATCCACATACAATCAGTTTATTGTCTGTCTCTTAAAAAAACAAACAATAAAACGTTTCTATCACATGTTAAGTTCATTTGGATTAAAGGTTGCGATTTATAATTGGATGGATAACGAGTCTAGTGTTTACTTCACTGTGAAGGATTTCCCCAATGTTGAAAGATTTTATTGGATCATCGCTTGATAATAGGTGCCATTAAAGGCACCGTAGATGAAGATGATGATGGTTTTGTTTTTTGGGGGATTTTTCTTTTTTTTGCAAATGAAGCCTGTTAGCTGCTTGAGTGTGGCCTTGGCACTGAACTGTTGAACTCCATGAGATCATTGGTCTGTGGTGGTGGTGGGGGGGGGGACAGGTTTCAATGCTGCCTAGGGAGAGAGTTGAGGGAGGCGGTTTTTGGGGGGGTGGGAGGGTTTAAATGCTACGGATACACATTCGAGTTTAATCAAGTTCACCCACTCATCGTGTGGTGGTGGGTGCATGCATCCTGCCTCCATCCTGTTGCAAGGATGCATCAGCTGCACACAGCAGCATCTATTTAGCATGTGCACATGTTCTTGTTTTTTTGTTTTCCTCAAAATGCAGACTCTTGCTTTGTGGGGGGAAAAAAAGATATGTGGAGGATCAAAGGAGGGGATACTCAGCACAAAAAAATGGCCCCTGTTTACACTCTGTTGATGGCCATTTGGCGCCACTCGGTAACCACACAGAAATGTCGGACCTCAGCTTTACATTGAGGGAAAAACCACACATCTATTTAGGTTTGCTTTCTTTGCTAACATAGCTTCTGACCACTTCGAGGCAGCTTATATTTTGTCAGGCTATAATGAGGGGCAGTTTGTCCAGCGCGGCGCGCACTGTCTTGAATTTCTTACAGCATATATTTCTACCCAAAAGATTTCTGAAAGTTGAACCTGACGACGAATGACAGCTATACAACCTGAGGAGTATAATTTTAAACGGGTATCGGGTTCCACCACTTGCAAATTCTATACTTGTGAAATAACATTGCAGTAACGTGTTGGGAAATTGCTGCGGTGTTGTAACGGATATAGTATTACACGGGAATTGGGTTGAACACAAATATTTAGGTTCCCGTGCGTTCAGTTGTCCGCGGTGACCTCGGCAACCGTCGAGCCGACGTTTTCGAGCCACCTCGCGTTCACTGAATGAGGCGCTTGATTTTTTTTTTGGGGGGGGGGGGTTTGTCTGAGGTTTCCGGGGCCTTCTCGTCCTCTCTTCTGCTGTTTGAACAGGGCCATGAGGGGTTTGCGTTACCTTGTGTGTACAGTCATAGCCAGACCTCAGCAGGTACGGGTTCAAATCCGGGGGAAGCGGGGGTGGAGGAGGGGGGTGAGGCGGGAGGCTAGGGGGTGGCGGGGCAGTGTGGGAGGGGGTTTGGCAGCGTTCCTGAGCAAAGACCCAACCACGATCGCCGCTCCGCATCCACTCCCCAGCTCGCCTTTGCTAATTCCCTAAAGCTAACACCCGCTCAGCCCTGCTTGAAGAGTGCGAAAAGTGGCACACGCTGCCGGGGCCAAAAATAATAAATTAAGTTAATTTGCTTCTCGCTCTGCTCTAAGAGGAGGGGGGAAGTGGGGGGTGGGGGTGGGATGACGACACAGATCTGGTGACGGTGCCAAACCCCAGGCCTCCCAAAGCCTGTTCCCTGATTGCTTCAGTTTGACTCTAATAACAAAATGATCAATGGTCTCCTTAAATCATTCTGTCAAGAAATTCAACGTGTGTGTGTGTGTGTGTATCAACAGGCATCTTCCTTAGATGCCTGTAAGGGTGTATTTATAGCAGCAGCTTCTTGGAGAGCATAGCAGCGCTGCAGACTGTCCGTCCTGCCAGGTACTTAATTGTATTCACCTTTCGCCCCAGATTTAGATACAGATTAGACAGGCAGAATTAAAATAGTCTGGTAAGATGAAAACACAGCAACGCTTTGGGCCAAAAGAGCTTGTGGAAGTGGAGAAAACCCTGATTTAAGCACTTGGGCCTTGTGTTTTTACACAGCTTAGAAGCCCTGCCACTTCTCTCTCTGCTCATCAGGTTGGAGTCCGTTGGGTGTTGTGTCATCCATCCCGTGACTGAGTCACCGAGGTGTAAAGACGCGACACCTGGATCTGTGTGGGTTGACGAAAACCAGCTGCCACTTTGCAGGCTGAGAGAGAGCGCTCCGCTTCCAGATGTGCTGATAATCCAATTGCTGCACTGGCCTCGTGCCACAGGACACGCAATTCGGACTGCTCATCAGCGGCGTTTGTCACATTCATATTGTTGTTGACTGCACACACACACACACACACACGCGGCTCTCCTGATTAGAACGCGTTTGATGTGAAGGAGAAACGCCATCTGCTGCTCATCATTCTCCATTGTCTCTCCGTTGACGCCAAATCGTCTTTTCCTGCACTGAGATGAGGCGCGACGCACACATACACACACACACACATATATACACACATACACACACATCTGCCTCTGATTTCTAGCAGGCCTGTGCTGTCAGCATGTGAGTGAGGAGCTGAGGCAGGGACGTGGCAGGGGCACCCAGAGGACCAGATGGAACTCATAGTGTCGCCGGCCAGAACCGGAGGGAATAATGTGGCTTTTTTCCTGCTTCCTCTCTGATGGGGATGCAGAGCATCCCCCCAGAATCCAGCGTCAGGGAGAAGCCGCTGCAGTTTCCCAACACCCACGAGCCGTCTCCACCTTTGAACTCCCGTCTCCGTGCGCTCGAAGTGCCAGTAACTATAGCCGGGGAGACTTCATGATGTGGTTCTTTGAAAGTGGCATTTTTTTTCCCTCCTGACTGCATGCGCAGGGGGGAAAGTGGCGGTTTTGAGCTAAGACAACGATGAGCTTAAATACTGGAGCTCCTACCTTGGGGCTGGCAGGAGTTGTGTCGCGCTGCATTTAGACTATAATGAGAGCTTTAGTGGTTTAAGGCATCCAGCGCTCTTTCTCACCACAGGCTGGAAACCCCAAGAGGCCATAATGGGCCGGTCCCAGACGGGAGGTGCCAGGGACCGGGCCACTCCCAGCGCCAAAGCAACAGTAGCAGTACACAAACGCTGGTTTAAAAGGTTAAAAGTGCTGCTCCCTATTTTTTTCCATTTATTGGCTTGGCGGTCGCAGCTGTATTTTAAGTGCTATCGTCTCTTAACCGCCACCCTGTTTCACTTTCATGTCCCGGCCAAAGTAATTTGAGGCTGCTTTTCTCCCCTTTTCGGAATAGAACAGACTAAACTGTTTTTCTCTTTTCTCTTGCTTAACACCCCCCCCACTCCACCCCCAGACACCCACCCACACATACGCTCACACCCCCCACCATCAGTGCTTTTGTGATGCGGCCAGAATTTGTCATGTGTCCTGTATATGTTGCATGTGAGTGACTTGGAGTGATGGTTACAGCTTATTCCTTTTGGTTATATCAGTGGGTGCCCTGCTGGTGGTGGTGTATGATCTACAGTGTACCCCCCCCCCACCCCCACCCCCCGCCTTTATTTTTTGCCATCTTTCCTCTGTCAACTCTGATAAATCCATAAAAGGCTCCAAAAATGCTTCTAAGTCCACAAGATAAATGTAATTATTCCATTTATCTTCTGAAGACTCTTGGCCTTGTTATAATAAACACTTTTTAAGAAATGTGCCTTGGATTTTCCCATGTTTTTCCCACGGTACTCAACGTATTTTATTTATTTATTTTTTTTACAAAAGAGGTCTTGAACTCCCTTTTTTGCACATATTCAACACCTGTTTCCTGTTACTCCTGATTGCAAAGCCACACAGCGCCCCTGCGTCCTTTTGGATGCAAATGTAATCATTCATTTGATTAATTATATATAAAATATTCAAATAACGCTTTAACAGACTTCTTAAATTTGTGGTAATGGAGAACAGGAGAAAAGCAGGAACAAGATAATATTTTGAAAATCCTTGACATTTGACTATTCCACTAAATGTCCAGCACTTCCACAATCCTGCAGCAGGTATGGGACCTTCTGAAAATGTAAAATAATTATTTACGATTGAGCAATATCATTGAAAGCGCTGATCGTGTGTCAACATTCGGTCATAAGTCAATCTGGAGACACCTAACTTCCTGTCGGATCTTTTACCACTTGTCCAAACTTCTCTGCCTCCTGAACTCCTGCCCCTGGCTCTTTCACTCTGTCTTCTCCTGTCTCTCTCTGATCTTCTCATTCCCACTTACTGCACAGATCCACCTGGAGCAAGTGCATGTTGGTACTGGTGGCCCCAGTAGCTATGTTAGTTTGTTAGCTTCCACTGGGCTGAGTGGCTGAGCCCATCTTTGATGTTCCACTCCAAGAGAGATTAGAGTCAGAGCCGGTGCTCGCCGCACGTTTTCTCTCCAGCCTGCAGGCCTCTTCCTGGGGAAACTCTATTCCCCTGCGTCGCCCTACTCCTGATCTGGTATTGATTATGTGTCTGAGCTCATTCGTATGAACGTCTTGCGTTTGTCCTCTGATTTGCACCCTGGATCAAGAGGAAATGTTAATTCTGATTCGCCCGGGGCTGTGATTGTTTTTTTTTTGCTGTGATGAGTACTATGATGGGGAAAATGAGATTTTGTTTATTCACACTGACCGGCTTTGGGCTAAATGATTTTAAGAAAAAAATTGAATTGTAATTTTTCTGGCAGAAATTGCTATTTCGATTCCAATCACAATTATCTTCAAATCGGGTTATATAATAATTAATAATTTACAAGCATCACAGAAACCTACATCATACCATTAAAACAACAAATGCCATAACTCTAATGCAAGAATGAAAACTAAAGTCCAGAATTGATTTCAAATGTACTCTACCGTCCAAAAGTTTCAGGTCACCTCATACAATTTTGTGTTTTCCATGAAAAGTCACACTTTTATTGACCATCATCGTAAAATGAATAGCATATGTTATTACATTAGCCTTCTGACACAATGAGCAAACGCATTGTACTTTAGAACACTGGAGTGATAGTTGCTGGAAATGGGCCTCTATACACCTATGTAGATATTGCACCAAAAACCAGACATTTGCAGCTGGAATAGTCATTTACCACATTAGCAATGTATAGAGTGTATTTCTGATTAGTTAAAAAAATGTCTGATTTTCTTTCAAAAATAAAGACATTTCTAAGATACCCCAAACCTTTGCTACATCGAGTGCTTGACCAACAGCAGTTATTACAACAGAAGAAATAAAAGAGCCATCTATGTCTAAAACAAAACCTTGGTTCAGAAAACGACAAAAAAATCTCAAGATCGCGGTGTCTCGGGGTTTTCGATCTAAAACAATAGATCGTCCAGGCCTTGATTGGCTTTCACTTAGATTTGAGTCAAAGATGAAGAAAACTCCTGAGTGTTTTTTTTTTTTTTCCTAACTTTCTGAATAGCCACTGGTGTGTCCGTCCACATTTGATGCAACAGCACTGAAAGGCAAGTCCATCCCCTCAGCCCACATTTTTATCCACTGACACAGAGGGTCTGCAAAACAAAGGCTAAGGGGTCGAGGGTTATGAAATGACAATGCTCACAGTGGCTCATCGAGGCAGAGGCATGCTTTGTTGTCGGCCAGGAATGTGCTGACTAACCGTGGAAGGCCACAACGCCAGCCTCCTCTTTTGTTGTACTTTTTTCGCCAATAGACTGGGAAGGTAGCGGCGCAGGGAGTCCATTTCACCCCGAGCAGTACACTCCCATCTGCCTCCTTCTCCTCCTGCCTTCGCTCGCTCCTCTCGTTTGTTTTCCAGAAAGGAGGGAGCCTTATCACAGATCTGTCCCACTCACCCAAGTTCAAGAACGCACGGTTCAAAGTTCTTCCTTTTGTGCACATCATTACATAATTATCAACCTCTTATGTCTAAAACAAAAAAAAAAAAAACATATCGCAGTGCTGCTGAGGGAAATCCTGCCCTCTCCTGTCAGTTTGATTCATGCTAATATGTTTTAGGCCTAGTTTCATATTCTCTGGCCGTTGTTCGAGGTTGCCATTACTGCTTTTGTGCACATGACCGCTGTCTAATTCATCATATTAATGTGTGAGGGTTCTCCCGACAGGTGCTCGGTCAGTAACCCCCCTTTTTGTTTCCTTTAATGGATTCCTACACAACCGTGGCAAAGGTCATTTGCAGGGTTGCCAGATGGGGACAAATCAGTTTCAGGTGGAAGCTCTGACCCTATTGTGTTCATCTCTGTCATCTTACCCCCGCACATGGTTGGGTGGGGGTAAGATGGTTTCTAGAGCCTACTTAGTGTGTGCGTGCGTGCGTGCGCAGGTAGTTGTTCCAGTAATGAGGAAGATCCAGGTTGTAGCACAATGGGGCCAGAGGTATGATGGATTGGACTTGCTTGGTCAAATGTGGACAATCTGGGTTATCTCTGTATTCTTTTCTTCTTCTCCCTTTTTTTTTTTATTGTTGATGTCTGAATGTCTCCACGCTGCACGGTGAAGATGTATCACTGCATCTCTCCCAGCTCTTTCTGTTGCTAAAAAGGCTCCCTAGATTTTTTTTTTTTAAAGAATGAAAAATGAGCCTTCTTTTCATGCCGTCCCCCTGTATCATGGGTATAGTGGAAATATTGAGGACACCGGGTTTTCTTTTTCCTTGCCGGCTGAAAGACTATTCTCTCAAAGTTGAATGTGTGTTTTTGTGCACGAGGATAAGACCAGTCACTGTTCCTGTAGCTGTGAGTGTTAGACATTCACCAATGCAGATGCGGCTGATTCTAACTAAAATGGTCAGGTGCGGTTTTTCCCTTTTATGACTCTACAAATACAGTGCCAATAAAAGCTCCTAAGGCTTTTTTAACATTTTTATAAAGCCTCCCACAGTTCCTACTGTCCTTCCCCTGGACCCCTGTCGGCAGCTCAGGCTACGCTGCTTCTCTTTCTGCAGCCCCTGGACCCTGAACAGGGAGGGGCCTGCAGGAGCTGGGTGAATAGCTGCCGGGAGTCGTGCTGCGGGTGTAAACCACATGAATGTGCCGCCTGAGCAGATAGGATCAGGCGAGGCAGGGAGGCCTGGGAGGCCGCGACGCTCGGCGCAGCTCCACGCGCTAACATCAAAGGAAGCGCCGAGGGGGGGGTGGTGAAGCAGAGAGAGAGAGAGAGAGAGAGAGGGTTGGGCCAAAATCTTCAAAGGCCTCTCTGAGTAATGCCGGCCCTGATATGCGGCGCTGCAAAACTAAATGATGATGTAATTGCAGGCCTTCCAGCTAAATCCTCTGCCATACAAATAAAGGTGGAGGTGTTCCCTTGCACAAGCTCAGTAAAGGGGGAAAAAAGGGACTATTTCAAAGTTGTTTTTTTTTTGTTAAAACCAACTCCAGGGCGAAGGTGTCGGGTCACCTCCTGACGCTCTGCGAATGTGAGGATCCTGGTGGGGGGAAAAAAAGTTATTTACATTTTTGATGGAGGACTTGGAACGGGAGACTTTTTTTTTTTTTTATCTGATTTCAACAGATAGGTTAATCCACTAGGCGTTTCTAAAGTACACAACAGGTGGAACAGAGTTGACTCTGTTCTTTGTAAAGTTTATACAGGGCCTATGTGTATATGTGTGTGCGTGAGCGTGCGTGTGTGTGTGTGTATGTACACTTTCCTTGTAATGTGTGTTACACTAAGCATGACCACAGATCCTTTCAAAAAATGCCCACATGATCATCAGGCTGATAACTCATTGACAGCTCCCATGACAGTTGAGACGCACACGCTGCAGGAAAGTATCTCGCTTGTTGAGAGCGCGCGGCTATAATTCACTGTTGTTGATTCGGTTTGCCAAAGGTTATTTGCATGCCTCTGATCGAAGTTATCTTCCCCGCGCCCTTGTTTTGTGATTGTATATCCCTTTGATGTTAAATTAGCAGTAAACAGCTGCACTTTTTAATTTCTTTCTTTTTTTTTTTTTTTATTTGGAGTTCACGCGGGGGTCGGGCCTTTTTTAACTCCTTAACGTTCTCAGGTCAGCAGCGGGGAAGTTGCATCAAGCTGCAGCACAAAGCTTTTTGTTGCTGGTTTGTAAAAAAAAAAAAAAAAAGAGAGAGAGAGCTCCTTGTTTGTAACATGTAGACTGCAGCATTCGTGACTATCACAGGACCACGATCCAGCTAATGGCTTTACTTGAATGGTTGGAGACAAAACACAATTCATAACATGAATTAACATGCTTCGAGTAGGGCTGCAGATAAAAGTGATTTTTTTTTTTTTTTTCATTATCACGTCCCGTCGACTGTTTTTGATTAATTGTTGCAGTTTTTCCCAGATTCATTGGTGTGCAACTGCGAAATTCAGCTCAAGTTCATCAGTTTAGCCTAGTAAATGACATTGCCGCCCAACTAATATATGAATTGCCTAATGATTAATTGAATGATTCTTTCTTTACTGGGCAAGCAAGATCCAAATTCCAAAGATCCAAATCCAGATTCAAATTACTTTGAATTGTTTTCATCCGTATTTGAATTTTAAAGGAGAACCATTATGCTTTTCCCGGCATGAGCTGACATCAGCTTTCTTTATATGGTCATCTGCTCCAGGCGCTGCCACCAGTTCACTGCTGTGCCAACACACAGCGTAGCAAACGTAAAATAAGTTGAGTATCCTCAAACATCTCCCTGTGGCTGTTTCTGCTTGTTCTTTTCCTCTCTGCATTATTTCGAACTGATCCACAGGGAAAAAAAAGGACTATAAATATCTACAGACATTGTTGTCTCAACCTGATTTTTGCGCGGCTTAACAGAGTTAACGCTAATTCGGTGACGAACACATTTCATTTCCTGCAAATTCTTCACAGTAAAAGGAGTCCCAGGATCAAACGCAGAGCTGGAAATTGCGCCCCCCCCCCCCCCCCCCCCCCCCTTTAATTTTAACGCAATGTGCTGCGAGCCTTGTCAGCCGTTTAGAGATGCTTCGCTGCGCTCTGCTAAAGCTCTGAAACCTGTTCCCGATGCAGAGCCTTGTCAGCAAATGAATTGCAGAGCATTGTGAACAAAATAAATCCCAGCTGCAGTTCCTAATAACTGTATCCACACTGATATTGTGTGTCAGTGAGGGAAGAAGGCAAGTCCATTTTGTGTTGTAAATCACATTGCCTGTGTTTCATTGACATCGCTCTGCAATTGAACTTCATGAGGTGGAAGAAGAGACAAACCTTACATATAAAACTCTGGCATACACGTGCAAAACGTTGTAGGAAAGCACTGAAGGAAAGCTGTGATGGAAGCTGTGTCCTCTTAATTCAAAGCTGCTCAGCTGTCAAACATAAGTAAATGATGATATAGGAAAATTTGACTCTGCCTGCACTTATTACATATAAATGATTGGGAATGGAGGCAAAAAAAAAGTTTTTGAGACATCTGGAGACAGGCATTTTAATTTACATGGTATATTATTTACAGTAGATCTCTTCACAGTTCCTAAAGAATATATATATATATATATATATATATATATATATATATATATATATATATATATATATATATATATATATATATATATATATATATATATATATATATATACATACACGAATCCACTCGGATCGTATGGAATGTCCAGCATCTTTAAAGGCCCCGTATTGCACACTTTTCCTGCGTGTCATTTGAAGTTATGATATCCTTAACAAGATAGAAGCGGTGGCTGTATAGTTGTGACACCATAACTTCGCAGAAGTCCTGATGGCTCCTTTTTTAAGGCAAATTTAATGAATGCTGTGTGCATTTCTCAATGGACTGAGCCTGAAACAACGCTATTTATGTAACACTTCCTTATAATCCGAAAGAAAATCGTACTTTCTACAATCTGGGACCATTAACCGCTTAAAACACACTGCACAGTGAGTAGGGCAGGGGAGCGGCGAGGGGGCATTTATGGCAATAACGTAAGAATTATGGTCATGAAATGGTTTCGCATTGATTGACACCAATGCTTCAATTTAAGCATGAGTTCGGGAGATAGCCACCTTCAAAGCCAAAAGTTTCACCCAGTAGAAATTTCCCATAACAAAACCATCCAAATCTGATAGCCAATAGCCAGGGATTTCTAATGACATGTGACTTGTGCTACTTAAAAGGTGGGCATACCATTTCTGCAAATGACACTGAAAAAAGGGGTGCATCTTAAGATGAAAGACAATGGGCGGTTAGGATGATTGAAATGCAAGTTGTATCTGTGCTCTTCCTCCACTCCTGTCTCTAATTTGTTATAAAAAAATGGACCACAGATTGGGTATATGAGAGAAAATGGGGATTTAGTTTTATTAGCAATCAAATCGTTGTTTCTTTGGGTACATGGAGCACATTGTTATGTGCCTCTATACTTTCTCAGTCACACCTCTCCTCCACTTATCTACATTGCTCCATCTGTCATAAGTCACTGTAAAAGCAGCGTTTTTCATTTTTAGCTATTTAAAAAAAAAAAAGCACCGAAGAGGTCTTGGCTAATCTCCGCCTGGCAGCGTACGGGGCAGTTTGTCCAAACACAGTTGTCTCGCTAATGATAACTTGTCCTTGGACCTGTCAGAGAATCTCGTTTTCTCAGAATTCTGTTTTGAGAGAAAGGAGCGATCGAGTGGGAGAAGATGGGAATGACAGAAAAAGACGGGGGCCAATACAGCCCTTTGCTATTCCCTCTGCATCCCACAGGCATGTGACAAAGTCAAATTGTCACCCCGGGGTGACATGCATCCCGCAGGCATTTCGAAGTAAACACATCCCAGGGAATGTGGCTCTGAGATTTGGACAGTGGCCTCACCAGGCGTTTGGAAGCATCGTTCTCTCTCATATAACAGAAGCAGGAGGGTTTGTGATTTGTTTATTGTAGATTTATTCACCCTGCAAATAAAGCTTTAATGTAGTCTTGAGCTAAGTGATATTATTAATTTGCTATCTTGATGAAAGTCTTGTTACATTGGACTCTTCAACTTACTGCTGGTTAATTTAGCTTAGCATGAAGACTGACAATGGCTAGTCCGGCTCTTTCCCCTGTTTCAAATCTTTATGCTAAGCTATGCTAACTGGCTACGAGCTGTAGCTTCACGTTTAACTACCAGATATAAGAAATCTTCATGATCTTCTTACTTGTGGTGCAGAAAAGCTGATGTTTGAAGCTTGACCAACATCAGTTGTGAAATAGAAATTAGAAACAAGTGTTAGCAGAAGTATTGACTTGTTTTTGGGACAATTAGTCAGAGTGAATAATTCTACTCAACATTTGTCTAATTGTATGTAGCAAGAACAAGATATTTTACCTGTTAAGATTTCAGTTTTTGCAGTATATCCAATGGCTCAGCAGGTTACACTCACAGTTCGCCTACCCACAGATGTAACCACAACACACCACGTCTCTCCTGTGAATATACAGCAGTCTACAAATATTGATGGCAGCTTTTAATATAGTTAACATTTTCTCAAATACCACATGGGCTCCAAATTCTCAGTGCGAAATCTGGATGTGACAAGGGATATGAAAAATGCAAAGTGTCCGATTCCTCTCATACTCCTTCCTCCATCTGAGAAAGCTAAGAATGTTATGCTGCCTAACACATGAGTCAGTCCATTTGCTCAAATGGCTTCTGCTAAAAATGTTCAGTAGATCTCCTCCGAGGTGCTTTTTTGTGAATATCACAGCATTTCCATAGGGCTGCTTCCAAACGCTAACAACAGACTTGTGCCAATTTGACAGTAACTAAGCTGAAACCAAGCTTGCAACCATTTCTAAATTTTTTTTCCTGATTTGATTTTACACCAAACCGTTCTGGTGCCTAACCTTAAACCATTTCCTATTGGCAACCACATGTAGCATATTTGGGTCAGCCTTTTTCTGCAGCATCGCCTCAAGCTAAGCTTACGGACAGAGGATTTGGTAAGCTACTGATGCATACATTCGTCATAATTATTGTTTTTCAAAAGCTGGAGTTAGAATCGCCCCGGCAACGGGTAAAGCTTCAGAATTCAAATTAGAGTGTGGGATCGAGCTTTAAGGTTGTGGAGAAGGGCTGTTTTCTGTTTTCAGCCATTGCATCCTAAAAAACTCCCATCATTATGCCCTCGAACCCTCGTTGGTTGGCCTTGGTCGTTCTTGTATTAAAAGCTTGAGTTGGCGCGGCGCGTTATTTGTCTCCGGGGTTTGAGGCGACAAAGGGAGAAAGGTGAGGATACACTGTGTTCCCTCCACTGGCATGAAAAACAAGCGAGGCATTTTTAGCACATCTCAGTGCATTTTCATTTATAACTACATCATAATTAAGCACAAAACGGCGCACATTCCTTTCTCTCATCGTTCCTTGCCTCCCTTTCATGAGTCCCTTCTGTTTTCTGCTCTCTTTCTCTCTCTGTCTTCTCCCACTCTGTTAAGCATGGAGGGTGGGGGGGGGGGGGGGGGGGGGGAGGGAGAGGGTGGTGGTGTATAAATTTGAGACCACACATGCTGTGTCAATGTTTGCTGGAATAATTAGAGACAATGTGGGCCAATAACGGGAGGAGTGCAGTAACCTGAACTCACTTTGTTCTGCCCCGGCAGCAACACAAAAGCTATTCACAGATGTACAGATCCGCAGGCTCTGGAGGAGAGGCAACTGCACTTTTAGCCGGTGCGGCGCGGCGGCTCCGAGGTTCTGCGCGGGGGGAAAAAAAAACAAAACTGGGTTGCGTTTCTATAGAACACCAGAACGGTCCGCTCTCGCTTCACCGCTTTGTGCATCGGCTCAATATGATGCTGATGTCACTCCGAAAGCCCGAATATCCCCCGACCACCGCCCCGAAAAACAACCCCTTCGCCTTCTCGCCCTCCCCGTTTCCAACCAACACATGGCCCTGGCTTAGCGGGCCCTCTTTAACTAGAGGATATCCGGCCGCTCGGTATGCAAAGAGCCTGCGGATTCCTGACGCAAGTGCTTGAGCTGGACTCAGAGGTGACTTTCAGCGTAGCCAGACAACTGTTGGATTAGCGGGACACTTTGCGTTGACTCGGGCCAATAGGAGGGAAGCCTGGCCAGGAGCAGGGTGTACTTGGTCAAATGCGGGCTAATAGATTCTTTTGAGCTATATATATTAGATTACATTTTAAGCATTCCACTGCTGCTCGTATCCAGCATGACTTACAGTAAGCACAGCACACTCGTCTGTTCTTTTTTTTTTCTTGCAAAAAGGGCAGTTTTCACTAAAAAAAAAGGGAAGATATCATGTTGATCGGGCACTAGATTGGGGAAATTATTCTTCAACATAAGACTGGGACTAATATTTATAATTCTATACATTTTTTTAAAGTTATAATGTAAAACTACTATAGTATCAGTTAAGCTGTTGGTGTTTCCCTGGTTGTGACCCGCTGCTGCGCCGACACCCCTGGGTGGACCAACTGGTTCGTCCCCGCCGGTGTCCATCTTGAAAGGGGACACCGCTATGGGATGCATACATCCCCCTGGAGGTCGCTGGTGTCATTGTGGCACCTGTCCCCTCCACTCTCGGCCCATGTCAACAGCTCAGATTTATTTACATTCACTCTTGTTTTCCAGAGAACCGAACTGGAAGTGGCTTGTGTCTCCTGGAATTTCGGCTCGGCCAGTTAGTCGGTCGATGGGGTTTGCGATCGCCCCTCGTCAAGCCTGTTGGATAAATGAAAGAAATGCGACGTCTATTCTTGTGTGACAATGTTACTACGCTGCATTACCTTACAGTGTTTATTTTTACTTCATTGGAGCAGTATTTCTCTTAAACCAGCAGCTGTCAGAAAGTCTTGTGTTGCGTTTCACTGATAAATGCTGCAGAAGGCCTGAATGATCTATTGTTTTAGATTGAAAACGGCAATTTCAGGCAACATGACTTTTAGTTTGTCAAAGCTTTTTTTTTTTTTTTGCTATTTTCCTTTTTTCATCAACTAATTTACACATGTATGCTGCCTCCCTGACCTTGCACTACTTTAACTTAAGACAGTTTTTGCTCTACTTTAAGTTAAGACATAGATGTCTCTTTTAGTTCTTCAGTTGTAATGACTGCTGTTGCTCAAGCCCTCGATACAGCCTATGTATAGCACGTTTCTTGTTAATAAATAGGAATACATTTGAAATGAGTTTGTGACTTTAGTTTTCATTCTTGCATTATAGTTATGACATTTATTTTAATGGTATGTACGTTTCTTTGATGATACTATGTACTAAGGTTTGAATTTGCAGATCATTTCATAGATTCCTGCAAATTTAGGTCTTTATAATGTTGGAAATTCCCACACACATTTGCAGCAGTCTCTAATAGATGTTCAGCCAACATTTGCACCAATGATAACACCCTCTCACCAACGCTACGAGCCTCCTCTGCTGTTGCGGCACTCCTCACTTTCATCTACACACAGATTTAAGTGGAAGGAGCTTAAAGGCATGCAAACATGAATCTATTATATCTAATCTACATCATCTATAGTGGAACCTTCTCAGGAAAAAAGACACCAGAACTTTAAAAGACTAATGCCATTTTACCCCCCCCCCCTTTTTTTTTTGAAAAATGTCAGGCCCTGTTCATGGGATTTATGGGAACTGGATTGCAGTGACTTTTTTGTTTGTTGTTTTGACAAACCACATGTATTCCAAGTCTCAGAAGGAGCCGGCTGTTGGGTCGAATTATATAGACTTAATGCTGTTTTAGGGGGTTTCCATTCAGGAATCACTGGTCCTTTAACTTCTTTAGCCATTTATAGTTCTTATTGTTCAGTTTTGTTTGACGGAGCCTCCTCTTCTCTCTCTTTTTAGCCTGGGGATACACAACAGCTTTTTTTTTCCCTCTCCCTCTTAGTGTTCTCCTTTAATCATTTTCAGATTCTCTCTCTGCCTCCCTCTCATTCCTTTCTCTCATCCCGTTCCCTATTTGTCTCCTGGCATTTTCCTCCCCACGTCTTCTCATACCCTCATCTCCTTTCCACTGGGCCGACGTTCGGTTCTGTTCTGTACTCCTCGCGGCAACGTGTTCCTCATCACAGCTTGTGTTTCCTCTTATCTCCAGTTCCCTTTTTATCAGCGGCCGCCACACATGGGGGGAGGGGAGCTGATGCTATCAGCAGGTGGAGATTTCACCACTGAGTTCAGGGGTCCAATGTCACCAGAGGACGCCAGACCAGAAGGGTCTGACATAGGAGCGGGCAATGTGAACACCTGCCTTCTTTTTTTTTTTCGGATTTCTCACTTTATTCCTAACTCACATTGTTTGCAGAAACTTTTTCTTAAGATTTGCATTTGATAAAGTTAAACTTCCGTTACACTTCTTTTCTTCAACTTTTCAGCCACGCTGCAGCACTGCTTATGCTTTTCCACCTCGAGTCATATTCCACGCTGGCTCAACAAAGCAGAAGGTCATGTTGAATGTTGTGTTGCAAGGTTTTGGTACCATGTGTGTCCTGTTTTGAATAGTTCTTTTCAGAGCTCACTGAAAGTGAAAGGTTGAAATATGTGTTTAATCGTGCAAAATGAGTTCCACCACGTGTTGACGGCAACACTTTGTTGTTGCTAACATGTCATTGCTGTGAAGAATTTTGGTCAACGAGAGCAAATATTTGTCAAAGGAAAAACATTTTCCACAGCTGGGAGGGAAAAATGTTGTTGAAAAATGAAAACTGTTTGCATGTTTTCACGCTGAAAGCATCGCAGTTGATCGTCTGGTTATCCCACAGAAACAGCTGCTACTACTGCAGGACACGTAGGAAGCGTCACCTCAACCATCCATCAACACATACCTGGCAACAATTGTTTAACGTTAATTGGAAGGCTTTCATGAATTTTGGTCAAAAGTGAGGGGGGGAAAAAAAGAAGAAATTATGTCACTAATTACCATTCCTTTTTGTGGCCGCTGTGCACCGGGGATGTGTGCAGTGCATGTGAGGTCCTTGCACCACAAAGCGGATAAATCATTGACGTGGAAGGAATGGAGAGCAAGGATGGAGGGTTGAGAGTGGCGGGTAAACCAAAGCACAGGCTCACAAAAGCCTAAAATGATATCGCTGGTGGATATCTGGATGCTTGGGATGCCTTAGATGGCTGCTGTACACTTTTGGCTTTGTCTTTGCGGGGATGAATAGAGGCCTCTGTGGTAGTGATGACAGGCTTCTCTGGGCTGGGCCCTGGCTGGCTGGCAGACTAGGTGCTGGAGGTCGGGGAGACTTCAGCTCTCTCATAGGGGTAGGAGCCCGACAGGGGATGCTGGTTGTCCTGGTTCTCCCTACAAAAGACGCTCTGTTCTCTGCCCATGACCAGCGCTTGTTATTGTGACATGCCAGGTACACTCACACACGGGCTTAAACTGAAAGCCAAGGGCCCGCAGCGCCAACCAGGCCTTTCTATGTTTTGACGTGGTTCCAGGTTTCGATGGATACAATCATTCTGTTCTGATGTTGGCTTCTTCGTGAACTTTGACCAGTCAGTGTTGCTCATTATCTCTGATACAGATGATATGATGCCTCACAACCCTATATTGGCAATGTTGATGCTTTTTGAGGAAGCTATCCACCATATCTGCCAGATATTTAACCTCTCATGACAATCTGTACGTTGAGTGGTACTAGGACAATACGGCAATACTATGCTTCAGTTGTTGGTTTCTATGTGCAAATAATGCAAGAACTATGGCCTTGAAGTTGATTTGCATCAATTGACACTATGCATGAGCCAATCGCAGCATGGGATGAGGAGATAGCCAGCTTGAAAGCCAATGAGAACAGACTAGGAAAGTTTGTCCTTGTTTGATGGAGAGCAGTGCGACCCAATGGAAATTTCACATGACAAGATCATCTAAATCTGACAGCCAACGGCCAGGGCTTTCAAATGACATGTGACATGTGACAAGCTGTGGAAGCTGTGGTAGTTACAAATTGGACATACCATTTTTCATAAATAAGATTGAAAAAGGTGGCGCATCTTAAAAAGTTAACTTGAAAATCGTCAGTGAGATGCTTCACTAACTACTGCAATGTCAGATTATCCAAAAAAGTAAAAAAAACATTATGAATTATTGTAGTCTTTAACTATGCAACTTTGAAGTTTTGTTTTCCATTTATCAATGAATTCTAGGCTTTGATTCTGCACAGATTTAAAAAAAAAAAAAAAAAAGATGGATGGATGGATAAGAACTGTGGCCAGAAGACCGTTTTGATTCCTGTCTTTAGGCCACTGTTTTGGTTTTGGAGTTGAAACCTAGCGTGCGGATGCTGCCTTCCAAGTGTCAAAAACCTCTCTCGCTCACCTAGTACAGCACGGGAGGAGAAAGAGCTGCCTGTCACAAGAGGTTTCATCATCCCTCATTCGGCCCTAATACTGCACCGCACAGCTGGCCAAGACAAACGTGAGGTAAACACATTGCTCACTGGACTGTGTGACTCATGCTCTAACATGCTAACAGCATGCCCTAGGGACTGTAATGGCTGATGCTCGTGTGGTCTTTTCGTGGGTCTTTTTTCTTTTTTGTTAAATTATTAATGAAATCGCAGAGGACCTGTGAACAAAAATGGGGCTTCCACACGCAATGCTTGATGAGCGGTAAACTCTCGGCAGACCCTTCACATGCTGTCCTGAGTTTTTCCCATCAACCCTCTTGAAGATTCACAGAGCCGCTTTGAACCGTCTGCTGTTCTCCCAGCTGAGAGGCCAGGGGATGCAAGCAGCCTGTATGATCTTCAATTTCAAGTCACACATTCTTTCCTTAAGGACCCAGAGGTCCTGACCCTTAGTTCCAATGGAATTTCATATGCAAAAAATAGGCCCGTCTTGCCAGCTATTTGAATATGCACTTGTCCTCTTTTAGCTTTCATCATCCTTGGATCCTCAGAATTAGATATTCATCTTCAAGGTGTCATGGTGAGGCATATGGAAATTTAGGCTTAAGCAGCGACAGGCCGACCTTCCCTGACCCTTCGTCTTCCTCTCTCCTTTTAATATTTGCATCACGGCAATTATGCGTTTCAAAAGGGTCTGTATTGCCTATCAAAGAGACAAAGTCTAGCTTGACAATCGTCTCGCTGTGCAACACAAACATGGAGGTGGAAGCTAGTAACTGCTCTAGCAGATTGGACTTAAAAATAAATCACTACATCACACTGCAGTATAAATCAGCACAAAGCCATGATTTTTTCTTTGTCAGGCTCTCACAGAGATCGTGTATCTGCTATGTTGCATGGTTAGTGTATGGTTAGCATACAACTGGCCAAATCTGCAAATTCCTGTGCACCCAACTTTTGGCTTCCAGAGGGACCTGTAGTTGGCACATCCTTTTTGAATTACAGTAACTTTGCAGAGATTTTGCCAGCTTGTTCTTCATCTCCAGCGGCAGTATTTGCCATGACTTTTCGGAAGAGGGCTTCCAACCTGCAATCCCCTCAGATGTGAAGCCAAATGCCCCAGAGGTTACAGCCAGTTAAGTGGTTCCTTGTTTCTAATAAAAAACGAATCAAATAACATGGATCCTTGGGGGTTTATAACACTAGAGTCATGAACTCTTGGGCAGATAAATCTCTTCCAAATATCCCCATACAAAGGCATGGATGTGGGAGGAACTTGTTGGCTTTGATTGTATAATTTATAAGCCACAACGTGCCGAAGAGCGCAGAGGAGGGGAGGGGGGAGCTCTGACCACTCAGCGATGGAACAGCCCTCGACTGTGAAATGACCTGATCTTTAGAAGTTGGCCATTACCTTTTCAAAGTGGCCCCGGTAACGCTGATGGCAGGAAGTGCTTGTGTGTGTGTGTAAAGCAGGTTTGATGTTTAACTCTTCAGGGGCAGGTTATCCCCGGGGTCTGCTTATTCCCAACCCTCAACCCCGCAACCCTCCTTCCCCTTTCTCCCTCTCTCTCTCTCTCTCCGGCCCAGTCAGCCCCTACCTCTGGCAGCGCGACCAGTGAGAACGGGAGGAACAATACTGCGTTTGTGCACCACTCTGCACTCGGCCTGCTGCTAAACAAATGTTCGGAGGAATTCTGGTGGCTGGCCTTGCCCCTGGGCCCAGGCTGATCCCACAGTGACTTCATAAACACTCACTGGGGTGATCAAAAGAACAAATCACCCTTTATAGGGAGCTATATGGTAATGGAATTATTTCCACACCAATTAAAGTTTACTTCTCTCTCCTGTTGCACTCATGTATTTATTTTGCTCCCATGGCAGAAAGGGATTTTTTTTTTGTTGCCCAAGGCACAAACATTTACTTTGTAGAGTCTTTGCACAGGGTGGAGTAACGCAGCCATGACGGTCTAGTTTGTACCACTTTCTCTCCTTGTAATTGCTACTGATGTTGTGGTAATATTTACAGGGTGGTTTACATGCCCCCTGCCCTAAATAACTTGTTTTCATGGTAGTATGTTATTTGACATGTTGTGTTTTTTTTTGTTTTTTTTTAAGTTCAATTTTCTCAGAGGTGGCTTTTGCAAAATCTCATGAAATCTTTTCAAAATCAAAGACACTTAAGCTGAGAATCTAAAGTGTTTCCCCGCCCACAGTGGAATGTACGAAATCCACAGCCCCTGTCCTCAGGCGGTGGTGTGGGTTGACTGGATTCAGAGATGAGGGGGATTGAATGGCTGGGTGACATGGATCCACACCCAGACCTTCGGCCCATGTGACCCCGAGGTGACTAGTAAAACGATACATGTATGCAAGATAACTCTAGGCATTGGCTTCCCTTTTTTTGTCCTCAGGAAAAAAAAAAGAGGAGCTGACAATTAAAGGGTCACTTCACCCTAAATTCCAAATCAGGATTTGATCTGAACATAAAACAGTGAAAATGGAGGATAAAAGAAAACCTATTTGACAAGAGATTGGCGAGACTGGGCTTCACAAAACTGGATACCCCCCACCCCCCAATGCTTGATCCACACAGGTCTTTTCTCTTACCCGCCTCACCTGCTCACACCTGCCGCTCTGAGTCCAAGTCCCTCCTTCAAACCCTTTTCGCCCCACCCTCACCCAGGCCTCAACTTGGCCCAGCACCTTGCTGCCTTTTATCTCCACCCACTGATGAAGCCAGCCCATTGAAGCAACCTCAGCGCTACCCCCACCCCTCCCAAACCTTTCTCTCCGTCTCTTTACTGCTCGCCTGCACAATAGCCTCACTCGGCAGAGTTCCAAGAACAGTGTTTGTCCGATCACTGCCGCAGCCCCACCCCCCTTTTATTCGTGTGTGTGGAGGGACAGTGAGTGAGCGAGTGTGTGGGTTTGTGAGCGCACTGTTTTTCAAGCAGCCAGGAGGAGGTGTGGCTGAATCGTTATGGTAACCGCAATTGCAAAAAAAAAAAAAAAGAAAAAGTTGGAGTATTTTTGCTCTAGAGTTGCAATGCAAATTTTGAGCATCCATGATTTTGGAAGTAAAAGTGTGCATAGGCAGAGCAGTTCCAAATTTCTGATGGGAAATCAAGTCTCCTGGTTGAATCCTCAACACATAAGATGAGCTTTGTCGGAAAATATTTGATTCTTTTATTAAAAAAAATCTAAAAAAAAAAGGCTTGGTTATGGGAAAATAAACTATGAAACCTAATGTATAATGAACACAGATCACTACCTGGTAAGTCGTGATCAGAAGTTAAAGATTAAGCTTTGTAAAAACCTGAAACACTCTGCAGTTTAAATCCATTCACTTTATGGGTCGATATAGCTGGTGTGGTGTTTTGTTCCTAATTACAACAATGGGAGGTTCTGAATTTCACTACAGCTGTTTGTACTGTCTGTCTGGCTTCTTCTCCATAGCAATGGTAACTGTGACTCATGGGATTGTGAAGTATTTCGAACCATGTGCATTAAAAAAGAAAACTTTGAAATGCGACTCGACAGTGAGTAGGGGGAAAAACTACTTTCACAACCAGCGTCTCTACCAATTTTGCAACTCGATGGATGATTCAGAGAACACAGACTTCTGATGTGTTGAAAGACTTGAAAGCGAGGCCCATCCTGTGCTTTTACTCTCAATCATTTACCCCCTCATCCTCCGCCAAACACACACACACATACTTGTGCACACACCTCTTCCCAATTCCTAAGCTTCTATGTCCTGGGCCCAGCTGCTCTGCCAGGGTAGGGCTGTTCCTTTCCCTTTTGTCCACACCACTGACCGCCAAACGCACTGGGAGCACACCTCTGCGGGGCCTGGCCCGGAGCCGGACACTTGATGTGGACATTGTTGGAGCAGTGGGTATCCCTCACCCAGGCAACCAGGCCCCTTTAAGCCCTTACCCCTCACTGTTTGCCCAGCCACTCTTTCCTCCTCGGCCCACTCTTCTTCTTTTTTCCCCCTTGCCGTGGGACTGGGGGAAAGCTTGAGAGACAGCATGTTGTTTTGTGCTCACTGCTTGGTTGTGCTGCTGGTGGCCGGCTTCCTATGGTGCACCAAAGCTCCCATTCACTTTTCTCTCCCTCTCTTTCTTTGACCTCCTCCAGGGAACCAACCCCTGTTTGATCACATTAGGGGAGAAAGAGAGAGATCAGTGGTGCTTTTGACATTCCCTCTAGCTTTTGACAGTGTATGTTCTGCTGTTCAGTTTGCCCGGCACCAGCAAGTGGCCTCTTTTGAATTTCTCCTTTTCCTTTTATGTTTTTTTTTTTCTTTTTTTATGCCAACCATTATGAAGCCTTTTGATTAGAATGTGTGGGTAGAGCTTAGCAGGACTGCTGCTGCATCATTTCTTATTTCACACTTTTCTCTTGATTCTATCCCCCCTTCCCCCTCCTTTTTTTTCTTTTTAAAAGAGCTTGTTTTGACTGAATCGACTTCTATGATCATATATGTGCTATCAAATAAAAGAGAGCCACAGCATGTGGATGCACCACTTTGACAGCCTCTTTGCTTCAGCTTTGATCACCACAGTCAGATATTTTGGCCATTTGGAAAGCAGAGATGTATATACTGCACAGTTGATGAGAACTGTAGGGCTTTTATTAAATCAAAAGCTGCAACCCCCCTTTTTTGATCTGCAAGGTTTGAGCATATTTGACAAAGCTCACGTGGTTTGGGGTATGATGACTATACATTCATTGGGGGCCATGATTACAAAGACACAGAATTCGTAAAAGGCTTAAAGAAGGCCTCTGGAATCTTGTTTTATTTATGCCAAAAATGCCCGGCCATAATTAACCAACCACAACCACTCTGAATGTCAATTTAGGTCATTTTCTACCCTCACAAAAGCCCAGGACTTGGAGCCCATGAAGCAGAAAAAAGCTGATGTAATGGGTTTAAGAAAATCTCCAAGGGGAGTCAGACCTCACCCACACACCCCCAACCGCCCCCCACCCTTCCTCCCCTCCCTCTCTGTTCAAAATCCAACCCCTTTTCCACCCTCCAAAACTCTGAAGCGGTCATCACCTTCAGTCTCCACCCAGATATGGTCACTTTGATCCCAAAATTACATCAGGTTGAAAACTTTCAGAGGAAGGGTTTGAGCTTTAGGACAACAAGCAGTTTGTGATGGCAACCCCCCCCCCCCCCACCCCACTCCACGCACACACACCTCCGAAAGCAGAGAAAAGGTTTATGATTCCCTGATTTAGTGTTTGGGATGGGGGAAGGGGAGCAGGAGATGAAGGCAAAGGGACGAGAGAGAAAAGGAAAGGAGGAGGGAGGGGGGGTGGTAAAGAAAAGAAATCCCAGCCTTGGCACACACACACACACACACACACACAGACTTTCTGTGCAGCGCAAAGCACAAAAGAAACCTGTAACGCCTCCAGAAGAAACCTGTAACGCCTCCAGATTCCTTCTAGTCGAGTATCAAAGACCTGCTTTGCTTTAGAACAAGACTTGGTTGGGTGCTGCGAGTTAATCTCTCAGATAGGATTTTCCCCCTCCTCCTCCTCTACCTCCTTCTTCACTCTTTGGGGATATCAATATTACGGTGTAGCCCTGAAAAGAGGGACTTGTATATCGTGATCACTAGTCAGAATAAGTGCAGGGAGAGGCTCAAAAAGCACATGCAGAGACAGCTACTGGGGGATAAACCTGCCCAATGGTCCATTCTAGTGCCTTTTAAGCATAGTTGTCTCTATAGTCCCGTAGTTTTAAAGAATATTTGATTAAACTGGGAGCTTTAGATGAACTGTAGCTCACTGATATAGGTATCACACATTATGTTGATGATATTTAAGTGTTTTTGAAGGATTACATTGATTCTTGACTACAGTTTAATTGACTTGCAGCCATTAAATGTTTGCTTCATGCTTATTTTACAATTCTTTCAACATTATCTCTTCATTACAAAAGCAACTAATCTAATCATTGGTATTGATTAATGTAGCTTATATATTTCTGGTCCAATGTGAGAGACCAACTCAAAGATGTTCAATAAATGATGATAAATAACAGAAAAACGTTGCTTGTTGGAGGACTTAAATGCTTCATTGTTTATCAGAGTTGCTCCTGATTTATTTTGCATTGATCCACTAATTGACTAATTGTTTTAGAAATATAATCAGAACAATAGTCTGGATTGATAATCTGGTATCTGATTTTTAACATAACATAAGAAACCAACATATGTAATTATTGAAGCATCATAAGAAAGATATGTACCGAGCTGGAGATTTTGAAGTTAAAAAAATACATTTGTCAGCACTTTTTAGTGGTCAAACATAGTGTGGGAATTTCTTATTACCTGTTGGCCATGATATATATCAGTACTAATCTACAATACAAATAAAGACCGGAAGTTTTGGCTATGCAGATTTATCAGTTTGGCTCTAATGAACTTTTCCAAGCATGTATGTATTTGCATTGTGTCAGTGTGAGCAACTGGAAGCAACCTTAAAGCTACAACAAAAAGAAGACAAGAGACTATTTGTGGTTTGGAGAGCATCCAAATAGCTTCCGGTGCTCCTGTTCTTGCCATTCAAGGTCGTCCCTGAGGTGTATGAAGCCTCCCCTCACTCCATCCTGTCCCCCCCAATCCATGTTTCTCACATCATTCCTGGAAGTGGCCCTGGCTTTGTTTATTCACATTCTCATTTCCTCTGGAATATCATTAGCTCCTCGGAGGGCCTTGAGCTCCTCGATCGAGCTTTCCTCTTGTTCCCCCCCCTCCAGGTTGTCATGAAAGGTGATCGTGCAGCCATTCAGACACATGAGAGGTAGCGAAAGAAAGAGACGGGCAGCGGGAGAAAAAAAACAGACCCAAGCGAGCCAAGAAAAAGACCTGGGAAAGTGTCAGAGGCTGGTCCTACGTGCGCTGGTTTTCACGAGAAAAAAAAATGTATCTTTCACCCCCCCCCCCACACCCACCCCCCACCTCCCACTCTTATTCCTCTGTTTTCTTTAAAGGTTGGTACATTTGAAACTAACCCATGAGGTTAATTGCTGGTGACACTAAACGCATTCCACATGTGGTTTAATGGAGCCCTCGCTCTTCATCTGCTTCCCCTGAGCGCGGCATGACCCTGGCCATCCGACCCGGAAGTGATGTAGGTGAGCACTTCCTGTGGTGTAGTCGGAGCCCCAGTAAGTGTTTCCTAAAGAAAACAAGTCCGAGGCGTCTGAAACCTGAAACCAGTGCTAATGCTGGCTGCGTCTCCACCTTGCCCTCCCTCTCTCTCTCTCTAAACACTGTGGCCAGGGGGAAAGCAGAGGTAAAGGGGGGGGTAGCTCTTACCATATGAAACTCGCCGTCTGTGCACACATTCGTTTTAAGCGCGTGAACATGTGTATGTACTGTAAGTCCCGTCCGCATTCCTCTCGCTCTCACTGGAAGGGCAGCTACAATCCTCAGCAAACATGCTGTGTGCAGTGTTGGCCCGTGCGCCGCATGCATGGCCAAAATGGCTTGTTTGTGCAGTTGTTGTGTGGAAGGTCATTCACTACGTTAAGTGTGTGCGTGCGCGCGTGTGCAAGTGAGGACAAAATGAACCTGACCTTTGCAGAAAGCCCTGTCTGTCTCCTCTCTGAGGAGTGGCTGGATTACAACACTCATCTCTGGCTATAACACATATACACACACACACATTCACATATATATATATATATATATATATATATATATATATATATATATATATATATATATATATATATATATATATATATATATATATATATATATATATATATATATATATATATATATATATATATATATATATATATATATATATATATATATATATGTATATGTGTGTGTGTGTGTGTGTGTGTATATATATATATATATATATATATATATATGTGTGTGTGTGTGTGTATATATATATATACACACGTGTGTGTGTGTGAAAGAGAGTTCAGTCATTCCATATTGTGGCTTTGATATGGCTGACTGGGCTACTGTGCATATTTGTCATCTGAAGTGTTTGCCATTCCCTTAAACTATTATCTCAAAGCGCCAGGGTTAAGGTGGTGCTTTTGATTATGGGCCAGCTGCTTGCCTCGAACGTGTTTGATCTCCACAGGCCACCTCTGCCACCGCTCCCACATACCACAAATCCAAATACTGAAATTTCACATGGAGACCGGCCATGTTTTAATCAGTTATTGTTGCGGGTGAAAAGTCGCCGCGATGGGGGCAAAGAGCTGTGAGAGTCCAATACAGTCGTTTGTGGACTTTTCAGTGGAATCCTGATGACATGTTCATCATAACATCCATTTTTTTTTTTTTTCAAATTAATGGTCCCATTTTGCAGGAAGTGGGATTTTAATTGCTTTTTATTTATAAGACAGTCTAGGTGTTATATAAATACTGTCCCATGTGTCAAAACTCTCAATCCACAGAGAAATACACACAGCCCGTATTCCCCTTCATAGGGACCCAATCAGGACTTCTGTGAAGCTATGATGTCACAACTCTATAGTTACACCTCACATTCATAGCCATAAAACTATATTGAGATTATTTTTGTTTCTTAAAACCACAAATATATCTTGTTGTGGATACCACCACTTCAAATAAAGGACAAGTGTTTAATATGGGACTTTTAATGAAATTGTGCTGGACATTTTATAGCCTCAAATGATGAGTTGCAGCCCCGAAACCCTTAGTGAAGAAAGTGTCAGCTCTTTTATGTTGATGAGTGAGCATAAATCGGTGAATAAAGCCTCTGTCTTATGTTAACGAAATCTTGCAACGGTTTCGTGTTTATGTTTTTCATTTATGGAACTAACTGAATTAGATGAGGAGGACCTAATGAAAGACAATTTGGGAACTTTGCCTCCTCTTCTTCGCACCATTGCCCCCAACATTGGGGTCTGGGCAAGGTTGTCGCCATGTTGCACACCACAGAGGGCAGGGAGGGGTGGAGGAAGGCCTATGCTCTAATCCCATTCCAGCGGGCCGAGCGGCAGCAGCTTGTGCCGCATTCCACAACTCCGGGGGCTTTCGGGGCGGGGGAGGGAGGGTGAGCAGCATTCCTCCATGGCCGGGGCCATCAAAGACGCCGCGCAACTTCAAAGGCCAGTCAGAGCCTAGGTGTTGATGACTGCAATCCTCCCCTCGGTCCGCTTTTAGCTCAACCCCTCAGCCTTCTCACACACACACACATGCATGCACACACACATATGGAGCGCACTGACTCCGTCAGGTATGCGCAGCCTCCCTCCTCCTCCTCCTCCTCCCCAAGATCACAGCATTAATCATAGCTCATTAAGTAGTGACATTGACTTTTTGTTTTATGGCAAGGGTTGCAGAGGAGCGGGCTGGATCGGGAATGCCGCCGATATTTGGGGCGGCGCTGGTGACTACAATCTAACTGCAAAAACTGAAATCATACCAGGTGAATTAGTCCAATATTCATATAGTTAGTCGATTTAGTACTTGTTATATCCCTGTGAGAGAAGTGCAGTTGTGTGCCGTGTAGAATAGTTCATTAATGGGGCCCATTTCCTATTGCGTGTTCCATTGTTTGTCATGCTAATTAAATAACTGCAGCACCTCGATGCTGACAAATAATTTTTGCGCACATTCACCTATTTTAGTAATTGTCCTCATAAGGGCAACAGCCTCGCACACACACACAGACAATGTGTTCGCTTGCTGTTGTTACTTTATCTTTGGACAGATTCAGTGATCTCCTCAGGGAAGGGGGTGCAAGTTATTTCCACCCCCCACCCCTCTTTCCAAAATGGTGGCATCCAGCCCAACGTTGACCCCTGAACTTTGTCGGCCTGTCTTTTGTTCGTGTCACTCTGGGTTTTAAAGACTGAAGAGCTGAAAGTGACACCAGGGAGACTTTTGAGTGTGCGTACACACACGCACACACACACACACACGCCATTGACGGTTTCGGGATGCACTCGCAGAGAGTTAATAGAGTCACAAGCTTGGCGTCCTGCTCAGTGTTAAAGCTGTCAACCCCAGAGCCTTGTGCTACATATCAGGACATTTACATGATATTAGGTATCCTCTGCCAGCGTCCCCCGCTCACACTGAAACCATGACACTTGTTTGCTTTGCCCGTTGCTATGAAGATGTGCGGAGGTGATTTTCGGGGGAGGTTATGGAGGGGACAGTGACTGATGGGGGGGGCAAATGAACGGATGATGGCTGCACTGTGGCTCACATCACCAAGCTAGCTTCCTAAGAGCACAGCCTTGAAATCAGTAGAAAAACGTCCTACCAATGTCAAGATTAAAGCTTGACTCTTTTGTCTTTGACTTTGAAAAAATCTTTTTCACACTCCTCCTTTTCTTTGGTTCAGACTGGCAAAATAAAATATGGACGCCAGGCTGGCTTGGCTAATTGTTCCTTTGGTCCCAGTGGGGAAGACAAAAGAGAGGAAGTCTTCATTATTTGAGAGGAGAAGCTGAGGGATCCCTTTACGGTGATAATGTTACAGGAGGAGGAGTGTCGGGCCCCACCTGTAGGGCCCTCCCAGCTGCTCCACTGTAACTGGATCCTGTTCCCTCTCTCCTCAAGGCTACCAGCCCCCTTTGAAGTTATTTCTAGTGCTGGGAATGAGGGGCAGAGAGGGAGAGGGAGAGAGACTTAGAGGGAAAAGAGTCAGTGAGAGAGTGAGAGGGGAGGTGTGTGTGTGTGTGTGTGTGTCGTGTGTTAGTGGATGCATTTAAGTTTGTGAGTCTATTTGTGTGTGCTATACATAGAAGACTGCAATTCAAACTCCTGCTCCTTTCTTGTGTTCCGTTCCCTCTGCTGTCAGACACTGAACCTCTGTGCAAGGATATGAAAACTCAGAAGATGTGTTGTTGGCAGGAGCCGACAGTGGAGCCAGCAGGATAATATATTTGTCCGTGCATCGCTGACTGACTGGATGATGAAGTTCAGCGCCCTTTCAAAAGGATTCAGCACCAACACTTTACTCTTATATCATCAAGGGGCATTTACAGCTCACCGAAGTTTATAAAAAATCAAACCAAAAAAAAAAAAACGACCAGAGCGCCTTACTCTTAAAATGCAGTCGGTTTGTTCAAAATAACATCCCATTGCATCCTGTGACGTTAACATAATGAGACAGGATGCCGTCCTGGCAATATTCTCATAATGCATGTGTTTAGAGTCCTTTCCAAATAAAGCACTTCCATCGTCATACTAAATTAAAGAAAAGCAATGAAACATGAAAAAAACACTGTATCGGGGTTGTTTACACTTAGCATCAATGATTCACAATTGTTTTTTAGATTGTGGGTATGTGAAATAATGTATAAAACATACTGAACAATCATGACTCATAAGTGAATCATAACTCAACCCTTTTAGTCTAGAAGCATCTAAACAGAAATTCTTTTTTTTCCTATTTGTCCTCTAAACAAGTTTAATTCTGTAAACAAGGGTTTAATTATAATATACTATTATGGAAGCAAAATTTGTCCTGAAGTCGCTGTAAACCTGCTCCAGAAGCGTGACCTCGGAGCCTGAAATGAAGTGACTTGCCGGAGGGAGACTCCCCATCCCTCCCTGCCTCAGTGATTTTATTTTGGGTCATCATTTGGATTAAGGCCCAGTGTCTGACTTTGATTTCCTTCCTCTGTCCTTCAGGCGTGATGCTTTAGCTCTTCAGGGTTCAGACGGCTTGTCCGCGGGCCAGTGGGGAAGGTGAGATAATGAAACAGAGGAGATGGGGCGGGCTGAAAGCTAGATGAAGAAACATTCCACATGAACAGATGGCGACGAGACTTGGGGAAAATTTGACCTTTGACTTATGACTTATCATGTCAATCATTAGCGACTTCTTACAAAACATGTACTTCTATCACAAAGGCAAACACGGGGTTATGGATGAAAATCACACTTTTAAGAAGGTTGTTTGTGTAATAATTTTATACGTCTTCGAATCTGATTAACATCTTTCAGCTGGCATGTTGTTACTGGGGCCAAGATACCAGATTTATAGATGAGTTCTCTCTTGATGTATGTGGCAGCTGGTGAGGCTTTCTAGTAGATTGTGCAACCACACATTCATTATGTGTGTGTCTGTGTGACAGTGCTTTTATCGCATACTTCTTTTTGACCGCAGTTCATTAAAGGTCCCATCAAAAACCTCAGTTTCCATTTATATTTGCTGTAGGTCTGGACAGTGTGTGCTAGTAGAGGTTATTTTGTGCTTATTACTATGAGATTGTGTTTGTGTGCGTGTGTTTGCAGAGAAAGGCCAGGGGTTTAAGCGCCAGCAGGAACGTAATTGGTCGAAGTATTCTCCCATGTCTGCCCTGCAGGGCACAGGGGGGTGAAGTTGACTGCGTCCTGACCGCGCCACAGTTTGCTGTTAGGGAGGGCGGCTGGTAGAGGAGCTGGTGCTAACACGCTGTTGACATTTTTGCTAGTTTGTGTGCTTTGGCCAACGGTTTTATGCGTGTGTGCTGGATGTGACCTAATGGTGCATCGTTATGTGCCGGTTTGCATAAAAATGTCAATTCATAATTTGTGAATATTTGAGATTTTTTTACTTGAAGGGTTTTCAAAACAATAGTCAGGTGTCCAGGTGAGCTTTCCTTCTGCTTATATTGGCCATTAAAAGATCCCTTTCATATGTGCTCACGATGTAAGCAAGGGGGGACGGATGCTTTTGTCTGCTTTTGTCCCCCTTCACTTAAGCTGAAAGGTCATTATGGAGCTCTTAATGGCCAATATCAGCAGGAGGAGTGATTACAGTGCCAGGAAAAAAACTCCTTGAATGGTCATTTGAGCACTCCATGTTGTTTTAAGACCATTTCAAAGCTGTATAAAATTGTGTTTTTATTAGAGCTGTCAAACTATTAAAACAATAATTAAATTATGTACTTCCATGTTTCAATTCTACTGAATTTCGGTAGATAAGTGTCCCTTTCATTTCACATACATTCAGAACAATTTGTCACTGTTCATATTCAATAATGGCAATAAAATATGACCTAAGGCATTTTTTGATTGAGGAAATAAATTAAATGAGTGAGTCAATCTGAAAAGGTGAACTTACATAGTTTACATCTGGACCTTGTCTGAATGCCTGACAGATGTTGACTTTCTCATTTTAAACAACCTTCTTGTTTGTTACAGTTTAGATTCCTGAGTTTACGGGGTGCACTTGAATGCACCGTGAAGTCGTAAGGTAATTTGAGTTCATCGGGTGCACCTAAATGCATCCTGAAGTCCCTTGATTTATACTGTATGCTCTTAAAGTCGAGTTACTAAATTACGTGGACACACAAATCAATCTTTAATCGATCCTTATGTGGCTATGGCCTCTCTTTGAGTGTAGATGATGAGATGGGAAACGGCCACTGACGCAGCCAGCAAAGAGCACTAAGCACCTGCATGTCTGCACCATGACTGTGCTCCATGCCAGAAAGCATTGTTAATTACATTAGTTTCTTAACAGATAAGACGGAGGCCTCTACTTTCTCCTTTCCTCCTCTCCACTTCTCCTCCTTACTTTCTGCAGCCATTGAAATGCATGTCGGTAATTTTTTTTGATGCACTATTCTCTCTATAATTAACTTATTGAAATTAACACTTTGCCAGATATGGTATTTATTGTTTTGGTGCATCATGAGTGCTAATGATAACTGCTGAAGTGATTTTGGAAAGAAATATGCAGCCCCAGCACTAGTGTTTCCCCTGAAGTATAACTGTAAAACATTAATGGTTTGAGATCATTGTAGCTTGAATATATATACCTTAAATGACCAAATAATAGCCCAGTTTCAATTAACCGCTGGGTGCAAGTGTATATTTTGATAAATAACCGTTGGTTCACATTTTCCTGACACTGGGGTAAAATTGCAGAATTTTAGAGAAAAGAGAAAAACCTGTAACTACAGTACTGAAATCTTAATTTCAGTATTTTTACAATTTTTTAATTTAAAAAATATACATTTAATAAAAGAATATGAGTTTTTCCAGTTTCACTGAAAGAGATTTTTGTCAGGAAGGAAATGGTCACCTGGTCTCTGATAAAAGCCTGATCTGTTGAAACAAATAAATGCCCTGGCCATTATTTGGTAATTTGCAGTAGTTGTTTGGACGCCTTTGGGGATATGTGATGGACATTTCTTACCACCTTTCTGACAATTTTAAAGATTAACTAATAAAAGACAATGGCAGATTTTTCATACATGGAGAATATGACTTATTGTTTGCATTTGTTCAGGGCTGTAGTGTAACTGTTAGCTCTTGCTCCATAAATGTGATGGATTCACTCTTCACTCTTTTGTCAACAGTCCTGAGACTGGTGCCGATGTTCTGTGACTCTAAAAGATGCCACAGAACCCAGAGGAGACTTGCTCTGTGGTCTGTGATTGTCAGAGACCCCCACCGCCCCCCTCAAGAACCATCTCCACATCCCCTCAACACCACCGCCCATCGCCTCAGTTGGCAGGGCTGGTGTGTTTTTCCAGGAAGTTGACAATGCTCCCCCCATAGCGAGGGAGGTTGAAGCATAGCGGCAGGGAGGGGAAACTGTTGGTGAACATGGCGGTTGCTGGAGATCGGAGGGGAGGGCAGCTTAATCGCTGTGGTGAAGGAGTTCCCGGCCGGTCAGGGAGAGATGCCGCCGATGTTACCTCTCGGTCACCCATGATGTGTTTCACGCTACAGACTTCACCCCTACACACGCCTGTGCTCAAACATTGAGACGCGTAAACACATGCGCGACGCCGGGGAAGCAGGTCGGTGCGAGGACTGGCGCCTTGCCCGGGTTTTTTTTTTTTCTCCTTCCTCTAGGTTTTTGTGTGCATGTGAAATAGGTGCCAGCTCTTCTTCCAGAATTTATAAAAGAAATCCATGAACAACAGATCTGTCCGGTTAATCATTTAGCCAACCCTCACAAAGAACATCTTGTAAAAAATTGTCTTTGGCCGGCACAAGCTTCAGACAACAAGGCAGCTTTGATTGTTACGAAAGGAACTCATCCTCGTGACCTAAATGCCATCGCAAGAAGTGTTGGAAGCGAGTTAAGTGCGGTAAAAAAAAAAAAATCAATGCCTGAGATTTCTAAAACGGGATTATTTTTTGAGAGCTGGATGTTTCAAGGACATGCATGCCTGTGTCTATATCTGCATCCGGTATAGATCACTTTTAGCTCGGGGATGGTTTTCCTCCAATACGCCTACGTGCCTTTTTGATTTTGTGAGCTCCGGGTGTGTTATAGCAAGGATGCCTTGTTGTAATGCACAGCACATTAAGCGCCACGTTTCAGCATAACTTTAAATAGACATGCAATTCAGCAACTCCTTTTAGAATTTTATATTCTCTACCCTACAAGCATTTCTTTTTCTCATGTTCACACAGCTTTTCCTGGCCACTGGTGCTAAAAGCAAGAGAGAAGAAATTTCTTCTTTCACAAAGAAAGCTTCTTTCTCTCTTTTTTTAATTAAATTTTTTTTTTATTTATTTAGGTCCTGGGGACGTTTCATTTGCATATACAGACATTTTGAGTGGTTATGAGGATTTTAACAACCTGCTGAAAATTTGTTTTGAAGTTCATTTAAGTGGGAAACAAATTTTCAGATTAGATTTTTTGCTTTTGAAGAGAAAGTGAGGACAGAATTTATCTGCATGCACACACACACACAGAAAAAGACAAACTTTCATGCAAGGGTGACATAGGATGGTGAGGGCAAGGGAGGGTGACTTGTTATGGACGTGCAGGAGGGATAAGGGGTTATGGGGGGGCTGTAAATGGGGGCCACCAATAATTTAGAGGGAGAGAGGAAAAAGGGGGTGCGACAGGAGGAGGCGGGGGGGTAAGGGTGGGGGGAGCAGAAGAAGTGGTTGTCGTATGATCAAAGGCTCAGCGAATTGTGTCACAGACAGACGGAGAAGAATGGCGTTGGATGGTGTGACTTGCATTTTGATGTCCTTTGAGAGCCTGGGGGGTGGGGTGGGGGGGAGTTTTTAGAAGTAGGGCCCTGTTTTGATCCCATTACCAACTCTCAGGTCACTTATTCATGGAGGAGAGGATCTTTTCTTGCAGCTCGCAACCAAATGAGATATTATTGCTTCTGGCATATGAATATAAGCAGTTTAATATTTTTGTTCCCCCCTAAGACATGGTTTCAGTAGTTTAGTTTGATGAGTTTGTCAAATCATTTATATATGTAACTATGCATGTTTTTCTATGTTCTCATAGAAGAAGAGCAAACTATTATGAACCATCACAATAACTATCCTTTATATTAAAACTGAGGCACAAAAAATTGAAGACACAATCTTCACATCAGTTATCATTGTACTAAAAAGATAATATCACAGTATCATGCTTTGAGTTGGACTGGCTTAAAAAAAACACCCTATGTGAGCAGGAACTTTCTCTACAGGTGGTTTTGCAGAAAGGGTTAGGGGGTGACTGGGGGTGTGGGGGGGTTGTGTGGCCCGTTTGAGTGACAGGTGGAGTTCAAATCCCCGCCAGGATTTCATTGAGAGTGTGGCCTGTGTAATGGGATATTCATGTGAAAGGCTGCCTCCCCCCAGGGGCAGGACAGGCTGGGCAGAACAAGAGCCGCCCCCTTGTGGTACTCTGGGGGCGCCGGATGCCCTTCACCCAAAACACTGGGTATAGAGGAGCGGAGCTAAGTGGAGCAACCGGGTGTTTCCAGTGGGCTGAGCTTGTGTGATTTGGGGCCTAGTGGGGAAAGCTAGCAGTTGGAACACAAGAGGCAACAGTCTCTGTCTTATTGTGTGTGTGTGTGTGTGTGTGTGGTGTGTGTGTGTGTGTGTGTGTGAAGGCACGTTTGCATATGTGCTCGTTACTCTTTTGTGTGCACGGCCGGTAGCTGTGACCCACTTCACTAGCTCACCGTCTCTCATCCAAACCGAGCTCCTTCTCCTTTTCTAAGCCCCCCCAATTTCCCCACATCCATCAACGCCTACGTCAAGATCTGACAAAAAAGGGAAAAAAAAATCCCTGCGGTGGAGATAATGGTGCAATGGCCAGCCTCTAAAATAACAACATGGTCCACAACAACAACACTGCCCCATTTGGAGCGCAAGAGCCCCCGCACAATGGCCCAGTGTTCGGGACCCAGGGGCGCAGGCGGGGCTCCCCACTGCCATCTTGTTAGACAAGCAGGAGAGAAAGGTCACAATCACACAGCGAGCGAGCAGTGCTTCCACTTCCTGGTCCTCCTTTAGATCGACTGAAACCGAGAGGCAGATTAGGCCTCTCTTTAGATCCCCCTCCTACACTGACTCGTTCTACTTCCTCCCCAATGACATCCTCATAAGCTACCGTGTGTTACATCGATTTCAACACGTCGCCTTCGTTGACCGGGATGTGCAGGAGGATTGTTTTGTGGGTTGCAGATTGATGGAAGATGTGGGAGGACCAGGTGGGACGGTAACCTGACTAGGTTGCGCTCTTTTTACATTTTTTTGCTTTCCCTTCAATTTTGGCGTCCGCCAACGGCTGAGAGGGAGAGCACACTCTGAAATTATCATACCAAATGTGTATGTAATGTATACCTGTGCAGTTGCCGCGCTCCTTCCAGCTCTAGGCTCATATCCACTGTACAAACACTCAACCAGAGCTTAGTAGCTCTCTGCTTACATGTGCTCAAAAGAGGAAAGCAGCTTGCAGAAAATGCAAAGTGAATCTATGAAATTCCGGTTGGACAAGGTGACCACATCTTGTTGATTTGTGAAGTTATTTTGAGCCGGAGAGCTTCATGAGTTCCTCTTTGATTTCCTGAACTGTGATGGAATTGCATATTTTTTTGTCATACTAATATTTATCTGCGTGTTTGAGGATTCAATGACCCTTTCAGAATCCATTTTAAAAGTGTGTGTGTGTATGTGTCTTTGGTCTCAAATGTTCCTCCAGCGTGGTCCATCTTGTGATTACCCTGAACCGTCCCTGCCTGCCTCTTTACAATCAAAAGTGATGGCGTGAGGATTCCAGTCAGCTTTCATCCCTAAGGCAGAACAGAAAGATGCTACACTGGAACTGCGAAGCGGCACACGTTGTCCAAATTCCTTTCCTATGACTCTTCCCTAGTCCACCTTATTTGCATTTGACCTCCTTACTCGTAGTTAAGTCCTCCCCTAAAAACCCTTCAGGTCGGGGGCTTGACCCCCTCGCCCTTGTGGCACTGAAGTGACTAGGCGCCCTCTGAATATCTCATCAATTGGCCTGCTGCACGACTAACCTGCTCCCAACGTGATAAAGTGGGGTTCAAAGGTCAGGGGTCACCAGAGGGAGAAGGGTATCTTGGGTCATCAGCAGTGGCCCCTGGGGCCAGTGTGGCCGAGGGCTCGGCGCCACAATGCTGGCTGATTGGGGTGCTGTGGTCATTGGGTTAATAGGATAAGTGGCCTGCAGGTCAGTTTGGCCCAGTTCTAATGCTAATACAGGAACTTTTCTTTGCTCTGCTGCCAGGGCGGGGAAAGGATCCAGGACTTTGAGCCACCACTTGGTTACAGTTTTAATCCAAGTTTCATCACAGCTTTAAATTACATTATTCCATTCAAGTCACCAGCCAGCAGCTGTTATCCTCTGCTTTTCGCTTTTTGTTTCGGTGTGTTTGTGTGCTGTGATTGTTAGGGTTATCTGCAAACTTCCCTCATGATACAGACACCTCCTGGGAGTGCATACTAGCACATCCGCAAGATTGGCGGTTAGATAACTGTCTCTAGCAATCTCTTGATGTCAAAATGTGCGATAGTAATTCAGGCTTTTGAAATTCCCATTCTGTGGCGAGCTCTCTGACACACTAGCCTTCTTCATCATCTTCCTGCCGTCAACTCAAGTAAAGTAACGGTATAGTGCTTTGAGGTAAATACTTTAAGATTAATGCTTTTGTTGGTTTGCAATTAAAGAGCCTGCCAACTTCTTTTCTTTGGGTTCAGGGAGTGAGTCAGTGTTTGTGATGTCTGCCATCTTTTAGCTTTAATCTTTTCTAAAGGCATTGTCTATGTGCTGGCACGGAGAACTGTGCCAATTTAGTGGCCTTAAGTGTAATGAGAGGACAACTTAAAATAGTCTGATAGACAAAGAGACATGAAAAAGTCAGCATCAATTTTCATAATTTAGTAAGAGATAAAAGATTTTGGGAAAAAAGGAAGTCTGCCAGGCATTGTGCACATATGCACAATAGAAACAGCAGAAGTGTTAATCATTTGCAGCAGTGAGAGTGGGAGTATCTTTAAAGAGAAATACACTGAAAATCTGCCTTGTCAGCAGAGCCATGTAAGCACATAAATCCAAGTTTTGCTTATCTGTTGCTATTCTTCAAAAGGTCAGGTGGAGAGTACTGTACTCTGTGTTTAGATCTTTCGTGATGTTGCCGCACACAGTGAACACTTCAGAGACATGTAATGCTCTTAAGCTCTTAACATTTCATTATGGAAAATAGGTGACAAGTGGATTATAAATTGTTGCACTCCCTCAAACAAGGGGGCTATCCAGGAGAGATTAGTCCAATTCTGAGCCGCCTGAAGCAAATCTCCAGTATAAGGCAGTGATGTCAGGACGCTCAAACTTGACGCATCGTGTGGGGCAGTGTTTCATGTTGCCTTGAAACACTGGCCCACAGGATTTTTTTGGAACTCGAGAAACACATTGCCATGTTTGCATGTGACTTATTGTGCTTTTTCTTGTCATGTCAGTGATGTTATACTGAAGCGTTCATGACAAGGCTGTCCATCACTTTTGAAGTTTATTACTGATATAAAATACACAAGGTACAGGCTACAACCACACATGAAGACAATCATTTATTATAAAACATGATTCTGAGATGTCTGCAAAATAGCTTTGATGTATTCGGGGGTTCTAGCATACCACACCTTACATCATGTCATAGTGTGGACACAGTTTTCTGAGGTCACTACTGTGGCTCTGATCTTAACTGAAGCCAGATGATCTGCTGAACTTCACCTTGGTTTCATAGAGGCTGGACTTTCTTACCCAAATGTAGATCTATATTATCTGTGAGCCATTTTCTTATGCTCTTCAGTTCAGCACCCAGACATCTCTCAACGATGCTTTTTTTCCTTGTGTGAGATTGTGAGAGTTACTCGTAACTGTTGGTGTTTTGGTGCTGATCTTAATTTGTCTTTCTATTTATTCTTTCCAGATGCATCCTTTGGGATTATGTAACAATAATGATGAGGAGGACCTATACGAGTATGGCTGGGTTGGAGTGGTGAAGCTGGAACAACCAGAGCTGGACCCCAGTTGTCTCACCGTGCTGGGAAAGGTAAATAAGCCAGTGATGCAGGCGAGTTTAGTCTTGATGTGTGAAGCAGACAGAATACTACTAAAGCATCAAACTTTGTTTTACACTGAAGTGAGGACTTATTTGATTTACTATTGGACTTTGGCTGATTAAGTTACTGCTTCATTCATTGCGTATTTATGATCTGGACATATTCCGGGTAAAATACACTAGACGTCCAGACCCAGAACACTCAGAGTTTAGATTTTGTTCAAACATCTGTTATCTACAGCTTAAACCTCACGTCTTTGGACACGAGTATGCTAACAGAGTAAGAATCGGACTAGTTCTTGCATGTAAACACAATCTTTGAAAATCTTAAGGGTACAGATCAAAATAAACAGAAACGCTATCAGGTGTGTATTGAATGTTTGGGCTTGAGATTTTTTGGCTCAGGGAGTGACGAGCAGAAATGTGCAGACGGCTTGATGTTTTGTGTATATAGACGGCCGGCCCTAATTGCCACAGTCAAGTTCATGAAAATTCCTTCTCCCACTTAATTAAAACCTTTTTAAGAATTTATCTTGTTGTCACGCGGACAATTCACAGAGGGATGATTCTGTTTTATTTTCTTGTTTTTTTTGTTTTTTTTTTACTTCCCATTGCTGGAATAATGGGGTTGAACTGAATCCCTCCCTTGTCTTTCAACCCCCACCCCCCCGCTCCCTCCAGTGCCCAGACTCCTCTGGAGTCTCCGAGTGGTATTTTATCATGCTTTAATTAAGTGTTCCTCTTAATGGAATGTACCAACATTCCCCGGAGGATGAGGGGAGAGGGGGGGCTGGCTATAGTCTCATTTATCCTGTGCATGCCCAGTGACAGAAAGAGAGCAGCCATTCATAATTTAAGGAGCCCTTGTGCCACATAGACATGCTAATGGTGCACTTTCTCTGGTGATAGCTGCTGCTACCTAACAGATGCATACTTATGCTGAGACCTGAAAACTGACCTAATGTTCAGCACTCAGACCACTCTTCAATTGCAGCTAAGAATATATCAAGGGCGGCTTCGCTCAGAAATTGGCCTTTGTGTGGATAACGTGTAAAATGTTTGAGGCGTGTTAAATGGTTTCAGATGGAAATCAAGGGAATATTATAGCTGGTTTACAAAAGTAGTTGTTTGCCACTACTATAATTGTGATGGGAGCTGCATGCATGTCATGAGAAGTGTATGTCTGTAGGACAGTAAGGGTGTTTTCATGTGTCGTCCTTTTCAAATGAACCAAACTCAGTCCTCTTAAATTGGACAATGCAATAGCCTGTGTTGGGTCCACAGCAAGCCTAGGGGGTAAATAACAATGGAAAAGGGTGAAGCAGACCTGGAGTGCAGGTTAACGTAACATAAGTAAAATGCTTCTCTTCAGAGGGGTCTTGAATTCTTTTAGGGTGTTCACATATATGCAGAAAATGCTGACTAATCAGTCTGAGTTCATTTGGAGGGCTGAAAGGGACCAACACCCTAAGACAGACCTGGTTTGATGGTAATGCTGATTGTACTGTAAGCATGCCAATACTGGTCTGTTGTGTATAGCTACATGTATGAAGCATCAATACATGCCTTGGATCAGATACATTTTTTTGCATAGTTGATGTTGAGATTGAAGCTTTATGGGACAGGAAGACAAGAAAGATGGAATGGGTGAAGAATGCGTTTGGTACGGGGCATGTGTCTTAGCCAACTGAGTCCCCAGGGCATCCCGGGTACCAGAAACCCACACCTTTCACTCAGTGGAACCAGTCAAAGCTGAGCACTAATGAGCCGGCCATTTTTGTTGGTGCTTCGCTAAGGGACAGGGCAGAGAAGATGACAGGAACCTTGACCTGTGACCTTTTGGCCTTCAGCCAGCATCCTCTAACCGCTGTTTTTTTTTTTTGGTTTTGTTTTGTTTTTTTGTCCAGTCCGGACTATAATTAGAGGAGGGTAAAGCCCATTGTTGCATCTTGACAGACCCTTGCCCCAGGGCCCAAACACAGCTGGGTGCTGCTTTGCGTTGGCACCGCCGCTTTTGCCAGGCCAGACAGCCTCAGTGTTTACCCCCTGCCAGTCTGCTTACTCTGCCCCAGCCAGCCAGGCCAGCATGGCCAGCCCCAGCCCGGATATCATGCCCACTCTTCCACTCTCACCCTGCCTGGCCTGGCCTCATACGTGGCAACACCCCCACCCCCCACTTGCTCTGCACGGCTGGCCCTTGACTGAACCCAAGAGCCCACTCTACTTTGCTACCACTTCACCACTCGTAGGCGGAAATCTATGGGGGGAGGGGCAGGGAAACTGACCCCCCCCCCCACTCCACAAAGCTGTCCCATCCAAAAGTCTTAACCTAAATAATTTAGAATATTATAATATCTCCAGATGGCCCCAGATGGAAGAAACTAATCAAACTGCAGTAATATGTAGAAGCCTGTAAGTATTTTATCACACCACTTGTTCGAAATTTAACCAAAATAAGCCTCTATTTTGAAAATATACTGGTTAAGATGAGACTTAATGATCTTGCAAGACAAGTTGCAAATGAGTGTTAAAGAGAGAGAGCCCCCACCAAAAATTGTCCCCTCCAAAAATTATTATAATTTACTGTTTATTGTCCCCCCATCCTCTGTTGCCGCTAACAGTGTTTTGGGGTCTTGTCTGTTCAATTTAGATTCCATCCAATTACAAAGTCCCAGTGAATGTGCAAAACAGAATTGCAGTGAAAACATGCTGTTTACTCTAATCCAAGTCTAAATATAAACTGTCTGGGAACACAGGGCCCCCAGCTGTGCTTAGGAACCGGTCAACATGAAGCGACGGGCATTCTCCCCTCTATTTAAAGTTGGCTACACACAAGGATGGGGCTTGCTTTTATTTTAAGTGTCCGGTCCTAATTGGCTGATGCATATGGTCATGCAGACGGCTTTTAAAGCAAAACATGATTGCTGATGCAGTTCAGGTTTTCAAGGGAAGAGCATTCTCTGGACTAAGAACCAGACTTCCCACAGTAAGAGGATGTGGAGAATTGTAGCTTCTCTGCCTGGTTTCTGCAGGTCTTTGCATATTTTGTGTGTTTCCCCTCTATATTCATTATTCCTAACTTGACTTAAAGGTTCCATATTGCATAAAAATCACATTAGAATTTCTAGTCACCTACTCTAGGTGTTAGATAAAGACTGTCCCGTTTATCAAAATGCTCAATCCAGCTTTGAATATTCAGAAACTGTGCCTTAAAATAAATTATCAGGACTTCTGTGAAGTTGTGGTGTCACAACTATAACTGTATGTCACCCTCCAATCAGAGGAGGAACTTTATTAATATTCATGAGATAGACAAAACAACCTGTTCTTTCTGGAGCTCAGGGGAAAGCCTGAGGTATGTAATGGGGATAGCAAAACTTCAAATAAAACCTAGGAAAAGTGTAAAATATCTGACCTTTTAAGTTTTAAAGAAATCCTGCACCTTTCCTTATATGCCGGCGTTGTCAATAATCAACCAACCTAAGGATTAAGGGTTTCTCACTGTTGCAGAGAGATGCTCTGACATCAGCAAATATTAGCAGTAGAGGAAGAGGAGAAAAAAAAAAGAGAGAGGGCGGCCATGCCGGCCTCTGAAGTCCACGAGCAAAAACCTCAGAGAAGTGCTGGCGTGTCATATATATGTACACAGTTTTTTCCTGTACTTCCTGTCTGGTTCCTGTGAGAGCTGCAGGACCGGTAAACCCCTGACCTCTGTGTGTGCCACAGCAGTAGCCCTCCCCCCACCAGCAAGAAAACCGAGAGCGTATCGGTTCCTACTGTAGCTAATTAAAGGTGTTTGAGACGGTCTTTGAAGTGGTTTGGTGACGCTAGCAGAACACACATGCAAGTAGGGCAAGTCTTTTCCTGGGTTTAAATGCTTCATTACTGTAAAATGATGTCATTTTCTGAACATACCATACTGTTCCAGCCGCTGTATGATATGCTTTTACCCACTATACCGCATTAGTGCGGCATTACTGATGATTGATCATCAAAAATCTATCCGATATTGCCTCAATGTCAATATCAGGGTACTTGGTGAAGAAAATCGCAGGGTTTCGATTTTTATCCATATCGGCCAGCCGCACAGGCAAGAAGTCGCCTCTCTTGAGTCGCAGCTTTAGTCTCTGTTTTCTCCGAGGTGTTTGTAAATGTTGTAAATCATGCTCACACCTCTGCACACGTATCCGTTCTCTAGTCAAACTATTTATTGCAGTCAATAACATATTCTTGGTTGTCATTTCCTCCCCTGCTGCTTCTCGGAACTGGACTCCCTCCCCTACATCTCTACACTGTCTTTTCACACACATACACTGCGATTTTTGGCAGCGCCTCTGGAACATGAACTCATGCCACTGGCTTTCATTGGTGGCCCAGGCTGGTCGGGGTCTTTGTCACCGTGCCAGTGAGATATCTCTTCTTTCAAGCGCCGCAGTGTCAGTCCAATGGCCACACGGGGCCTTAGCACGCCGGCTTTTCTCCCCCCTTTCATCCTGCCCGGGCTCTCATGACATCAGCCCCCAACTCGGGGCAGCCAAAGGGAGGAAGGGCAGAGGAGCGGAGTGGTGGCGGAATAGAGAAAGGAGTGGGAGAGTGAAAGGGAAAGAGGCTGGGGGCTTGGCTTCTCAAGAAGATGACGAAGCGAAGGCGAATGTGTCTGGTTTGGTAAGTGGGTGGCTGGGATCTGTGTCTCGCTTGGTACGACTTTTTTTTTTTTTTTTTTTTCTTTTTCGTACGCACATAAGCAGAAAAATGCAACCCATCCTCCCACACAGCCCTGCAGCCTGTGTAAAGCAAGCCTCTTGGCTGCCATAGCATGTAAATCTTGCTGGTATGCGCTTGTTGTGTGTGGCCTGGCGCTGCCCTTGACCAGCTCGTCTCTGAGCCACGATCAGTTCCACCTTAAACACCGGCCAAAGACAACATTTCATTGCAGCGGAGCGCAAGACAGGCCGCTACAAAGCACTTAAAAATAACTAGAGCAACAAGAAAAAGTTTCAAGATCTTTATTGACATATCCTCCCAGAAATAAAGCGAGCTCCTTTAAAGTTTCTGCCAGAGGCACACAACCATAAAATGTGTATCCTGTGTGGGAAGCTCTGTCTTTGACACACATACAAACACAAATCCGAAAGCCACAGTTGCCATGGAACAACGTAGAGCACGGCAGAGGGCCGCGTCTTCTGCCGTGGCCCTCGAGTTGGCACTATGGGGACGGCGGGCCACAGCAAACAGCTGCTGCTTCTTAGTGCTAAGTGGCTTTTGGACTCTAACCGTGTCTGGCATCTCGGCCAGAGCTGCAGAGAGGGTGTAGTGTGTGTGTGTGCGAGTGGAACGGACGGGTAGATCGAAAGTACACAAGGCCTACACGGATGGTGTGTGTGTGTGCGCGTCTGAAGAAGAGAAAGACCTGCATTAAAAAAAAAAAAAAAAAGATATGGCAACAGACAGATGAGTGTGATATTCGGGCGACTGGCTCCGAGCCTGCGGCCAGGTTAGCTGTCCTACACACTCAGGTGTGTGTTAGAGGTCGTCTGGAGGCCACGGCAGTGCCAGTAGGGTGTCATGCCGCAGGGCCTGTTGTAAAGACGTTCAATGCTGGATTGAACTGGCTGCGTTTTCACCTCGTGTTCAGACCACTTCTAATAGGCTGCGTTTTCCTTCACGGTTTCAGGATACTATCTGATCACTGAGTGTCTTTTTGTTGTTGTTGTTGTTGATGTGCGTACATACGCCCGCATTAGCTCATCCTCTGGTTATCAGTCTGGATAAGAAGAACCAGCAGATCGGCCTGTGTTTTGATGCAGATGGCTGAATGACGCACGGACCCTCTCTTTTTCTCTCTCACTCTCATCACTCCTTTTCCACAATCATGCTATCCCTTTTTCCTTGACGATGAAAAGGAAATTTTACACTCGTCGGTCTCCAGAATGTTCTTTTTTTTTTTTTTTTTAAATTGCAGCGAAGCCACAATAGCGATTGATTTACAACAGCGGCTTTTGTTCTGCGCCAATGAAGCCTCGAAAGAAAAGAAGCCTTTTCATGGCATAAAGATGCAAGAAGGATATCGACAAGATAATTTCCCCCCCTATTTTCTTTAAAAATGATGTGGCTTTCTTCCTTTCAGTCAAGTGCAGCAAATTGAAAGTCAATTTGGGGCTTTTTAACACTGTGGCAGCTGTAGCCTGAAGCATAAAGTGAGGCTTATGTTGTAGGAACTTCGTAAACTTCTCCGCCTCGCCAGATATGGCAACTTGAGGCAGTTTTCAGCTCCTTTGCTCCAACTTGTGTTGCCCTCTAAAAATGTGCAAATTCACAGATTGCAGAAAATATTTGGCTTGCAAATTTTCCACAAAAAACATTTGAATCTACACTACAAAAACTGAAATATTAACATGTGAAAATATGTAATAATTAGTCAAATATTAAGTATATTTATCTTATTCCACTGGGAGATAATTTAGCTTATTAAATTTTTTTTTCCTCATTTGGGTCAGGCTTTTCTTAAAAAATTGACTAAAATCAAGGGAAAAAAACTCTAAAATAAGATAAATTATCTGGAATAATAATTCTATTCAATATTGGACTAATTGTACCGAAAACAAGATATATTCACCTGTTAAGGTTTCAGTTTTTCATTCACAGACTATTCAAATGTCACAGAAAGTGAGACTTTAATGCACACAGCCCTTATTCAGAGCCTTAAATTAGGGGTTTCTGTGATGCTGTGATGTCACAACTATACAGTCACTGCCCATTCACAGCCATTCAAATCAGCCAATGAGAAGAGAGGCTCCTGAGCTCAAGAGAAGAGATGCATAGCTACACTGAGATGATGTTTGCTTCTTAAAACCATAAATATCCCTTGTATCTCTAAATTTCTCATACAAATGTAACCCATGAGCGGTCTAGGCCAACTTTGCAATGTTAGGGGTAAACTCTTCCTGCTTCCTCTCCACCTGCCCCAAACATGCAGCACAAACACTTTAACACGCAGCAGCAACAGCAGCAACAGCGCAGCGGCAGAGGTAGAAAGAGAAATTGGGGAGGGGGGGAAAGAGAGGAGGAGCAGCAGGGAGAGAAGAAGAAAAGAGGGAGAAAAAAGCTTGTGAAGCGCGGCACACTCAGGGGCCTGCCTCTTGGGCTCTCCTTTCATGTTTGTGTATGCCTCAACTTGCTGATATTATCTTGGCCGCTCTTCCTGGTGGGGTGTCGGGAGAGGTTTCCACTGTGACCAGGCAGGGGCCTCTCTCTCTCTCTCTCTCTCCCTCTCTCTCTCTCTGTGTGTTTCTACATGACCCCCCCCCCTCCCCACACACACACATGAAAAAATAAAATGTCCCTCTCCTAAATCACTGCTTCACCACATTTCGCAGCGCTTGGAGGCGCCCGGGATCCCACTGCGCTCGTTTCCATGGTCACTGGGAAGCTCCTTGTGTCATGTGGCTCAAAGTGAGCCGTCCCTGGGCCGAATTACCCAGCTTTCAATGGGAGGCCAAATGACCATTATTAGACTTCACAGCTCAGACCCCTATTTAAAGAGAGAAGAAAGGAGCCCCAGGGACTTAAGATGAGAGAGAGAGATGGAGGGAGAGAGAGAGAAGAAGAGAGGAGGGGAAATGAGAGGAAAGACCAGAAAAGTACCCTCAGCACCACTGTGGAGTAGTTTCCTTTTCGTTTTTTTCCCCCCACCCTTACATTGATTTTTTTTTTTCCTTTCTTTTTTGTTCTTAATCACGATAGTTATTTGAAAGTCAGACAGCAGCCACAGCTAAAGCTCTCCTGTCTGTCAAGCAGTGCCCAGAAAGACGGGGCGGCGCTGGATCAAAAGATGAGCCGTGGAAAAAGTAAATCTTAGTAAAGATAGAACCAGACATCCACCCACGTCAACCAAAGCCCTGTCTTTTCTCTCTTCATCTCTGTCTAAGCCGCTTGCTTTGTAGGGGAATGTGCTTGTGTGCGTGAGAATCCTTGTGTCCTGCTGCCCCGCTGCGTATGTCAGGGCCATGTTGTCTTTAAGGCCCGGGCCCATGGCCTGGCACGGAAGCTGGAAACTGAAGCCCCCCCCACTCCCCCCACCCACCCCGGTCCTCGTACAGCTAATCTGAGACCTCTCCTCTCTCTCTCCCCTCGCTACAGATGAGTCCTCCAATGGAGGGTAAGCGGGGGTGAAAATGGCATCCTGCTCTCGTGGCTTAAACTTTCTTTTATGCTCCGCCAGGGAGCCAAGGTTGGGCCTGGCAAAAAGGAGATGGAGGAAAAAGCGGTGTGTGTGTGTGTGGGGGGTGGGGGGGGGGTGTAAGTGGAGGGACAGTGAGGTAATGGAAGAATGAAAAGAGAAACATGGAGATAGGGAACAGCAGGAAGATTTGGAACGCACCTGGTGGATACTCAAGACATTTTACCATCATTTATTGGATACCAATATAATGATAAAATTCAGATAAGACATCTGGATGGTGTCTGTCCTTTGTTAAATGTTTACTTTATGCTTACTTTAATACATTTGGTTAATCTTCTTCTGCAAAGTAGAATAAAAAGTAGAATACTTCCCTCTGAAATGTAGTAAAATAGAAGTATAAAATGCCTCAAAACTGATGTATGTTAGGTTGAGGAAACCTACTTTTTTTATTTTTTACAAGTCCGTAGGATCTGGTCGTAGGTTGATTGTTGACCAATCTGACGGCTAAAGATCCAGTAATATAGATTTACATGGTGAGATAAGAGGACAAGTCATAACTGAGTGAAATAAACACTTGAATATTGCACCATCACCGTCAAATGCTTTTTACAGCCACAGACGCTTCCCACTTTGACCTTATCTTTATTGGAAAGGAAAGGCGCGTGCAATGTTTGCCGAGGATAAGAACGTTGGTTCGGGTCATTTCTTTTCCCCAGATTGTTTTATTTGAATAATATATCACAAAATATAGGCAACGATTATAAGATAGTTCGAAACGGAGGCATCATATTTTTATTTTGACTATCCTGTGATCCATCTCTGGAACCCCTGGACTTTGAGGTTTTGAACACCCCATTGAAACCGCAGCACATACAGCACCTTTTCCTTAGATCGCTACTTTTGCTCCACTTTCATTCCGCCATCAAAAGGCAAAGCATTTGCGCTTCTATCCTTTCAACTTTTGACAGTGATTGAGCTCATCAAAGGGAAATCTGTCGGTACGAAGAAAGTTTCAAGCATTCCATGAACCCAGTAGCACCTTCTCAGACACTTTCCTCTTCATTTCACCCACCCCGAGATGAAATAAACAGCCCAAAGGTGAAGTCAGTGGCAGGAGGTACGAGGTACAGTAGGAAAGGAGGCTACATGGGGGTTAGAGGGCCGAGTCCTGACCTGCTCTGCCTTGTTTGCCCAGGGAACGCAGGCAGCAGCAACACCCCATCTATCTGCAGCAGGAGAGATGCAACAACAGCGAGGACTCTTTCATACAAGCAGGGACATGGTCTCGCTAAAGCAGCTTCAAGGCACAGAGAGAGAGATTAGAGAAAGCAGATGAATTAAAAGAAGGAGCAAAGTGGCGTTTTTTTTACTGAGAAACATCAGCTCAAATCACTCAAGTGTTCACACTGTGGCATCCACAGATGCTGCCATGTTGCTGTTTACTGTTGTAGTCAGACATGTTGTTTACCTTTACTATATTAGAGATTATATTGTTAATATGATGATTGTGATAATGATGCATGTAGCTAAGAATTTATTAAATTTGGCGTCCAGGTCAGCTGTGAATGGCAGGTGTAATTGGATATTACATTAAGTTAAAATACTTTTTTGCTCTACTTTAAATTTAGACATAGGTGGCTCTTTTAGTTTGACTTTTGCACTTTAGTTTTAATTCTTACATTAGAGTTCTGGCTTTTATTGTTTTAATGGTATGATGTGAGTTGATTTGAAAAAGATCGTGAATAAAAACTCATTCAGCATTAATTCCTAACCAACAAAGCTACGAATGACTTTGTAGTAATCTCATGATTTGTGAGGGTGTTCAGTATATTGCCCTCTTCAACACATAACAAATTGAAATGCCAAATACCCTGAAGGTAATTCGTTTTTATAGATTGATTAATTCAGGCTTTGATTTTGCAACCTTTATTTGATAGACAGGCTACAGACAGGATCCATTGTAGATCCTCTGTCTAATGAAGGATCCCTGTGTCCAAAACTAGTTTCAATACCTTTTAATACTTCTCTTAATATTATGCATTCTTGAACTAATCTGTTTTCAGAACAATTACCGTAATCTTAACTTGACTTCCAGCACACCACAAGTACTGCACTTTTTTATTTTAGGAAAACTGCTTGGTGTCTGCGGGCCCACAATAAGGGTTTACAGCGTCTTTTTTTATTGTATTTCTTTTCTGGGACATCATCACAAATCAATCCAGCCGTGGCATAGACTCTTGCCAAGAGTAACATGTGTCATGTATTGCAAAAAAAAAAAAAAAAATGTTGTGGAATATAAATCACATTATCACAGCTTCCTGTGAGAAGGCCAGAGTCCCTGTAGGAGCAAAGAAGTTTAGTTCGAGAGTTGCTAAGTAACTGTCGTATTTTCATTAAGCCGTTGCTGATTTGCTCATGTTATTATGCTGAAGACACTGTTGTTATCTGTTGGCTGATATCACTCTCAGGGCACTGCATCACATTATGCTTTTGTTAAAACATCCTATTAATAATAAACAGAGAGGTAAATCATTATCGCCAGATTCACGCCTTAAATTTCTATGCCGCAATACACCGATCTTACAATTCAAAAACAACAAGTTACCTCTGTAATATCACTCATTTAGTGGACAACTGCTGTTTGAATAGGCGACATCTGGAGTCCAGGTGCAGGACTCAAATGACACGTATGAATACAGTGACTGGCTCTTCCCTCAAACAAATTATTGATGTATTCACATCTTATATAATATGCCAAAAGCAGATATGAACTCACAGGGAAATATTAAGAGTAAAACATGGAATTCAAAATAAAACTGGCTATGAATGCAATCTCAAATTGACCTAAAATGCAAACAAACCTTTTTTTTATTATGTATTAAAGGCTATATAAAGTCCCCCGTCCAAAACTCTTTGTTGAGAAAATATTTGAATCCCCTCTATATCCTCGAAAGTCAAATAAAAACAGATTTGATCTTGTACGTGCCAGTACGCTTGCAGCAGGCGAGCATAAATTATGTACTTCACTTGTCTTTACTTGCTCCCAACTTCATCGCCCTCCCTTTGCTTCTTCACTCTGTCTGACAGCTCTCATCTCCTGAAGAATATGGTAATCCTGAATTTCCAAAGCCTGGAAAAGGCTCTGGTAGCTTCCTTGGAGAGTTTAGGACTAAAGAAAAATATCTAATATCAGAATTTTTAAATTTCTCTTTCGTATCTCAAGATATTACCTCCCTGGAAAAAAAAAATCCATTTTAACTGTGTACATAGTTTTAAGTATTCACGATGGGCATCCCTAATTATTTCAGTTTATATCTAGCGAAGAAGTCCAGCACAAATCGGTGGAGAAGAGGTACTTAAAAAGTAGTATTCTTGTCCCTAGCCGGAAAGCTTGTTTATTTTCCTGTGAATCACAAAAGGGCCAGAGCCCAAAACCGGTAAGAAAACAACATGGGAGGGACAGAGAGGAAAAGTGGAGGAAATTTAATTAGCGGTTGTCCATTCCTCCGGCCCCAGCGTTTGGTCTCGGCAGGGCACAGCAGTGGGCAGCGGCAGGAGGAGAGGACTCAAAGGCTTCTTGATTAGTGGCAGACTGAGTCAATGCCTTTGCATCTGTGTTCATGATGCCACAGGACCTCAAACCGGCGAGAGACAGGAAATGCTGCATGCGGTGCACAGCAAGCAAGACAAACTTAGGAAATTTAGGGAGAGAAAGATATGCAAATGCTCCGTATTTGACAGGAACTCCATCCATCATTTATTATTCATCATGTCTTCACGACGCTTACTGTGAAATATGCTGCCGTTTCACTTTAATCACTAAACATGCATTTGCGGGAGAAGCGTAGGAAGGTTGACTTGAAGGAAAAAGTCTGCTCGGAGGTTGATGATTGTGTTAGTTCATGAAAACCACAGCGTTTCCTCTGAAATCCTTCACATGGCCACACAATGACAAGTGTTTAGGTGTTTCAGGACAGTTCTCTTTAGTATGTTACCCCAGTTGAAAGTGTTCAACCAGACCATTTGTCAGTTAGTTTGTCACTTCCAAAAGTAAGAGATCTAAAGAGATTTAAAATTTCATCTCTACTGCTGGTTTAAAATCAAATAAAAAAATACATAAATTTACAGACCAAAACAGCATTTGTCATGCACTTTTCCACGCTTTACACTCGTTTTGCCTCCAAATCTCAATGTTCCCACAATTTTCAAGACGGGAAGAATGTCTGAGATGATGCATCTCCTCAGTATCTTTGAGATCATTTTCTCGTTTAACCAAGGAAAGTAGTAATACACACATCCGATTATTATATCAGGCGTGTCGGTAAGACGACAAAAACTGATGTCAAGGAAAAGGAAAAAAAAAAATTCAAATCATCTGCGCAGATGCTCCCAAAAAAGATATGTAACCGATATTGCAAAGTTTTTTGTTGTTTTTCATCGGTGCATGTAAATGTAATTGATGTTAGAGCTCGATCAGGGATTCACACCTGTGTTGGATGCTGAGGATGTATGTTTAACCTTGATTAATGCTCTCTACACTCTATTAATCTATTAATCTATTAATCGTTCTGTCTAAATTAAAGACTAATTAAAGTCTCATCAGGGTGAAGTGTACGAATCAGGCCAGGAATTCGATGGCAGTTTTTGATACCTGTCAGTTTTTTTATGTCAGAATTAAAGTTTGAAGCTTAACAAGCAGCCAATGAGTTTTCAGTTTTGGCTCTTCCAGTGTTTTTACGGAAGTTTCCAGTCAGAGGTCAGAATTTAGTGGTACAGGAGGTGTATGAGAGAGAGAGAGAGAGAGAGAGAGAGAGGTATGTATGAGTCTCGCTCTCTCTCGACTCTTTAATGGGGAGCCGGCTCTCTGCCAAGTTTTACTGGCAGGCCACCTCAGAGGTGCCCCCCCATATACACACACACATGCACACACACACACACATTTTGATAGCACAATTCACTTGTATAATTCTGGTTATGCAATGGTCAGTCGGTGAATGGCCACCTCACATTGTCCGCTGAGGCAGAGACAGAAACGGAGGAAGGAGGGGTGGTGGTTACTGGTTGGGAAAGATGAGGCGAAGAAGAGGAGAAAGTAGAAATACTGAACGATCTATGGAGCGATTCTTATCTTTACAGAGAGTTGTGGAGCTTGGATGTTAAAAGCATCGCCGTAGGAGACCTGCTGTTTCGTATGCGTTGATTTTGTCCCCTAGAGAACCACGATTATTTCTCCAAACCTGCCATTACCCCCTTTTTTGAAAAGTGACATCCAGAAGATGGCCACCCTGCGACACATTTCTTCCCCCTAAAGGAAATAGATGCAAAGGAGAAGAAGCTGTGGGCTTCTCATCTTTTTCTATGTTGTTTGCCATTTGGGGATTTAAACCAGTGGAAATAAGAGACTTCACCCATGGGAACTGATTTTCCCTCAGGGAGGAAAGACACAGTGAGAGATAGTCATTACACATTGTGCCTGCCTGTGTGCGTGCATGTGTGTTTGTGTGTGTGTGTGTGTGTGTGTGTGTGTGTATGTATGAGTGAGTGAGCCTGGTCATGTACATGATGTACAGCACAGACGCATGTTCGGGGATCAGTGTACCTGGGGTGGGCCTCGTCTTTGTCTGATGGTGAGGTCATTACATCCGCCCCAAATATCTCTCTCTCTCTCTCTCTCTCTCTCTCTCTCTCTCTCTCTCGCTCTGTTTCTCCATATTGACACTCTGAGCCAATATTTCAACCTGTTCACTCACTGTAGCTCTCAAAATGTTCTGGACTTGTGCCAAAACCACCGCAGTTTCATTTATCAACACATTTTCGTTTTCGTTCCTGAGACACAATTATTTCAATATTCGATCATGATTGAGAATTAGGAAAATAATGGAAATAAATTGAATTTAAACACATTTCTGTAACAATACACCATAATAACTGCCATGTAGAGGACTCTAACTGCAGTTATAGCCAGTTGTTTGTTTTAAACCAAAGCCAAATGGTTGATAAAGTTGCTCAGATATTTTTGTCGTGGGTTGGTGGAGACCAAACCAGAGCTCACTTCGGGCACCCGGCATTCTTAATGGGTGCTAACATGTTAGTTGGCGATATACTGAACCTGCCACAGCATTTTGTTTGCGATTTAGGGGCAAGATCCCCTCAAGACAGAAAAACACTTTGTGTCTAATTATATTTTTTTCCCTAAAAAGAAGTTAGTTTACTCCTTCAACCCTCATTGAAATCACCAGTAGCTGTTCATATGCAAGTATTGTTCATTTGTTCATATTCTGTTCTTGGTGTATGTGCACGGGTGGCTTCAGGTTTGCATAGGACACCTGTGTACATTTCGTACTGGATCAAGATTGGCTCAGAGACTAGTTGTCATGTCAGATTCGAGATGAGCACAGTTTCAGCAGATGGATGTGCAAACAAGCTCTGCACGTACAGTATATCATCCTGCATGACGAAGCTCCAATACCCAACACAAGTGACAATAAGACAACTTTAAGATCCCGTTTGGTATGTTTTATCCTCTGAGCTCAGCCGAGGCCATCACCTCGACCAGAAGACGCTCAATAATCAGGTCTGTGTTCACTTCCTGGCCTCACCTCTTATCTGCAGCGTGATATTAATGGCAGCCACTGAGCTCAGTGAGTGCTTCAAGTGATTCTTTCCCCTGCGTGTTTATGTTGGGTAAACTGCCCGTTTATATGAAGCCGGTGGAATGGAGAGGAGCTGGAGGAGGCTCGCTGGCCCCTGTCGTCCACTGGTGTGACACACAAGTGGATTTTTTAATTTTTTTTTACGTGCTTAGTAAACATTTTGCATGCAGAAGAAAAGGGTGCCTCAGACGTCCCGGGACTTGTGTAAAACGCTCCAGCCGGGGGCTTTAACAGCATCCAAATGAATATTAAACAGGAATATGGGAGAGTTCAAAAGTTTGGGATGGGCGGGGGGGGGAGAAACTGAACAATGACTTGTTAAATACTCAACAGAACATGCAGTCACCAGAGAATGGTCTTACCTCTTTTTAACCTGTGAAACAGGGATGGAAATCCATGGCTCTGACTCAAAAAAAAAAAAACTTTTAAAGATAAGCAGGAGAGGATTCATGAAAAGAAGTTATTGGCAGGATTAAGCACGACAAGGTTATTTGAGTCCATGCTATGCCCTTGTAAATGTGTTGAGGACAGTGTTCATGTGTCTGTGGGAACAGGGATGTTCTTATTTTGCAGTCGTCTTGACACGGCAGACGGCGAATCCAGCACGGTGAGAGTGTCAAACCAGTTGATTACATGTCACAGAGCCAATGCGATTATGTCAAGTATCTGTAAACAGAATAACATGTTGTGACAGATTTAACAGTCTGCCAGGGAGGTGTTAACATCAAACAGTAGGCGATCAGGAAGATGATGAGTAATGTGCTTGATGAAACGGAGTGTGGGGGGGGCGGGTTTGACAGAAAACAAGCGAGCAAGAAACGCAGTTTTGATTCCTTCCTGCAGGCTTCGCGGGCCGTCCAATCAGATGACACGTCGCCACGTGGAAAACTTTTACGATTTTTAATTTTAGTTTGATTGTGAATAACGTCTCGGCATACCCGCGCTTGCTCTGAGAGGGAGAGTGGGGAGAGGAAGAGGGAGAAAAAAAAAAAAGGCGACCACATATAAGAAAATCCATGGGAGAAAAGTATGCCTTTATCTTTTAATAAACTGTAAAGCCAGGAGGCAACATGAAATTACAGCATAATGGCAGTGGAGAGTCTTCTGAAGACTTGATTGCCTTAATTATAGCAGTGCAGAGAAAGGGGGGAGGGGAGGGGGGGGGAGTGGGAGGAGGAAAGAGGAGGGAAACGAGGAGAAGAAAAGTAGGAAAGAAAGAAGGAGAGAGGTGATCGACTGGTGAGAGAGCCAGATGTTGCAGGTGTAATCCAGGTGTGCGCGTCTGTTTTGAGCACATAACCTCCTTCACTTTTCTAAAGGCGTGCACACATTTTAGCACATGCACTATCCCCGTGTAAGTGCATGTGCTGTTGCTGCAGAGTTAATACGGCTGCTCTTGGTCCATGTGAATGATGGGGCAAGCACTACGCTGAGAAATAGTCTCTCTTCCAGACAAGTGAGAATGTCTCCCTCTCAGATCTTACAAGCTGGCAGCCTATCTTAGGGATGCAAAACATAGCTTTCATTTTCCTCTGTGTCTAGACTGGCTTCTCAGTGCCTCTCCGCTGCGGTTTTTGTTCACTCGGGGAAGATTGTACCCTAATTCTCATGCCTCCAAGCCAGCGGGAAGTTTGTTTAGCCAGCAGTGTTGTGAAGTACCTGCGAAACCCCCACCACACACACACACACACACAGATTCACACACACACGCACACACACACACCTGTGTGTTGAGGTTGAGAGTTCAGCTGATTTTTCAGCATGGTGGACTTGATCGATCTCTCAGTTCAGGAAATTCCTGATTACCAGCCTTCATCCTGTTAGTCTTTTTTTTTTGAGAAGAGATTATACTTTTTATTTATGGTCACACATATATCACATTAAAATGTCAAATCTATTGTTAGGAATCCAATAGCTGAACAATATTGTTTTTCAATTTGGGATCTTCAGGCTAGTGATCATGTTTCATCCTTTAGAAAAATATTAGCGGCTTTTTTTTCCAGGATTTCAAGTGATGCAGTTTTAATTAACCTGTCGACTTTGTCTTAAAGATTGATTTATTATAGGTGGGTTGTGTAAAGCTCCGATCTTAAAAAGCTGCTGTCTGTAAATAGCTATCAGCGATGTTGATTTATGTGTATGGCTGCTAGTTCAACATCATCAAGATTGTAGGATGAATCTTAATTAAATTTTTATGCGTTAAATAATTTTCTTAAATAACTTCTCTTAAATAAACTGCTACCTGCCAAACTCTTTCACTCTGATGGCTGGGGGGGGGGGTCAATTTGAGCAATTTGGCGACTTGTCAGCACCTTTGTCCTTGAACTATTGGATTCCTGAAACGATAACATCTGCACGTCTAGATCTCATCATTAATCCTGAATGAGAGCATCAAAGTGTCAACTTGCATCGACTTCGCTATGATGAACTGAAGGAGCAGACTTCGATCTCAATGAATGAATGAAAGTTGACTTTTTTTTTTTTTTTTTTGGTAAAGTTGGCAGTGAAGGGCTGAGTGTTGTCTCTGCTCTGCTTGCACAATATCCCCCTTACACAGGAGCTCCGCCAATTAAAATCCTCACAGCCAGTTTGTCAGTGAAGTAAACCGTATTTCTTACTTTTTTTTTTTCAAACTTTGTATCAACATGATGATTTATATATATATATATATATATATATATATATATATATATATATATATATATATATATATACTACAACAGTCACAAAGCAGGAAGTATTTATCCTTCCTTTGGTGTCAGAGTTGTAGGGCTGAGAAGGAGATGTGTCATGTTTTTTAAAAGAGACAGTTTGCCTATGGCTGCATTTTTGTTGTCGTCAGGCAAGTCCCTGCACTGCAGCGCAGGCCTGCCCGAGTGGAGATTCTTTAGGAGGGAGATCTCCTTCTTCTGAAAGCGTCTTACCAAGAGCTATTAATTATTAACTGGGAGAGCTAACATCAAAGGAGCAGACTTGTGCTGAATTAAATGGGGGCTGGAGCCTGCCAGTGTGGAGCTGAGAGGGGGAAGGAAAAAAAAAAAACTGGGTGAGAGGGAAAAGCCGAGCGAGATTTCACCTCTCCTCGCTTCTGAACCTTCCAAGTGCAGAGAAAAAGTGAAAGAAGAAAGAAAAGAGCGAGGTTAGTTTATGTAAAAGAGGGAGGAAACTAAAAGAGAAAGTTGGAAGAGCTTTTGTATTCCTCGCTGATTTTGAACCTTGCAGATTCACTACCGGGAAAGATCGCATCGGTTTTGTGAGATTAATTAAGTCTTTAATGAGCTATGAAAGCCGGATTCATGAAAAACATCTCATCTTCGGATTAAACCAAGGGGAAATCTAATTGAGATGCAGCTCATACACTTCTTATGCAATATTACAGTTGAATTCATAAATGTTGGTACACATGCCACCCCTTATATCAAAAGCTTTTTGTTATTTTGGTCTATTTCCCTCCTGCTGTAACTTGTCTGTGCAGCAGTAGTCCCACATAACTCCTCATATGGGACGGTTTCTGCATCTGAGGCCAATTCTTGTGTTGTGCGGTGCTTTAGTTTACATTGAAAAATCTATAGAATGCTATATTTAGTGAGGTTATTGATTCTGGAGAGCACAGCACTCTTTCTTTCTTTGGAGGGAAAAAGACTGGTCTAAACAAGTGAAGTGTGTCATGTTGGTAAAACATTGGTAGAGTATAATCTGAATTTACTTTAGTGCCATGTGCTACTTCTTGGACAGCTGTAATTAATCATTAACCTCTTTCTAAAGATAATACGCACAGGAAGTAGGGAAAATGAAATGGGCATAAGGAAAACGAAAAAAAATAAGTTTCAAAGCAGGACAGGACTTACAGAGCTGCAAAGAGGCCGAATTATCTTCGGATGAGTAAAACAACAACAAGAAAAAATGTGTGTCAATTTGAAGAGTCTTTCAAGTCACATCAATCAAACTTCTTCTTCTTCAAAAAAAAGAGGAACACAAGTGGCAATTAGTCAATCAACTTTAAACCAATCAGTTAATGAGTTGTTTGGTCTGAAATGTCAGGTTGAAATGGGGCAAAATGTTGATCACTCTGTTTCACAAAGATAGAAGCTCAAAGGCTTTTCTTTTGTCCTGAGAAACAGTCCAAAACCCAAAGAGTTTACTATCACAGAGGAATAATAATAGTAATTTAAAAGAAAAAACTCCAACTGATGAGCAAACTAGTTTTATTCCTCACTATATTCTATAACATTAAGGACTGATTTTAATACGATAGTGGAAACTTGCTAGGGTCATAACAGCTGCTTGAGTGGACAAACATAACAAATGCAGATGTTTCCATATGAAGCCCGATGGCTTCGTTGCAGTGTTTGAGGAGTGTGAAAATCGCTTTCCACAACCATCATCAAAACGCACGAAATGGAAATCTCGAAATATCTTTTGGAAGAGCTCGCGATCGTCCCTCCAGGCGAGTCCTGTGGAGCGCTCGGGGCTGTTCTGGCCCCCTCGTAGTCGACCGAGAACCTGGCTTAAGAGTTTATTTCCTGGTCAAGAGCTGCAGAAACGTCCCACTGTTGAGTGTCGTTACCTTAAAATTCAACCTGATGTGTTGTAAAAAGAGCAACCCCCCCCCCCCCGCACATACCACTCCCTCCCATCTCCTCTCCCTGTCCTCTGTAAGGCTGCAGACTGGAGCGCTGACACTCTCCAGCCACTCTACAAGCAGAGTCACAGCACTGTACATTATCACTTTGATCCCCCCACCCCACCCCCCCGCTCTTCCCTCCAGTTATGAAGAGTGCTGGCAAGAGCCCAAGGGCACTTGATAATACCAGGATATGATCCCAGCCGCTCTTTTAGATCATGTAGTGCAGACATCAAAAACCTTGTCTAAATAGGACACCGTGAATCAAGCAGGGTGAGGACGGGTTGTAGGGGAAAGCAGGAGTTAAGATAATGGAACTTTTTTTTTTTTTTTTTTCCGCCGAAGAGGGGAAGCCAATTTGGATCTGCGAGGAGATACTTGAGGTTCTGCAGATCCAAGCATTTCCTTTATCTTTCGCCTTCAGCAGAAGTCTTCAAAAGACCTCTCTGCTGTGACTTTCTCCGCTCTCGGATGAAAAGGAGCCTCAGATTCGAAGCGGTTGGAAAACCCTTGATAACTTTGTTCCAACTTTTCCTGAGCGCGTGCACGCACGCACGCACGCACTGCATGGGCAGAATTCAGCTGAGATTCCATGTGAAGTGAGTCAGCGGCGCATGCATCGCTTCTTTGATACAAGGATGAAACTGTTATAGTGTCTGTCATGCCGTCAAGGGTAATGTGATGCACATTTACACGGAACGGCATCCTGAAAGACCTAGACCACATGTGCACAAACGCAGCAAATGCTATCACTACTACTTGACTCGTTGGGTTTTCTGTCACTTCTCTTCCTCATTGGCGTTCCAGATGATCCGTGGTCACACCCGGGCAGAGAACTCCCCCTAGTGGCTTCAGTTTGAACGTGACAGCTTCAAACAGGGAGAATGCAGTTCATAGAGAAGAATGGACTCATACGGGTCCTTGCTTTTTCCTTTTTCACACGTCTTAATGGTTGCTTTTTTTCTGTGTGTGTGTGTTTGTCCGTTTGCAGGCAAAGCGAGCAGTGCAGAGGGGAGCCACGGCCGTCATCTTTGATGTGTCGGAAAACCCGGACGCCATCGACCAGGTTTGTGCAGACCTAAAATTACCCAGGCATTCACACACACGCTCACGTTTCAACAACGGCGAAACGCTTTAAATGCGTCCCGCTCCGTCTGTTAAAGACACTCGGGCCTTTCACTCGGGACTGGAGCTGTTTGCACAAACAATGATCTTTCTATCTTTTAGTTCCGTTCAAAAGCACGCGGATCAGCGTCGCTCATTCAACCATCATGGGCCTTTTTGAGCTCTCTAACTTGCGTTTTGTGAGAGCATGTTGCGCTGCAAGAGGGCTGCAAATGGATATCCGGGTTCGGCTTTCACTAGACGGTGACCAAACTCTGTTGAGCACATAATTGCACAGGTAGCGCACATTACCTCACCCCCCTGAGACCACGGATCCGTACACATTTGGAGGGAGAACATGGGTATTGTAGGCAACTGTTAGAACATAGTATATTTTGTTGTCACACACACACCCAGACACTCACATTCCTGCTTCTTCAACTCTTTTCTGGCTCCTGTGTCTTTTGCCGTTGAGAGGTATAATACACTGAGTTGCTCGTCTGAGTGCCTTTGTCGCAAGAATTCTCCTGTGGTATTCATCCTCGCCACGCCAGGCCTGGACTTGCAGGTTTGTTTTTTTTTGTTTTTTTTTTTCTTCCCTCCCTTCCTCGCCTCTTCTTTTCTGCCGCTGGGTCGTAAAGCGCGTAGCTGAGAGATAAAAGGGATTGCGTGGAGACCACATGAAAGGCAGCGCTGGGCGGCTGTGTTAAATTCCCCCGAGAGGCTTTTCCAGTCAGAGCGGCCCGATCAGCAGAGACGAGACCCACAAGGCCGTGGGGCAGGGAGGAGGAGCTTAAGGAGAATTAAAATACCGAGGCCGGAATTAAGAGAGAATCTCTGTGAAGTTAATGTACTTGACCTCTGTTTCTTCTTTTTTACAAATCATTTTTATAATGAAATGAGAGGCTTGTGGCTCAAACACTTGTTTGGGAGAAAAGCTTGTGATAGGGATGTCAACAATCAAATTTAATTGCAGAAGGATTTTATGGTCAATAAAATGTTTTGTAGATTTGCAGCAATACCTGGTTTGCACCACTAAGCGGAGCCTTTAAAGTTGGGTTACAGGTGCGTTCAATGACTGTATGTAAAACAAACGCACCTTCCTGCTGCAAAAACAATTCCTTCATTTTTGCTGTATAATAAAACAATTAGGTTTGACATCTCAAGATGAATATGAAGCAGAGATCAGCATTTCAGCTTTTATTTCAAGGTACATCGAGATATGATAAGTGAATAATACACTAGCGTTGCTTAGCCTTGCTTCCATTTTTGCCCCGGTAGCCACTTGTGGTGTTGCAGTGAAAAATCCCCCATCACCTGCTAAACCAGCATCTTGAATAGAAGCAGCTGTTCTGTTAATGGAGGCTGAGAGTGTCAGACAGCAGAAAACAGCAGCGACATGCTAATATCCAGAACAAGCAGGACTCTTAATTTCATATTTCTACATAATCAATACAAAACTGACAAACTGGATAAGTGGCGCCTGCTCCAAGTGTAAACAGACTGATAAAGGACTGATGAAGTGGCAGTGCCGTCTGTTGCAGCTGTTTCCAGCTGTTTCCAGCTGCAGTGAACACATGCGTCACTGATGCATCCAGATGATCAAGATAATTTGACATAAAACCACTCACAGTGAAGTCCATCTTGTGATAATGTTGAGGGGTATTTTCTATCAAAGGTTACAGCAATTTCATGTTAATTCCTTGTTAGATGTGTCCAGAACTAAGTGGGATCTAATTTTCAAAAATGTTGAACTATCTCTGTAACGCAAGCTAATGTAAGCAGCTAACTGCTGCTAGCAGGGCTGCAGCAGTTAGCTTCTAACATTAGCTTAACAAGCACTGAAAAGCTTTGTGTATAAATGTTGAAAATGTGTCACTTTCTCTACACCACGACTCAACTCAAAATAAAATTCCGGTATCATTTAACATTAAAATAAATAAAATCAAACGTTGTTTAAAACCCACTTTCCCACATTTCACAACAACATAACAAAAAGTTAGCAGAACTCTTTTCCATTGTATTGAACCACAACTTAAAGGTTTAGGTATTAATAAATCACTGAATTAGCTATTTTAGAGCATGTTTTGCTTTGTTGTGCTAACTTACATTATTGCCTTAAATATCAATTTATATTTTCAAGTTTTAACAATGTAAATTAACGTTTTAGGCCAAAAAATACTAGTTGGCTTTTTTTGCAACTGCCGTCAGTTGATCAGAGAAATCGTAAATGTATTGTTAGTCCAAGCTAGAGTCTTGGTGGAGCCATTTCTCAAAGAGGGGGCAGTGCACTAAAATCGAGATCAAAAGTTCCAACATCTATACTTTGAGACCAGAACGTACAGTTTTTCTCCGGGGAACATGACGACAGCAGAAGAAATAGAAATGCGACTATCCTCGGTATTTCCCTTGAGCTTTTCAAATTACAGATGAGCGAGCGCAAGAGAGAGTGAGAGAGACTCGCGAGCACGAAACAAAGCCGTCAGGATCTCTGTGAAGCTGTGATGTCACAACTATACATTCACTGCCCCACCCACCCATTGACAGCCATTAAAAGAAAGAAGGTTGAAAAAAGAGATGTTACTGACTATACTGAGATGATTTTAAACCTCAGATATATCTTTTAGCATATCAACCATGTAAATAAAATCCAGATAAAGGGAACGATATGGGACCTTTAATTCCCCTTAAAATGAATGTCTGCTTGTCCTTTGACACACATTATGTCTAATAAAAAAAGCATTTCATATTTCAGTTTTGTCTGCAATTCCTGCTTCTTATTCTATTATTCATCTCCTATCAACTTCAGTGACACTCATAGTTTAATATTGAAGTGGTCACTTATCATAGCTTTTACAAAGTGACAAATTTGACTAGTTTAGAATGTCCACTTATTTCCTTCAATAGTTTAAAGACTGGAAAACCTCTATAACAACATTTAGACACTTCTCTTGAATACACACATACCATGAAACCAAAACCTATAAACGACATGGCCACTCAACATCTGAATTATTATGTAAAGGTAGTTTAATGGTGTTGAATGTGTTTTTCTCTGTTCTCTCCTCAGCTGAATCAGGTTGCTGAGGATCCCCTGAAGCGGCCGGTTGTGTACGTGAAGGGAAACGACGCCGTCAAGTTGATGAACATCGTCAATAAGCAGAAAGTGGCCCGAGCTCGGATACAACACAGGCCTCCCAGGGTAAGGAATCTCCCCAAACTCAAAAGCCACTGTGTGTAGGTTGCGTGTGATACATCCGAGGCTCTTCTGAGGAACGTGAGGAAGCGGCAGACGTGTTGCTCCAAACGGCGCTGGAAAAGTTTTTAGATGTGAAGACAAACGACAAATTCCAGCTGTGAAATCTGACCCGTTCCCTTTCTTCTCCGCTCTCCGCCGCCCCAAGGCCCAGGACTTTTTTCGCAGGCACTGTGAGAGATTAATATCGGCCATTCAAAGAGCTGTTTGTTTGCTTGGAATATTTGATAAGAGACCAGCACACTTTGAGGTCAAATAGCTTGACATAATGAAAGCCCGAGAGAAAGGACTTGTCCGATAACTGAACGTTTTCTGGGAGAATTTAGCAATCTGACCTTTCCCAGTGGATTTTAAGCAGATGTCGGGGACATGCTGTTTTTATTTCTGCATCTTGAACTCTGCAGAACCATCTTATTTGTGTAGGAGCTGTAGGAGTAACCAGAGGAAATCACTAACATAGACTCATTTCCTATCAATTTATGAGAAATGAATTGGCATTTGTTCTAGAAAAGCACCGTCAAATTACGTGTAAAGTATTTGTTTGCATAATACTCAACAGACCTGTTACAGCAGCTGAATGCGAAGATAATTTGAACAAATGTGTGTTTTTCTCACCCTCTCCTGTTTCACAGCAGCCCACGGAGTATTTTGACATGGGCATCTTCCTGGCTTTCTTCGTGGTCGTGTCGCTGGTTTGCCTCATTCTGCTCATCAAGATCAAACTCAAGCAAAGGAGGAGCCAGGTTAGTATCAAACATCATCGCTGGAGCATGCAGCTGTCAAGAATCAACAACTTGGAGAAACATTTTACATTACACACAGACACATGGTACCATTAGAACACTAGAGTGATAGTTGCTGGAAATGGGCCTCTATACACATATGGAGATATTGTGCCAAAAACCAGACACTTGCAGATAGAATTTACCACATTGGCAATGTATAGAGTGTATTTCTGATTATTTTCAAGTTATTTTCATTGAAAAAGACAATGTTTTTCTTTTAAAAATAATGACATTTGACTAAGTGACCCCAAACTTTAAACAGTAATGTATATGTATTATTCCAAGTTCCAAACACACAAGTTCCTTGTTTTTCCTGCAATACGGCTTCACTGGGAGTTGCAGGCGTTGAGTCAGGCGACGGTAGCTCTCGCCGCTGATTGATTCCTCTCGTGTGCTGACAAAAAGCTCTCAGTGGAGGCTTAAATCGGGCGCATGAATCAGGATTAGCATTTAATTAGCGCCGATGAGAGGTTGGTTGTTGGAGCCAAACAAACAGAGATGTCAGGACAGAACAGAAAACCTGTAGCCGCATCAGTTAAGACGGGTGGAATATTGCCAGTATGTGTGTGTGCATGTGTCTTAACTGTATTTGTTTTTCTGTGGGGTTGTATGATGGATGTACACCTACGTATGTGTGTGTCAGCGGTGTATGACTTGGTTGTGACTTCCTTTGGCAGTTAATTAACACCAGGGTCACATGTAACAACCTTTTCCTTCCTGAAATGTGAAAAATTAATAAGCTGCTTGTGGAAGGTAAATATAGTTCCTGGCATACCGACTTTTCAAAATCCAATTTAACTGTGGGGAGAAAAAAAAAAAAGAAAGCAAACACAATTTACAAACCACATCTTTGAGAATTTTAGGTTCAGCGAATGATTCCTTGAGGGTTTGCCCACACAGCACTAGTTAATTATATACCAATTTTGAAATTCTCCATGTTTCATGTTTTGTCAACCCTGCGATGAGAATGATTTTCATGCCAAAGTTCATTACTCTCTTGCTGACCAGGATATCCACGTGTTTTAAAAAGTCTACAATTATGTCGTTTCGAAGCAACATTATGGGAGAAACCGCCACCAGAGAGAGCAGTTTAGCAAAAGCCTGAGCATAAATAATTCTAATTACACATACAAAAGCGCATGTACACTAGCAATTAAGGCAGCGGTTTGTATGTCTGTGATGGCATTAACCTCATGTGAGCCGTTACATTTAATCCTAATAAGCAGTTCTGTATCTGTCGCCATGTTTTAATAAGTAACATTATTAAAGCAGCAAATTAGAGATAAAAGAGAGTTCAGGGTTGATAATTCATCAGTGAAACATTGCAAAATGATGCACTGTTTCTAAGTGCGAAGTCTCACATTAAGATGGAACACAGTTCATGCTTAAATACTAATGAACAGTGACATACAGACACTTTTGCAGGATATTGGCTTTAAAATATCTTTGAGTTGACAGCTTTGTCATTTTTATGACTTAGCTCCTGTCCACATGTTGGAACGTGTTGGTCATGGCCTTATCTTGTGGCTGATATTTGCCAGCTTTCATGTCAAATTCTACAAAAAGGTCTTTTTTCCTTTAGGTTAAACATTGACCTTGTGCACCTTTCCTCCCTCGCCACAGAGCTCGATGAACAGGATGGCCATCCAGGCTCTGGAAAAGATGGAGACACGCAAGTTTAAGGCCAAAGGAAAGGCTCAGCGCGAGAGCAGCTGCGGCGCCTCCGACTCCCTGAGCAGCAGCTCCACTTCTGACTGCGCCATCTGCCTGGAGAAGTACATCGATGGGGAGGTAAGAAAAGACACTTCACTCTAATCAGGGTTCCTACCGGCTTCTTTTAAGGTATTATTTCCCAAATTCATAAATTACATTCTTTCAAGATTTTTTAAGACCCTATGGGAACCCTGTCTAGTTTGATATATTTGACTTCTTTAGCTTTGCTTGACATTACAATGTATTGTTGTTCTATTTACCCAGCATGAAACCATTTGGCTATTTATGGCAATATTTTTTCCATTACAATTGTAAAATATGGGGTCTTTTTGAATAGACTATCACCCAATGTATTTTTTTTAACTTGAACCTTGTGAGCAACATCTGACACAGAGGTAACCTCCATTGGAGAATTTCTTTTTCAAAGCACCTTACTGCATAAGTGCGCCATGGTGGAGCCTGACCGCTTTGCTCTGGCAGCCTACGTGTGGTCATCTACCCGCTGAGCTTGTTTTCTTTTTCCTTGCATATTCTGTAGACATGAAACATAATGCAGTGATGTGGACAATAGAATGGAAGTTCCCCTGATGTGCTTGGGGACCACAGTCCTGCGGTCTTCGGTGACGTTCTTTTCCGGGCGCCTTTTTAGATGTTTAGGTCAGTCTTTCAGAGCACCTGGAGAGATAACGGTACCCAGAGTGCATCGGGTTGTGATTAGGCTTCCTGTTTTCACATGTGGCCTTCTTTAATCCTTAAAAGGAGCCATCCCATTGTCAAAATATGTATCCTAATCTGGACTTTGATGGTTTACTGTAACAGCATTGCTCATCCTCATTCATGGATGCTGGAGGGACAAACCCAAATGCCCAGGGGGACATAGTTGGTGTGGGTGTGTGTGTGTGTGTGTGTGTGTGTGTGTGTGTGTGTGTGTGTGTGTGTGTGTGTGTGTGTGTGTGTGTGTGTGTGTGTGTGTGTGTGTGTGTGTGTGTCCTTTTTTTGTGGTAATGTGTCTCTTCGGTAAAGGAGAAGAAAACACAACAAAGCATGGCGCCAGGATTGCACAGAGGAAGTGGCGATATAAAAGGCTGAATGGCATCAAAGCGTTTTTTTTGAGCAGTGAACCAAGCAACAAAAGCTTGGGTGGAAAAGAGCCCAAAGATGAGTCACATTAAGCCACAGAGTAAAGTATTTATGAAGGTGAAAGAGCTCTCACTGGAAAAGAATATTTCAATTCATATTCATAGTGTTCCTGCTTTTGTGTACTGGAATGCCAATTCTCAGTCTGAATGTAAAAGTGTTGCATTCTTTTCATATCAATCCTCAAGTGTACGCCTCTTGTTTGTTTTGTTCCAGTAAGCGGTGACATTGAGCATCAAAGTTGTATTTGTACTGCGGTGTGGCATCTAGTTAAGAGTTTTGTTTGTGGCATGATGTGAAACTGTTGCCACAGCTGAGGGTTCTGTGTGGCTTTGCTACCCCCTTCTGGACATTTAGGCCCCCTTAAATTCACTGGGAAATGAAACCCTGTTGAAATGTGTAGAATTTGAGAATTCTTGTTGCCTTGGAAATGTACGTCATTAACCTTAATGTAACCAAATTACTTAAATGAGGTGCAGCTATCTTTTCACTTGTTCTGATTGATGCAAACCCTGAAATGGTTTTAATATTTTTAAATTCCAATAATGGGTAATAAAAGAAATTGTATACAAATCCTATCCTACTATTCCTGTTTATGCTGCCATTTGTTTTCAGTAGATGGACAATACGCCCCATATCAGCATTAAATTGTGTATTGTATTGTGTTTTTCCCTCCAGGAGCTGCGGGTTATCCCCTGTGCACACAGATTTCATAAAAAATGTGTTGATCCCTGGCTGCTCCAGCATCACACCTGTCCCCACTGTAGACACAACATCATCGGTAAGTTATTGCACGATTTGTAATCTATTTGATTTACATGAAATACCCTTTGTCTGTAACAATGACATCATTTACCTGATGATGTTAACGGCACTGGACCCATTCATAAAAAGGTGATTTTCTTCTGTAAAATTCTAAATGTTAAATTTTATTTTCAACAGAGCAAAAGAAGGGAAATCCTGGACCAGCTTGCATGGACCCCGGCAACCCGGTCCACAGTCGGCAGCAGAGGGTGGTGCTGCCGGTCCATTATCCTGGCAGGGTGCACCGGGCGGGCCAGGTGACAGCCTACCCAACCAGAACCAGCATGGACCCCCATGGCAACCCCATCACCGTGCTCACCGTGGACCAGCACCCAGATCCCCAGGGTTTGTACCCGTCCCAATCAACCTCCGCCTTCCTTCGGAGCTACCACCCCACCCTCCACCTGGACCACTCGCTCAACCCCCACCACTGCGGCCTGGAGCACCGTGGACCCCCCGCCTACCAAGCACAACCGCACCACGCTGCTTTTAAACGGCCCAAGTTCCACGGGCGCAACTTTTCCAGAGCGGCCTGCTTCTCGCAGTACGAGACTATGTACCAGCACTACTATTTTCAGGGGCTGACGTTCCCTCAGCAGCCCGAGGGGGGCCAAGGGCCCGCGTTGGCGGCGCAGCTCGGAGGAGGGGCTCATAAGGGCCACCACAGCAGGGCCTTCCAGCAGGGGCTGTTATACCCCACAGTGGTACACATGGCGCCCGCCTCTTCCTCGAGGATAGGCGACACCAGCAGCACTTCCGGCCTGAGCTGTTACCACGGCCACCGCTCCGTGTGTAGCGGGTACCTCGCCGACTGCCCCGGCAGCGACAGCAGCAGCAGCAGCTCGGGCCAGTGTCACTGCTCCTCCAGCGACTCCATGTTGGACTGTACCGAGGTCAGCAACCAGGGGGTGTACGGCAGCTGCTCCACCTTCCGCAGCTCGCTGAGCAGCGACTACGACCCTTACGTCTACCGAAGCAAGAGCCCGTGCAGGGGCTCGGCGGGGGAGGCGGGGGCCGCGGCCTGCACCTCGGTTCCCGCCGAGGACTCCTCTTCCCCTGCCCCCTTGGGACACGACTGCCTCCAGCTTCCTCCTGGGGCTTCGGGATATAACTCGGGGGACCACCTCTCCAACTGCAGCTTGGAGCCCAACTACAGCAGTCGCTCATCACTGGAACCCAGGGAGAACACTAGCACTACCTCAGCCGGGCCTCCGGAGGCTACCGGAGCGGACAGGGGGAAGGGGCCGCAGGACGAGTCGGGGGAGCTCGGGGCGGCGGCCTGCAGCTGCTGCTTCGAGGTGCTTCCGCCCAACGTGGAGTGCAAAGGGCAGGACTTGGACCAAGCCGGGCCTCTGGCCTCGGGACGCTGTCACAGGGGGATGGAGTTTCCGAACTCCGCCTCCAAGAACTACTTTGCTCCTGAGCACATGTGCCCTTCCTCGGAGCAGGTGAGCTACGAAGGGCTGCCGTGCTGTTTCTACAAAGAGATGAAGGTCCACAGGGCCGCGGCGGGGCGCTACGCAGAGGACTACGCCGTTAACGTGCAGTACGCGCACGCAGACTCGGAGGCCTGCTCCGGACAGGCCTGCTGCGAACTCAACCAGAGGATACCCATAATTCCTGAGGACACGGATTGTGAAATGGGCACAGGGGCGGAGACCCAGAGCAGTCTGTTGCCCGTCAGTGTCACGGCGGACCCAGAGGTGCGGACAGGGGAGCGGCATGAGCCCAGGGAGGGATACTTCACCTCGGGACAGTTTAGAGGTCAGCCATACCCTCAGGAGGAGGAGACCAGGGCTTTGTTTCACCCTCAGCTCTCTGTGAGCCCCAATGCATTGGGAAGCAGCACGACAAATGATGGAGGCCTGGGTATATGAACATGAGTCCAGAGAAAAGGAACTCAGTCAAAAAGTATGTATTTGGTACCGCATCAGTCAGTCAATCATTGAATCCCTCAGTTGCCTTGTTCTAACCGTGCTCGCTGAGTGCTGAATGTTTTCATCATAGATTGTGTGGATTTCTACTGAAATGGCCTGTTATTTCTAGATATACAGTGTATCAAGTTCATTCCTGTGGCCACGAATGTCTCAGAAATTAAGAGTGGTTGGTATTGGCATCTGCTGCCATTCAAGGTTTAGGCCCCTTCAATGCTAAGAAAAATCGGGCCCATTTCTTTGTGAGATTGTTCAGACTTTGTCAAAAACAGCCAGACTCCATCTTCTGTGCAAGATCTAGGAATACAAGAGTTTTTGTTTTCTAATAAAATAAAAAAGTATACTCTTAATTCACAAACATCTACATGTATACATTTTGTATATGTGCGCACATGAACACTGACTGCCTATAAAGCTTCAACCACCAACTCAAATAGGTTGTATGGACATAGCTATACCAAAACAGAAAGACATGATTGTTTTTTTTTTTTCTTCCTTTTTTTTGTTTTCAAGAGCAGGGAAATGGGTCTAAGTGTCTGTGACCCACACATTTCTCTGAGGAGAAGAAGCTATATTACAGAAAAAAAAATGCATAGAAATGTGAATGCAAGGCTGACACTGGTCTCTATTCAATATGATACAGAATTTGTTTTATGCATTGCATTTCTGTCCAGTAGTGGCCTACCTGTATGAGATGTGCCAGAGCAACATGAAAGCCTTATGCTGGTAAGCTATTTGTAGCAATATCTAAAGACACTGCACCACTTTTGGTCGATTCCCAGACTTAAAGTGGCAGTGTCACGGGGTCAGTAGATTTCTTCAGATGTAGAGTGTAGCACTCTACCTCTTGTTTGGAAGCCCTTAAAACGTGTATTTTTGCTGTCACTTACCCGATTTCCTCCGTGAGGCATGCTCTAATAAATATCTATGGTTCTTAAGATTCTAGCATGTATCAAAAGGCCAAAGGAAAGTAGCTGGAAAAGACTCATATTTCATAAGGGTTCCTTATTGTACTGTGACTTTTTTTTTTTTTAAACAATGCAGTTTTACATACCACAGTCTATCCGTTTGAATCATATCGTGCCGTGCATAATACATACTCGTGATATCAATGCTTGTCATTCATGCCTTTCTGTTTGTCCTGCAGACTGTTTTTATACTGTTTCTATGAAATATACACATTCTCTACACAGAGGAAAACCTTCTGAAATAACCCTATTTATAAAGTTAACCCAGTGCTGTAATCAAGTGAGAATCTAATCTTGCCTTTTGCATAGAGATATGTACCTACTGCAAATATAACATTTTGGGGTACTTGAGTCACTATTTAATTTTTTTTGTTATTGTTTCTAGCACTTAAGAAGATTAAAATGTGTACAAAAATTAATATTTTTTCATTTTTTAAGAATATAATTATTTTCTGTCATTACCATTACAAATGTTTAAAAAAAAGGCTAGAAATCAATCTGTGTATATTTCTGTACCTGTATAGCAACACATTTCATAAATGGAAATATGTTCTCTGAATATTTATTTACTAATATATTTATCTTTAAGCCATGTCTTATGTTCAGAGTGTATGAACGTTTGAGTTATTTGGTTGCTTTTTATTTTGAGAAAAATCACTAACATGAGACTTTGTATATACATGGTAATTGCACACAAGACGATTAAATCTTCTCTGACCAAAAAAACGATTTTAAAACTTTAGTACCATACAGTTTTGTAATTAAAGTGTACAAAGATCTGTAAAATATACAGTTTTATTCAAGTAACTCGTGTTGATGTGTCCTCCTTCACGTTTAACATCATTTCCACAGGTATTTTCTGTTTGAAATAGTGTTAGCAGTAAGAGTTAGAACCCCCACCATTTACAGGATTTATCATTTATTACAAAATGTAGATGGTATCAAAAAAAAGCTATTTTTTACAGTACATTAAATGTGTTTTCTGACCTCATATTCATATTGTCATCATCAAACAACAGTTTCTTACACAGGCAGAAAATCCTGAAACACCAAGTCAGGGTCTTTTGTTCATTTGCCAGTTTTGGAAGAGGATTTCATAGCTTGAAACCAGAATGAAGAGCCACCACACCACCAGTGAGGTTGGAGTAATGCACGCAGTAGAATCCTGCATCCTCAATCATTTGTTTAAACTCCTCCTGCAGAAGAAAAATAGCAGAAATGAGACCAATGATCCACTTCACACCTGGATCTACTCGTCGGAAGACGATCTGTCGCGGAGCAAGATGTGGAGATCATGGAGGAGGAACGGCCCAAGGAAGATTCTGGAGAGGAAAGACACAAAACCCCTTGACCAAACTTAGAAGACGTATTCGCGTTCAAACGCAAAATAGGCACTAACATTATAATGCTGTGTAAAATGCGCCTGCCCCGTAGAATGGAGCGTTCAGCATACACTACATCAACATCTAATTTACGAAAGCATGTGGCGGAAAGTTGGCGCTTGTGCTTTTGTGTCTTACATCATCAGTATATTTATTGTTTGGTTAAAAAAAATCCCAGATAAAAACCTCCATATGTAAGAATAATGTGCCTTCATGATACCATTATTTTCCACCCTGATCAAGTGAAGTAGACGTGGGATTACTTGCCTTTACGTTACTTTTTCCATCTCTGATTAAAATAACATATTGGTAATTATTATTATATACACATATATTGGTAATTAGTAGCATTATAACTATATTAACGATTTAAAATTGTTTGAAAATCGGTTGCAAACTGAGTTCTGTTTATTTTAATAGTTCATCCACTCGAAGGGAGGGGGTGGACCTTAGCAAGATGGCCGCGGCTGATTGGGCAGTGTCTACAGAGATGATCGCTGCTGATTGGTCGGTGACTCAGACCACTTCCTGGATTTGGGAGCTGGAGGAGAGGAGGGAGGAGCCGAGGCCGCCTTTCGGGGGCGGGGCTTGTAACGGCTGCTTTGACCCGGGTGGCGGGTGGTCCGCGGTCCCGAGACTTCTGAGACTGAACCTCAGACGACATTCCGCGAAATTATCAGCTTTTCTGATTTTACTACTGATGTTTTAGGACAAAATGAACATTTTGTTTGTGTTTATAAACTACTGACAACATTTACCTAAAATTCCAAATAAAAACATTATCGTTTACAAGCATGTATTTGCAGAAAGTTCAGAAATCAATATTAAGGTCCATGTAAAAAGTGTACTCTGAATACTGCTTTAATGTGATTACTGCTGTAATCTGATAACCAAAGTAATCTAAAATTGCAAAAGTAATCTAAAACATCAAAGTAATCAGATTACTCAAAGATAATCTGATTACTTTGGTGTAAACAGATTACTTTTGTAATCAGATTACTTTGGGGTAATTGGATTGCTTTTATAATCTGATTACTTTGGTGTAATCAGATTACTCTTGTAATCAGATTACTTTGGTGTAATTGGATTACTCTTGTAATTAGATTACTTTTGTAATCTTTTTTTGTTGTTCCCGCCTGATTAAATCAGATTACAGCAGTATGACAGTAATCAAATCATTAAAGTAATCAATTTACCCCAAAGCAATCCCATTATTTCAGAGTAATCTGATTACAAAAGTAATCTAATTATGCCAAAGTAATCAGATTACTTTTGTAATTAGATTACTTTTGTAATCTGGGTACAAAAGTAATCAGATTACAAAAAGTAATCTGATTACTTTGACATAGATTACCTTTGTATTTAGATTACATTTGTAATCAGATTACTTTTGTAATCAGATTACTTTGGGGTAATTAGATTGCTTTTGTAATCTGATTACTTTGGTGCAATCAGATTACTCTTGTAATCAGATTACTTTGGTGTAATTGGATTACTTTTGAAATTAGATTACTTTTGTAATCTTTTTTTGTTGTTCCCGCCTGATTAAATCAGATTACAGCAGTATGACAGTAATCACATCATTAAAGTAATCAATTTACCCCAAAGCAATCCCATTATTTCAGAGTAATCTGATTACAAAAGTAATCTAATTATGCCAAAGTAATCAGATTACTTTTGTAATTAGATTACTTTTGTAATCTGGGTACAAAAGTAATCATATTACAAAAAGTAATCTGATTACTTTGACATAGATTACCTTTGTATTTAGATTACATTTGTAATCAGATTACTTTTGTAATCAGATTACTCTGAAATAATGGGATTACTTTGGGGTAAATTGATTACTTTGATGATCTGATTACTTCTGTGATCTGATTACTGTCGTACTGCTGTAATCTGATTTAATCAGCAGGGAACTCAGTCTTTCGGGGAGGTTTTTTTCTCCGTCACGTCCATGTCCTCTTCTTCCTCTACCTGGGCTCAGCGGATGACGTCATTATCTTATAATAAAAAAAACGGATGGAAAGTAACGAATTACATTTACTCACGTTACTGTAATTGAGTAGTTTTTATGAGTAATTTGTAATTTTCTAAGTAGTTTTTGAAATATGTACTTTTTACTCACGTACATTTTGAGTATTTTACTTCGCTACATTTGAACCCCCTCACGTTACTGAGTACAATAATGATAGTGAAAAAATTAAATGCGGGTGCACGGTGTCCCGGAAGTGAAAGTCAATTGCGCGGCCACGCCTTGCGCGCTACTTTAATCCACTTCACATCTGGATCTCGTCGGAAGACGGTCTTCCTGTCTCCTTCTTTTTCTTCTTCTTCTTCTTCTTCTTCTTCTTCACAGTAACATGGCCACTTTCACCCAATAATCATCAGTTCTGCTCATTCTCTCAACATCCAGCTACAGGATTCACAGATTTTAAAGCACAATAAAACTGCAAATATAACATTTTGGGGTACTTATGTCACTATTTAATTTTTTGTATTGTTTCTAGCACTTAAGAAGATTAAAATGTGTACAAAAAATATTTTTTCATTTTTTAAGAATATAATTATTTTCTGTCATTACCATTACAAATGTTTAAAAAAGGCTAGAAATCAATCTGTGTATATTTCTGTACCTGTATAGCAACACATTTCATAAATGGAAATATGTTCTCTGAATATTTATTTACTAATATATTTATCTTTAAGCCATGTCTTATGTTCAGAGTGTATGAACGTTTGAGTTATTTGGTTGCTTTTTATTTTGAGAAAAATCACTAACATGAGACTTTGTATATACAGTTTTGTAATTAAAGTGTACAAAGATCTGTAAAATATACAGTTTTATTCAAGTAACTTGTGTTGATGTGTCCTCCTTCACATTTAGCATCATTTCCACAGGTATTTTCTGTTTGAAATAGTGTTAGCAGTAAGAGTTAGAACCCCCACCATTTACAGGATTTATCATTTATTACCAAAATGTAGATGGTATCAAAAAAGGGTCTTTTTTTACAGTACATTAAATATGTTTTCTGACCTCATATTGTCATCATCAAACAACAGTTTCTTACACAGGCAGAAAATCCTGAAACACCAAGTCAGGGTCTTTTGTTCATTTGCCAGTTTTGGAAGAGGATTTCATAGCTTGAAACCAGAATGAAGAGCCACCACACCACCAGTGAGGTTGGAGTAATGCACGCAGTAGAATCCTGCATCCTCAATCATTTGTTTAAACTCCTCCTGCAGAAGAAAAATAGCAGAAATGAGACCAATGATGTGACACTACTGCAAAAGTCTAATTGATATTTAGAAAACAGATGTAGCAAGTAACAAATGCTGCTGAAACAATTAGTTGATTAACAGAAAACGGCAAAGATGCTGGATAGAGTCATTTATACACTATGTGTTTTGTGCGTTTGTTGCGTACAAGAATGTGTTATATCAAATGTAATTTCTGCTCATCAGACCAAACAAAGCACAGACTATATTACAGAGTATATTAAATCAATTTTAAAATATATAATCATGAAAGATTTATCTAAAAATCGAAATAGTCTACAATCCTCTAATTAAGAAAGACTAAACAAAAATTTAAACTACAGAAAGTAATACAACCAGCAAAAGATAATAATAAATAAATAATTTAATTGGCAGAAAAAAAGATAAAGGAATGCACTTCACTCACCTGATCAGGGAACTTACGGATGCTCTCTACCAAATACTGGTAGGACTTCCAGTCTCCAGCTATCACCTCTCCCAAAACTGGAATCATTTGGAAACTGTAAGCATCATAAAGCCTGAAAAATACAAGTAGATACAAGATGAGTAGAGCCAAAAACTTCTCTTAGAGCAACACACCACTACATTTCTAATTTAATGCTTTTTTAAATAAAGTTTTAGTTCATATAGCTATAAATAACTGGCATGCTCTTTAAAACTCTAAGCATGTAGCACGTCTGTAGCATGCTGCTTTGGAGATGTATTTGGAATTATTAGTCAATCACCTAAAAGGTTGTAGTTTCTGGCGGCATCTAGTGGTGAGGTAGCAGAATGCAAACAACTGTAGTGTATTAGAGAACCTACAGTCACCTTGAAATAAATGAATACCTGTGCACATCTTAAGAGGGATAACACAGCCCTGTATTAAAAAAGGCGAGGGTCAACTATACCGGCATTGAATTTTAAGGTTTATTGGTGTGTGTCGTTTTTTATTTTGGTGTCTCATTATATTTTGGACCTGCTTCTGTAACATGTGAATTCTCAGGATCAATGAAGTTTCATCTTCACTGATAAATCAACCTTTTGATAGTTACAAGGCTGATATACAGTATATTCACAGCAAAGTCATCCATCATGAGCGCCCCGCTCCTCCTCACCTTGCCAACACAGGATTTGTCACTTTGCTAAACTCCAAGCACATGAACCGGCCACCAGGCTTCAGGACCCGCAGGGCCTCCTGCAGTGCCTGAACAAAAGTAGACATAATGCAGAAATGACGACTCAATGAACACAAAACATATCAACATGATTCCTGATTATCAATTAATCGTTTAAGTAATTTAAGTAAATGTAAATTTAAGATCATAGGATTTATGGACAATTTGCTATCACCTTCTTTGGGACATTATTTTAATATGAATGTGAGATATTTTATAGAAAAATAAATGAAAACATTGAGTTATTGGGAAAAAAATAGTTTATAAAATAATGAACAGAATTGTTAGCTGCTAACTAAATAATAAATAAAGTATTACAAAAAAAAAGCTGTATTTTCAGGATTTTTTTAATACAAATTTAAAGCATTTGACTGAGTGAACCAATGCAACCACCTGATCACCTGTCACAACATGTACATGTACAATAAAGTATGTTTCTGAAAGTAAATTAAGCAAACAATAGGCAATGCAGTATCATTATCCTGTTTCAGTGCTGCCTAGTTTGAAGGTTTGAACTGACTCAACATAAGAAGCATCAGAAACGCTGAGTATCCTGCTAAATGACAGTTTGATATCCTGTTCTGTTAACAGGCTGATATCACTAGACAACATCTTCTGTGGGTCAGAGAAGAGCAGCAGTAATGTTACCTGATCCATATGGGTGACGTTGCGAATTCCGAAGGCGATGGTGTAAATATCAAACTGGTCGTCGTCAAAGGGCAGCTCCTCTGCATCCCCCACCACCCACGACAGACCTGACAACAGTCATACAATAAAATAGCCTCAATGAAAGTAAAATAAGCACAAGTATGACTTTGCTTTAAAAAGCTAAAACTAGGCTTTGAGGTTGAAAATCCTCATCATAAACATGCTCAGAAAAAACTCCATGTTGAGGGAAAAGGCATGGATCATGTGTCTTTCTTTCACGACAACTGAAGAGGTTTCACAGTTGAAAACGTACCAGCACTGATGCCCATGCTCTCAGCTTTCTGCTTTCCCACTTTCAGCATCTCCTTGTTGATGTCACACACCACCGCTCTGGATTCCTGAGGCCTGTCCCTGTCCTCGTCCTCGGTGGAGTAGTTGTTGGAGATCTCCTGCCACGACGGCGTCTGCATGGCCCTCGCCGCCCGCCGCTTCTGGCGCTCTCGCTGAGAACGAACGTACTCCAGGAAACGGAAGGAAATGTCGCCTGCAGCGGAGGATCATTATATCATCACTAGTGTGTGATTTTCCAGTGTCGACTTGTCTTACATGAGTTAAGATGAATCCCTGGATGTTTCAGCTGAGCACACAAGCGTCTTTACCTGTTCCGCCTGCCACGTCCAGTAGTTGTGCACCAGGCTGCGGGTTCATGGCGTGCAGCAGTGTGTCCTTCCACAGTCGATGAACCCCCAGACTCATGGCGTCGTTCATCACGTCGTATTTCTGGGCCACATTCTCAAACACTTTATACACTGGAAAAGCAAAACCAAAGAGAATCTGTATCAGTGGCTGTTTAGGGGCTTGTTTAATAGTTTTAAACTCCCCTGTAAACACTTTATTTGAGCAGACTCAAGACATATGTGTGACATGTGTCTGCATGTCCATTACAACAAAATGAGCAAATATTAACCATCACCTGAAAGTATTCATTCAATAATCCTGACAGCACAGGTCTGAAAGTAATACAAGGACATTGTCATTGTGTTATTAGAGTGATGCCTGATGTAAGATTAAATATTAGACTTCCTTTTTTTGTATTTTATATTAATGGAAACTAAGCTTGCTTTCCTCATAGCAATTGTATTAGGGTGGGACACTGCATTACATCACTATACATAAATAAATCAATACATCAGATTTGTCTTTTTAAAGGGCTATGATAATCAACATTTTTATTTTTTAGTCACAGATGTATCATGATATATCTGGATTTTTTTATGCCTCATGAGCCCTTTTAACAGCCTTCTCAATGAATTATTTAACTTTTTCCCATGGTGTAGGGTTAAACTTAACTCATTCATTCATCATTATTATGCAAAATGCAAGATAAGATAATATGTTTGCACAGACTCCATTAAATATATAACTGTCAAACGGGAACAACCCACACAGTGGACAGTTTTACTGAGAAGTACTACTACTTTGTGGATCAATTCTAAGCCGAATAATCCAGGAGATCTTCTGGATTTCAGAAACATCCCAGTTAAATAATAACAATAACGAGGTTTCTGAACGAGGTTCGCTCTCCGGTGTTTCGGATTAAACAAATCTTATCTTAAATTGAACTGTCAACACAATTTATATCCGCGTAGTTTTTTTTTTGTCTTAATTGTTAAATGAATTGCCGTCGCCAGCAACAATAAGCCTTAGTATTTCTTCACTTTCTTCTCTGAAATCGGGAAACCCCGACACGTTAGACTGAAAGTCATCAGCTGTCACCTCTCTTCGCCTTCTCCGCCTCTGGAACAGTCTCGAAGCCGAAGTGTGTGTTTCTGTCTTCGACTGCGTCACTGAAACAGCGACAGGACGCTGGTCCCCAGCAGCAGCCGGACCGACCCGCCGCTCCGCCAGCGGTACCGGTACCGTTTCTGCGAGAGAGGCGGATTACCCTCCGTACCAGCATTCTCATGGACACGGCCATGTTGACCGAGAAGTTCAAGAAGCGTCAGTCTGACATCATTCGCATGCGACAGTAACTTCTTCTTCGTTGGTGTCTAAGAGGCAGGTTGCATCCAAACACGTAGCATTACCGCCCCCTACTGGACTTAAATAAGACTACATTTAAAATAAAATAAAATAAAAAATGTAAAAATAAATAAATAAATAAAATATTTAAGGTGAGGTATGGCAAGGAATAACAATTTTTCAATTTGTATTACTCAACATATGAACAGACAAATATGCTAAATATGCTATGCTATATGCTATGATTACTGGAACTGGAACAATAACAAATAGTTTCAAAAACCTCAGTTTTGCTTTTAAAATGCCCAAAAAAGGCATTATATATATATATATATATATATATATATATATATATATATATATATATATATATATATATATATATATATATATATATATATAAATAATATTTATATATATATATATATATATATATATATATATATATATATATATATATATATATATATATATATATAGTATATAAGTACAATTAAAAAATGTATCTGCTATAGTAAAGGTGTAGCGAGTGACATGTCTTGGAGTGTTTGGCCATTTTATTGTACATTTCCTCCACTTGTTTGTGTCAGTCCCTCTTGTCCAATAGAGACTTCAAGTCAGATTTCAGCTTTTCCTTCAGGTTTCTGACTGCTTGTTCTAGAGGAAGCACCTTGTGACTCCGGCAGAGAGAAAACTCACAGACAGGACACACAGCTTTCTGCTCATCCTCACAGAACCGACAAGGGACTTCTGGATGTTTCTCACACACCACCTCCCCTTTCTCCTTTTCTTGCTCTGTCTCCTGTGAATCAATATTCTGCTTCTCAGCTAATTAGTAGGCGAGGAGAAAAAGGCTGATGAGAGCAAATCTCAGATATTTTCAGAGATTTCTAGAGATTGTATTTATTTTCAGGCTCACCAGATTACAGCTACTTAAACCTGTCCCTGTTCAGTCCTTCCAATGTGTTCTTCAACACAGATTTCACCCTGTCATGGTGCCTGCATTCTGATCTAGTAAAGCTGCCATTTGAGTGTGTCTCCACCAGATGGAGACGTTTCTGTACGGAACAGTAGCATAGCAGACATAAAAAAAATAAATAAAGATTAAATTATCTATCTAAATCTATTTCCTTAAGATATTTAATGAGGTAACTGAATATTTGCCATGATTTCAAGAAGATTCCCTCATGAGATGTTGTGCTTTGTGTCATTTATTGCTGAGTTGCAGTTTCCTTCTTTCCTCTTCATAGAAAGCCCAGTAACACATGTTGAACAGATCCAGGTTGAGTACAATGCATCCATGATCCAGTTGAGTGTTTGCTTATTTTATGCAGTGTTTGATTAAGTCCTGTGTGCCTGATCCTTCCCTTCGGTTCCTGCCCAGCTTCCTTCCAGTACCAACATGTTTTCGAACATTATGTCTTCCTGTGCCGCTGACATCTCTGTATTCTTGCCACACTTTTTTTTTCTGCATTTGACGTGTAATGATGGCTTTGACCTTAGTTTTACTAAACGGAAACTGCATCCAGACCGATTGTGATTAAAGTGATTGTTTGGCCATTATATCCACACCCCTGTTTCCTTCCATATGGGCAGGAACCCAAATGAAGCAAACAGGCAAACCCTTACTGTGTCATCGGTGTATTGTGTGATCCCAGCTCTGCTGTTGGTGAGTGATTTTTTTTCTATCTTCCAGCAAAGAGTGATTTTGGAACTAAAAGAAACTTTAAAACTCATGTTGTGTTTGTTTCATGTTAATCATTTGTGTGTTCATATTTGACCGTTAAGGCTCATCATAACAATTCTAATAATACATATATTATCACCTCTGGTTGTGTTCGATTTTTTTTCTCAACATAAATTTTTGTGAGCATTTATGGCTTCTATGTCTCATTGATCTGAACTTATACATCTTGAAATTGAGTTTTTAAAAACACATTATTATGACTATCATAAATAATGAGCTGAAACATAGTCTACTGTTTATGACAGAATACTTTGGGTCAAAGTTACCAAGGAAATTTGTTTTAAAACCATTAAAAATGTTTTTACAGTCACAAAAAGTAACACTTGTTGTGCTGGTAGTCAAAAGTGACAGGAAAAAAGTGAAAATTATCCCAAAACTGCACTTGCCAATTTCACAATATTCCAAGTCATGTCCTTGTGAAATAAACAACTAACAAGAACAATAATAATATGTTGCAATTGTTTGTGAGAACTGCCAACAGATGTTGTTCTGTTGCTGCTGGTGGTTGTCAGTTTTTTGGGAACCCAACGGGTGTGTATGTGTATACGTGTGTGTGTGTGTGTGTGTGTGTGTGTATGTGTGTGTCCATCTGACAAATGTAGATGTACCCAAGTTCTTACATTAATTCTGCTACCCAACATTAATTTCTAATGCACAAAAGTTGAATAAAAGACATTTGTATGTAAATTAATACAAATGGAATCTGGTCAAATTAAACATATTTTTCATAGACAAAAACCTTTAAAATGGTCAGATTTGACCGGGAACACAACATGAGGGTTAATATTGAAAGTTATCGAATGCAGAGTCTAAAGCAGAGCTCTGTGCAGTAAATAAAATCTATTTATGGTAAAGTCATTTAATTGTGCTTTAGCAATAATAATAATAATAGGATTTCAGCAAACTTTGGTGATTGTCACTGGAACAAGTAAAGGTTTGTGACATTAAAAAAAAAAAACTTTCCATCTAAGGGCGACACAAGTGCCCCACGATTGGCTGGCGACCATCTGGGGTGTATCCCTGCCTTTCGCCGTAATGCGCTGGGATTGGCTCCAGCAGACCCCTGTGACCCTAATGAGGAATAAGCAGGTATAGAAGCTGACTGACTGACTGACTTTTTATCTATTCATAATTGTTTTAGCACTAATCAGCTCTCCTGATGTTAGAAGCTGAGCAGTGTAAACAGCTTTCAACACCATAAACCAGCGATAATAAAAGGGAAATCTCAAGCTTTAAACAGGCCAAAGCATGTACTCAAAATCCACTGACGGACATAAAAGTGCCTTAATTGCACTGGGGTCACAGACGATATGGCAGCGCGAGGTGGATCAAAACAGACAAGTTCCTGCACAGCCAGTAAACCAGACTCGTTCACACAGTTCTTTTTTTTCAAATCCACAGGGAGAGCGAGACCGAAGCTCAGCACAGTTCCTCACCGCTAATCCACCTGACTTCAGTACCCTGAGTGCAGAAAGTGGCAGGTATTGTCTTCCATTCTTCTCACTTTCTCGTTCTTACAGTAACCAGACACTGCCATGTATTGTCCCATTGTTGCCTTAATTACTGGTGGACTCGGGTTCAGAGGGATCAGCTCACGCCAGTCTCCTTTCCGTGGTCTGCAGGCCACGGCTGTTTCACAGGGACCCAGAGGAGTGGCGATAATGTTCAGTCTAGTTAAGTATTAATGTTACAGCTGCACAATTGCTATTGAGAGAAAAACGTTTGGGGTCAATGGGACAGTGTGTAACAGGCCTCACAAATTTGATATCTTACTGTGACTGTATGGAAGACAAAGCTTTACATAAAGGCCACATAGGCATAAAAAGCTATAGTTACAGTATGTTTGATTTAAAGATTTTAATGTGATTCAGTGACATTTTGGGGGGATTTGTGGCAACTAAAAAGACACCTTTATTCTCCCAGTGGGCAAGAAAAGATAGTAATGGCACTGAGAATCATTATCAAGATATTTTGGAGGAAATGTATTCAAACATCACATCACCAGTAGAGGGAGGAAAAGCATCATTTACAGCTCTCTGTTTCTAGTCTCCTGATTGTGTTTCTTATTGGAAATCAAATTAAACTAGTGCAGTGCTCATAATAAATATGTATTTCTATAGAAAAGTAAAAGCACAAGTAGCAGCTGATTTTTTTATGTGCAGCCAAATGAGCATGTGTTGGACTGTTATATAATCTTAATAGATAAATTGTACATTGGGAAGACATTGGCATTCATTGAGATAAGGAGAGACATGCAACTACAGCTATTATTAGAAAAATGCTACAATTTATGTTTATACTGCAGCTATCAATGGACATATCAGTTTTTAAATTGTGTTGATAGGCACAAAGTAAATCCGGTCTCATGAAAAATCTCTTACTTCATACTTTTTCCTGTATAGTATAAGAACCTGGGTGTGTTACTGTTGTATGAGTTTATAAATAAATGACTTTAGGCCCAGATTCTGTTCTGTTGGGTGATAGTGCTGGGATTTCCTGAAGGTCTGTGAACGTGTCTTGGAGTAAAACAACTGAGGCACACAGTCGCCTGTATTAGCATGCACAATATATGTAATGTATTAGCTGCACGATCAGTGCAGGAAGAAACTTGACAGTGGGGGTTTAAATTGCAGCGAAAGTGCAGACACACAGATGCTTTTATAGATAGATGATCTTCAAATCACCTGAAGCTCTGTGTTTATGCTGAGATCCGGATGCCTATAAATGTTTTACAGCATTAATAGACTTATTACGTTGTTGTTCAACTTTTGCGTAATCATTTTGCTTCACAATTTGGTTAATCAGATGCCTCCAAGGCCCCCGGGTACACTTGGCTTGAGCCTTGTGGAAGCATGTCCTTCATGCTGAGAGATTTTCCTAGAAGCCTAAACTGTTTCATGATTTGATTTTTCACACATAGTTAGCAGCCTCATTATTGCAAAAGAGCCAGTTTGTAAGATTTTGTTTTGTTTTTTTGCTTCTCCAAGGAGTTACGTTGGCCTTGGCAGCAAATAGTGAGTCTCGCAGACACAAAACCATAACCATAAACAGTGAGCACTCGATGAAAGAAACACAGCAACACCTTTCATCAATCAAGAAATCATCCTCACAGAGATCCCACGCGTTCCAGCTTATTACGCGTCCCCATCCATGTTTGTGTTTTTTCACGGTGTTCCAGTTGTAAAGCTGGACTCCTGCTGTTCCCTCGAAAATCTGCAGGTTGCATGCTTGACCTCATCCCGGAGGGGAGCCAATGGGTTACACATGGCACTCTAAATCCTCCCTCCATGTGTGTGCATCTCCAAGCAGTCTGGGAGTCATTTCACATATCTGATAAGTATTTAGCTTCACAGAAAGAGAAAAAAAAAGGGGCTGCAGATGTACCGCCATGCGAACACTGAAGTCTGAATCTTTTTAAGCCAAGCTGAGAGATTTATGGGGAAGAAAAAAAAATCAAACTCCACCTTTTGATTTTCACTCACAATGCTGCAATAAAAGATTTCAAATGGGAAGAGTGAATGAGATTATCTCGGTCCAGCATTTGTGGTCCATGTGCTGCTCAGCCATTTTATGTACAGGGATGAAATAAATGTTTGATTTAAAAGGACGGAGGTCAACAAAAGAATCATCACAACGAATCTTAAGAAACATGCATACAGTGTTTATTTGGGAACCAGGACACATTAAATAAAACTACAAAGGTACTTCACTTATACAAAAGATAGATTATATCCCATTCACATACAAAATAACAATAATTTACTGTATAAATTAAAATTCTCACTATTTCGCTATGTACAATTTCCATGAAAAACACGTTTTGGGCCCCTCTCCGGATCATTTTCCACAGGGTTTTCTGGTGATTTCACGTCAACGGACACTACGGGACATTCACATCGACTACAATTTTGGAAAAGACGGTGTCCGTCGCTTTAGAAGAAAGCGTGGAATTTTCCGATCGACTGCAGGACGGGACGGAAAATGGGAGTTTGCATAATTCACCAGGCTATCCAAACAAATGTGCCCATGTTAGATTTTGACTGTCAGGTTTCGTTAGCGTGTGTTTGATTTGAACACACATTAATTTCCCATCGCTCTCACATCTACACTCCCTTTTTCTCTCTCTCTCTCTCTATGCATGGTCTGCTCTGAACATCACAGACCCAGGGGCATGTGCTCTTGCCTTGCAATAATTAACATGAGTTACAGTTGAGCAGACAGGGAGAATATATATAGCACAGTCACATTTTTTACAAACTTCTGATTGGAGTAGAAAGTTTATTCATCTTTTTTTTATGGGCCTCAAATCCTGTCTGTCTTGAAAGCGATAAAACCTGTCTTGAATGTCACTGTGATGCTGCTTTATGCGAAACCGTTTGTCTCAAGTGCTCGGGGGTTGTTTGCACGTCATTTAAGTGCGTTCTTTTCTTTTCACTGAGACCGAACTGAAATGTAAAAAGCAAGTACACACGGTTTCACTTGGAACTGGAAGCAAATGTAAGTGCATTGACGTTTCCGATCCCTTCTTTGCTTATTCTGACACCAATCAGGAGATTATTCGACCCTCTAACATCCGGTTCCATGACGGTAAAGGCCAGATACTATGCCAATGGTGCACGAGTAGACTTTGACCTTTTTACAAGTAGTTTAAATGCCACAGCAATGCACAGAAAAACGTCAAAGCTGCTGTCAGCTTGTGCATAGTACCACTGAGTGCTTTATTTTTTTGGTTATATCTCTGTCTGGGTATATTGTTTGCGCTCAACCTTTTGGCCTGAAATCAAGGCAAGATATAAAAGCTTCGATGTCTGCAGCGTCTCGCAAATGTAGGCAATTTTACTGCTGTCTAAGTGGAGAAAAAAAAAAAAAGAAGCTGCATTCCACCTTTGAACTAAGTTGCAGTTGATGAGTAAATACAAAAATCACTTTGACGGGTCTCTCAAATGTTTTGCCGAGACACAAAATGAAAGAGCAGACATAAATATCATCATTACCACACTGAATTACATAATATACAACAATATTCACCCCCCCTCGTAATCAAAAGACAACTTAATGTGAACAATATGTTCAGTAAAATGTCCAAGACTACACATAAGAGCAAAGCAACAAAATTGTCTTTTAAAGCCTTGTCCTTTAGTAGATGAAGAGTTCCAAACAGCTATGTGTTCTTCTTGGAGAAAAGAACAAAAAAAAAATCAATATAACGTCCATTTTAACAAAAATGCCAAAAATCCAGTCTGGAGAGGTGTTTAGTTGAGTCTATTCTGTGAGATGTGGCATCACTTTTTTCCTCCCCTTTTACATTTTATGGGGGTTTTCCTATATTGGAACGAAACTCTGAACATACACGCTTGACTTTAAAGAAGTGCAGACTCTTGTGGGACCCTAGTCCACTTTGTAAAAGAAACAGATGTGAGGAATCTGAGACAAGGGAAGAGGAGATCCTTAAGGCACTTGAACACCATCAAACCGGAAAGACTCCCACCCACAACCGTGCAGGAAAAAAAAAAAGCTCTCAGATCTTCCCAAGCCTCCCTAAATGGCAGTTTGTCTGCAAAACTGCGCCACCCAACCCCCCCACCCCACCCCCCGGTGAACAGTGCTACTTCGACTCCCCACCCAAATCCGCATGAGCGCTGAGTGAACGAGTGGGCGAGTGCTCTCTCTCTCTCTCTCTCTCTCTCTCTCTCTCTGATCTTTTTTCATTTTACAGCGAGTGATTCATCCCCAAAGTGCTGCAATATCTACTTTCCCATGTGACGTTTCCGTGTCCTGTTACCCCCCCTCTCTCTCCTCGGTAAGCTGCTTGTCACTTTAAAAAAAAAAAAAAAGAAAGAAAGAAAAAAAAGACACACACACACACATCAAAAAGAAACATTAGCACTTGTGCACACACAACGACGGGGGACAAATAAACACACACAACTCTTTGGATGGGAGGAGTCTGGCTTTTTGGCTGCAAGCGATCCATCGTCCGTATGAGGCAGTTATAGAAGAGTTATACAAAAAACTGTTAGGCTGCTACAGCATATTGAAGACTCCACTTCTTCATCCTCTCTTTGATACTGATGAAGATTTGGTTGACAGAGGTAAAGCTCCCAGTTTTGAACACAGTGTGTTGTGTTTTAACTGGTGAGCCTGCAGTCTGGAGGTTTTCTTTTATTTTTTTTTTATTCTCTTTTCTGTTTTTTTTCTTTTTGGAGGTACAGTATGTTGATTGTTACTGAGGGGACGTCCATGTGGGTGATGGAAAATGGAATCTCGTCTCGCTCAACTGGAGAAGAAGCGTCCTTATGATCGCCCTCTGTCCGTCACTATCCTCCGCTCTCCTCCTCTCCCCAACTCTTTGGTCACTGACAGCCCCCGCTTGTCCCCCCCCCTCATCCCTGAGTTGGGACGGGATTGCCCCGGGCCACCTCGGCCCGCGGGCCCGGTCAGCAGCCACCAGTCAGTTGTCATTAGCCACTCGCTCCGTTGGCTTGTGAGCTCAGCGCCTCCTAGAGTTTTCATTGTCCGAGGACTCGGCATCCGACGGCCCTTGTACAGAGAAGTTGTGGATGGTGGTAGCATTCGGTTAATGGTGGCGGCGCGGCGGCGGCGCTAGTTGCCCACCAGGGGGCTGAGGTCACCGTGGTGGTTCTTGAGCTTCTTCTTGAAGAGGGAGATGGTGGAGGGCCGGTACAGGATGATCCAGGGCTCGGAGGAGGCCGTGCTCTGGCTGCAGCTGTCTGAGCCGCTGACCGTCGGGATGTTCGGGGACCTGAGAAGAAAAGGAGAGACAAAATGAAGTGTCGATAGAGAACGTTTAGAGAGGGGAAAAAGAGACTCAATAAAGAAAGGTGATTTCTAAGAGCAGGATTGTTTTTTTATAGAGTTAAATTATCTACTGCTTTATAGCACAATTATCGATTCTCTGAATTAGCGACCTTACCTTAGATGAGAACACAGGTTGTACTTTATTTTAAGAAAGATTTCACTTCAATGATTAAAAAAATGATGATTTGATACAAAAAAAACATCTTATAGATGTGATGTTTTACTTACAGTGAATTACCACATAATAAGAGTTTCAATTAAACGCAGGGTGCAGGTGTATATATTATTTTGATATATAACCGCTGGTTCCAAATAAACGCAGTAATTGTCGATCCCTATGGCTCCAGTGCGGCAAAAAAATACGTACAAAAAAGTACGACGTGAAATTCAAACTTTCTGATGTAGAAAATGCAGAGGAAACTTGGGAAGCGCATGACATTTAATTATCTTACTTTTGAAAAAAGTTACACGGTAATCATACAGGTTTAATAAAAACAGATGAGTAAATTACCATATTTTTTCCACTTTTGATGAGCAAGGAATCTGCCGTCTTAATTAAAAGTAATTGAAATAAAATAAACAGCTATTATTTGGTAATTTTATGGTATTTCATTTTATTCTTATTGCACTGTAGTCACTGATTGAGAAACAAAATTTCGTTCTTTCATGTATGTAAATGCACAATGAAATGACAATTTAATTCTTTAACTTTTTGGGCCAGTGGAAACTAATCCACTCGCATCCATCTAATGTATGTGTAGGATTAAAAAAATAAAATCAGGATGCATGGGAATCATCCACGAGTTGAAAGTAAGACTGTCAGATTTTGTAATGACATAAAAAATTCCATAGCTGATCCTGTCTTTTCAACCTATTTTCCCCTAATATGACATGAATGCACTGACAGTTGACGCTTCGAGTCGTCCTCGTACTTACTTGACTGTGATGTGCAACAGCAGCTTGGCCACCATGGCTATGACGGTCAGTATGAGCAGACCAGCCAGGGCGTAGATGGTCCACACTAGCAGAGAGGGAGCAACGCGGTTACAACACATCGGACATCGTAACAGGCTGATGGAAATAAACTGAGAGAAGCTGAAAGTATGTGCAAGCAAAGAGTTACTATAACACCATGTTAGAAGCCTGCAGCCAGCAACTTGTCAAGAAACGGTGATGCAATGCAGAAATGAAGGAATACGTCAGATCGCTCTCTGAGACAGAACACACATCAGTCCTCCCTGTGGAGCTTTGACAAGAGGTCTGACTGTGATCAGCAGGAGACAAAGCGATTTCAATTGTGAGTCACTGACAGGAAGAAGCATTAGTCCCATCTTACAGAGTAATATGATTTTAATGCTTTCAGAGGAACCAGGGCATGCTAAACGGGAGCCGAGAAAAGAGGCACTAGCTTCCCCGCAGAGGTGGAGGGAGGTGCAGAGAAGAGCAGTGAATCATGGGTTGGTGACATACTAGCGCTGTGGCCGCTGGTCTCGCCGTGTCCAGCCCACTGACCTGGCATGTTGTTCTCCGGTTTACCGGGGCTGGACGTGATCACGTAGAGGATCTGGGAGGAGCGGCCGTTGGTGGTGCTGTTGGACCGCTCCGTGACGCCGGCGGCCAGCCGGGGCCCCACGGTGCTGGACACGTCGTCTCCTTCATCCTCCTCCTCTCCTTCGGCGTCCAGCGTTCTGCTGTCCTGGCTTCTCAGCGCTGCACAAACCAGAAGTATAAATTTAGTTTGGAAGTAGTTATTTATTTAAGCGATCACAAGACATTACCTCAGATCAGAATCTCACGAACTTTAAAACATATGGGTTTGGGTTTTTTTGCCCTGTGGCATAATATGACCCATGTGAATACTACACTGCAAAATAGTCTAATGAGTAGAATTATTTTATTCTATTTTCAGGTAATTTTATTGCTTATTTCAAGATTTTTTTTCAGGATTCAGGATTTGGATCAAATTGGTCTTGTTTTAAGAAAAGAAGACTAACATTTTCTTAAAAAAATGAAGTTGACTAGAATCAAGAAAAATATTAAATAAGCTAAAATATCTACCAAAGGAATAAATTACAATTAATAATTGGGCTAACTGCCATCTTGACTTCATACACATGCACACATACATTACATAGATACACTCAATATTCTTGAGCGCAAAAGATGGACAATAATGACATTATTGTAAGAGTATTAAGGAATTCTGCTAGGATCAAGCAGTTTTTTGTTTAAATGAATGATTCTAATTAATCTCAGATTTATGTAGATTTTATTGTGATTTTTTTTCTTTTACCGATACAAGACAAATATTTGTAATGTTTTCATTTTATATTTCTCATTAACAAGAAAAAAGTAACGACGATGCTTGCTAAGCAGGGTCACATCTGTGTTTTATGATCTATCTCTTTCGCATGAGATCGACACAAACATGCATCAAAACAGAAGATCACCTGCTGTTTTTATTATTCATCTACTGAATTTTTCCATCTTGCATGAAATAGATAATTTATTAGTCTCATAGTATTTTTTTCAGTCGCTACATGCTTCTCATCTGTTTGTGGTAAAAATGTGACTATTTCTATGTATTACAAGCTTTCATAGCTTTCCAAGTGGCGAAATAAAAGAAGAAAGTCAGCCATGTTGTTGAAATTTCTACGAGTCGGGGACAAAGATCACTTAACGCCCACTGCATTATTCTCGTGGGTAAACTGGGCTGTTGCTGAAAGCACGCAGTAATAGGATACATCATGTTGATTATGTTGTTTAAAGTATATACAGCACAGTCACAAGTGAATATTTAATACTAACTCCATTTGTTAAGAAACAGACCGACTTTGCAAAAACACTCAGGCGTGCTGTAAACATGTGGTGTTGAGAGCTTTTCTGTCCACTCCAGACATGATTTGAAAAGTGTTTGCAATAAATTATGTTTGTTTTAACCTGCTCCGTGCACCAGATGGGCAGAGTTTGCTTCGTAAAACAACAGAGCCGGAGAGCGTGGACTATTTCAACTCATTTATGTGTTCCCAGAGGAAAGCAATATCCTAAATAAGATCTCCTCTGCCTTTCATTTACGACCTAAACATAGATGCGATTTATTTCAAATCACTGTGTGATTTTCTTCTTTTACTTCGAAAACTCTGCTCCTGAGAAAAAAAAAGGACCTTGGATGTGTCCCACACTGATTTTCATGTCTCACTTCCCGCTTTCTCTTACAATTACTTTTTCTTTCTGAATGTGCAGGCGTTGTGGGTGAAAAGAATCACGTCGCCAGAAATCTGTAATGATGAGATATGGAGCTTTTCTTATTTGCCTCAAAGACGCTTTTATATCTCTTTAAATAATTCTAAAGTGGAAGGAAATGATTAAGATGAGTTTCGGATTCTTCAGATCACATTACAAACAGACTGAAATGTCCCGATATTCTAAACCCCACCTGTCTTGTGTCCCACTTGGCTTAAATCAAACAACCCTAACTAGTCCTTAATACTATTTGATCCGGCCCTGTTCCACTCATCCATGAATAGTGGTTAGATGTTAAAAGCAGCGTGGGATTTTTTTCTTTTTTACAGAATAACTCAATCTGACTGTGATGTTCCCAAAAACTTCCCACATGTTCCCCATTTGCAAACAAAATACCCTCCTCCAAAAACCCGGGCTCAGCCGAAAACATTCTGCCATCCTCATCTGAGAGCGTTTATCCCGAAATTACCATGTCGACCACTCAGCGTGCCACCGAGGAGATATTAGACGTATTTATTGTCGGTACTCAGCCTAACTGGTGTCTTTGCCTTTGAGTTTCTGCCCCTCATTCGCTTTAAATATTTCTCTATCTTTCTGTAACGAAAACAGAAAACTATTACTTTACGAGGTGACCTTTTCTCATAACGTGTCTTGAGATTCAACCGAGACGTGAGGAGGAAGGATCGTGCTGCCTCGGAGAGGTCGGAGGAGTTTGACCTCCAGATATTGTTTTTTACTGTAACAACAACGGAGAGAATAAATAGGAGGCTGGATTACAAATGGAGGCAGGGACAGAGGCGCGGGGGCCAGATTACCTCTCCTGCGCGACGGGTTGTGAGTTTAAATGTCACCTGCAATGACTTTTTGGTGCATTCCGACCATTCGCACGGAGACTCGTTGCGGTGGAGCATATAGCGTGAAAACAAAAAGATGACAGCTTTTTCTTTTTCCCACATTAGTCTGGAAAGATAAAATCATTTTCTGTGAGGTCTCCAGCCTCCTGTGGGCTCCTCGTCCGCACCTGCTCTGCAGTGCGATCGTGCCGTCAGAAGGCACGATGCATAGAATGGCGGGTATTTTGTATGTATGTGGCATAAAAACTTGCTGTGCAATTCGCAGAGGGACACGCTCCGGAAAAAGCGAAGCAGCCCGCCGTAGCTTGATAAGAGTTCCTCGAAAAAACAAACAAAAAAAATGATTTAAATATGCAGCATCACCCGGGGCTGTGAGACATTGACTAGCAAATGAAAAGAGAAAAGGGGCCAGCCGGCGGTGCGGCTAACAGGTGCTGGTACTAAACACGGCACCGTATGCAAAAGCTCCATTATGGAGCTGGCAAGCCAACACGCACCTGAACATGCTAATGCAGCTATTGGAGGATTTGAGGGGGTAACGTAGTTCAGGGAGTTTGCTGAAACTCAAATTGTTGTTGAGGTATGTGAAGGACACTCATACATACAGAGAGCTACATTCATTACAGAATCACCTGTCGGCCAAGTGGCACCTAATTTGTCATAGTCTTACACTCATATCTACACGTGTTCATCAATCATGCTCATTTTTTTGTACTGCAAGCTCTGCCCACAGCTTTTCAGCAAACTTTGAGCCAGCTGTAGCAAAACTGTTTATAGAAATATCAAAAATCTGAAAAAAGTACCTTTTTTTGCATAAAATGGTGACGATTGCTCCAAATTTGTGACCAAGAGTGACGGAAAAACAGGTTTGGACAAATAGGCTGAAAATCGATAGGGACACAAATGGGTGTTGTTTTGTTTTGACTTGTTAGATTTGTCTGGACCCACAGAAAATACAGATGCATCTTAAATAATTACAATATAGTGAAAAAGTTTCATATTTTTCCTCAGTCATTTCAGAAAGAGAAACTCATATATTATTTAGTTTCATTACGCAGAGTGAAATAGTTCAACCATTTAATTCTTGTAATTTTAAGGATTATGACCTGCAGAAAATGAAAACCCCAAACTTTTCTTATTTTCTTATTTCTTATATTCTAATGACTTGAGATGCACCTGTAGAATTTTACTCATGCTTCAAAAGTTCCATCCATCTGTTTTCTATACCTGCTCACTCCTCACTACGGTATCAGGGGTCTTCAATACTACTGTGGGGCACACCATTCACACCTATAGCCAATTTAGTGTCTCCAATTAACCTTAGCATGTTTTTGGATTGCGGGAGGAAGCCAGAGAACCCAGAGAAAACCCAGTCAGACGTGGGGAGACTTGAACCTGTGACCTTCCTGCTGTGAGGCAACAGCTCTACCCACTGCAGCACCATGCCACCTGCTCCAAAAGTTCGAGGTCAAAATATAAAGTTTGCTGTTATAGGGCCAGCATCTGGCCAAATTACACCAAATTGGAAACTGCGTTTATGCTGGTCTCCAAAATACTCTCACCAAGTGTGAAGTAGCTTGCATGAAAGTTTCTCTCGATACGAGACACATCCTTCTGTACCTTGATAAAGCAGAGCGAATCCTTGGGCCTGGTTGGTGCGGTCAGAGTAGAAGTAGAGTATGACGTAGTCGCCCGTGATGTTCACCAGCTCCCGTGGCGGGCTGCGCCAGTCGAAGCGCGCCACCACCTGGTTGGTGTAGCCGTCCAACAGCTCCACCATGTCGGTCTGGTCCGAGATTTGAAAGAAGGTGAAGTTGAAGAGGATGGCCAGGGAGCCGGGCACATGGATAGTCCAGTAACAAACGCGGCCGGGCGCGTATTTGTCTGGGAAGTCAGGGGAGTAGACCACTCCTGATGGAGAGCTGTAGTTTCCACCGCAGGCCCCCACTCGGGCTGGAGGAGGAACAACAGGAGCAAACGGTCAGATGCACTGTATCAAATATTAGCGTTTAGAAATGACTGGCATTCAGAATGTTTTGCTCTGAACTGTTGACCAAAAACGGGCCATTTTCAGCATTTCGTCATCACATTAACCCTCATCAGTGAGACGTATACAGCAGGTGTCAGTAGAACCCTGAGTATTTATCTTCAGTCGCTCTAAAAATTCAGCTGCAGATTCTCAAATTGCAAATTGTCGTGCTTAATTCAACAAAACACGATGGGAACTGGGGCAAACATGTTCCCAAAGGATTATTACCACAGATACAGATGTCTTTCAGTGTATTTCAGAGTCTTATAGTGTACAGCTCTGGGAAAAAAAATAAGAGACCACTGCAAATCAGCATCTCTACATGTATTACAGTCATTCTATTCCAGCATCTGTTGAATTCCAACACGTGCACATCTCATTCTGCTTAAAGAGGAACCAGGAGTGGAATAAAGCCATCCAAGAATAATGTGAAAGACTTGTGGAGAGCATGCCAGGACACAAGAAAGTTGTAATTATTGCACCAAATATTGATTTCTGAACTCTTCTTAAGTGTAATCATGAATATTATGTGGTTTTAAAATGGATCTGATCTTGTTTCTTTGCAGTGTTTGAGGTGTGAAAACATTGTACCTTTTTTGTTAGTGTGACCATTTGTCATTTTCTGCAAAAAAAAATTAGCAATTTTTTTTAATTTTTATTTGCAATTTGAGAGCAAAGTTGTCAGTACTTTAAAGACTTAAACAGAAATGTTCCTTTTGCCCAATTACATACCTATAAGTATTAAAATCAGAATAGCTAATAATTTTGCAGTGGTCTCTTATTTTTTTTTTTCCAGAGCTGTATATTATAGGGAATATCTAAGGGTTATTCGTCTCTTTAATTGATCTATCAGAACTCCAAAAGCGAAACGATCACTCACTGTCAAAGATGATGACCCAGCCGTCTCCTCCGCAGGGCTGGGTGTGGTCGCCGAAGCAAACGTGGTTACACTCCATGCTGGGCGACTCGCCGTGGTCCCGCAGGTCCACCTCGTTGCCGCAGAAACAGGCATATCCCGACTCCATGCCGGCAAGCTGCGTGACACAAAAAGAGGTATGCAAATCAGTGGATCAGGAATTCAAAAACAAGCTTTGAACAAGCTCGTTATAAATCCATTCACAATGGGTGCCTGCGAGGAAAACATTGATGGAAAAAATAACTGTGTAGAGGACGCATTAAGATTTGGGCTGTTCTCTCCACTCTAAAATAGCAGTTCTCATTAAATTAGTGTATAATTAGGCTATCGAATTCATTCAAGCACTTTTATAGGTTGAGTTTTATGTGAAATTGGATTTATGTGAAAATGTGTTAGTAAACACTTCATGTCGCTCCATTTCTTTTTGAAAGTAAAGTGACTTTAGACTAAAGTGCCCTAATTATGCTTTCTCTCGTGATTACAAGATTCTGCGATTCTAGACTGAACAACCACAGCCTCTCTGCTGATTAGAAGCTTCCTTCTGCCTTTCAAACACACAGCTGCGCATACAGAGAGGAGAGAATAAACTGTACAGAAATAGCACCTATCTGTCTTCAAAATCAAAACTGTTAGTGAACTCCTTCCTGAATGTGTCGGGCAGAGCGGGGGAATGTGAAACGTTAAAAACCATCACGTATCTTGACCTCGCCGGAATTGGCTGCTTGTCTCAAAAGAGCTATTGTCCGCGAGTCAAAGGGACGCCATTGTCCAATTTTCAGGCCCCTAAATGAGTTCACACAACTGAAGGTACTGCATCATTTCCCACTCCGTGTCGTTTCTCATGGAATTGGAATTTGTCGACGTGTGAAGCGACGCCCTCGCTGCATTATTCTACCAGAGGAAGTAACGTTGGAGGACAACAGATGTGGGTTTTTCTGGGGGAGCGAACAAGCGGCTGATCACTGTCTAACTCATCAGGCATGCTCTTTGTCAAAAAGTCACATGGGGACCCGTGTTTCCGAGTCACGTTTTACACGCGCATTAATAACAGAGACGAGGGTCCGAGGGTAAGCAGATGACGTCAATCTGCCGCTGCATCTTCTGGATTGATAGAGGGGGGATAGTGGGGGGAAGTGGGGGGGGGCTGTCAGTGTCTGTCAATGCAAGACGGAGCTGAGCCGGATCTGCGGAGACAGAAAATGAACACCTGGCACTGTTTATAGCTGGAACAATGGCATGCCAGACTCAGACAGGAGTATAAATGCATTGATGAGGAGGTGCCCACTGGGCTAATATCCGTTCATCTCCAGCTGTCAGTCTTGATTGCCGTGATAATTTGTCATCCGATGCTTGGTTTGAAACGGGAAGTTTGATGGGTGAATTAAAGGGAGTATAGACTGCAGCGGCCATCCCGGCGATAGCTGTCAGGAAACTGTCCGTACTTGTAGATGATTAACAAAAAAGCTCGACTGTTGCAAGAGAAGAGCTTGTGTCGATTTTAGACATGTCACGGGCAATTGGCTGAATGCGCTCTCATTCAGTGAGCGGCTCTATGTGAACCAGTAGGAGTGTCAGGGTCATGTTTTATTTTCATTTAAAAGTTTCCTCCTACAGTATTTATAATTATTTTTAATCTGACATGAAAGTCTCATATCATACACTTTTCTTGGGTTTTATTTGAAGTTGTCATATCCCTAAGAAGCTATACAGCTCTGTAAAAAAAAACTAAGTGACCACAGCATTTTTTTTTCTGAAATCAGCATCTCTACATGTATTCCAAGCATTCCATTCCAGCATGTGTTGAATTCCAACACATGCACACCGCATTCTGCTTAAAGATGTCGGCAGTAGTTTATAGAATCAAACAGAAATGTTCATTTTTCCCAAACACATACCTATAAGTAGTAAAATCAGAAAAACTGATAATTTTGCAGTGGTCTCTCATTTTATTTTAGAGCTGTATGTGTGATTTGAAGTACCAACAATCATCTCAATATAGTTTTACATCTCCTTCCTCAAGCTTCTCTCTGGAGTTCTAGAAAAAGAGGTCATTTCATCCCCATCTCATTAATATTAGCAAGCCTCTCCTCTGATTGGTTGTGACTGTATAGTTGTGACAACACAACTTCAGGGAATTCATGACACTCGTTTTAAGGCACGGTTTCAGAACACAAGCTGTGTGCATTTCCCTGTGGATCCACTGTTTTGAAATGTGACAGAATTTATGCAACACCTCCACCTTGTTATAACCAAAAAGCAATTCAGATCTCATTTTCGAGGATAAGGTAACTTTAAAACACAATGCCCTCGGGTTACAGATTTCCTTTATACGGTGCTGCTTTGGTGTCAAATCTCACCTTGTATCTTTGCTTCCTGCAGAAGCTGATACAGTTCTGGATGGTGAGTTTGTTGGAGGTCTCGCTGGTTCCGGACAGGGTGGGGGGGTCGCCGCTGTCTTTGAAGCAGCCCAAGTTCCCAGGCACTGGAGGAAAGAGGAGGGGAAACAAACAATTATTTAGGCACAACAATTTAGATGCTCTGTATGCACTCAATACTCACATGTGGACTATTAGCATGTTTAAACCAGTTAAAAGGTTTGTGGTCACTTTCCTAATTTCCTTACTTTTGAAAGAAAAACACTATTTTTTCAATGAAGATAACTTTAAACTAATCAGAAATACACTCTGACCTTTAACCTTTGAACGGTAGTGTAAATTTCTTTTTTTTTTACATAGATGTGATCACATGACGTAGTTTCATTGTATTGAGACACTTCTCCCGAAATCTCTTACAGATGCCATGAAAAGGTCAGCACATACGCCAAATATCTGAGGAGACAACTGACGTCAGTCTCGTACAAAATGTGTCTTAAACGCTATGAAACTCATCATCCACAGCTTCAGCTTCCTATGAGTTAGACCTCTTCTCTGCTCCCCAGCAGACACACGGCATCTATGGTGATACACTTCAGAAGTAATGCTATTAGTTGAGTCATAGTGGGAGAAAGATGGAATCTACAGAATGTTCCTTGTCAGATGTGAGCAAGTCGCATCAGATTAGGGATGTAGCTTGTGTGTGCGTGCGTGTGTGTGTGTGTGTGTGCGTGCGTGTGTGTGTGTGGCGAGACAATAAGTTTTCTATATTTGATGTGCCAAGAAATGAAAAACAAAATAATACAGAGCATTCCTAGCTGGTGTTTGACAAATGATAACAGCGTTGGTCCACATTACACACAGAATCAGCTTTTTATTAATAATTCACACAAAAACTGATTTGGATTTTCAGCAGCTACTGGAGACATAATTTAGTTGAGCTTTTAAAAAAATAATGAAATGATGGAAGCAGCGGCTACATAGCCTAGGACATCAATTTTTGTTTGACTTCTATTTTATACCCTGTTGGTTTTCAGCATTGGCACTGTTCATTGTGCCAACATCTATTGAAAATCTTTGTCAGGTGAGACCTGGGTACGTATGATACAAACAGGCAGCGTATCAAAGACCAGACAGATAGGTGGGAGATGGACGTTGACACCTTTCTAGATCACACCGGAGTGAGATGAATCGGCCCGCCGTCCCTGATCCGCTGCATATTCATCAAATACTATGCAATCTCTTCAAAATCCAATGCTGTGATTAAACACTCCAGAGCTGTTAAATTCTATGTAATAGCTCAGGAGGAGCCAACAAAGCTTCCAGCAGTCTAGATCCCACTCGTGATTTGTTTTTCATTACGATACGACCGGGCTAACTCCCATATCATTTCCATGCTGTGAGGTGAGACGAATTTGACACACAAGAGTAAAAGCACAATCCGAAAGTAATTTCCACCGCAAGTATAAAAATAAATCTCCACCTCCGCCCCCGGCTCTTCAATCCAATAGTCATCGGTGTCATTCAACCAAAGGGTACAAAACAGCTCGTTAGGAAAAGACAGCAAAGACGAGGGCAAGGTCTGAGCCCGAAACAATTGTCAGTGCACGAGGACGCAGAAATCTAAAAGTGCGTGACATTCCGGCATGCTTTCATGTAGGGATCAAAGTGGGATTGATCTTCCTGACATGCATATATATATATGACATGCATACAGCTCTGGAAAAAAATAAGAGACGCCTGCATTTTTTTTCTGAAATCAGCATCTCTACATGTATTCCAGCCATTCCATTTCAGCAGCTGTTGAATTCCAACACATGCACACCTCATTCTGTGTAAAGAGGTACCAGGAGTGGAATAAAGTCAAAGAACAACAGTAAAGAGCATGCCAAGACGCATGAAAGCTGTGATAATAAAAATAAAGGTTATTGCACCCAATATTGATTTCTGAACTGTTGAGTGTAAACATCACTATTATGTTGTTTTAAAATGAATTTTATCTTGTTTCTTTGCATTGTTTCAGGTCTGAAAACATTGTATCTTTTTTGTTATTTTAACCATTTATCATTTTATTCTGCAAATAAATGCTCTAAACAATAATATTTTATTTGGTATTTGGGAGAAATGCTGTCAGTAGTTTATAGACTCATACAAAAATGTTCCTTTTGCCCAAACACATACCTATAAGTAGTAAAATCAGAAAAAGTGATAATTTTGCAGCGGTCTCTTATTTTTTCCAGAGCTATGAATTCATAGGATTTAGCAGAGACTTCTATGGTGCAGTTTCCTCGCATACTGATAAAAGAGAGCAGGCAGCATGTCTTTGTTTGTGAGTCTTACTTCGGGGACACTGCAAAGTCTGACAACAACAAGCTGGAATAGCAGAGCAGCAGCAGCAGCAGCAGCAGCAGTGTGTCCCCTGACTCCCTACATCAATGCTGTCCTAGAAACTAATTCCACCAGAGCTTTTCATTCATTCCGTGTCTTCCCTTCTCAAACATTTGCATGATGATCATCTGATGACAGCTCTTTCCACCAGTGAACTAGTGCCAGTAAAAAAAAAAAAAAAAAAAAGACAAACCTGATTCATTTTTGGAATATATTAGTATTCTACAAAAGGAAAATATTAATTCACAACATCATCAGGTGACCTGGTGAGCTTTTTCGTCTGCAGCCGTGATTCATCCCCGTTTAGGAAACCGCGTTTGACAGATGGTTCGGCGCTTCTCAACGTTCTCAGATTGCATCAGACCAGCAGTGACTCATGTGCAATATTCCTTTTTCCACACCGAAGCTTTATAAGTGGATTAATATGGTTGTTTGAATAATTTAGCAAGACACTTTTGGAATTAGGAGCCGGATTACGTGAGGAGTTAAACGGCAAACATGACAGTAATGGGAATATTGCTCGGCGCTTCGCGTTTTCAGGGCCGACACCGGCCAATGCTGTAACAGCGTTTTCTTTTTTATCCAACCGCTCAGCTATACTCCGGATTAACCCCGGTGGAGTGTGCAGAAGGAGAGAAGAGAAGAGAAGAGTGATAAACACCTGGATGGGAACCAACAACCTTCCTCCAACACACGCAGGTACTACTATGTCAGTGGAGCCTTTGAAAAAGTGGAGAGCTACCGCGGGGCTTGACAGCCAGATTAAAGGCAGCAGGGCTTTTTTTTTTTCACTTTGCTTTGACAAGAAAATTGCAGACTACAGTCAATTTATCTGTCTTTGTCCTTTTTCTCTCTCATCCCAGGGGCTGTGAGGCGCTCGGCTGAAGAGCGGCAGGTGGTGGGATCGTATCACATCGGAAGGCTGGAGGTATTGTATGGGAAACTGTACTGTACAAAAAAAAAAATCCGAAATTGGGTGAAATTGGTCTTCCACATGAAAAATGCCTGAGAAAAGAATTGTTTCTTAACCCATTTAAGCCCAGATTTTTTTTTCATGTATATAATTATATCAGTCGAATGGAAAAATATATTTATATGAAAAACATGATTGTTAGTGAATCATGTTTTTCATATATTTTTCCCCATTTTCTACTCTTTTATTTGCAGAAAATAGCATTTTACAGCCTATTATAGTTGTTATGCCCATAAACAAAACTTTATTTATCCCATATGTAAATTTCTTTTTTGGAGGGATTATTCTAGAAACTTGAATATATATATATATATATATATATATATATATATATATATATATATATATATATATATATATATATATATATATATATATATATATATATATATATATATATATATATATATATATATATATATATATATACACAAGTCTCTAGAATATATATATATATATATATTCAAGTCTCTAGAATATATATATATATATGTGTGTGTGTGTGTGTGTGTGTATGTATACATGAAAATCCTAATAATCTAAATAATATGACCTCTTTCTGGGAGGGTTCAGGAGAAAGGGTGAAAAGGAGAAAAGTTGATGCCTCATATGACGTGAAGCATTTGGAAACTTTTTTTTGTTTAAAATGTCAAAATTTGTCAACTATAATTTCAGGGGGAAAAAAAGCTATATGAGTAACATTTTGACTTATTATATTTGACTTTTGACTTTTATTTTAAGTATAAAATGACAATCATAGACATAAAGGCTCACAGGCTTCAATGGGTTAAAAAAAAAACACATCTGCTTTGCAGGCGCAACAAGTGCAAATATTCTCGGTGTAAAAAAAGGATAAAACACACACATCCACACACACACAAACACATTCAACACACTTCAAAGCCGTCAGTGGAATTTGGATTTTAACGAGCCAGAGGGGAGAAATGAAGGAAACACAAGGTGCATAAACGCTCCAGTCAGCCTAGACCTCTGAAAAACCTCAGGAGATCACAGCGGGAGGGAGGGGAGCAGAGTAAGAGAATAAAAAAAAAAAAAAAGTGAAACACAGAGTGAGCTCAACAAAGCTTTTGGCTGTAGCCAGGCTCATCCCGACCTGGCAGCCGGCTTGGAAAGGAGCAGCAGCAGGTCGGCCTGCCCACAATACAACACTGTGCTGCACAGACGGGAGGAGGCAACAACAAAGTTCACGGGGTGTCTGTCTAGCCGGCAACAGGAGACACCTCTTTTTTTTTTTTTCCCTTCTCGACGCAGCAGACACAACAACACAGTGCCGACCCAAAACACATCAGAGAGAAAGAGAAAAGAACAACACGGAGAGGGATATGACAAACAAAACATCAAACATGTACGACAGGCTTTGGCAAGTGCACTTGGCAGCGAGCTCACCGGAGCAGGTTGATGAGCTGAGGGGGTGGGGGGCAGCAAACATGTCATTAAGGAAACATAATAACGGTTATAAATTTCTATGACTTCTGGAGGGTAGAAAAAAAAAAGAAATGTAAGGGGAAAAAAATGAAGAAGGAGGTGAAGAAGCGCTTTGTTTTTAAATGGGATTCCGGGTGTCTGTCTTTTTTTTTTTTTTTTTTAAATAGATTTACTCTTCACAGCCAGACTCTGCTTGCCTGCATCCTGCCAACACAGCCTGCCAGATATCCTCACTTAAAGGATGAGGTAAGACACAGAGATAGCGACAGAGAGTGAGGGAGAGAGAGAGAGAGAGAAAATACATAAAGCCTTAAGGAACAATGAACCTTTAAAGTCTCGGCTTTATAATCACTGCCGAAACTCTGGGGGATTTCAGTGCAAAACTATTTTCACGGCATGTCCTCTGTGTGATCTACAAGAGAAACCAAGATGACACTGAAAAATGTAAAAAGCGCCTGCAGCCACATGGAAAACACACTCAATGAAGCACCAAATTTAGATCTGGGTGTTTAACGTCTATACTTTTTTTTTTTTTTTTTTTTTGGTGCCTGCCGCTGGATTGAATTGTACTTATTACTTGGATCATACAGTTTCTGATTCAATTATAGATGACATTTCTTGGGAGATGAAATGCTTTTTGAAAAAATAAATAAAGTACGAAAGAAAGTATCACAAAGAAGTAAATCTTTTGGTTATTATTCTGGCCCTGGGTTAAACTTTTGTTAATAAATACCGGTAATTATTATTAAAATAATTCAAACCATATTTTTTTTGCTGACTGATTACCTTAGAATTATTAAAGGTACACAACTCCAACATAAATTGATTTGCGTAGGTTAAAAAAAATATTCTTTGTTCTAACAATGACAAAACACTGATTGGCCTCTCACTCGCTGCCTGAATAATTCCGGATGAGCTCTGGGAACATGAAAGGTCAGTTTAAAGCACCCACACAGATCATAAATGAGGTAAATGGATTTTCTATAATGAATGATAATTGATAACTAATTTTCCTTTAAAGGTCCCATATTTTATAATTTTCCTTGGGTTTTATTTGACATTTTAATTTCCCTAATAAGATATATTTGTGGTTTTAAGAACCAAAATTCTTCTCAATATAGTTTAACATCTCCTCATTTTGTGTCTGTCTCATTAAAACGAATGAGCTTCTCCTCTGATTGGATGATATGAATGATACCAATCGCTACAAAGTGTTGCTATGCTACTCAGTGTCTCACCTTTATCTTCTTCTTACAGAGTTTACATTATTGTCTCATATCCCATGCTCTGTCTTCTGCATGAACATTTAAATGTTTTTCTTTTTATGCCCCATTAGCCTTGGAGAACTCTTTCAGACGCAGCTTTCTTTCAAGTATTATTTTCCCACATTGAGTTTGACATCTCAAGAGATTTTGTTTCGATATCACTTAAGAAAATAAAAATAAACTGCATCTTCGAACATCCGATAAGTAGCTCCGATAAGAATCTGATAAACACTAGCAGTAGGCGGAGGACAAAAAGTTGTTAGCATTTGCCAAAAAATGTTTCATTAAAAAAGTAAATGGGTGTTAAAGAAGGAGAAGCAGGATTTTTTAAAGCATATTCCTTAAATGCGAAAAGGCTTGATGCAATAATTTAAAAACACAGGTAGGAACATTGGAAACACTCCCACTAGAACTTTATTCCACCACCAGCAGGTTAACCATTCAAATTTGACATACACACATGTGTGCGTACACACACACACACACACACACACACACACACAGACATACACCTCTCCTGAAATGCTAAGTGTAACAAAGCAAGGAAACAACATTTATCACAGTCTGTGTTTATGTGATTTTTCCCCCCCACCTCCATCCCATTCTGTCTCTCTGCCTTTATTCCTCGCTCTGTCTCCCTTTCATTGTGTCTCTGCACCATTTATTACTCCCTTTGTAGTACAGTATATTGGATACATAAACAAATACAGCTGGTGCATTTCATCAAGCCCATGATTAGTCTTGTCAACTGCACCACAGCCTTGGAGAACACAGAGAAACAGAGAAATATCCCACAAACTCCCCCAAGGACCACCATTTCTGGAAACTTCTGTATTGTTTGTAAGTAGGTGGGAGCCGCTATTATGTGTTTCTGTTGGGTTTACGCTTTGCTTTTCTATGGAGAAAATACATTCTCTGGGCCTGTAACAGTTGACAGTTAGACAATGAGGGTCTTATTATTGGGCAGAATGAGAGAAGTATTTGTGTGTAACTGACCGACTTTGCCAGTTTGGATGTTCAAAACAAGCCGCTGGGCTGAGGCTTTCAGCCAAAACATGGCATTTGCGTGCGTGTGCACACGAGAGACAGATGCGGTGTCAGGTACATGTCTGTTTACTGTATCTATATGCTTTACACTTCTCTTGTCATCGAATTTCATATGTGGAGCCAAACCAACAATATAATGATTTACTTACTGTAGAGTGTGTGTGTGTGTGTGTGTGTGTAGCTGATATATATCATTTTCCTCTGTAATGATCCAAACACTATGAGATGCATATCTAAGTGCCGCACCGCTGCACTTGGTGATATGCTTTAGTGTCACTGAGAAGTTTCAGAGGCGTAGTTTGTTTGGAAGTGGCTCCAAACTCAAATATCCTCAACAAAGATCCTGTTTTCGGTCTCCTGAGAGTAGTTGGCTGTACAGCTGAACTGAGCGTGTGCAGGACGTGTGGTTCTGTCTACAGAGCTGTGCTAATATTCCACCCTCTTGACTTTCTACTTAAGTTCCTTGTTCCTTGTTCAACAAACATGTTCAATATAATAGCAGTTATACCAACGGCCTAATGATATTTTTTATTTCGATGCTTTCGGACCAACTTCTGGCTCCTATGAACTTTTTGAAAATTTCCTATGAAGATTTTGCTGGTCTTAAACCAAACCAAGATGCTGCTTATTTTGAAGATGCTGCTGATCTCTCTGTTAGCCTGACTCTAAGACAATAAGACAAATAAAATAAAAAAGGTTGCCATCCTTTGAACATACGTGCAGTGGGGGCTGTTACAACAAGATTGAGATAGAGGAGATCAATGACCCAGCCTGGGGCCCTGGGAGAGTGACTAACCATCTAATTAGAGGGAAGAGCCAAAGCTTTAAATGAATAATTAGTGCCTTCTGAGAGACCAGGCCGAACAATGCAGGGAAAAAGATGAGAAACGGTCACCATCACTGCATCATTCCGCCTCACCTGACAAACCAAAGAGCCACACGTCCCGAGGAGTTGGAGAAGATGAAAAGATGAGCAGACACTGTGAGAAATTGGGGGTTAGATAAGCACGGCTGTGGACCTCCATTTATCATCAGTCACTTCCCAAGAGATCGACTTCCTGTTTGTCTACCATGGCACGTCGTCCTGGTTATCTGGATGTCAATAACAGTGAAATACTCTCCACCAATGTACAAAAAGCCCCCAAATGATTATTTGCATTATCTATTAATCTGTTGAATACTCTCCAAGTCCCATTATAAATAATGGGACTTGGACTTCATAATTTCCCAAAGCTCCAGGTGATCAAATTCCTTGTTTTGTCCGACCAACACTATAACACCTTAAAATATTTACCTATTATGATTAAAAAATGACTTAAACATTGAATCAATGATTAGAATCAATGCTGGTCAGCACTAACTCAATTAGTTTTATATTATTTGACCTTTTTTTGCTAGAGAGGGACAATGTACATTAATGAACAGAATTAATGAAATGTAAATGCACCCAATTGTACCCAAAGGCTAATTTCCATTGGCAGTCCTCCTGCAAGAAGGAACATCAAATTAAATGACACAATGCTGGAAAGCAAGAGAAAAGACATTATTCCAGACATTGTTGGAAGCAATTGCATGTGTATGTACAACCAAACTGAAAAGCACTATGAGTGGCTCAAATTACATTACATCCTCCAAAAATCAAGTGATGAACAACATGCTGATTATTTTCCTCGAACTTTATCAATCCTGGAACTAATCAACTGTTTTGTTGTTGAGGCTGGAGGAAGAGAAAAAGACATGTGGCTATTAATCAGAGGGAATATTAATGTGCTCAGTAAATTCTATGGCAAATATGCCCATTAGATTATTATAGACTGTGTCTTGTGAGTTGACATTTGGGTTTTCAGGGTAGCACAATACAAAGGTGAATGGCTTAAATCAGAAATCAGAGAGTCTATAGGTCTTGATTTGGACAGTTTGATTTTTCTGGGGAAACATTGGCCTCTGTGGCACTCGTCAGATGGTCACCATGTTTTTCCCTCTTTGAACCTTGTGTATCTGTAAGAAATTAAATGGAAAATCCAGACAGTCAAAGACAATCTGGTTTGGACCACACTCTTAGAAGAACTAACTAACACAATCTTATTTTCGCAAATTAAAAAATATATATTTATATTGGGCGAGCATTCCGACCGAGTCATTTGAATCATGGCTGAAAATATGCAAAATGGCAAAAACACACAAATGTCCAATAAGAAAACCACATACTGCACTTGTGCAGAACCACGTTGATCTACTTTTGGCTATGAGCCCTCATTCCTGTGCACTAAATTGGTTGACCCGCTATTCATCTCCTCCTCTTTCCCAAGACAAGAACTAAACAATGGCCATCTACTTGCTCTCATTAGCAAACATTCTACACAACCAGCTCGCCTCGTAATCAATACCTTTAATTCCCTAATGGCCCAGGCTGATTTAACCCCGGTCATGTTGAGAGAAGGAAGGAGCCAGAGAGAGAAAGAGAGAGAGAGGCTGGAAGATTAAATCTACCTGATGTCCCCTGGCTTGTTTTTGTGAGAGTCTCTACTTTCTGTTCTTTCCACACAGCACTGCAGGCAGGTATTTCCCCCCCGAGGGCAGGTGTGGGCGGAGCTACGAGGAGGTTAGAGGTCAGAGGAAGATAACAATGAGAGTGCTCAAAGCTCCCCCACCCACTTCCCCAGGTAAGGAGAGACCTAATGCAGGTGAAAGGGGATGTGTCAAACCGACAGTGCCACAAAGCGTCTACAATTAGCCCCCGCCACACTAAAAATGTCAGTGTTTGTGCTTTTATATTTCACAGGCTCCTGATTTACTGCTCTAAAGTCCCTGAACAGCTTCTGTTTCTGTGCGGTTGGTAATCAAGTCTAATATTAACAGAAAGTTCAATTTATCCCAGTGTGGAGGCTCAAAGTCAGTGTGAGGCTTGTGTTTTAAATCTATTCTTACAACACTTGCTATATTTTATACATGAAACTACTCTATTTTGTTGTTATTTTGTAATGAAAAATGCATATTATTTAATTCAGATGGTAAAAAAAAATCTTTCCAAGTTTAAGGCAGTGGGGCCAAAAAGATTTTTTTGGACATCGATCCGCTACATTTATCTGACAGCTTTAGTTGCTTTTCAGATGATGATGTGACACAATGGATAATATAACAGGATTTTAAAAATCAACACATTGTCCAACGTTTTTGTCTTCTGAAGTCACATTTCATGTCTATGAGTTGCTCCGACAATGTGATTTTTCCCTCTGAACTTCTCACATGGCTGCATTTCAATAAACGGTCAAATGATCTAATATTTCACAAATTTGACAAAAAGGCTAAAAACTGCAAACATCTTCAAGCTGTTTTTTTCTTCTTCCCCCTCCTGTTAAAGGGGGTTGCTGTGGCTCAAAGGTGCAGCAGCTGCCCAGCGGCCAGGAGATCGTCAGTTTGATTCCCGGCTCCTCCGAGCTGCATGTTGAGTTGTTCTCGGGCAAGATACTTAACCCCAGATTGCTCCTGATAGCTATGACTCAGTGTGTGAATGTGTATGATTGAGTGAACTGTCCTGATGAGCTGCTGGCACCTTGTATAGCAGCCACCACCATCACTGTATAAATGTGTGTGAATGAGTGTTTACTTGTGCTATGAATGGTCAAAAAGACTAGAAAGATACTATACAAATGCAGTGTATTGACCATGAATCATCTCACGACCCCTCAGATTTATCTAGTGACCCTTTGGAGGGGCCTAGCCCTTAGGTTGAGAACCACTGAATTAAACTAGATAACTGAATATAAAATAGTTGGAACTAGCTCTGCCTCCAGCAACTACAACAATAAAGAGCTGCCCAATGCTTCATATTAATAATGATGATGACAATTAAACCAATACTTTAACTATGTCAAGCTCATAATACTTACTGTATGTACTTTAACTTAACCGAATATTATCTTTTATGTAGAACTTAACAATATTTTTACTTCCCTGTACTGGTACTTTTACTTAAGTAAAGGATATTGAAGTATGATGAATACTTCAATCATTCTTTCATCATTGCATGAATGATCTTTATTCATAATTCTCAACAATTGTCCTAAAAGAAGGCTTCTAAAAGAACTGAGGAATGGTCTAAATGACCTCACTTCACAAAAATATCCTCTATCTGAATGATGAATGAATTCTAAATGTCAGGGTTTTTTACACTGTCAAAAGTACAGGAATGAGCGTGCACACACGCACACCCTTCTTCACACAGTGATGCCTGAACCTGCCTCAGTATGCTGGTTGGGAGGGTTGGTTGTGGTGAAAGCTGGTACAAGACCACCTAGGGGAAATATTCAGTCTCTGAAAACAATGGTGGAGAGCGAGATAAACACTGCAATAACAGAACCTGAAAGCATCACTAGTTCAGGCAACCACAACAGCCACGAGGCAGGGCTGTGGTACTTCAGTCTGGGCTCCGTTTCCAGACCACATGACCAACATGTCCAACATGTCTTTGGCCTCTTGCTTATTTTGACTCATGCTTCTTCATTTGACTTTTCCTGCCCTTCATAAAATCTTCAAATATGCATCTTTTTTTTAACCACATTTTAAGTTGTTTTTTTTTTTTTTCATTTCCCTAACAACACTGTAATTTACAGAATAACACACATTTGTATTATAATGCTGGAAGTACTTACTGTAGCTGGTGCAGAGACAGGTACATCTCTTATTCTTTAAGAGACTATATATTTTAATGCTTATTGATCATTTTGGGGATTGATTTATTCTGATTCATGACTTGTTCTCGTCTCAAACTGCACTGTGTCTGGCCCTGGAACTGATTTGGACTCCTGACTTGGTGGAGAAACAGTAACATCTATTAAGTCAAGTGAAAAAAAAACAATTTTGATGCTTTATTGACCGTTTTATGTCCTTTACTAAGCATAAATGGCAAGAATTCATTCCTGTGCTTATTTGATTCTCTACACATTTATTTGCTAGATTTAATGGAACTGTGGTGCTGATTTGTTTTGTTGCTTTTCCTGTGTAAGGAGCTTTGTAACACTGCTTTAAAAAGTGGTCTATAAATAAGGTTTATTATATCATTATTCACCAGTAAGTTAATAAACAAACTTGACAGTACTCCCTCCAATAGTTGTCTTTGTCATTTCGCTGGACCACAGCCTGGTGACGCAAAAGGAAAAGTCAGGAGGTCATTAGGATTCATCCTCTGGGGAGACATTTAGCTAAAAAAATAAATAAAAAACAACTTTGGCGTGATGCCATAAAGTCTACACATACATCATATCATAAAAAAATAATTATCTATAAATCCAGCCCTAATTTGATTATAGCACTGCTACCGAGTTTGTCTCAAAGTGGAAATCTTTTTAACTACAAGGAAGTGCAGTTCTTTTATTGCACAAAACAGTAAATTTAACAGCTTGTATTTGAGAAGAAAAGATAGACATTTACAGCAACGTAGGCAGAGTAAGTAAAAAAAGAAAGAAAAAAAAAATCATGTGAAACCCTGTAAAACCCTGACACTGCTCAGTTTCATACTAAGAAACATTGAACAAGAGCAGCCAAGCCCTTTTTGGACATGGATCTCTTCATTCATGAAGAGGTTGATTCAGGTATCCCTCAACTTCAAAGAGCAATTTAGCAGATTCATAAATCTCTCTTAATGAAGGCAATATCTCATCACTGCATATTTTCCTCAGTGCTCACCAGTAATAAAATCCTGGGCCAAACACATAACTACTTTGTTTTAATGTCTTCAAGGTGTGGCACCTTGCCAGATGGATGTGATGCCTCTGGGTTTTGGGCTATTGTTCAATGGTGACAGACAAGGTTATTCAGACATTCCCTCAATTCTTCCAATAGATAAAAGTATAATTCGCTGTAAGTGAGATATTCAAGTCATATATTTTAATTATAGTAGTTATATAGTTAAAAGTTGATATGCAAACACATTGACAGCTCTGGAACAAAGGACTGGCTTAAAATATATAGGAATTGTGGCGTAGAGATAATGAGCCTCATTACCCAACACAGTAGGTATTGTCAGCAATAATAACAATTTGTTTTTTTTAAAAAAAGACACTGTCAACATATGGTATCATAGCCCATTAATGAAAAATACACAAAGGTAGAGTGTGTAAGACCTAGTGGCATTTAGCAGCGTCTAGTTGTATACATTTGGTAGAAACAGGATATGATATTCATAAGTATGTTTTAGTTGGTAGATAATTCAATAAAAAATACGAAATTTTACTTTTTTACCTTTTTACTGCTTGGTTGGAACAAAAACCTGCACCCACACTGTCCCTCCAAGACCAGGATTGCCCACCCCTGTCCCCCTCTTTGAAGCCTGCATCGTATCTACAGTAGCCCAGAATGGACAAACCAACAATGGGCTCTGAAGATGACCTTTTGCTGTTTTTCACGGCCACCATACAATCTCCTACACGCTTGGAGTGCTCACTTGGTTGCAATCTGCAACCTCACCACTAGATGACATCAGAAACTACACACTGTACCTTTGACAGACCAAATCTATATTTGTCTAAATAAGTTTGTTACCAGTTAATATGATGTGTACATAGCGTGAATTGAACCTGACTAGTGCAAATTACAAAATGGGGTTTTGAAAGGCAACTTTATTACGCTTTCAATGTCAGAAAACAAAATATTGAAAAGGTGGATAAGCAACACAACAAAGACCAAAGCTACATCTGATGTATTCTCTTATTGGTCACCAGAAAAATGATAAATAAACTGGATGAAATAACTCAACGGACTAAAACAAGTATACACAATGGATTGTATGATGGCACATTTACAAATAAAGTTGGACACATTTCTACGGAGAAAGACTCCTGTGCGTATGCACTTGGGACTACTGGTGCTTAAAATAGATATGGATTGAGGTTTTCTCTTACATATCTGTCAACTCCACTCAATGTCATGAATTTTTGAGGAAAGGGAAGTAAAAGACAAAAAAGACAAAGCGGATAAACGTTACTGTGGATCTGTAAACTGTCTCTTTAGGATTGTACTGAGACATGGGGAAACCTCATCGCTGCTCCACATTTCTCCCCTGCAGGAAAACACAGTGGCACAACAAGTTTTTCTTGGTTATGTGCTGTTGAGAGTTGAGTTCCCAATGTGTAGATCAAAGAATCTTTGTCTTGGCAAACGCTGGAGGACTTTACCCTGACAGTTTTACTCTGTGTCAATCAAATTCAGCTGTGGCGCATCGTCAAGCAAATGCTTGTCAGCTTAAAGGAGCCACACGAAAAAACAAAATGTCCTGCCAGTATGAAACAGTGTGAGGAAGGAGATTTTGAAAGTGAGAGACCGTCAGCAGGATCTATCACATTTTCCACTGTCAAATCAGTTAATTGTTTTCTAATTATAGAGCTGCAAACAAGTATTTTGACACCTACAGATACCACAATATCACAACACTGAGGCTTTAACCAACACTTAAAGGTACAGCGTGTATGATTTAGTGGTATTAGTAGCATCTAGTGGAACAGACTTGGCAGAAAAGGAATTAAAGTATTTTTTAGTATGGTTAAAATATATGATTCAATTAAAAATAGGAATTGTTGCTTTTTTATTACCTTAGATTGAGTCATTTCTATCTACATGAGGACTGGGTTCCCTTTCAGCAAAGCCCACCATGTTACACATGCCATGTTTCTACAATAGCCCAGAAAGCACAAACCAAACAATGGCTTCTAAAATGGCCTTTTACATTCTTCCAAGCCACTTCTACACATTTACTCAACACTCCATTGTTTGCCATCTGCACCCTTGCCACTAGGTGCTGCCAGAAACTACATACAGTGTCTTTAATGAAATCACTTTATGGTCTAAATTTGATTTAAAATCCCAAACAAATCCACCAAAGCTACATTTCAAGACCTTCCAGTAATAGTCTGACTCCTGTTTAAAACTGAGAGTGAGCTGTCGCTATAGTTTGTATCTGATGAACATGATAGTGTAACCAGAGACTCCACTGGTGAAGCCAGAAATTACAATTTACATTCTAGGTCAGAAAACTTTAAAGGTCAGTCCAAAGATTTTGAAGACAAACACATCATCGGTCGATCTATAACAACACTTCCTTGATGCACCTGATTGGATGAACACTTTTACTGGGTTTCAAAGTAGATGTATATTTACTGATATTTTAATCAATTATTGTTGTCTTAATACTTCACTGAAAATTGTATCTGGATTTGTTGTTGGTGTTATGGAAAATAACACAAACTGGGAGTAATCTATGTAATCTGTCTGTAGTTTAGAATTACACCAGCTAGAAACAGTCAGTAGTAGAAGAAGTGTTTTTTGGGTTTGCGGGTGATGCCTAACTCGCTGTACCCTCCGCCCCCCTCCTGTGCCTGAGCACAAGCTGGAAATGCTCCCTGCTGCTGATTGGCTGGAGTGTTGTTGCTGGCAAGCCAAGTTGATTGTTTCCCATTTACAGAGCAGGGGGGAGTCTATGAACAGCTTGTGGGCAGTGAGGAGACATTTGCTGAATTCGAGAGAAAGTGTCCTGGATCAGAATCATGGACTACACCTTTAAGCCTTTTCTTGAGGCCTGACAATATGCTTTACCCAAATGCAGCACTGAACTGACATATAGAGACAAATAAACTAAATGTTTGAAAAGCACTTCTGCAACTTAATCTTGATTTACAACACAACTCAAGTTAATCATTTCAGTGTAGGGGAATGGATAGAATTTAGAGGTTTTTAGGCTGGTCTGCGACACAGGAACTCTATTTTAATAAATAACAATCATGACAAGGCTATGCTTAGCTGAGCATTTATGTGGCCTGAAATGAGAAGGACTCAGGACAACATGCGCCATGGAAATGTAAAGTTGCACAGGAGACGATGTGCCTTGACAGCATGCCTTTTTGAAATGCTTAGATAAGTTCACCGCATGATAACTGCTGCCACGAGGGATTACTAGGATCAACAAATGTTGTGACGTACACTGTAATCCACGCTGTCAGACTATGTGCTCTTGGCCTCGCGTGACCTGCCTGGTAGTGTGCGCTCCACCCGGGCGTGTCACCGTCATCAGGGTGGCATGACCCTAGATGACAGGGGAACCCGGCTGGATGACAGAGTAACCGTTGGCGGGCTCCAGGTGCCTCAGCCAGTGGCCACCAACTACCATCCAAGTGACATCAAACGTAAGCAAAAAAAAAAAAAAAAAAAAGCAAAAAAAGTAGACAAAACGAAGGCAGAGACAAAACAATACCAGACAAAATGAAAACAAAGACCACTGTTGCCCTTTTTTGTCTGGCACACCACAGTGATTTTCAGGTTTTTCTTTGCCAGCCGCACACTGAACACAGACAGTGAGAAAGCATCAGAGTTCTCTCACTTGGCAGCTTGGAACCATTCAAGCGCAGCAGATTGGGAACAGGCACTGCCAGAAGGTGAGACACCACATGGCGCTTGTGGTTTCAGAGCATTCATATCTGAAAAGGTCCCTCGTATCCTTGCAGGTAGAAACAGTCTCTACTGAACAGGCATGTTTTCAAGGCAGTGGATGCCTGGCTTACAGCATACTTCAGGTCTTTTTTCTTTACATCACAGGGTATAACTCTTAATGGCCAAAAAGAAAAGGAGCGTTTATGTAAGACAACATTCGATAGGGGCGAGGCTCTCAGCCATTAAAAATGGGCCACATGTCGTTAGGATGTGTTACATGCTGCACACTAGTGGATCCTAGACAAAAACAAGGCTGGACCAGCACATGGCAAACCCATCCTGAACAAAAGATGGCCTATTTTTTTACCAAAAGATAAGGGATGAGCCTGGCTCAGCATAGACAGAGTGGGATGCTCTCCTCTTTCCTCCCAAACCACAAAGGTTTGGGATATCGGCCTTTAACACACACAGTTAAATGGACATGTTGTTTGAAATAGGTCAGTCAAAAAGGCTAATGGGATACATACAAGCTCCTATACACATGAAATCATTCACACATGCAAAAGCGTCATGGTTAAACACATGGATAGACACAAGCCATCCAGCCAACAGGCATTATTAGATGGGTTAATGGGTCCTGAGCTATTCAAACAGCAGGCTTTAGCCGCTACTCAGACAGTATAATGGTGGGATAGCTATAGGGTGTGTGTTTGCGTGTGTGTGTGGTGGGGGGTGGGGGGGTGTTTCATGAGGCCTGGTGGTACAGTTTACCTGCTACCATGGATCTCAATCACTACTGTCCACCAGTTTACCTCAAGTGCAAACACATGCGACATTTTACTTTACAGTGAGGCATGGCATTAAGTGAGTAGTTTATCTATTTACCTTAGAAATAAGCATTTGTTACTCATATAAACAAGTATGCATAGGAAACTGCTGAATTCTGATCGTTGACATAAAAAACTGTGTAGGTTTATTCACTTAAGTCTGTTTTCAACAGCAGTGATTAAAAAGGTGGAGGGAATGGAAGTAATGGGATTAGAGACAAGCGGCTCCCTGTAAATGTGTGCCAAACTGGTAGAAGGAGACAGACAGAAGCACATGGTCTCCCTAACCATACAGTCCATCACACACACACCTGTCCAATAATTGTCCCGGGACACTTGCATGTCCAAAACATCCACAAACACGTATAACGCACACATAATTACTCAACATAAAAAAACCTGTCAAAACAAGCTAAAATGCCAAAGGGGAGGCATATGATTGTGAATCCAAAAAACCCACACATGCATGCTCACACGTAGTAGTGATTGACAGCTTGCATTAAAGAAAGGGCAGGCCCGGGCACGGCAGGAGGAGGGGTGACGGGAGGCAATTAGAGGCATTTTTAAGACGATAATAGCTGTATACAAGCCATTCAGTCTATAAAAGCTATTCATAGCAGGGGAGAAGATGAACTTAGCATTAGCAATGGCAATCTCTTACTCTGGCATGAAGGGATGTTGCAGTATCTCCAGTAGATCCCATCTTCATGATCCGCAATGTAGCACCACGGCTGAACGTCCCCATCAGGATTCCTGCGGACATAATGCAGGGAAAAAATGTTAATACCACATATATGTGAAGTTGGTTTAAGTTAAAAACAGCATTCTGGCTCCCAGCTTCTTTTTAATAAGTTGACCACCTTTTCATACCCCCCCCCCAAAAAAAATAAAAAAATAAAAATTGCTTTTTCAATCCTCTTTCCAGACTGGCTGAATCCAATAACACCAGTTGTGCATTTTTGTGCCTGTAATTGGAAAATAGATGATGTATATATCTGCCCAGACACTGTCAACTCTCTATTGTCTCTAAGAGGCTCTGGCACTGCGATCACTCAATTTCATTCTCAATTTAACTAAACACACAACGCTGTTGTATTGTTTGTTGTTTATTTCGTCAGCTCTGTGTTTGCGCGCAGCAGTGCAAAAACTGCTATTTGCCTCGTTAACAGGTAGCTTTTATGAGCTGCAATCAAATCCTTCTTTTTCACTTGTCGCGCTGCGGCAACACAGACAGTCGGGAGAAAATGTAAATGAGAACAATATGATGTATTTCAAAAATGTGACCAGAATGAGTAACTGGGTTGTCTCTTTCCTCCTCCTTTCCACACGTTGGCTGTGATGCACATTTTTGTGTATATAGGAGTTTTTTTTCCAATTGTTCTGGGAGTTTTAGTGTGGACAGAGATCTTTACAAAGGTGGTTTGAAAGAAGGCCATTTTTCACACATGAATCGCCTTTCAGATTTGCCCGTCTTTTTTTGTGGTTGTAGTTTTAGACGTGCGTTGGGGGGGGGAGGTGATGAAAGTTAAAAAGAATAGAGAAGGTGGAGAGGGGTGAAAGAAAAAGGGAAAGGAAGAGTGATGGGAGCCAAAAAGAAAAAAAAAATATACGATGATGAGACAATGACAGGCTATCAACTGAAAACCCTGCTGCAAAGGCCTGAATACGCAATAGCGTCTCAGAGGGAGATTATCTTGGCTGTGTCAATCATACCCAGTGGCAAACCCTTGGCACTTGTGATTTAGCCTCTGCACTCTGGTGTCCTGACCGTGCACGTCAGTCAAGGGCCAGACAAATGGGCCTGGATGGGTGGAGGTGGTTAGAGGTCGGATTGGGGGATGCTTTGTTCTGGGCCAGACACAGACCTGAAAAAGGGAGATGGGGCAAAGCTTTTGTCTGCATAGAGTCTGCAGCCCCTTTTGAACCTCGTGAAGGCCCTTTTAACCCATCATAATAAGGCTGACAGGCCCCTCGGTGCTTTTGCTTTTCAGATTCATTTACAAAAGCAAAGAAGAGCGGGATTTAAGATAGGAGTATCTACAAATGTTTATCCAACCATATCTCCCATGTAATAATGCTACTTTGTGTAGTGTAACTTCTGAACTGTTAATAAATAAAATCAAATGCAGCAGGAGCTCATCTTAGTTTTGCTTCAGCTCTTTAAGCCTCATTTCAGGATTACTGTGAACTGTAAAAATATACACCCTGTCAACTAAAACAGCCTTCTAAGATGACATAGCTTTTTTTTTTTTTTTTCAGCTCTGACTGTAATTGCCGGAGACCTTTTCTCTCTTCTTTTGACACGCCTCATTGTAGCATCTTGAAAAAGCCCCGCGGCGTTGCGCTATCCCGTTTCGCCTTTTGTGGGCAAAGTTGTGAAGGGCGTTTCCATTTCTTTTCTTCTCCTATCAAAAACAGTATCCTGGGCTTCCTCCTCTTATCACAGTTAGAATGAGGTATTGACAAAGATGTCGCCGTAAAGACTCTTTTCGGGCGGTTGAACGCATGTTTAAGTGCCTGAAAGCCTTTGCGCTCTCAACGTCCGAAAAATCAGTTATCACTCACAGCAAACAGTAAATATCAGCGCAGCATCAGCAGCCCAGATCTGTTTGTTGCTCCACCTAAACAGGAGGCAGATGGTTTGTTTTACCTCAGGCTACTGTTGAAACGTCTGAAAAGAGAAAAAAATGGGGTCCACCGTCGAAACCTTTGCATTATATATATATAATGCAAATGCATATATATATATATATATATAATGCATATATATATATATATGCATTATATATATATATATATATATATATATATATATATATATATATATATATATATATATATATATATATATATATACCCTTCCTCTATTTCTCACATCTTGTCTCTCTTTCGTGCCACTCATCGCGTAATAGCCCTATTTGAAATAAGACTCATCTAGAACCACTTATGTAATTTACTGCACTTTCTTAATCACCCCCTAAGGAGGCAGTCATTAATTACAACCATCAGCATTAAAAGAAAAAAAAATCCTCTGTAGGCCACCCATTCCATGTCTGACCCACCAGCATCTTTGATCAGTAAATAATTTGGTGTACCCATTTTTGTGTGTGTATGTGTTTACCATCTCCTGGTCCCCAAATTGTATTTCACCCCCCCTTTCACACACACACACACACCTGCACAGAGCAGATGCATGGGGGACATCAGCAACAGGACTGAGGTGAACAGGCCGGGTCACGTGACAGAGAAACATACTCACTTTCACCCCGAGGTGTGTGCGTGTGTGTGTGTGTGTGTGTGTGTGTGTGTGTGTATGTGCGTGTGTGCATGAGGCAGGGTAGAACAGAGTTTGGCAAGCAGACAGCTCCAGATTATCCGAGGTGCCACAGTGTAGATAAGAGCAGACCTCAATGGACGGGAATCCATTAATTTAACCGGGCAGCGTAGAGACAGACTTCAGTCCTTGTGGACACATTCTGATAAAAGTTGCTGCCAGTGTGTGAGTGTGTGTGTATGTGTGTGTTTGCGTGCATTTGTGAGTGTGCCTTCAGGGGGTTTTTGTGCGTCAGAGATGGCCCGCTTGGCTCAGAGTAACGAGAGCTTGTTGAAACACTCCCATACCCAGAGGTAGATCACAGAAGATGTTTGGACACTTAATTGGCACAATTACGCTGATTGACTCATTTTTCTCAACGTGAGCCACACACTTCGGTGCGGAGCCAATTATAGCCACATTGCTTCTTTTTGCTTCACAGGCTCCCACCCCCCCGGCCTGCACTAGAAGCAAGAGTGGCTCACATCTGAACGCTGAGAAAAACAGCTGTGCATGTCTGGCTGCTGTTCAAAAGCTTTCCTTTAATAACCATTTTCCACACACCTTAATCAGAACATTTATGATCATCTTTAAAAAAAAAGCCTGGCATTGTGAACGTGCACATAAAAAAATAATAATCTCTAAATCACTTACTTCAAACTACGTGTGCAAAGGCTGGAAATAACATACTTCTTGTGTGCAGAGCTGAAGTGTTTTTATTCATGGATTTAAAGTTAATGGGAGATTCTTCGCTGCCTTTGTTTAGTAAAACTTGCAGATGTGTAAAAGATGAAAGCGGAACTTCACTCATTTTTCAGAATGAGAAAGCAGAGCATTGCTGATTGGAAAGTGGTAATGAGAAGCTTGTCTGGGTCAGGATTCGAGGTCAACAGCAGATCAGAGTCTGGCAATTTACTGCCTGAGAGAAGAGTCTTTAATTGACTTGGATGATTTAGCATGCAAACTGCTGCCTGCTGCTGCACTGCATGAATGCATGTATTGAAGGAGAGGGCGTGTTAGTCATGAGCTGATATGTATAGTCTACTGTCCATTGTTGTTCTCTCACAGTCTACTTGTGCTAAACACAAGGTTGTAATGTTCTTGTGTCACACACACGCACACCACCATGTTCCTTGACTAGCCTTTAAAGGCTCTATTCACCCAAATGATGAAGAGTGATTTCTCACTAGTGGTATCTACAGTAGCTATAAAGATGTTTGGTTTTATCAATGGTTTGAAATTGTTTCAAAGAATTTATTCATGTTTTATTTCTGGAAGATGTTGTGTTTTTTTAATGTAATATTTCAACCTTTTGGTTGAAACAAAAAAAAAAATCAACTTACCTCTGTTGAAATGTGGGTGGACACAGAAACCTCTGTGATATCTCAAAAACCTGGGTGAATAAAAAAAAGGGCTATCTGCTTTAGACGTCTGCAAGCACTCTCGGGACCTGAGACGCTGAGGTTGATTCAGGCTTGGGACATTTTTTTTTTTTTAAATAAAATCAGGCTTGGGTTGGATTTATATAACTTCTCTCCTTTCATTGTGCCCATATATGCACAGAGCACACATAGGCCACTATATGAATAATATTAATAATGCTTTGTGTTTCTGTGATACAGCAGAAAAAAATGTGTGTGGCTCAACAGAGTATCCTCATATTTGCTTGTATCTGAGACCATGCAGAAAGAGATATTGGTGTCAGTCTTGGGCTGAAAAACTGCAGACTTTGTCAGGCTGGGTCTGGGTCTTGACTGGGCTTGAACACCAGGGGCCACAGCTGGGCTGTGGTTGCAGTTTTCAGACCTTGCAGGGCTTTAATCCACATGATTCAAATATGTATGTTTTTTTGTAATTTGGGTGAACTAACTTATCAAAGGCAGCTGTCCAAACATTTAGATTGCATGACGCTGGTGCAGAATTCTTCATGGATTCTGAAATCACAGTAATGTTGATGGCTGCTGTTTTCGTGCCACACACAGTATATCTTCTCAGGGGACACTTCTATTAACTTAATGTAGTCATACAAATGGTGGACAACTTGGCTGCAGTTTTTTTGACCTCAGATTTGCACCTGATATCATGGAGATTCAATTACAATCAACTTGGGGAACACTATTCACTCTGGCATTTCCATTATCTCATCTATGTAAGGTAAAAGCATTAGAAGCCATAGTGGACACTCATAAATTCTACCATGTACACACGCGCACATGCACACTCACACTCACACTCACACACACACACACACACACACACACACACACACACACACACACACACACACACACACACACACACACACACACTTGCATATAAATACCCAGGAAATGGCTGGCAAAGGTATTCAACCACAGACTGAAGCGTCATGCACTTCACACCTTCACACTAATGCACTGGGTGGAGAGTACAGTTGACTGGAAGGAACAATAAACAAATTATAAATCAAGACTTCGATTTGTGCGATGTCCATCTATATATGAATGTCAAGAAGTATTCTGCAAAGGTCAAAGAAGTACTTAAGGAATGAAAAAAGATACTTTAAAAGTGCAGGATGACTGCAGAATGACACCCAAATGCAAAAGTAGATCATTTAATTGTACTTCATGACACGAAATGAATTCTGGATTGAACCGCACTCATGATAAGTAATGTGATATTAACTGTTCAGCCTCGCTAAGTCTCAGCTTAGACACCAAAGCTCTTGTCCTTGTCCTGAGGCGTTGTGGTCCCTTTTTTTTGCAGGGGAATAATGTGACATTTCCCCTCTTCCCAGTTTCTCTCTGTTTTCACTGGAGTATTTTATTGCAGGCTATAAAGATGAAATGTGGGGGCTGTTAGGGCTCTTTCTCCAGAACCACTGTGGTGCCCTCTTGAATAAATCAACATGGGAGAAAAAACACTGGTGATGGGACAAGAATGGAGTTCTTAATCGTCTTCATTTTTGCATCTCAACATCAGAAACGTTTTTAGAGTTGTGTTTTACTTCAACATCCTACCCATTGCTCACCTGTGCTCTCTGCTCTCATAAACCCACAATTGGCTTCAGGGCCAGACATGCCAAAAACTTCCCTAGCTCTCCTTATTTGTCTGTTTACCTCTCCCCCTTGCTGTCATTCCGCTAACTCCCCCCCTTTTTTCTAAGAATCACCACCTATTGTGGAGTTCTAAGCCAGAAAATATCCACAAAAGCTTCAGATGAGGAAATGAGCAAGAGTTTGAAGGTTGAAGGGGGTAAAAGAAATACTGGAAACGGAATTTGAATCGCAAGACGCACTTCATGTAAATAAAGTGATTTGCAATCCAAATTGAGCAACAATGTCCAAAACAGCTCCCCACATGGCTGGAAAAATCCATCTCACGAGCCAACGCTCTGTGATCAAACAAATCAAACATCACACTGAGCATTTCTCCGCAGTGGGATAACCCTCTCTCCTTTACTGGCACACACTTTCCCAACATGTGCACAGAAAAATGCTTGTGCACACACACACACGCACGTGTGCGAACGCACATGTGGGTGGACGCACAAATACTTGACCCTATGTAGACATGCCATAAATGCCATCCCTCATCTTTTCACAATGCCACAACGCCACTTTGCTCCTCATTGCACTGCTGATGACTGAATCTTTGCCGAGAGAAAGACTGAGAATAGTTGCGGCTCTAAGTGACATAAATCCCCCTGTCAGGAAGAAACAAAGCTATTAGCTGTCAGTGAACTAAGGCTGCGGACTGCATTGGTGGCCAAATCCGAACAATGAAGATGTCCATTTCGCATCAATAGAGTAATACGCTCCTAATGTGCAAGGAAAGCTTTCCACTGTCCTCTGCATGTATCCTACCCATACATCTTCCAAATTCCCATCCAGTTCAAGTAAAAACAAATCCATCCTGGGCCACTACAAAGCATTGCTGTGTTATGAGTTTACAACCATGAATTTGAGAAATGTTTCAGAGGCTCCGGTCCAAGGATCAGGGGAGGGGGGTGTTCTGTTTCTTATGGCTTGGCGATCTGGGCCAAGCCACTGTTCTGGACGTCTCTGCAAATTTGAACTCAACTGACTCATGAAAGTACAACACAATCATTACTTCAAACCACGCAGGTGCCTTAAACAAACTGTGCGTGATAGGAACCAGCTGATACAAGATGTTGACATTTTCATATTGGTCACCATCACGCCTTCAACTGGTGATAACAGATGCGTTTGGGTGGGTGAGGTGCGTTTGTCATGTGAGAAACTGCAAAACCTCACTGCATCACTAAGCTGTTAAACAACTCAGGGTGTAACCAAAGATTGTAAATAAAGATGGATGTAGCAGGCTGTGACATCACCCACTGATTTGCATTGAAGCCCAGAGATGCAGATTATCTTCTGCACTGGATTTTTTCCAAATAGAGAAACAGGGCAGGTATCTTACCTACTCTAGGTCTTCAAATCCTATTTATGGAGAGATAATTTCCAAAATTACCTTCAATTTTGCTCATTAGAAGGGCTCCTGAGTGACTAAGGGCACTTTTACACCACTAGCTTGATTATTTGGTTGCACCAGGCATTAAAATTTTACTATGTAGCATATCAACTACAGCAGGGTCCACTTTCACACCTGCAAATGAACCAAAAATCAATCCAATTGATCTTTCATCAATGTTTATCTTCCAGTAGAAATAAGCACCAATTCTGACTCATTATGGAGCAACACATTCACACATTGCTACTTGCTCTTATCCTTGTGTATTGGATATTTTGCCATTTTTGGCAAAATATCCAATTGCCATTTTTGGCAAAATATCCAATTCCAAAATGAGTCATGACTGTGTCTGGAGAACAATCTGCAACCAATGCTTTCACACCAACAAAAAAAACTTGTTGGTGTGCCTTTGGTTCAAACAAACCGTTTGGTGAGCAACTGCTGTTGGTGTGAAATCACCTTGAGACCACATTGACTTGTTGGAAAAAATAATTGAGTATTTCTAGTGAGAAGTTGAAACTTTTTGAGTAGGAGTCAATTGGAGCCAAAGATTCTTTTGGAGCCAGCCCCTAGTAGCCTTTCAGTAGTCGTGTATTAGCTTAATGCATTCCAGTAGTATTAAGAAGAGTTGCAAAAGGTAGAAATATGAAAATATGCATTGCATAAATAGAGTAATAAAAAAATCTCACCTGCAGTAGTTGTGGCTGCCCAAACCACCCTCTCCGTTAGGGTATTTGAGTGTGTTGTAAGGGTGCTGGAAGGTCTCATTCCAGAAGAGGCAAGGTTTACCACCATGCAGGCTGGTCTGGTTCTGGAAGCCCCTGTAGTCTTCTCCGTTGGCAGTGTAACACTCTGGAAGGAGAGAAATTAAACCAGAGAAAGTGAGAGAAATGAAACAAAATCAAAATCTGGTTTCTGCAATATGGGTTCAGACATTTAATAAGGTAAAAATCAAAAGCTTGGCAAGAGCTTTTAGGCAGGCATGTAAAAGGCACCCACATATGTGACCTGCTTTATTGAGTATCTGGGTTCAGTGAAATGCTCTCTTGCTATTAAACTGTTTTAATGTATTTGGAATGATCATAGAAAAATAACTTTTGTAATAATTGTATCCTAGCCCAAACTCTGTTCATTTCAGCCCTGGCCAAATGTGTTAAAGCCAGATCAATCACGGTATTGTTTCAATTAATGTCGACGCACAAGCACAGAGGGGGGAAAAAAAGCCCTACAGATATACAGAAAAAGCAAACATGGCTTGAATTTCCAGGACGTGTATGACAACCATATGGCCGAGTCAGATAGAGGGAGTGAGAAAGAGCGAGAGTTGGGTTCCCAAGGCAAAACCGAAGCTGGTGGAAGACTTTTCTTCCCCCGAAAGGGCAAATTCAAATAAACAATGGCTGATGGGAGTGTGATGAGCCGTCACTGCTCATCACACTGAGCCTCAGGGGGGCTCCTGTTAAGGATGTCTTAGATACAAGTGAATTCCACTTTTGATTGCATTATGATGTAAGATCAATTTATTATGTGACTGTTGATTACTCATGCTGCAGGTGCTCATTGCTACAACTGTTGACAGAGGAGGATACCTTGTCAGTGTAATTGGCTTTTCACTCTTCATTATGCCATTAACATATGTGCATAGAGGAGACGCGAAAGATGTTGCATGGGCAATGATTTGAACATAAAGTTCTGAGATATATCATTTTTTAAAGGGGCTGAAACAAGTATTTAAGTTTAAGTTGTGTGTAAATGTTTAGGTCTCTGGTGTTGCTGCTAACACACAAACTGGGAAATAAGACCACCCACACCTTCTGTTTTCCTCTGTAGTGTTTCTGAAGCCTGTCTGAACACAACCCATTTAGAAATGGCTCCTGTTGTGAAGTAAGGAGAGCAAGTTTCTAGTAAATGCTCCTGGATCACTTGTTTCCCTGACCCACCCCCGGTTCTCTGAGGGGAGTGAAATTTCTGACAGCATTAGGCCAATCAGAACAGAGTGAGCCTTTTTGTAGAGAAGGGGGGAAATACAGAGCGTGTGAGAAGGCTGACTGCATTGCTGCTACAGGTCTATATAGGTCAGGGGTCTCCAAGCCTGGTCCTGGAGAGCCACTGTGGCTGCACATTTTTGTTCACACCAAGCAGTTACACACCTGATTCTACTAATCAACCACTAGGGCCCTTGCTAAGGACCTGCATTAGCAGAATCAGGTGTGTTACTGCTTGGTTGGAGGATTGGAGACCCATGATCTAGATGCTTTGGGTGCATAAAAGTGAAATAGGGCCCTTTTAAAAACACTTTCTAATGTTTACTTATCTGATTTAACATGCATAAGTGTCACGATATTTGGAACTAGAATGATTTCATATTATGCCTCATTGGCATGCCTGTCAATCAAACATTAACAAGAAAAAACAGAAGATAATCTCTTGTTTGGCTTGTCTCCATGGGGTCTTGTTGCTATGTACATGGTCTTGGCTGAGTATGAGCTAATGCATTGCAATATGACAGTCATTATACCCTTTGGTGAGCCAGCTGTGCTCCAAAGCTCTTTCTACATTCTCTTTCGAGTAGATGTCATTTCACTTGGAACAGAGGAGCCGGGCAGCATCAATAATTAGTTCTCTTCTAGTTTGTGGGAGATCAATAAACTCACAAATTAAGCCTCGGTGAGTCAATTACATTAGAGGATTTTTAGAAAGTGACTAAATGTAGATTTGTAGAGCCTAACAAAGAAATAAATGTTGTTTCCTATGTTTAGCAATCAGCTCCCCATACTTTGCACCGCACTTTTGCCATATGTTCTGTATAGCTGTTAGTTTGCACCATAATGTGCACATCCACCAAAAAGTAGAGACAACACTTCATTTTAGAGTAAATCAGAAGTCTTTTCTCAGTCTGTCAGCCAAAGTTGCTTTTAATTAAACTTGTTTCTCCTGTGTGGCTGTGTTGTTCAGTCAAGCTTATCAGGCATCCATCGTCTGGTTGACAGGAATTCAACAGCAGCAAGGAGCTGCAGGGTAGTCAGGTTCCTGCAATTATGATGCCACTCTATTGTCTGCATGTGGCTCCCTGCTCTCTTAGCAAATGAATATTGCCTCGACATGCAAGAATATCAACCACTGGATCATAAATCTACCTGAGAGTGGCTGAGACAGGACAAAACTCCATAAAATTAGAAAAGCAGCTTAATGGCGTTACATATGGGGGGTGACACTCTTGCCACACTTACAGGGATTAATGAGGGGGTTGGAGGAAAGTTATCGTCTGGCTGACACCCAGAGGACGGACCAGGCATGTTAAATAACACACTTGGCAGGTGCCATAAGATTCATGTGTCCACCATGGAGCGCTTGCTTTATCTGTAGAATATTTTGCAGATGTCAAAGCAATTTTGGGTCCGATACCAACATAGTTAAAGACTGATGTTATTTTTATGTTAAGTACATTATAATATGCACTATGTTGTTTTGCGAAGATTGAGAGCAGATGATGAATTTTTATTGTATTTACATTTTTTATTTCTTGACGCCAGCAGCCACGGCAACAGAAAGTACGAGAGGGAACACATTGCAGTTGAGAGTTTGGCAGTGGCACAAACACAACCATGAGTCACTGCTCCCCAAAAGCAATCATGACTGCTACTGCCCGAGTCAGAGAGGATAACATCAGGCAGCGGGGACAGGGCGATCAACTGCATCCCAAATGAGCTCACGTCCTTCAAATATCTTCTCCAAAAAAGAGAAGGTATTAAGATGACGGAACTTGGCTGTGTGCAGCGCGACTCAATGCACTGTAACAAAAAGAAAGAGCCAAATGACTTTGTAAATGTCTCCTCTCCTCCTTCGGGAAACTTTACTCTGGAGTTTCAGGATGAAGCAGAGCTTGTCTGCACATGGTCCGCTTGGAACGAGCTGCTGCTGGCAATCATCCCGCCCTGCTGTGGCCAAGTTAGCTTTCCAGGACGAGATGGTAAATATGTCAGCGTTTTGCCACCGGGAGGAAGACGGTGGGGTGTTCCATGTGGTTTTAAGGCACCATTTGCTTGTGGTGGGAATGGGAAGTAGCAGATCTGCAAGGACTCAGAGATAAGTGAGGCCATCATAAAGATGAATGGACCATTTAAGAGCCCTGGGGACGGCCACACATCTATCAAGCCAAAGAGAAAAGGCCAATTTCAAGTTGGAGTGGTATGGATGCAAGCGTTTTATCCTTGTCCTAGAGGGAATGAAGAACTCATCTGCTGATTGGACCATCATCGCTTCAGGCCCACTCCCCCACTGAACACGCCCAGCCCCCACCTTACACCCCTTTCCTTGTCACCAAGCAACTGTAGTGCTCGCGTCACATGGCCCTGGGCTTTCTTGTGGTTTCATCATAGGCCATGATGGGAAACAGAACTACCACCGCATGAAAGATGGAGAGAAGTGGGGGGGGTGGGGGGGTCCTATAAAATACATGCATATCTACAAATAGAAAAAGTCCGGGAAAGGAAAGAGGAGGACTCGCCCTTGACCAAGCCTTGCTCTCACAGAGTACTACACCGCCCCAGCATCGAAAGAGAGAGAGAGGAAGAGAGGGAGAGAGAGGGGAAAAAAAGAAAAAAACAGAAGTGGATCGCTGAGAAAGAACTAATCGCCCTGTTATTATATTTGTTGGGATTTGTGGCTAATGACTTCCACATTGCAACATGCAATGCACTTGATGCTCCAAGAAATGGGTTGAGGGGGGTACAATAGGGTATGGGGGTGGAGGGGGGGGGGGGGGGGTGGATTGAGTGCTGGGATTTGGTCATGTGATTGCAAGAACACAAACAAACAAGCTAACAAACAAATGGTTTCTGTGAAACACGTTGCCAGGTCACACAAGAGCACTTATTTGTTGTGTTTGCTACGAGGGATGAAAAGCAGCGATAATTACAGACGACTGCTTCCTCACAGAGGGCTGACATAAAGAGCTTCCTTCCATCTTTATTATATGCTTCGAGCTCTGGGGACAGCAAAACAGGCTTACTGCATGAGCAATATTTCCACTATAATAAAATCACACAAAATTAGCCCATGAGAAAAACATACATGTACAGTACAAAGAAAAACTTTTTTGCACACTTTACACACAAAGAGGAAAAACTGAAAGCTGCACATGGAGCACATACAAAGTTTCAGAGACCTTCCAAGAGCTACAAACACAGATGACAGCAATGTCAGATTATTAATGCACATCTGCCACAACATGTTTCCCCTCCACAGTGTCCTGGTAGCCATTACTGTTGTGCTGCTCATTAATGTCAGTGTAGTAAGAACAGAGGCCAGAGCCAGGCCAAACCAGGCCAGATGTAGCGGGTTACAGAGTTCTTTTCTGGGGTGGGGGGGGGCACAGCTGGCTGCAACACAAGTCTGGTTCCCCTTTCCCCCCCAACAGCATCCATTTCCACATGAAAACCACATCAGACTTCAGAGGATTGCAGGAAGGCTGCTTCACAATTATTATCGCAGATAGTCACAGATTCAGTGAGGCCCTTATAATGAAGTTGGATGTTGCTGAGGAAAAGTCAGTGATTTCTCAGAGGGAGGGACTCAGCAGTTAATGGACCACACCTCACCTCCTTGTTTCTCTGATCTGTCCTCTCCTGTGAATTCTTTATTTTTTTTTCCAAAGCGCCTTCATGCGAGAGGGTCAATGAAAGTGCAAAAAGAAAAGCATTGGTGCCTCCCAAGTGATGCCTCTAACCAGTTAACTCTTCAGTCAATGACTTCTGAATGGGATTTTACAGTCCTCCTTTTCATTTCATGCTTTTGTCATAGGTTGTAGCCCTGGATAACCAGGCCATAAACCAAGACCTCATTCAGACCGAAAATAGCCTCCACCACCACCATTCTTCCTGCAAAAACTCTTTGCTGCACCACTTCTCCAGTTCACAACCACAGTAGCCACAGACCCACAGGAGTCCTTGCCAAAGTTGCTGGGTAGCACCTATAAAACATGGCCCCATCTCGTTCTAGTGTGGCCCCTATTATTTAGCTCTGTAATGGAAAGAGTCTAATCTGCTGGAGCCACTGGCGGGTTACATGCTCTGCCAACAAAAAAAAAAACAACCTCTGTTTGAAGCTGCTTGTCGCAAAAAATGGAAGGCTTCAAAGGTTTTTTTTCCTGCTCTGGCCCTAAAATTTAAATGTTATGTCTTGAGTGATTTTGAAAATTTCATCAACAAGCACACAGAAGCCGATAGAACATCCACCTTTGCACAGTTTCCTATAGTGGTATCTGACAAAACACAGCACAGACAGACCAAGGGTAGTTTTGGCTCTGTGAGTGGACAAGGATGGAATGAGGTGGGACGGTTTTGAGTTTTGCTTGGCAAACGTTCAGGCAGTGACTGATGGGCTACAGACTCTGACAATGACGTCAAGGACAATCCGGGACTTGCTGAAACCCTGGGAGAAAAAGCCGCTGACAAAATGTCGACACCAGGAAGCCGCCAGCCGAACCTGACACGAGGGCGGATGGGGTATTGCGTTCAATTATCTCCCTCTGGCACCTCCTGACCATTTCCTCAAGTCATACTCAACATCTGCCAAAAACAGCGACCGCATTTCCAAATACGGTTAAAAGCCTCTTCACCTCTAACGTTGTCCTTGTTTTCTGGAATGCCTCGCGCGCCAAGGCAATCCAACGCGATCACACACCTCTCCATACAATAAGTAGAAGGGAGGTTACAAGGGTTAAATAAATACAAGGGGAAATCTCCTGCATGTTCAACACATGCCACTGAACCTGCTCTAAACCAACTCTGACACCAGAGTAAACAAGGCTTGTGCAGCCAGGAGAAAGCAGGGACTAAGTGAGGGTAGGAGGGAGGAGGGAGAGGAGATAGGTAGCGATGGGCTGAGGGTTTGCAGTTCAGAGCTTTCCACGGTACACAATTAGCACGTCTGGGATCGATCATTGTTAAATTAAACCAAACTGCAAATTAGAGTGAAGCATTGCGACCCTAAGGAGGGACTGTGAAAGACAAGAGTGATGGCTGGGGAAGCGAATTTAACCGGAAAAGAAAAGAGGGAAATGAGCAGCAAAGATGGAGTGAGTCGTTTTTATGAACACTTGGTTTACTTCACTTTTCCCTTTGTTACAGACAGGACCAAAAAAAAGCCCAGGATTTTTTAAAATTCAGAGTTAAGGCATGGCATACTCAGGGGCCTGAGTTTGAAGGTACAAATCTTGTTCCTCTGTGCTTTGTGGCCTAGCTGCATGCTGGGGCCCTCCACCAGCAAACAAACACCCAACAACTGGGTTTAAGAGAGAGAAAATATGTCTCGCTAATGCATGTCTTCTGAAAGGAAAAAAAATCACAACCCCATATGGGTTCCTTAATCACATGCTCTGCTTTGATAAGCAGAGGATCCACAGCTTGTGAGACAAGACATGATGGCTCACTGTTGCTAATGGTCTTGCATGGGGGTGTTTTCTTTTCTTTTTTTTTGTTTTGCCTATAAATGGATGGTAAAATGATCTCTCATCCAACTTGCGCTGTCAGATGCCCTGATAAACATATGCAGTGACAAAACATGCATTAATCTGCGCTCCTACCCACATCATTCCAGCTCCTTCTGTCTCCCCTCCTTCTCCCCCATCGTGCTCATACTTCTCCCCAGATGCTCTTACAGTAAGAATGAAAGGGAGCAATTTTCATCAGTTGAGCAGCCGCAGTATTTTAAGATGGATCCGATGTGGAGGGAAGGAAGGACACACACACTTGCGTGCACACACATACACAAAAACATGCACACAGGCCTCTTTGTTCCCTCAGTGGTAGGGCCAGTGTCATTGTGGTGATGCCATTCTCACCCACTCATCACTGTACTGTAGATATCGCCCACTGAGCTTGTGTGCGTTTGAACTTTTGTGTGCACGTGTCTGTCAGTTCCATGACTCCTCTCCTCACAACGGGCCTGGCTCTCAAAGGCAGTAATCAATTTGTGGTAATGTTGTGTAAGCTTGCGGGATGCTACGGCTTCGGCTCACCTCCTGTCCTGATAACATATCGACTCATACGCAGCATTGGCCCCCAGATCCATATTTAGGCCCTCGGACCTGCAAGTTAAGCCACCTTAATCTAACATCAAAGCCAGATAGCGCCTCATGGAAAGGTGAACCATGAAAGAAGAAGCGAAGGACTGTCACTAAACACACCTGTTTTCGATCGTCCTGTTTGTGCTCAGGTTAGCTGGTATCTGAGGAATGTAAATTATATGTGGTTTGGTTTGGGCTGAATCTCTGTCAGTGCTGTTGCAGGGGATTGTGTGCAGCAGTATGTAACCCACCCCTCGCAACACACACACACACACACACACACACACACACACACACACACACACACACACACACACACACACACACACACACACACACACACACACACACACACACACACACACACACACACACACACACACACCACCTCCTCCCTGTCTCTTCCTTTCTCTCTCAGAGGTCCTGTTTGATTACAGGGTGAAGATGAGGTCTGACTTGGATAAATAAAGGTCTTGGGTCGAGGGGAGGGAGCAATGTGACCTGCCCTGCTAATGCAAAAACACACAAACACACACACGCACATGTGCGACACTGCTGCACCCAATCAAAAAGCTCAGTTCTTTTTTCCTGTTTATTCTCAACAGGCGTCATTATTAAAGCAGTATCATGTGTCATCTTCAGCTGTCAGCTGAACGGATGATTTAAGGCTTGTGATTTTCTAAGAACTCTTGCAGGAGGCAGTTTTTCGTACAGTTTTGAGGACTTTCACCCCTCAAGTTCAAATTCTTCCTTTTCATGAGGGTGCAGGTGTTGATGGATATCTCTTTTACAGACGCTATCCAGCTTTCTCCCGACAGAGCACTCCTTCACTGTTGTTTGGAAGTGACTTCCATATTTTGCTCTCCGGTTTTGATTAGTTATTTCCTGCTGTGCAGATTTCTTGCCAGCAGTCATATGTGACTCCAAAATTGAATTCGGCAAATTAGAAAATCAGAGGCATTTCCTGTCTGATTTAGTACCTTTTAATAGTTCAGTCTATATCCTTTTTGATATTTTCTAATTAAATAGAGGACTATAGAAATCATAGGGAGTATATGCTAAGTTGAAATCTTATACTCTTTCAATATAAGAGCACTTTTTTTCTTTTATTTATACCATGTGTTAACTGGGTTGGTATACCTTAACATCTTATCATCTCTAAGTCCTTATAGTCGATATGCCTGGATATTCTCAAAAATTTGACCGCCAAAGCTAAGTGTCACATCAGCTAGGGGATCCTGAGCCTTATAGGCCGCTCTGAGGCCCCTTATTGGTAATTGTTCCCTTCAGAAATGGAACATGGTTCCTGGAAACTGGGCTTAACTTGGTCAAATGTCTGAATGAGGCCATGAGCCGTGTGTTGTGATCAAATGTAACCAAAGCAGACCAATGGTGGGTTTTGTTCACCCTTGGGTTAGAGATTTAGATAGACAAGGGGGGTGGGGGTAGACAACATCAAAAAAGTAGCTGTATTATATGTATATTGAATAATAACAACTTTTACTGAGGCTTGATTGCAGTGGTGGATTCACAGACCCCCATGTGAGGAGCACAAACATGCACTTACTGTATATGCAACCAATGAATCTCCAGGGATCTCGTTTGAAAGTGGCAAAGTGTCTATCATTGTAAAATTCAGATGGAGGCACTGGCCTGTTCCCTCAGCATTCCTTGGGACGTTTAGAGTCGTTTTACATTTTAAATCCCTGTACATAGCAGAGCCCTTTGCTAGAACCACAAAGCAGTCGATATGTTATGTTATGTAATCTCTCGCTATACAGAATCGTTTGTGCCTGTTGTTGGCTTTAGAACAATCCGCGATCATTATCACCAAAGTGCAGATTCTTCTCAATTTGAGGATTGTGCTCTTGTTTGTTTCCTAACAAGGTCAAATCTTTCTTTTTTTGAATTATCCTGCCTGAGTGACCTGGTCAGACCATGAACAGAGCACAGATTACTGCCATATCAAATCACAAAAGGTTGTCAGATAAAACGGCAACAGAGCGTACTTCCCAGGACACAATAACAACAGCACAATAGGCTACTACAGACAGGACCACAGTGTTCAACATTCAGACCCCTTTTAACCAGCCACGTCTCCAGTTCCTGATCTTGACTGTGAAAGCGATCCTTTTTCACTGTGGTTTGTGAGGCTGTGGGAAGAGCAGCAGTACTGGGAACCAGATGGCTCTGGTAAAAGACAGGGGGCATCCCACTGGCCTCCCTGAGAATGGGATCCATTACGGAGGATCTATTGAGGGCCAGCAGATTCTGTTTCATGGCATCGGCCGAGTGTGACCACCCTTCAGTTGGCGTTGGTCGAGGTTTGGTGCCATGTTGGCTGCTGAGGACCCAACCCGTTGTGTGTTCACCTTGGGGATCTGTATTCACCTCCGATACAGGACAGACAACTAAATCGGGGCCTCTTGGCGACTTGGGTTTCATCCCTTTTGAGAACAAGCCCCTTTCAATGGGCCTCACTTTGCAACGGGATATCACTGGCTCCACAGCTTCAGGGACAATGGTTGTTTGTGAAAACGGTTCACTGGGATGTTTCTGTGCACTTGTAAAGTAGGGTCCATGAACTGTTAACTATTACCAGGGTATCACCGTTTGAGTTAATGGATGTTCATTTCCATATTCTTTAACAAAAAAACGACCACCCTGAGTCGTGTTGTCCAGCCTCTGTTCTGCGTCGTCTGATCCACTGCACATTTCTCTGTCACGGATTCTTAGCTATGTCCGCTACTGGCATTGTTTCTTGTTTGCTGTCCACTTAGATGTGTCTGCTCCCTTCAATTGTCCAAATGTTTGCTCTGTCCACTTAGCCATGTCCACTTGTTTGGCCTTGTCAAATCAGTCCTAACTGTGGGCGTTTCCTGCACGGAGGAAAGGCGACAATTTGCCTCTTCGGCCACAAACTGCTGCAGCTGGACACAAACCAGACCCCGGGGCTCAGCAGCGAAATTACTCTCCATTTATTTAAAGTGGTTACCATTACTCTACCGCATAGAGCACAGACCTCAGTGGCCCTGGACCAACCATAACTGCAGTATAAAAAGAACTAAAGTTCGCCGGACAGGTCATGTCTCACACAGTAGCAATTCAATATCCTCCCGTTATGTTCTTGGTTACGCTTCTCAAAACTCAGAATTGCATGTGACACCACAAAAATACATGGTTGCTTTGAAAGTCAGTCTGTGGAGATTTTTGGAAAAACACCCCAATCACTGACGAGATGCTTGGAACATGTTACATATTTGAATCAAAGAAAGAATAACAGCTAATTTACCTTAATCATAATATGTCAAAAGCTTTATTAATAGTATGTTCAGAAAGAGAAATACAAAGACAACATGCCAGAATGGTTTTGAGCATGTACCAAACCAACGTCTGCTCTGTCCTCCTTGAAATGCAGAAACAATACACCACCAATGAGCGATGGTAGGAAACAGCAAGGTTGCACTTCCTTAAATCAACACACTTAGAGCTGATTAGGGCTGAAACAATTCCTCGAGGAACTTAATAACTTGATTACCAGAAATCATTTAATCATTTACCCCATTTTAGAGTGCAACGCATTTCAAACGGATGACTATAACTGTCGCACAACTTCACTTCACGCCAACTCTGTGCCGACAAACCTAACTGACCTACAAACTCCAGAAAACTTTGGGTTGTCTTTCTTTTATGTTTTGGAACTCAGATTGGGGTAAAAGTGAGAGAGAGAGAATAAATAGCGAGGGGTGAAATAAAAAGTTACAGTGTAAAACACAACTAGCCAAATACACAACATCAATGCCTCAGTATTTCAGTAGAAAGTATTTAGTCCAGGTGTGAACATGAGGTCACATTAACTTTAGCATTAGCGTTAGCATAGCATCCGATTACTCAAGTGACTGAGAGTAATGGATAGAATACTTGATTAATAAAATAACTGATCTGAGCTGATAACACTCCTGTTCACTTCATGAATCCTATGTGGAGGGGAGAATATTTTGTAATATTTTCATGCAGCGGCCACTTGCTCCCCGGGGCATTTAAAATTCCATTCTCTCCGAATTAAATTGAGCTTTGATAATGAAAACAATTGTTTGTTTGAGCGTTAATATAATTCATGGAAGAACATGAGGCTCTATGGTATTTCATTACCGCTCCCTGACTATTTGATTTACCTCCCTTGCCCTGGAGTGTGTTCCAGCTGATGGGCTCTTACTGCAGGAGAGAGCACCAGCAAAGCCGAGCGAGAATGTCATTCGGCATTGACTGGAGTGGGTCTCTTCATGCATGCACAAATGTCAAGATACACGGAGAGAAGCCGGAGAATGCAGATCATGCATAATGGTATTGAAAAAGTAGGAAGAGAAGACAGGGGTGAATCGGTTGAGAAAAAAGTGAGATACGTTGAGATTAGGAGAGTTATGGAAGATGTTTGTTTTTGAGAACTACATTCAAAACCAATATGCCACAGCTCATTCAGAAAAATTCTCTGACTGGTCCTAACTGACCTTCAAGCAACAAAACCTCACAAACCACTATTCTGGCCACATGAGTGCATTCTCCCACCTAAACATTGTTTATCTCTTTCAAGCTTGACAGTTGTGTACAGCCAGCAGCGGCTTGACAGCTTAATTCCATGTTGTCTCACAGGACCGCCTCCGTGGATCAGGGACCAGAGTGACACACTCAGCCTTGCACTGCTTTGTTTGCGGAACGCCTCTTTCTCTCAACGATCTGTGCTTTATAGGACTATCGCGTTCATCATGCCTCATCACCTCTGAGGAAGGGCAGTCCATCGCCACCACGTTTCCTGAAGCTGGAACTGGCAGGGCTGCTTTGCATGCTGGGTCATCCAACCAACCGCCTGAGCAGGTGGTGATTTGCACAAGGTGAGAGAAAAAAAAACGACGCAGCGGAAGTTTAAAAAGAGAAACAGAGAGAGCGGGGAGCGACACAGAAAGAGGTACTTTGATCAAACAAATGTAAGCCTTTGAACACGACAGGACGAGAATCACAGCGGCACGATAATAAGCATGATTGTGTTTATAATAACTAGGTCTGTTTCTCTGTCTTAGTGGTTGGCGGTTTTCTGGGCGGTCCAAACTCATGGCATGGAAAAACGAGGGCGTTGCCCGCAACTTGACCTTCACAGCGCCCAGAGGTCAACAGGAAGTAAATGGGCAGGAGCTTGACACAGAGGCACACATTTTTGACCTAAAGTATTTTCTCTCTTCTTCTATTACCAAACTCATTCCACTTAGTTTCAGCCATGTCAATGAGGGAATTCTTCAGAACTTTGGCCTGTCTTCACATGTCAAGACATGCTGAGTAACATGAGTGTTTGGATATGCAAAAAGGAAAATGCTCTACTCAATTTTCTTCCATTTCAAATTCTACTATACTCTCTTGGTTTTGTCAGTAAGTGTGACTTTCTGCATCTCCTCATCTATCAAAACTGGGTATAACAGCTGTGAGCTGGTGATGCTGTCACAGAAGCACTAGATGAGGCTATTTTCTCACGTACTATAATTCATCCCTTTAAAAATGTGCTGCGGATTAGTTTGTGATCTACTACTATAGTCAGCAATACTGGGTGATGTTCAGAGGAAGAGGTGTCAATTTCTTTATGTGAGTCTGGTAGCATAATTGGTTATGGAGCATTTTATGTGATATTTATAGAGGCTTTAAATGATGAATTATCTATGGATCATTCTGTTTATTATTTTCTAGATGTTGATAGATTGTTCAGTCTATCAAATGTCAAATAACAGTTAAACATTAAACACAATTTGCTTGTTTTGTCCACACAACACTCAAAAACCCAAATATATTGTATTTACTGTTAAGATACATGGTCCCAGTGACAGCTGGGCAAAGTTGTTTTTTTTATTGGCGTATTTTGTTGTCTTGCAAAACTTGACCTCTTGGGGGATTCCATTGAAGATTTATGAGAGCTCTGTATGGGCTGGTGCACAGCTGATTATGCGTGGACACAACAAAAGGCTCGACGCTGGCTGGGTTTTCTGTGAAAACAATCAGGACATACTGACTGAACCTCTTTGCAACCTGCAGGACATTTAGAGTCCCGCTGAAACAGCATTTCAATACCATCTATCTTCCATATTGTGACACCTTTCTGGTATAAATGGTATATCAGCGGAACAATATGTTATTCGATTGTACCATTAAAAAGAACATGTATCTTAGCGTATGTTGGATGAATTGGACTTACATTCTATGATGGAGCACCACTCACCTTCATTGACAGGCGTGTGTAATGGTACTACTGGTTGAAATTCCTCCGGGCACGATGACAATGAAGTGTCATGTATTTTTTTACCGAAAGAAAATGTGGTTGATGAACAACAAGACAGCATTTCCATCGCCCCCTGGTGGCTGGTTGCAGTGTAGGTCATAAATCATGCTTCCTCAATGTTAGCAGATGGGACATGAGCCAAAATAAGAAAGCAAAGTTATATACATTTTCCCAAACAAAGTTTCTATTTAGTTTCAGTGATTGACAGTGACATTGGGTCAGGGTTGACTGAATCCCAGAAAGAGAGAAGAATAACTACAACTCATCTTACCCTTGGCAAATGGCAAAAAAAATCTTAATGCAACATTAATTGGTTATTTGGGGGAACAAGCTGCAAAAAACAACATTGACATTATAGGTTTTATGTAAATGTTAGGGAAATTTGGTGTTACATCTTTGGCCCCTGCTGATGAATGTAAGTAAAGTGTTGGACTACAACTTTCCTCCTAAGGAACATATCGGGCTATTTAGCAGCTAAATTCTACTGTAGAATTTTGTTTTTCAAATAGTTGACATAAATACACCACCACCGCATCTCACCACCTTCAGAGTCCTCCCGGGTGCTTGCGAGCACTAAGGTAAACTACAGATAACTATCTTGCTCAGTATCTACTGTTTTGAGGGGGGTTGTTACGCTGTCGTCAAGCACCTCAAGCACATAGCAACAGGTCAGAGAGTCAGAGGAGCCTAAACTTACCGGCTGGAGAAAATGTAGACTTAAGTTAGCTTGAAATAACTCTACATAGATTTTACAAGTTGAACAGATGTTCACAATTTGTTGACGGCAGCTAACGTTACATAAGGTTACATATCTGTAGCTTACGTTAAATTGGCCCTGTGCCAACTTAGTGTTGCTAACATGAGTAAACTAATTGATAGCATTAAGCTAACATCATATCTACATGCCATATTTCTCTAAGAAGAGAAAGACACCTGATGAAGATGGTGCTAGTTAGGTATTATTAGCATTACTGACTAATTATAAATGTTTAATGTAATATAATATATATAGCTCCTTAGGGGAGCCTGTCCCCTAGAAGAAACACTGGACCTGTCCCCTATGTAGATAAAATAGCTCAAGTTAATAACACAATAATTCTTATTTTGATAGAATTCCTTACTAATTCAAACACATTTGTGAATAATCTGTTTAATTTCTGTCAAGTGTGGATACTACTATATGCTAATAAGTTATACATGCTATACTTTTACCACAAAAATCTAATCCTAAATTGAACCCTAACTCAAAATCCTGACCCTAAATTAAACCTAAACCTTGAAAGATGTCAGGGCAAAAGTGAACCTGCTTTGCATAATTATATTATATTATGTATATTGTCCTCATTCTGGAAGAATAAATCTCTGGCTGGTCACATCTTTAATCATGAGTGCTTTCAGTACAGTGCAGTACACTGATCTACCGCAGCGGTTACTCTGAACTGTGTCTGCTGCACAGAAGCTCACCAGAGGAGGAGAGGTTTCCATCTCCATCTCTAAACCGGAAAAGAGGAGGGGACCGCATGGCCCACATCTGAGACCCGGACCCCATGTGCCCTCTTCCCATAATACCTCCTGACACTCCTTACAGTACACTGAGTACAGAGGTTTTACCCGCACAACGAAAGCCCTTATGTTAAACTCTTTAAGAACCCACTGTTTCTTCTCAAACTAACGCTCCGTCGCAAACACCTCTGCCAACACAAGCTCATGTTTCTTCAAATGGCTGAAGATGGCCTGTTATTATCTTACAGACGATTCAAAGCATCTCTCCTTCTGTCTCTGTCTCTCTCTCTCTCTCTCACACACACACACACACACTCACAAAGATCCCTCTGTCACAAGGGTCATAAACAGCACTGTATGGGCAGCTTTTACAAGTTGAGAGTTGATTAATTCAAGACAGATACGATAATTGGACATATGAGGAAGAGTTGGGTTTTGACAGTGGTGTGTGTGTGGGTGTGTGGCCCCTTTTAAATCCTGAGCAGGAACGTTGTCCACATTTCACTCAAACACACACACATAGGGCTGAGGTTATTAGCTGATTGATGTGTGTGAAATGACAGCTTCAAAAATATTTAAAGCCAAAATGTCAAACATTTGTTGATTTCAGCAACCAGTGTGAGGCTCTACTGCTTTTTTAAAAAAGGTTGCCAGACAAGACAAGATATTTATAGACATTACTTTGGGCTTTGGTGCACTATGGTGGCCATTAGGTGCCAATTTTTGGACATTTCACAGGGATTTTCATATTCATTGAGTTATCATAAAAGCAGTCGACAAGATCAATGTTGAGCCTCAGCTCTTCAAAGGGACATATGCTTTTGGGATTTTCTGTTATTACTGTTGACAGATGTCTTTGTTAAACATAGTCAAAGATCCAAAACTTGAGGTGGACTCTGTCTTTTGACATATATATATATATATATATATATATATATATACACATACATATATATATATATATATATATATATATATATATATATATATATATATATATATATATATATATATATATATATATATATATATATATATATATATATATATATATATATATATATATATATATATATATATATATCAAAAGACAGAGTCTACTCTAAATGTTTCACTTCCAATATCAACCGTAGTATTGAAGTATTTGAGAAGTTTACATTTTGAGTAAAGGGGGAGAAAAATAAGTAAAATTCTATTATTTGCTTATATATCTTGCCAAGCTGCCCAAAGTCACCCAATCAGAACACAGTGCACTGTAATAAATTGCGTTCTTTCTAAATGCAGTAAAATACTGTCAATTTTTATGCTTTTTGGAGCCAAAACCAAGAACAGACATTACCAGTAGGCTGCTGTAAGATTTGACAGTAAAATACAGTATTTTCATTTTTTGCGGCCGCAGTAATGGATGTACAGAAGCCACATGCAAACATTGACATCATATAATCATCGCTTTGTGGAATCAAACCAAAGGGTCAGTAGCGTAGGCTACTCAGAATTGATATAATGTAGAATTGAATTACATTTGTGCACCTGAGACGAGGTGGTGTTTAAAGATTATATTGGGATAATGGTTTTCGTTTAACCTACATACCAGTGAATGCTAATGTTAAACCTGCCTGCTCTATTCTTACACCTGTTTTATCCCAACATTCATCATCATTACTAATGGCCTACTATCTAAAGCACATAACTGAAGTTAATTCAGATGTAGTCAGGTTGGTTAAGACGAGTTGGTTGTCATATTGGTTATTTTAGCTCAACCCAAGACTGTTTCTAAAAGTACATTTATGGATCGGCATTAAAGGTACTTGGACCGAATGAATGTTTGAGGGGATTTGTTTGCCAATCAGTGCCAATAAGCAACAGGAAAAGCAGATCGATCACCGTTGCATCTGTGTGGAAGAGGTACGCCTCTGAGTGAATGGAAAACCATAAATCAGGCTTAACCTGTGGCCAGGTTGCTGCAAAGATAATTTGTCGCCACGCTGTACAGAAAAAGACAATAGGTGTTTCATGTTGTTTTCAGAGATTTCATTGTGATTAACCCTGAAAGAGTAGCAGAGGACATATGAGAAGAGTAAATCCCTAAGAAGCATCCTGTTCCCCACTCTGAGGAATTTGACGTGACCCCATAAAAGTCAGTTGTCACTTGTCTGAAATGTTTCTCCCTGCCATTCTTTTTGTTTCATTTCTCCCCCCTTCACGCTGTGCTTGATTTTCATTCCTATTTCTTTATGACTCAGTGAGCGACGAGGAAGGCTGGAGCCTTCTGCCAATTATAACTGATCATTTGCAGACATTACAAATTATTACTATTACCCTGCAATTTGTTTATTTGTGCATCCTGCGATCTGTTTATTTTCATTTTCAAACAGTAGTTGGCAAAGCAGTTGCTGTTCAAACTCATGACTAAGTTTTGTTGGCAGCTGAGGATTTGTGTTTTTAAATGTAAGTGGGCTGACCTCATCAGTGGCCCATTAAGATCGAAGAGACACAATATATCTGCAATGTGTCGAATTTGCATGTTCTCCCCTTGTCTGCGTGGGTTCTCTCCAGATTCTCCAGCTTCCCATAGTCCAAAAATATGCTGAGGTTAATTGGAGACTCTAAATTGGCCATAGGTGTGAGTGTGTGAGTGAATAGCGCGTGTGCCCTGGTGACAGTCTGTGGTGTATCCCTGCTTCTTCCCTGGCTGGATTGGCTCCAGCAGACCCCCAAATGAGGACTAAGCAGGTATAGAAAATGACTGACACAACTGACAAACATATCCTAGTAGAGCCTCAGAATATAAATATAGTCCTGGACATGTGCATGACATGTCTCCTTTAATGCACTTAGTGGGACTGTTGATAAAGGTCCTAAAATAAACAATCAAGAATGAACTTTGAATCTTACCAGAATAATCAATAATGAAAACATCCATTAGTTACAGCCCTACACACACACAAACAAATACCTGCAATGGGTTCATAATTCTTGGGTTCTTCCTTTCATTTCGATGAGAGAACCTCTCAAAGCGATAAATAAAGTCTAATCTATCTATCTATAGAATCCACAACTGACTAATGCCAGAATCTGACATAACTACATAGAAATTGCATCTGGCATCCTTTCCCTTGTGGCAGGTAAATCATACACACAAAACACACAGAACATGCTCCATTGTTTGTAAATTGACACTAAACCAGAGATCCGAAAATTACAACAAGCCACGGAGCCGCTGCAGATCTATGCCATCAATCACACGTCAAACCTAATGAATACAGAAGCTGCATGACTGCTGCCAGGACCGAGGACTACATTCCAAACCTCTGTGTGAGCTGCTGCTCAGGAGTTTGTGCAGTGTTTTAAACCGCGCTCCGGCCACCTCGCCGCGCCTGCTGCACCGCACAGCAACGCCCAGTTCCGTCTGTGGCCGAACGCGATGAATCTGACGGAGTCCAGGCCAACACCGTGCCCCGCTGGACGGCGATCACACGCCCAACAGGAAAGAGAGTGGGTTGCCAGATGAAACAGAGGGATGTCAGTTTATGCAGCAGATCATAAGCGTGGAAAGCTACAAAGAGAAATCACAACACACGCTGTCATTCATCCACCCATCACTCTATCTGGTGTCTGCGCTGCTTCAAGGAAGAAACTAAAGTCCTGGTACTGAATCTGTTTAAAAAGCTTAAACATCTCCGGGAAAGTCTAGAAATAAGCTTGGCGCTTAAGTTGGTTTGATAAGCTACTTTACTTCACAGAAATCGGCCATTGCAAATATTTCCAGTGTGGCTTTACAAGGTTTTTCACGCATTTCCAGTTTGGCAGAGGCTTGGCAAAGACTGCAGATGAAAGAAAAGCCTATAATGCACCTCCTCACCTCCTTACAGTCAATGTGAGATTTCGGTTGGTTGAGCACAGGCTGATATTAACCTGATGTTTTCTTCATCGAGCCTTATTTTCTGACAGCTATGTCTACAGTGATTTCATAATGAGAAGTGTCTTCCATACTGCCAAAATGTGACAAGCCAACCTTTTCAAGTCTCTGCTCGGCAGCCCTATATAGCTGTTTTCCTTTAAAAAATAATAGAAAGAAAGTCCAGAGTTACACAGGTTGTGACTCCACTTCATCCATTTCATGCTGCCCTGACTTTCAGAAGTGGGCTCTGACAGAACAACTTTTATAACCCTATCACCTTGTTGTGATCCTTCATATCAAAATGCACTGCCTGCTTCACATTATTATTATTATTCCATTATTCACCGGTCAGATCAAGTGGTGTGGTTGTAATATAATAAGTGTTTTACTACATGGTCATGTGTCCCAGCCCTGAAACAACTTGAGTCTTGTCCATATATTGTCATTAAGGCATCAAACTATTACAGTCTTCAAAAATATGAACATTTTCAGTTCATGGCCTTTTTCATCTCTGCTTTTTCATTTTGTGACACCAGTTCTACTTCTTATCTTCTCTGCTGCAATCAAACGTTGAGCTTGAACTCAGCGACAACAGGGACACAAATCAATTAATCGCTGAACAACAAGAGGCTATGTTGTCCAGGGTAGGAGATGTACTCATAGAATCCATGTGAGTGACTAATAATGCACCAGAATACAGAATTAGTTTTTCTGTAGTTTGGATAGAGAGGCAAAGGGTAAGTTAAAAAGGCTGTAGGATACGGGCTTGTTAAGTGGGTATACAAGGGTATATGCTAATATCGATCCTAGTGAGTATACAACATGTATTGCATGTGTGTATGGCTCTGACTAGACTACTGGTCACATGACTTTGAGCTGCGAGCAATTCAAGTAGCAGTATTTCCCAAGAAAAATGCAAACTGACTGTTGAAGTAATAATTCAACATTTTGGTAAATGCACTAATTCAGGAGAGCGAGGTGAGAAGCTCGATACCACTTTCAGATATCTGTTTGTTGTCCATCTTGTTGTTCCATTTAACGGACATGAGCAAAGTATCAATCTTCTTATCTAATTATTGGCAGGAAGGCAAACGACTTACTTTAATTTCCCCCTGACCCCAGGTGGGGAACGGCTAAGATCAATGGATGTGGACATGACTTATCCCTGCAGGTACTGACAGTAAAACAGCCAGGCCGCCATGCTGCTGAGTTCAAAATGGATCACTTTAAAGACGAGCCACCTGACCGTAGCAGAAAAACTTTCCTTCAAAAAGTTGCCTCAGCCTCCGTTTCAGTACATGTATATGCTTCACCAGAGCCCCTCACCTCCAGCCTGCCAGCAAGACCACTCACGGATACCGGGAACATCCAGAAACAAAACACCGACGGCGCTGATTAACCGAACTCCAGCTTGCTCACGACACCAACGCCATCAAGCTCCATCATTACCGGCTTACAGAGCAACTCAATTATGCTTCATCCTGACAGCTCTGACAGGATTCAGCTTCCACTTGTGTGTACATTTGTGTGAAGGGCCTGAGCAGCTGCCAAGTGAGCAAACGGCAGGCTGCCGCAGTCATACAAAACAGCATGTGGGAGTGTGGGTGAGTTCAGGTGTCCTGGATGATGCATCATATGGGTAAGAGCCTGTGTTTAACTACCACTCATGCAGTATAAAGTGTGGTTTACGGTGGGAGAGACATTTAAAGCCCTTTTGTTGCTCCACAGATAACACTACCATTCAAACAAGTCATCTGTAACTCTTGGCTGCATTTTTGCTCATTTCCTATGTGTGTGTGTGTGTGTGTGCAGAGGATGTGTGGCTCCTCACCACAAGATGCAAAGCGCTGTTAATACAGTTCAGCTCGATGTGATGCTGCAGTCTACCAGGACAGGGAAAGCACTTCAGTATACTAGTTTTAGAACACTCACAAAAGCGAAAACAGCAGGCGTTCTGCAGGGCTTTAATACGCTGCAGCACGACTGTAGCAGTTCAAAAAAAAAAAAGAATCTGCTGCTTTTAAGAATTCATATCTGCACAGGCCTAGATTTGATTTCTCCGTCACACGGCACGCAGACATGTCCTAGATTCGTCTGACAGAGTTGATCACATTTACAAAACGCATCTGGATGGTGCTCAACCACATTAACGACACGTAATATCCAGATCAAACCAGGAGTTATGTCTCCGTTTTTTGTTTGTTTGTTTTTTCGGCTTGTTTTGGATGCGGCTTATCTGCCCTGCAAACCTGGCTCTTCCCCCCCGAGTAGGGTCCTGCTTTTTTTTTTTTTTTTTTTTTTTTTTTTACGAGAATGCTTTGCACTAATCTCCGGGGCATGAACATGTTGCATCAACCATAAACTACATCTCCTTTGATATACGTCTCATGTTAAGCAAGAGCAGAAAACTATACATATAAAAAAAGGGGGAAAAAAAGGGGGAACTTGACCTGACTTGTACTGTGCTGTGATTCCGAGGGCTTGATAATTCAAAGATTTGCACCCATGTGTAACATATGTGACCGGTTTTCTGCTAATAAACTAGCAGTTGGGACTGTTTTTAAGCAAGTTGGAATAAAAAAGCAGGATTAAACACCAATGAAAGCTAAACCAACTGCTTTGTCTTTAATGTAAGTGCACAAGGGTTTTTATTAGGTGTTGTCAGGTTTCACATTCAGTGGAAACATATTAAAAACAAAATAGTGCAAAGGCAGCGTGAAAGCACTAATTTCTCTTGCATTGACAACACAGGGACTGACTTCTCAGAGATGCATGAAATGATTGTTTTACTGTACAGTAAATGTGGCACAGCTGACTTCAACTAAACATAAACTTGGCCTTTTTTTCTCCCCAGTGTTATGAGGGGGAATACCATTGCTTTAAATACTTTGTTAATACATAGGTACACATGGGAGTACTTACGCACTAGCCCAGATGGTGGACCCTCTAATTTGAAATCCAAGGGTATAATTAAGAGACAAAAAAATTAAAAAGGAAAGCATGAGGATTTGCTGCTTCGACATGAAACGCGGCGCAAATTACAGCAAGGAGAAGCTTGGTTTGTGTGGTCATCATTATTAGATATTCACATTAAAACACAATTTTTCCCTGGGAAGACAGCTTTGAGCGACGATCCGGGCTGGAACTTTGAAGCTCTGCAGATAGACTCGAGCACATCCCTGCGTATATTAGTCCGAACTTGATGGCGAATTAAATGGATGTTATCAGATGACTCAGCTGAGGGTTTCAAGTTCATTTCGGAGGAGGGGGCGACTGATGTTAAAAGACGTAGCTTAACCTGCAGTGCGGTGCAGCCAACACGAATATTATGACAGAGTTTTAAAAAATACATTTATTATCATTTATTATTATAAGTAGCATTTTTTGCCATATCCAGCGATGTGGTGAACTGAACACTTTACCGCGACCAGTCGTCTGACGCAGAGCAGGTAAACACCGGGACAAGACGCACGGGTTTTGCTGTAGTACAGAGGAGTCGGTGCGTAAAAGCTGCTGGTTTAGGCGCATAGAATCCAAACGTAGCGCTTGAAACTACTTAAATCGCGGTTTATGCTTATTTCTAAGCCTTTTTTTATAGATCTGCACGGATCTCTACATTTTGGGAGGATTCACCTGGACACCTTTGGAGAAGTGTTGTTTTTTTGTTTTGTTTTGTAAACCCTGTAGAGCTAAACATTCGATCACTCATATTACCTCTTCAGTCTGTCTTTAAACTAGTAAAATAGCAACAAACCATTTTTTTTTGCTTTGATTGCTTTCTTGAAAACCCCCAAACGAAAAGCCCTCATGCAGTTTAGGAAGCAGCGGAGCCGTAGTAGGATCCGGAGCGAAATGTGATGAATGAAGTTACCGCGATTGAAACAAATCTGTGACAATGTTCGCTGAGTATAAACATCTCTACGCCAGAATCAGAAACGCACCTCGGCGTTCCAGCGTGAACGAAACAGCGAGAAGTCAACAATGATCTCGTCGTACTTTTTTTTTGTACCCGGCGCGTAAAAATAGAGCCACTTTGGAGACGGTGCCGACAACGTATTATAGGTTATGTATCCGATCGCATCCCCCGAGAAGGAAAAAAACATAAAAAGAAAAAAAAAAAGACGCAAAACAACCGGGGAAGAAAAGTTGAACTCACCGGTCTCGAAATGACTGTACGCGGCGGAAGAAATAAGCCCCGCGAGAAGAAGAGCGGAGGTGACCGTCCAGGAATCCATGGTGTGATTAAAGAGCGTGAAGCGGCTCTCAGGTGAAGCGCAGCTCCGCGGCGGACGGATGCGCAGGAGGGGGAAACCGGGCGGCTCGCCTGGACTGTCCGGGTCTGTCCGCGTCTGTCTGTGCAGGACTCGCACTTCGGTCGCCGTTAAAAAGTCCCACAACTTCAAGGCAGGTCCCTCAACTCCACCACTACACTGACACCGCGCACACGGGACTAGATAGTAGAAAAGCTGGGATCCTATTTCCAGCCCATGTGACAGGAAATAGGGGCAATAGATTCAACCTGCAGCGCTAGGGGAAGCGGAGGAAAGAAAAGAGGAGGAGGAGGGAAGAGGGGGGGGGGGGCAATGAACAGCAGGTTAGAGCGTAAAACACTGCACGTTACCCCCCCAGTGTCATAACACTATAACACAACAGCACATCACAGGAGTTATATAGGAAACAATTTCAGAAGGGAAAAAAAAATACCATAAAGCACAAACAAGGTCATTTTGACCTTTTATTACAGACAAACAAAGTGATATATACCACAGAAGTACCATAAACTAGGCTATGACATTACTTTCTATAAAGGCAGAGAGAGACACACAATAAGTCCCCTCTGGAATATTAGGGGGGTAGTGTCTTGATTTATACTGTGAGGTCTAAATCTAATTAACCCCTGAGCTTTGACATGCAGGCCCAATACTAAACTGAGCACAAATGCCTCAGCAATGCATCATTTTAATGACTAGTATAGAAAAGAGGGGGGGCATGAATGTGGATCCTGGAAGTGTAGGCCATTGATTCAGTGAGGAAGTGGAAATTATTTTTACTTGCTAAAGTAAAAAAATTTAAAATTTGTCAAAGAACTTCAAAGGGAAAAATCACGTATATGCTTTTTTTTGCCTTTATTAAAAATAAGTTAAAAAACCCTTTGGTGAAGGGAGACATCTTTTCTTGTGCAGTTATTTTTTTTTATCCAAAGACTTCTTTTCTTTTCATCCGAGTTGCATAAAGCAATTAGCAAATTATTTCAACGTCAGTTTCGGACATTAATTGTGAGATCAGTGACACTAAATGAAACAGGTTTAAATACACAATCATGACGTGGGAAACAAAAGAAAAATATCAATTGAATTTCTTGAATGACTACACATCCATTCATGGTGTCTTATCTCGTTCACCGGTTGGAAACAGGTGCACGGAATGTGCACCGCAAGCTTGACTTTCAGGAGTGACTCTCACCACCTCAGACTGGAAGAGCCGTCCCGGCCTGAAGTGTCAAACAGCACCCTCGTGTGTTTCACTGTGAGCATCAGTGCAGCCCTGTGAGGAGGTGTCCGGGCCAAAAAGCAGCCAGGAGCCTAAAAATAGAACTTCCAGTATGATCTCACCACTCTTGAAGAAAATAGTGGCCCAACATTTATTTTGCCAAAACCGACAGGGTTGAGATGGAGTGCACTGGGAAAGTAATCTAGCAGGATGTGTGCCCTTTCGAGACATGTAAGCGATAGTAAAAAAAAAACAAAAAAACCCCACTTATATTACGGAGAGGGAAGATATTATAATCATACTGACATGATGCTACAACTGATGTTCTCAACCTTTCCTGAAACTGCATGGCAGCTGCTTTTTAATATAAAGTTACTGTCTGACATCAAATGCACTAAATCTCAAAATTGGTGCTGTACTTGAGAACAATTCTGACGTACTCTCGCTTTCCTTCAGTATTTCACTTTCTTTTTCAGAAAAATGATACTTTTTACCACTTTCTATTTATTTTGATGCTACTACTTACTTTGCTGATTAAGATTTTACATGTGTTACATTCTTTTTGAATAGTTTATTCATCTTACCAACAATGTAGAAAGTGGTTTAAATTAGCTCAAACTCACTTAGCTACACCAAACTGAGCCTTACTCATGTATGCATCTGCATATTGATAGGAACCAATCATCTAATAATATTGCATCACATTGCTTTTGATACATAATGTGGTAAGTGCTTATATTATTAATTAATCTATCTATTTTATTAATTTCCATGAACCATAGTGATAGTTCTTTTTTTCTTCCACCAACAGTCCAGAACTTAAAACTTTATTTTACTCAGAAGAAACAAAACTGAAAATATTAACATTCAAGATTAGAGAGATTATAGATAAAATGCTCAAACAAGTAATCACTTTTGAAAATTGTTGCGGGTTAATTATTTGTTCATGAACTAATTGATTTATTGACTAATCTTCACTGCTGTAGGTTTCTGACTTTAAGTAAAAAGGTTCTGAACACATCCATCGATTCCACCCTAAGTGTCTGAATGAAAATGAACCTGAATCTGAGTCATTAGCTGCCGTCTTCCCTGCAATCAGCGTGTGATGCTGTGATGCTGTGGCGGTAGCGAGGTTCCCCTTGTCTTTCTGTCTGTGTGTCTGTCTGTATGTAGGATCACAGGTTGGGCTTGTCTCAACAGGCCGCCTGGCCACATTCCTTGTGGTCTTCTGGAGTTACTGTAATTCTGTTCTGTAGTTTTTGCTCCTGCCAGACAAAACTCAGCACTTCCACACATGACATTCATACTTAATATTTGGGGCATTTTGCCATATACCTCATTCAGACTGAATAGGTTGGAAATGTCAGACGAGTATTCCAACTTCCTCAAAGTACCCTGTGTGTGTGTGGGGGGGGGTGTGTGTCCACTTTTTAGCATGGGTGGCTGCAGTGAGAGCTGAGCCCCTCAGCCTGCCGGTGTGTTCCGCCTGATGACTTATGCAAGACAGAGGCTGGAGGTCACAGCAAGAATAATCCACTGAGATGTATCAGAAAGTATTCTGGTATCCCTGACCTGCCTGCCAATGGGAAGTTATGCATAGCTGAATTATAAAGTTGGCCAGATGCTTTGAATTCACAAATTCAGGAGCCAAGACTATGTCATGTCCTTGTTCTCTCTTGGGTAAACACAAGTGCCTGGCCCTGAATCTTAATGGTACATTTCTTGCTTTTGTGGTCAAAACTATTTCTCCTCCCATGCTTTTGTTATTGGCATCCATTTATGATTGTATTGCATCTGAGACCCCTTTTCAGCATGTTTTTTTACTCCAAATATGCCATTTAATTTCATCCGAGAGAGAGAGCGCGAGAGAAAACACAGAATTTAAAGGGTCAGTACACTCAAATTACAAAAAGAAAAACATATTCCTTCACTTTCCTTCAGCGGTTTCTAGCCATGAAGAAAGTTTTATGTTTAATATTCCAGGGAACAAGTCACTGACATTTCATTTTTGGTGCTCTCAACATTGCAACTATAAAAAACAATCTCAACAGCCACTGTGTCCTGTTTTTTTTAAATAATCCACAAACCTCATTTTGAACATTATTCACAGGAAATTAAACTGCAACTATTTCAATAATTGATTAATCATTTGAGTCGCTTTTAGCCAAACATTTAGAAGTTCAGGCAACTGAAATGTGATTGTTTCTATTCTTTGCCTTATATGATTGTATACACACTACATTTAGGTTTTCGATTGTTGGTTGGTCTAAACTGACTGAATATGTCTGGCATTTAGGGGTAAAGTGACAAATTTAATTCAGATTCATTGTTTTTTATGTCATTCATTAGTTGAGTAGAGAGTAGTTCCATTGAAAACTGATCACAGTCCACTGTTCTGTGGGTTTTCCAGAGTAATATTGTTTCTGGAAACAGATGTCACTGGATGAAACAAATTCAACAGTGTGCAAGTGGGAACTTTTTCCAACAGCAATATTTGAGAGGTAGTAGAAATCTCAACAGGATATCTTAAAACCTCGCTACATAAAACCAAATCTATAAGTAAGAAAATGTGTGTGTAACTGGGTGAACTGATCCTTTAAAACGGGTGTTTAAGTGGTTGCAGATCTGGCTTCTGCGGTTCAAATTGGGCAATTGGGGACGTATGTCTTGTACTCTGATTAAAAAAAACAACAACATTTTTATCCTGTTACTTTGGCAACAACATGGCAAGAAGGGTGGGTGGCGATATTATCTCCTCCTCTGACATCACCAATGAGTCACTGTCTGCTGTCAGTATAATTCTCCTCACTGCCAAAAGAAATGATCTCTGCCATCACTCGTCTCGTTACATTAATTAAAAACAAAACGCACTGGAACACAACTGACACACAACATCTACTCCTATGAGGGACAGGGTGAGTCAATACGATTACTCAACCCCAAGCATCTGGTTGTTGTCTGAAGTGTGTGCGACCTGCGGCCCACACCCCCCCCACACACACACACACACACACAGCCACATCAGTGTCTATAGGATCCATGTCATTAGTGGGCACACACACAGCATACACACACATTACAGCGCCACTCTCTGACCCCAGTAAAGCTCTGCTGAAGTGGGATCCCCTTGACAAATGACTCCTGCTTCCAGCTCTATCTGTACTAGTAGGAACCCCCCCCCAGCCACCATCCTCATCCGATACACACACACATGCACACACACCTGTACAGGCCCCTGAGCTTCCCCCATGTTCAAAGCCAAGATAAAAGCTAACGTTCACATCAAGCCACCTGCAGCCACTGTAGCACCACAACCACCTCTCCTCCTCCTCCTCCTCCTCTTTCTCCACTGACACACACAGCCGTCATCCATCTTCCTCGGCCTCCCGGGCCTCTAATTAGGCTCCGGGTGGGTGACACCCTCAGGAATGTTTATTGTAACATCGCTCAGCTTTACATCCTTTAAAAGGGAGAGATAAAAAGAGAAGGAGGAAAGAATAGAAAACAGACAGAGGAGCATAGAATGAACAAGCCTGCTTCTGTAGGCAAAAAAATACAGGCGTTACGGTTTATTACATCATGGATCTTACTGCCATAATTCATACAGCATTTCTAGCAATTATGATAACTTTGTACTCACCTAAGCAACATGAGAACAAGGCAAGAAGAAACAAACACTTTATCTACATTATTACACACACACACACACACACACACATATATATATATATATATATATATATATATATATATATATATATATATATATATATATATATATATATATATATATATATATATATATATATATATATATATATATATATATATACACACACACAACAGGTTTGCTTTGTGTCCACAGAGTCAACACAAAATCTGGAGAAGCAGCTTTCAGTTTCTTATGCTCCATGTACTGCGACCAACTTCCAGAAACCTGCAGGTCTGCTGCAACTCTCAGTTCTTTTAAAACGGGGCTGAAGACTTTTCATGTTGGCTGCTGCCTTTTACTCAATCAAATTCATGGCTTTTGATTGATATCTGCGCTGTAAATTTTACAGTCCTATTTCATCTGTCATATTCTATTTTATTTTCTATTTCAAGGCGTTTAAATTGTCTTTTTATGATGCTTTTACATTTTGTCTTGATGTCGTTTAAGTTTTATGGAAAGCACTTTGAGTTGCTTTGCTGTTAAAATGTGCTGTATAAAAAAAAAAAAAACAGCATTGCCCTGCCTAAAGGAGCAGATTCACATTTCATTTTCAGGTGAGGTGCCCATAGAGCATAAACTTTGAAACAGTCTTTGCTTGCTGTAATGATTCCTCCTGTTCATACTGGCCAGAAAACTCTTCCTAAAGTGGTTTCAGCGGAAGAAATGAGGGACAAATTCTGAAGTCTTTGATCTGTAAAAAACACTGCCTGCAGCAGCCTGAGTTAGACAAATCAAGTGGATATCTTCCAAAGTCGGTCATTTTAGTCAGAAACGTGCTACCGTTCTTCTGCGACAACTCAACAAGGAAACACTGGGTAACCCAAAAAGAAAATTTCCGAATCAGATTTATTGCCAAGGACATTTTCATATAAAAAGGGATTTGTCTTGGTCTAGTGATGCATGACATTGTTCATAGACTTCACGTTAATATAACGAGTAGTGTCTATGAGTGGGATGGAGCCCCTGTCAGTGGGGATCCCGGGCCTTGATGGCGAGGCCAGCTGCAGTCGGGAACAAACTGTTCTTGTGGTGTGAGGTTTTGGTCAAGATAGACCTCAGCCGCTTGCTGGAGGGGAGTGTTTGAAAAGGTTTACGCCTGGGGTGGGAGGGATCGGCCATGATCTTTCCTGCTCGCCTGTGTGTGGTGGAGGCGTGCGGGTCCTGGAGGATCGGCAGGTTGGAGCATATCACCCTCTCAGTATGGCGAACGCTGCACCGCACTCTGCTTTTGTCTTCGGCAGCTGCGGCACCAGATGGTGACGGAGGAGGTGAGGATGGACCTGATGACGGCTGTGTAGAAATACGCCGACAGCGCGAGCTTCTTCGGCTGCCTCAAGAAGGGTATCCTCGGTGGTGCCTTCTTGGTGAGGGAGCTGATGTTTTTGCTCCCACTTGAGGTCCAGGAAGATGATGGGTCCCAGGCAGCAGAGTGTCACAAAGGGTGATGGTGGGCGGATGGAGCTGTGTTCCTTCAGAAGTTCACAACCATCTCCACTGTCTTTAAAGGGCTGTGATCCAAGTTGTTTTGGCCACAGCCAACCCACTCCAGATGGTCGTCTGTCCCCACCTGAGTCTCCTGTAGGTGGACTCATCCCCAACAGAGATGAGTCCAGTGAGGGCAGTGATAGTCTGTCAAACTTCAGGAGCTTGACAGACTGGTGGCTAGAGTATAGGAAAGAGTAGAAAGAGTATAAGATGTTTTACACGCTGCTTCCTGTCAGACAGGAAGTCAGTGAGGCACAAAGTCACACTTTTATCTACCGCCATGAATTGTAAAATGACTTTGCAGATGGAATAGTCATTTACCACATTAGTAATGTATATAGTGCATTTCTGATTAATTTAAAGTTATCTTCATTGAAAACACAGTACTTTTCTTTCAGAAATAAGGACATTTCTAAGTGACCTCAAACTTTTGAATAGTAATGTATCTGCTTCAATTGGCTACGTTGGAAAGTTGAATCCTCAGATAAACTTTAGATAAACCGTAGAATGTTCTTTTGGACAGAATAAGGCCTGAAAGCACATAAGGAAGGGATCCCTGAATGGCAAATATAATTACAAGATGTGATTTGCCAGCAAAACTTGTTTCAAATGTCATAACTTTAACTTTGAGCTAAGTTTACTTTATTTTATGACGCAAACTGTAATAACCTGGAACTAGCCTTTAAGAACATTCAAGATGAGCCAAAAACATGAAGTCATAATAACAATAAACCAGAATTAGCCATTAAGATGCTTCCATATGTAATACATTTCCATTTGAACCATGTGTTGTTTTGTTTGCTTTTTGGACAAAGGAGAAGAGGAGGACAAAGAAACTATCTTTTGACCACAGAGGATGCCCAACAGTCATGTTTCATGCCCCTTCTCCATTGGTCTCAAAAAGCAAAATACCAGAAGGCCTTAAAAAGTTACAAAACCAAACCAAAAACCAAACTTTAAGCATCTCAGTCAATCTAACCCAGAGCCTGGTCTCTGCATAAGTAATCATTCCATTTTTTAAGAAATCCTATAAAAGTGACTGATTCATTGAGTGATTCTGTACAAACATATTCAAAAGTGGGTGGCAGAACTGGCAGAGCTGCTGAGAAACTGTTGAAACTGTTGGGGGGGCATGTATTACAACCTATAATGTTGTTGTGGCGAACATGTTGTGTTAGCAAAAAGTTGTCTATTTACACTAGTGGACACAAATCAACATAATCATTCATTTGGAGTTGTGTTTATGGCCAACAGAGGATTGTAAGTCGTGCAATTCCCTGACTTCTTTTTTTTGTTTTTGGTCTCCCAAACCTCTGAAGCAAAAATCTGGCTCCGTAGCTGCTAAAGACTCCACTAGTCTCTCACTTTGTTTCTCAGAGCTTTTTCACTGAAAAACAGATGCAAGGGTGAACCAAAACATCAAGCTTAAAGAAATTGCTTCCAGATATGCAATATATCTGATAGATAGATATAGATATATAATAATGCATCAATGCTTTTTTTCACAAAAAATATATCCTGTTAAAATCATTAAAGGAACATCTAGTCCTTCTTCCTCATTTAAAATCCAGAAACTATGAAAATAAAAACTGACCCCTTTCAAAGTACTTGTTGCCATTTTATCCATTGTTAATATTAAATACTCACTAATGTAGCTATTGATTAGAGAGAAACTGACCAATCAAGGTAACCTGGAGTAGCTGGATTTCTTGGGTCACACTGATGATGTGTCTAAGTTTGTGCATCAGTAGATGCATCATTAACAGGCAACTGACCAGTAACATTATTATAATTAAATTCAGAGTTCATACTGAACATCTGTTCCACACAGGCTGAAATACTTTGTCCTTCCTGATGCTTTTGATTAATACATAAGACAATGGGAACGTGGTGGCAAAGATAAATCTAACACCATAAAAATAACCATCCTTTCAAGTAAGAACTATTGTCATATTACTTTTCAGCCAGAACAAGCCAGAACGTTGTTGGCCAGTGAGGCCGCACTTCCCGCCATGAAACAATGTCTCCGCCCTGTGTGCCGGTTAGTGGGTAGCATCCTGAGATGGATCTTTGTTGTGGGCTGACAATGACAGCATCTGACTCACTCTCAAAAAGCTGCTTAACGGTAAAAGAGCATCAGCACTATTTCATATCCTCCTCGAAAACCATATGGAGCGCAAAGGGCCGCAGTGCTGTAATACCAAAGCTGGAATTAAGCTTCTAAACAACATGAGCTGTTGCTCCTGAATCACTGGACTGGAATGACACTCGATACAGATCTTAAATATCAGTCTTATTTGGAAACAATCGGTCAGGGAAACTTCTGGGAGAACTCGCTTTCCCGAAACAGAACAAATAAAATGGTCTGAAAGGTTTCTTTACATTTGGAAGTGGTGCGTTTTCTTTAGAAAGATGTCTGAGCCCGGTCTTCAAAGGAGCGTAGAAAGAGGTCACCACACTGAATCAACTACAATCCAAATGCACAAACAACTCCGGGGGTTTCAGCTTTGTGGGGTATATTGAGGCCAGACTTGTTTTTACACTGTACTTCTTTTTTTTCCATGTCAAACTTGACAACACTGCAAACATCCTCTGATTGGTGTCTTTTTTTTAAATTTCATCCATTCGGGGAATGCAATGTGAGAACCACAATCCACCATATGCAAAGTGTAAACTGCTGATGAGAAACACTTGGAGGATGCGAACCTTAGTATGGCTGCGTTGTTTACAAGAGTTTAATGAACATAAGATGAAAAGCGCCTTGACGTCATATTTCATTTCAGCAGCTAAACGTTACGCGATCAAGTGAAAACAGAAGTGCAATCCTAGAGCGTCGCCTTCACATATCTCCACTGACGAATTCCATGTACAGAGTTTTCAGGCCACAGAATCTGGGAACAAATGAATGTTTGCAGGTTTATGGTTACAATATATAAACAAGGCGGTCCCCTGCACAGTCGCTGCTAATACACCATGTTGTGCTGATGTTTGGCAGGTCTCCCACCACATCTCAGTCACAATTATGAAATGAAACCAGTCGAGGGTGAAACTGTGTCCTCAATGCAATCTTTAAACACTCAGATATTCACACTGTGCTGCACAGAGAGGTGGAGAGCAGGCATATATATTTTTTTTAATATATGCATTTAAACGTGTTTGTTGTAAATCATTGAACTTCTTAATAAATGGTGAATGCTTATGAACAAAATAGCGAGGCAAAATCTGAAATTAAAAAATCACAGACAATCACACTAAGGAGATAAACCAGGCAAAGAGCCACATGACTGGATGAACATGAAGGGCCCTGGTTAGATCCACCCATATTGTTTATATGTAGTTATGATTATTTTCGTTATTATTTAATCTAATTTAATTAATCAACTGGTTATTTAGTCGGTAAAGTAGTCAAAATATTTTTAAAAAAGGCCCATTTAGTTTGACCAACAATGTAAACCCAAAGGAGTTTCATTTACATTGTATTAGAAAGCAGAAAATGTCCACATGTGAGAAATTGGAAACAGTTTTGCATCCAAACTTGAACTTAAAGCTTGACAAGGAATAACATGCATTTAAAGGTACAATGTGTAGAATTTAGTGGAATTTTGCAGCATTGAGTGGAACACCAACCATCCATAGATGTTTCCATTAGTATATAAATTAAGTAATAAATGTTGCGTTTTTATTACCTTTGATTGAGCTGTTTTTATCTACATTCCATGTTGCACTGTCATGTTTCTACAGTAGCCCAGAATGGACAAACTATTGTCTATTCACATTCAAGTTATTCACAGCCACTATCAGTTCTCCTATGGTTGGGATACTCAATTGGCTTCTGTCTGCAACCTCAACACTATGCTGGTAGAAATTACACACTGTACCTTTAAAAATGAATGCATTACATCATAAACTGAATAAATACAATCAAAACCACTCCCTACTGACTGGTCAGCAGTTCAGAAGGAATGGACTGAAGAAATCTCTCTCATCTTTTCAGATTAATGAATATGAACAAAAAGAAATTAACCTGATGATGGCTGTGTCTCCTCAATCAGCGCATGGTACTGAGCGGGGATGAGGATATGAATACTTATGAGACCATCGACCTTGTGGGATTCAACACACTGAGGAAGCAAGAACAAATGATGACTCCCCACCATTGAGAACTCATAATAAGAAAAAAATTAAGGACCTTCAATAGCCAGTGGGATAAGTGTTATGCACATTTACAAGCAGGCACTATATATGCACAGACACACCAGCAAGGGTGTCTAGACAGTAAACAACATCTGCCTCTAGGGTGCAGGAATGCGGGCTAACTAGATACAAAATAGAGTGCAGACATACTAAAAAAGGAGTAAACGTCTACATAAACAATTGTGAGATTTCTCATCTCATGCACTCATTAAAATCAATATTGGACAAAAGCTAAACTCAGCAGACAAACTAACAACTAACTAACAAGGAGGATAGTAAAGGAGACTGGCGTGTTGCCAGAGGAATATTAAGACGTTTTAAATCAAACGCACAATATGTAATTTTTAAGGTTAAGGTTGTAAGGTTAAAAACACTGAGTAAATCAAATTCATGGCAAAAATCTTTGTTTTTCTGGGGCTTTACAGTGCTGCTACCTGAGGCAAAAGTAACGATCACTCTACTTGTTGCTCATTTCATCAAAAAAACGCACCTTAAAACTGGATAAAAAGGATTTCCAAAACACCAATACACTGACGCATGAGCATAGGGGACACTGATAAGCAACCATATACCATCTCAGAATAGATAAAACTATTTAAATTAATTTAAAATTTCTCTAGTCATAGCATAACTCGGAAAATTGCTGGAAACATTTGGGAAAATAAAAATACACAACTTAACTATACTGTATATTAACATATGCTTAGTCATTTTTAAAGTTTAGAATCAGAAAAAGTCAAATTGAGCCTTTAAGGCATCAATGTTAGTAAATATAAAGAGGAGACAGGCAAGACTGAGCAAGGTTCAACTGATATGGCTTCGTTTGAAAGATGTGTGCACTGTGTGTGTGTGTGTGTGTGTGTGTGTGTGTGTATGTGTGTGTGAGATACTACTGAGCAGGCTGTATGCTCACCCACACACAGACACACACAAACAAATCCTTAGCTGAAACTCCACGTACACAGAGCAGAGATTTAATTCTTTCTTTATCATATCTGTGCATCGTACAAGCTCCACAGTGCATGATAAGGAGGAAAAAAGGGGGAAAACACAAACGAAGCGTGGAGGAATATGTGCCTTTTGAAGTTGGCTTTCTTCTTGAAACTAGCTTTGGCATAACGCGGCTAGTTAAGCAGATCATTAAGCGTAATGGTTGGGGAGGATTGTGAGGCTTTATCTCTGATGGCAAGAACAAAGTTCCTGATGATCTGGGGGATTCTGGAGCTGGATTTGATGGGAATTCCCATGCCTGCTGGAACAGTTTACTTTAAAACATTTTGATCTGTGCTAACAGACAGGTGCTGTCATAAATCTAGACTGAGGTAATTAATGACTCAGCTTTACATACAGAGATTTAAGGTATATGGGGATAAAGTTCTGCTTAGAAAGATTACATAGCAATTGAAGGTTCTGGTGTCTTTGAAATCTGTTATGGAAATACTGCAGTGACATCTAACAGTAAATGAGCAAACTCAAAGAAATGCGTTTTTCTAATGACAGTAGATTAACTTTGTTTTTTTGTGAAAGCCTGTTGCTGAAAACGCAACAGTTGTAAAAACCTAAAAAGATCTATTGCAGAGGCCAGCTCGAGTGAAACCGGGACCACACAACAATACAACATGTGGCTGTGAATGGTATCTGATTAAAACACATGGCGCCACATCTAAAGTGTTGCAGGTTGCCTTCAGCTAAAGTACAAAAAAAGAAAGCGATATGGAGGCCAGCGATGGGAGGTCACAGGGAAAATGAGTTTGTGTTTGTAAGGGCTGAACTTCTTCAAAGGAAAACAAATAACCAGGCTAGAGCACAGCTTCATCTTTCCATGCCACGAAGAAGTGCCATGATGCACATCTTTATTCATGAGAGCATTTGATCCATGCACAAAAGCGACATTTGAAAACGGTTTGTATTCCTTTCAGTTAAGGAATCGCAGGGGAATGTTGTTTGAGGATTATCACAACTAAAATGATTTCTCGGGATGAGAATAAGCCTTGAAAAATATTTCCCCTCTAGGCAAATAAAAGGCAAACTATTTTTTTTTTTTATTTCCTCTTCTCGGTGCCCCAACACTGCTTTGCATTTGAATCGCTTCCACCCGATCCTTGTGTGTATGAAAACACAAGTTTCCAAGCGCCTGCGATGAATTTATATTTGGTACAAGCTGTGTAGTGCATCTCACTCCCCTGGCAAAGTGCCCCTCCACAAGCTTTTCCATGGAGGTTCACCCCCCCCTCCCCTCCCCCCATGGGTTTCCACAGTGTCGACTGATTGATTTGCTCTTTAATGGCTTCCTGTGTTGGGTATTGGTCATAGGACTAACATCTGTAAGGGTGGACACTGAGCACGCTGGGTCTGTTTTGCTCTTCTACATTCATCTGCGGTTCAGTAAAGTTAGGTATCGTCCTTTTCTGTGGCCTGGAGGAATGACGTGCTCCCTTATAAAAAGAACTGACTCCCATGAAAAATGAGCCTCGGGTCCTAACGGCCGCTGGTTGCGGAGTGGATTAAAATTTCCTCTGGGGACAAAGTTCAGCCTCTAATGTCAGTGACTCAGAAGGGGGAACACTCGTCGCTGGCCCGCGTGTGATAAAGTTATACTGAGTGTTAATGTCTGGAGCAGTTTGTGTTCGAAGGGCCGCTTCTATCAATCTTCACAGAAGCTGAGGTTCAGCTTTGGGTTGTATAATGGCTACGAAGGCTACGACACGACTGGGTGCATTATTAATGCCTTAGTAAATAAGGTTTGTGAAATCAATGAATTTGAAAGCAACACATCCAACACTTGCTTGTACAATTACAATTCAGGAAGTACAAGTAATAGGAAAAAAATATAAGACTGGATTTGAAAAAGGTGGAACTTGGGTGATCTAAAATTTGATCTTGAGAAGGTTTTCTTCCTTCTCTTGAAAAAATGAGATATTATCTATTTTATCTCCCTGTTTTTCATGGCATTGACTCAAGTGGCTAATCGTATTCATGAGTATTTAGGCTGTATTTTGATATGCTTAACTGATTTTTGTTGATCTTTTCCAATTATTTTTTTAATCATAAATCTTTTTAAAAAGTGAAACTATCATAGATTATAGATTAATTACACACAAAGTAAAATTTGTATGAATCTATAATCTATGGAAGTTTCACTTTTTGAAAGGATGGATTAAAAAAAGAAATTTTCTATGATATTCATTTTTTTTTTTTAAAGGATCTGTAGGTCATGACTAGCTGTGTAGGACATTGTTTCAGGGTCATGCTTTGTTAAAACAAGGAATATTAAAATAAAGTATAATGAAAAAAGTCAAGCTTGTGTTTTTATCTACTTTAGGTTTAGCTGGCTTTGCTGAAATATTCTTGTGTTCACGTTGCTGAACACAAACACAAACACTAAACTCTGTTTGGGCAAACACCTTAATCCCGAATTCAATCTTTATTTTAACCTAGGCCTTTAAATTAGGAGTTAACATCAGAAGATGCTGCTCAACTGCGAGGCATTAGGAGGTAAGGGACAAAGCACACCTGCAAAGCTGGAGCTGACATGAAACAAAAAAGCACACCCAAAACAAAAGCCTCATCCAAAGCCACTTCAGAAGCCTTTCTTCATAATCCGGGGATGTAGCACAGATCTGAGAAATGGGAAAAGTCCCACGTGAAAGCAACAGGCTTCCACAGAGCACATTAGCAGTTACTTGTGTTTGAAATTGATTGAGCTAATTACGCCCGGGTTGTTGGGACGATAAGCAACATAAACATTCGGGGGGTTAGAGCAGGCCTCCGCAGAGATGAAAAACCTCCACTTTCATCCATACGCAATTAATCAACATCTGACTGTGCAAACGGTCGAGGCAGCTTGCTCCATTGCTTCTCCTGTAAGCACAGACTGACACATGAAAGCAGGGGAATGTTCACCCAGTTAGGAGATTATACTATAGAAAGAATCTCAGACAGAGACACGCAGGGAGGCTTTAGTTCTCCTCTGTGGGGGTATCAGGACCCGTTTCATTACCAACAAAACAGAGGTGGCTGCATGGGTGCATATTTATGCGCATGAAGCCACATGAATGTTCCTACACAATAGGGTCCCTGGTATCCTCGAGGCAGCAGTGTCTGCAGGAGCTGGTAATAGATACAGCATTGCACAACCGCTTGTTAGGAAACTTCAAAGCCTCCCGTGTCCAGCGGGCCAGGTTATTTCAATTAGTGTCCAACAACAACCCTTCTTCTTCTTCTTCCCCAGCTGGACCCCCACCCCTATCACTCCCAGGGATCAGCCACACGGGACCCTGTCACTCCGCTTCCGCTAAAACCCCTGAAGGCTTTGTTTTGGAAAAGGAGAAATGAGTCAGGTTCAAAGTACTGGGGGGAAGACGGCATGGTAACGTGAGATGACGGTCTGTCCGACGGGGCATGCGGCCCTGCCAGACGATGCATGTCTGCTGGGTTGAAGTGGGGATGGGTCTTTATTTCTGCAAGGATGGGCGAAGCCCTCAGAAGTTAAAGACCACAATGAAAAAATACTTCCTTACATGTAAAAGCCTTTCATTTAAAATCTTACTTTTGTAAAAGTGCAGAAATATTGGCAGCAAAATGTACTTTAAGTATCAAAAGTAATGCATGATGGCTCTGTTTAGTATTATATTTAACAGTATGCAGTACATACAGCTCTGGAAAAAACCTAAGAGACCACATTTAAGAGAGCATTTTTTTCTGAAATCAGCATCTCTACATGTATCCTAGCCATTCCATTCCAGCGTCCCAACACATACACACCTCATTCTGCTTAACGAGGTACCAGGAATGGAATAAAGTCACCCAAGAACAATGGTAAAGACTTGTAGAGAACATGCCAAGACGCATGAAAGCTGGATTAAAAATAAGGGTTAGTGCACCAAATATTGATTTCTGAATTCTTCTTAAGTGTAAACATTAGGATCATGTTGTTTTAAAATGAATTTGAGCTTGTTTCTTTGTATTGGTTAAGGTCTGAAAACATTACATGTTTTTGTTATTTTGACCAATTGTCATTTTCTGCAAATAAATGCTCTAAATGATATTATTTTTATTTGGAATATGGGGGAAATGTTGTCTCACACACATATCTATAAGTAGTAAAATCAGAAAAAAATAATAATATACAGTATACAGTACATATGTATACCATTAAAATGTTAATACTCATTTATTTATATGATGTTTTGCATCATTTTATTGATTTCCTCATTGATTGTTTTCTGTAAAACATTTACAGATGCATTCAGTCAATCGTTGGTTTCAAACGCTGATAAGCAGCAGTACAAAAAAACTACTCAGAAAGTGTTGAGATGCAAAGGTAATGCAATAGGTGACCTTCAAGTAACATTTGTGGATTTTTCTGTTTCAGTCACTCAGCAAATCTCTTCATTTGACTGAAGGCTGAGGCCCACACAAAGGCTGCATAAGAGTTCAAAGTATTTCAACCAAAATATGATCAGGTTCACTTCACATTTGACATAAGTATGAACACATCTGGTCCCATTTTAGACTGAACAGGAGAAAGGAGTGTTGATTGTAATGATGATATCTCCATGTAGTATTTACACAGTTTTCTTTTGAGTGAAGATCGGACGCTCTGTCATGCAAAACGGGAATATAAAAACAATCATGGCATTTTTGCTTTACTTCAGTACTTTCAATCCTCACCCCATGCACGATTTACCACAACCTGGAGGTTTTCCAAACTAAACGAGAAGGAATTTATGAAACCAAACAACATGCTGAAAGTGCCTGAGGTTTTCCCAATAAGATCAATGGGTCAAGTGAAGACCAACAGCCTATTGAATAACATGACCTGATATTATAAAAAAAAAAAAAAAAAAAAAAATGCTCAGCTCTTAACATATTTGCTGTCATCATTCACATAGTTGAGGGTTTCAGTGTGTAATGGTGACAACTATTTGATGGTTTAGCAAGTCTGTTCTTGAATCCTGGTGTGGTCCAGTTTCGCTTTACTTTCTCTGAAAATAAAAACAAAAGAAGAATCACTGAAACGACCTTAGGAAACAAGGATTTGAACGAACAATAAACTAACTTGCAAGCATAAAATCAATTTTTTGTTCCTTTCATTTTGATGGAGCCTCTCTCATTTCAGTAAATTGTTTGAAGATGATGAACCTTACCTTTCTGAAACCATTGTAATAATAACAAAAATCTCCTGCTGCTCCATGGTAGTTGAACAATTGGAAACACTTGTTTTCATCAAAGGAAACTTGCATCAATAGCATATTGATGTTATTAATTGTGTTTTACAGCGCATATGAAACTGAGTCGCTCGATAGGTCGATAGGCTTTTTGAAGGTCAATCGTAGCAAACCTTCCAAGAGATATTTAGACTGAATAAATAGTTTAAACTGATGTGTTTTTTGGGTTCTTCAGTATATCCATTACTTAGAATGAAAAGCACCTTGGAGCTTGGTCAAGTAGCAACTGCATAGAGACATCTTTCCAGCAGGTATCTGCTAACTGGCTGATTAAAACATCCACCACATTGCACTATGATCTGCAGCTCATCAGAAATCTCTGGATTTAAATATTACCTGCATTTGTCAGTGATTTGTCTGCCTATGTCTCTGATTCTTCTTCATATGTTTTTTAGTAAACATACTTCTCGTGCCTATTTTAAGTCCAGACCAGAAAGACACTTTGCATTTTGAAAGTGCATCTATGAGTCTTTACATAGCACATAACACTGTGTTTGTGAGTTTTGTTTTCCCTACAGTGATAACTGATGAAGTAGAAAAAACCTGATTCTGACAACTCATACAATGAAGGAAATGTAATGTAAACTAAGATTCTGCATGCAGGCAGCTGTTGTTTTATCTTTGTAGGTCAGGTTTTGTAAAAGCGGGCTGACATTCAGAAATAGATATTTAAATAGTTTGCAACCGTCTGTGAAATTTATTAAATTACCAGTAGTGGAGGATTATGTACAGTTCTGAATAGTTTCCTGGTGTTTGATGTCGAGACAGTTTACTCTGCTGTGCTGAATGTGCTTCTTCTCTTCCTCCATCGAACCATTTTAAACCGCTTGCCTGGTCCAGACAAAGCCCCCCTCTACCTTTTTGATGTGTCATATAGCAGAAGTGGAGTCGACATGATGGTACACACACACACACACACACACACACACACACACACACACACACACACACCTCACGGTGTAACGACTTTCTTACTTCTGTGGTGAGCTGCCAGTAGGCCTGTTGAAACCTGCAGCATCACCCTAGATGTGGAAAGTACCCCTGCAAGTCTGAGTATGAGAACCAGGGATGTGAGATGCAGGAGGCCTTCACTATCTACCTGTTACACACACACACACACACACACACACACACACACACACACACACACATGCACACACACACACACACAATTGTAGTATCGCGTCTTCTTTCCACCAGACAAGCAACCCAGACATGATCTGAAATTCAGTAAGACTCCCACTTCTTCCACTCCGCTATGCTTCTGATGTTGAGCAGGAATCAATGTGTCTGCACATGTTGGTGGGCGGTTGAGGTGGTTGTGGTGGTTGTGGGGGTGCGGGTGTGGGGGGGGGTATGCATGTGTGTGCATTCATGCATGTTGGTGTGACCACTCATACTTAAAGGAATGTATAAGATTTCTCTTTACACATTCAGGCTACTGTATGCACAGTGTGTTGGCTGTGTGTGTCCCGGGTCCTATAGACCAGCATGTGTACCAGCATGTTGTGTGCGTGAGGTCACCTCCCATACATCTGTAGACCTTTTGACACTCTTCATCTCTTCTTACACCTGGCCTCCCATGATCAAGGCTTAAAGAGAGGGCAGGTGTGCTCTGTCTTTGCCTCGAGTTGAGAACACAGCAGTTTCATCACCCGCCTGCCCCAAGTGCTGCTGGGAGCAAGAGTTGGCTCTTGACTCCTGACATCCAGCTATTTTCTTCCCCTGTCGGAGTTATTTTAGGGGGAAAGCCCAAATGAAGTCAGTGAACCCATAAAACAGGCCTTTAATTTGCTTGTGAATGCCCAGGAGCTACTGCTACCATTAGCCTCTTGTTTCTCTGGACTGCAGTTGAGTGTGATCCCACAGGGTGTATGGGGTTTATTTTGTTTGATCAGATCAGAAGGAAAAAGAAATTTATGAGTAACAGTTAAGAGGCCAGGACGCATTGGATATCAAACAGGCAGGTGGGATTCATTGCTTTTGTGTTTTTGAGTCTTTGTTGGCGCAGCAAAGAGATTTTGACTAATGGGAGGAAGCAGGAGGGAAAGACCTCTAGCTATGTACCGATTTTCACAAGATAACAAGTGCCTCCTATTTCCAACATATTATCTATCTATCTATTCAAAGACAGGATGAAAGATATATGTGCAGCTATGGCTGGAAGCCTCCTCGATAAAAGCAAGCTATTATTGGTGTCATAATTTGACCCAATCTGACCGACGGTGACCAACACATCACTAGATTGTACAGAGAAAGGTATATAACCATAATATTCAAGATTGATTCTACAATTAGTTTTTCGTCTAACTTCAAATAATCCTTCAATGTTTTTTTTCTGAAATAAAACCCTGTTTTTGACAGAAATATATGTTTTATATGGTAGTTTCCCATGTCGGTGGTGGAGGCTGCCTTCACATGCATGAGGAATTCACAAGAATTGATGCATAAATGTAATCCAATGTTACTGTTGGTATTTTTTTTTTATCTCATTGATGACTGATGAGATTCTGTTTTTACTCTTCACTCTCTACATATATATTACAGCTGTATTAAGTTAAATACTGCAGTATGTATACAGTAAGGATTGTTTGCTGTGCTCACCATTCTAGGAAGTGCAGAAGTAAATGACACATGCTGTTATCACCAGTGATCAGGTTTCAGCATATAAGCCTGGACTAAAATCTAAAAACGATTAAAGCTTTGACTAATACTCAAATGACATGTGGCACAACAGTGCACAGTTAGCAGACTTTAGCTTAGCTGATGTCTGTTGTCTAATAAAATAACTGTTAACTAGTAGCAGTAGTTGCAATATATCATAATGTTCCATCTCGCGTCACATTATCGATACAATAATGCCAAATCATTCCCTTTTTTAAAATAATAAATGAAGATAATAATAATAAAAGTTTTGCATCTTATTTTTAATCGAAGCTTGCAGCTCATATCTGTTGCTGATCACCCCATGAGCTTTGGAGTCCCAAAAATGGTATTTGGGACAGCCCTAAAATCTCAAGATCAGAGACCTTGCGAACTTGGAATTCAATAACTTCAAAAAGGCCAGTAGAGAAAGTAAAACATCATAACTTTTTTAGTTATTTAGTTTTTGACAAATTACTTACTACTTTTTGAAATGAAGAATGAATCAATCTGTTTGCAGCATTCAAATATAAAATGCACCTTAAAAAAACTGAAGGTATTGCGTATTTTAGCAGTGTGTATTCTTTCTATTATTTGATTTATAGCACTAGAGGAAGAGTGGAATTGATTTCTCTGTGAAGTGAACCATGTGTGAACTTACCACTTTTGTTTCCTGCTGTGAAGTTTGATCATTGCCCCCATTGTGATCAGTACTGAGAGGGAGCCAACAGCACAGAGTATAAACCCCACGTTATCATCTGTGAAAATCAGACATAGAATTAGTCACCGCTATCAGCCATTATCCCTCTTAGCAATCCATTCAACCACCACAACACAAATCAAATTGCTCCCAGGGAAGCATTGATTTTAGAATTAAAAGCATGAGGGAAAACTGAATGAGGAAAGAAATATCAACAATAAAGGATCCTTTGAACAAGGCAGCCAGTTGTGCTGCTCAGCAATCAGAGGACTGTGTCTTATAGGTCAGTCAGTTTTGTCTGATCAAATAAACGATTAAGGAACAGTAAACATCCTAAGCCTAATGAAAGGTCAGACATAGACATAGACATAGAAGTAGCCATAGTGGCCAAGTAGCCAACTGTAGCTGTGAACCATCATTTGCATTTCATAATAATAATATGTGATTTTTCCAGTTTAAAATGTCCATAAATGACTATATCTATGTTAATTATTGGTGGTGTTAGGGAGGGTACATTATCCCGCGTCCATCTTCCAACAAATCATTTTACAATTATTATAGCCTTGCATGGATGGATCCATGTTATTGATTTCCCCTCTATGCATGCGTCAGTGTTTTGATTGTTAATGAATGTCTTTTTTATAAGTTAGTTAGTTTTAAGCCACATTTTACGATACACTTATTTTTATATTTTGGTTGTTTTTCAGTGTTTTTACCGCCTTGTAGAAACAGAGATTTTTAACAGAAAACTGCTTTATTCCGTCTTTTTACCTTTAATCACCAGACTCATTTGCTTTGGTGAGGAGGAGAAGACATCTGCAGATAATCTGGCACCCAGTAAAAACCCCCAGAACATCTGGATTTTAAGCTATTAGACACACAAGGTGAGCTAATTTTAACAGCAGCTGCATCTGGTCCGTCTGCCACCCACCAAAAAGCATCACAGAAACACTGATTTTTAAGGCAAAACCGCTTTATTCAACGTTTTTGCTCGTTTTAATCACTGGATCTGTTAATTTTAGAGAGAGAAACCCCTGAGGATCATTCAGCTCCTGGTAAAAACTTCTGAACGTCTGGATCTTAAGTTATTAGAGAAGCAGGCTGAGCTAATGATCGTAGCATAATGTCATCAACTCCATCTTTTGTTATTGTTTAGAACGAGAGACCGCTCGTGGTAAAAACTTATATTGTAACTTTAATAAATCTGCTACTAGTATAAGCATATAGTATCTAGTATAGTATACTAGTATCTATTGCCTCACAAAATTAGCCTATAGGCTAGATCCCTGACTGAAAGTAGCCTACCTTTGATTTTCTGTCATGACTTAACAGACCAATAAACACGGATGATCTGGTCCAGTAATCCTTTCCTGCCTATTTACTACATATTTGTTTACAATATGTACATAATGCCAATTTACCACATGGCATTATGTGTGGAATATGGGAGATAAAAACATCTAGCACAGACAATGTCATACTATTTATGTCTTTTGAGGTTGAACCTATTTTACATTAACATGAATAAACAGATGTTGTTCTAGAGCAGGTCAAGCCATACAACAAAAAGCCATTCTGTTGCATCAGTATGCCAACTACATTAGTGGAACAGAAATCTTACATTGGCTTCGAACAAAGATGTTGTGCTAGAGCACAAACATTGTTTGCACTACATTACATCTGAAACTTTCCGTGAGGTCTTGGCAAATACAATGAAATGTTCTGCAATCTCTTTGACTATTCATACAGTATACTGAGCCAGGAGTTGTTGCTTTAAGGCAGGTAAGTATACAGATCTTACCAGGGAGATAATTATCAAAGAGTCATTCTCTGCTAACGCATGAATGCACAAACATACAGTATGTCAGGCGTGGTGCATATTTGTCAGGTAGACATTGAAGGTGCTGCTCCTTTAATCAGTCTTGGGACATCAAACACACACACGCATACATGCATGCAATATTACCCTGAAATACACACCCAGATGTACAAATATTTCTGGTAGATTAGACGCTGTAGCCTTCAGCATTAGTGTAAAAAGCTTGAAAAGCTGCCCTGTGTATAATTGTACTGGGAGCATGTGGACGACTGGTAGTCAATCAGTGTTAACCTTCAACTTTTGTCTATTCTTTTCTACTGGCAAAACCCCGAAGCTATCTCATTACTCAAATGAACCCCCACCCCCTTGCATTGATCAAATAGTGAAGCTCCAGAGAGCAATAGCATTTAGTTTGGACCATTACATTTCCACTGAGAGGGCATTAACACATGGCAGATACCATGGAGTTGACCTAGAACAGAATATAATGTGTTTGACACAAATCAAAGATGGTATTGTGTATCACCCATGTTTACCATCCATATTTGGTCTCAAAAAGATGAAATTGATCGTATCTTACATGTTATTCTTACAATTTTATAGAAATCCAAACTCAATTAGTTGGAAAATTTAAATTTCAGAGCGCACCATCATATAGATGTATTGAAATGCCTTTTCCAGGGTTTATCTCACAAAGAAATTGCAAACAGACGATACCAATCAGAAACCCAAGACTGTTTTCATAAGCCTACCACGCCCGTACACCCCTGAGCTACACTCTTATCATATAAAGCATTTCTGAAGATAGAGATGAGTTTGTTTTTTTTTTCTGACAGAGCTGACATCATCTTAAAATAATTCTGTTGATTTGTCCTCTCCCTGGTAACAGCGTGTGTCTTTCTACCAAACTACTGTTGCCATCTGATATGTATATCTCATCTTCTTAATGTGATGGGTGGAAGTATTCTTGGAATTTGAACCATATGTTAGACAAGCAAACTTTCAGACATCAAATATTCCATGTACAAACTTAACAGACACACAGTTGCATAAACACACTTAGTTAGTCACACAAAGCCAGGCAGTAGCCAACAAAAACAGTTCTCAAACCTCTGTCTACAGTAAAAGACCCATCTTATATACTGTGTATAAACAACAACAGCACCATCTAAGGGTGTCAAAAGTAGCATTTTAATCAAATACTTTTAATCTCCATTCTCATCCCTCATACAAACTGTACACATTTAAAATGCAAAAAGATTAAAACAAAAGAAATCTGATGAAATATAAATACAAATTATTACTGAGTATTCTAAACTGTGGCTTTTTAAAAGTGTTTTAAAAGACAAAACAGAGTCTGCAGCCCTGCTCTCCTCAGGCAGATCATTCCAAATTCTCAGAGCTCAGATTGCAAAGCTAGCATATAAGGTAAACATATTAATAGAAAAGATAATTGGACCCAGCACCAAGCCCTGAGGCATCCCTCAGTTAAAAACTGTTGATCTGGAGTCAGCAATACAATACCAATGCAGAAACACCTGTCTTTTAGGTAGTACATTAACCATTGCAGAACAGTGCCACTAATAGCAAGCCAGGTTTCAAGGTGGTCTAAAAGGTTATTATAGTATCGAAGGCTGAGCTTATCCAGGAGAACAAGAATGAATTTATAATATTGTTGACACTAAGAAGAGCAGTTTCTGTACTACATTTTTTCCTACTATTGAAGACTATAATTTCTCAAAGATGTATAGTTGATCTCTTGCAACATTTTTAAATTTCTTAACTGAAAATAGGAGTTTAGAAAGGCCTATTTTCTAAAGCTAAATTTTAGGCCTAAAATTGTTAAGATTAGAAGGATGAAAAGCTTTTTTTAACAGTGGTTGAAAAGAGAGCAGCTTCGAGAGATTCATTTCATGAAGAGAACCTTTCGAGAGAGCAGTTTGAAATTTGCTGAACAGAGAGGGTAACTTCTCAGGCGTGACATCTAATATTGGGCCCTGGGGAGGATCAATGACATGTTTTAGATTAGAGAAGCAAAATATGCAAATTTATATATTTTTTTACTGTTAAAAGCCACAAGGAGTTCCAGGCGAATGGTAAGTTTGGAAGATTTCCACAAATGGTCTGCCTTGCAGCATTTTTGCTTCAGTGCCTGAATAGTTTCATTTATCCAGGGCATGGAGAGGCAACTGTTTTTTGGGATGGTTTTGAAGGGAGTGATTTCATCTCAGATGGAAGAACACATTCAAATCTATTCAACTGTAAGCCAACCAAAGAGGAGCCAGAGAAGTTGGTGGAGATGTTGAAGATGGTACTGAATTTAGCAGCAGAGGATGTGTTAAAGTTCTAGATCTAGTTTTGGAGACTGGCAACACCATGTTAATCATAAGGCATAGACACATCCAACATCAAAAATCTTTAAATGACTAGAGCATCAGTGTGACCTTTTGAGTGAGTAGTTTCACTCATGGAAAGTGATGAGTTAAAAGACTACAAGGTTTAAAAATTCCAGGCCGAGGGGCCATCAGGTTAACAGACATGGACTCTAGAGATCAGAAACTTATCAAATTTATACAGAGTTAATGACAGAAATTCAAAGAATTCACTGATGAAACAGTGATCATATCTACAATATAGGTGGTCTATATACTATCAAACACAGATGACGTGAATTTCCTTTAATCAGGAAAGAAAAGGCTTCAAAAGTGCTGAACATTCCTAGATCAATGCTGGAGCTGTCATGAAGAGGGCAACCCCACCACCCCTGCCTGCTAGTCTGCACTGGTTTACAAAACATAACCAGGTGGGTTGGCTTGGATTAGGGGAATATGATCGTATGATAGGCACAAAAGCCAAAAGATACAGATCATTTGAAAGAATAAAATCATTTCATGAAAAAACTATTTGTTTTAAGTGATCTCACATTAAGAAGAGCAGATTGCAGTGTTGACAAAGGAAAGTGAGGAATTGTGATTAAACCAGATAGGCCTGGATTTGAAAATAACTGCTGTTGCCCTTTCTGCAGATAGTTCGTCCCCTACATCAATTTAAAAAAACACGTCTGTCTCTCTCTTGGCTCTCGAACGTTCTATTTCGAGGAAATATGAGAAGATTGAGTGAGGCTTTGTCTTGTAACCCACGTCATTTATTCCTGTGAAAATCATTCTGTCCCTGTCTGGCAGCTGTCACCTTCCCTTTAATCACTTTCTTATCCTCTGTGCAGGGAACTCTATTAATATTGTAACGCCATTAAGGTGCAGTGATCCTGTTATTGGTATGCATCTGATACTCATAGGGCTATTGTCTATCAGAGTACCGTGACAAGGCGCAGCCAAGCTAGTAAATTCTATAACCTTAATACTTCTCAAGCCTTCCATGGCCCTGTTTGTACTTGATCAAAAACACATCAAGAACTTTCTATCTGAGCTCCACCCCCAGCTCTGCAACACTCTCATCTTTATAGCCCAAGATATTAACAATGATCATCACAGTACACCACACCCCTGTCGTAAGTCTAAAGCGGGGAAAAAGTAACGTAATGGTAGCAGGTTATAATCTATCTCCAATAGGTGGGGCTTTCAGTAATGGGAGATCACCTCTGTTCACAAGTACCATTTCAACAACAGCTCGTTAACATGGACGGTTGGTTAACATTGACTCAAAGGAAAAGTCAAACTGGATGCAGTGGCATGTGTTGATCAGCGGCTTGCAATTGTCATCTTGGGACTACACCTCTCCGCAGCCGGCTCATGCTGCGGTGATTCATATGAGGAGAGGAGGAGAGATCTGTCTGCGCATCTCCTACTAGGTCTGTATTTAGGACTGTTTACATGGCCAGAGGTCAGATTTGAAAGGCGAAGGTAACAGCTCTTGCAACACCTGCCACTGAGCCCCCCAGGTCATGTTGACAGTTGTTAGCTCTGATTTGTGTAATGAGAGTGTGTTAAAGTGGGTGTGAGCATCGTCACGTAGCTAAAAAGGCTGCATGTGTGCGTGCATGCTTGTGTGCGTGCAGATGAAACTCTACCTGATACATTTTTGTTCATCTATGCAGCACATTCATTGTAATGTGTGTGTGGGTGAGACTCTAGCAAACACACTCAGTAAAATAGATAATGTCTGGCTTGTCACACAATAAAAACGGCAAGAGTTTCTTTTTGTCCAAGCTTAGAGGTTTATAGGATAGCTAAAACACTAACAGGATGGCCAGAAAGCGTGTGATTATGCAAGGACAACAAAAGGAAAGATGAGCACGAAAAAAAACATCAAGCTTCCTAAGAAACATTTCTAAACAGCAGTGTGCTGGATAACCAAGTTATGAACCCATTATGTCGGCCTCATGAAGGAATTAGGTTCGATTGCGTCCAGCTGTGACCCAGCTGGTTGTAACGCGGGTATCCAAATTTGATATCTGAAATCTATTCATCCCTGATTACTATCAGGAGGAAGTCTCTGTTTGCAGCTCTAACAAAGACAGAATAGAGGACTGGGATGAAGCCATGGAGGAATTGGAGTAGAGGTGGAACATAAGTCAGGCAGCTTTGTTTCCATGCTCCCTCTCACGTCACTTAAATGATGGTGGATGAAGAAAAGCCTTCATATTCTTTCATTTCTCCCCATCTGATTGATTAAAGATTAATTTCATATAGTCTTGCTGTCACTGCAATATGGATGTCACTGCCTTCACCCTACATAATGGGACAAAAGGATTCATTAACAAGACATGAGGAATTCAATGGGAAATACTGCCACCTAATGGCGGCCAACAACTACTCTACTTGTTCTCAGGTCAGTGTTGTGGCGATGAATGAAAACCATTAGATGGGCCCAGGTGGTTCCAATTTACGGACACAAAGCCAAGCCAATCCAGGTTCAGAAGTTTATAGCGTCTTAGCTAATGGTCTGCATGAACAACCAAGAGCTGAGTATATTGAATCTTAACTTTCAAAGAGACTGGATTAGAAAAGGAGGATTCCCAGAATCCCTCTCATTTTACAACAGAGGATACTGCCATTCACGCTGAATGTAAAACATTTGAGGAGTTAATTGGTAAGTAAGTAAGTTTAATTATGGAGCGCAATCACAGCAAACTGTTTCATACGTGAATAAACCAAAAGAATAACATTACTTCAACCACTGCTTAGAATCGATTGGACTACAACCAAGCATGTTTTAACCATAGTTAAAGTAAATCAGAAAGAATTGTTTTGAAATCACTCTTTGTTTGTGTTTAAAAGCTGCAGATTCACATGGACATTTGTTAATACAAAAATTGCAGTCGAATGTCATAACGCTGATGTCAGACATATGATGGATCTTACTAATGAAAGTTTGTCAAGACTTCCAGGTGTTGTCCTTGAAGAGAGAATTTTGTTGACGGGGCAGGCAACTTTAATATTGTAATAGAACCAACCTGTTATACAGTAGGGTTGCTCTCCTGTCCAAGTCCCATCATCCAGACACGTGCGCTCCCTTGAACCGTACAGGATGTGGTCATCATCACACGAGAACTTCAGACTGTTTCCCTCTAGATAACTTGTCCCCTTCTTCTTCCCCATTCTGGGTGCAGGAAGCCAGCCACAGGACACCACTAAGAATCAATAACACATTTAAAAATGGTGTCAAAAACATTCAATACTATAGCTTTTATTTCATGGAGCATTACCATTGTGCCATATGGTTTTATTATTTATTAGACACACACAAGCATTTACTGTGTCTCATGTGTTGCAGTTTAAGCACAACATCATACATTCAAAGATAAAAGAGACCATCATATATTCAAGGATACATCAAGGCAACAATAAACATGTAACCACCCACAAATTCAGTTTCCCTGTTGAATTAAAAGGTCCCATACTTTACACTTGTCCTGGGTTTTATTTGAAGTTGTTATATAACCAACTAGATAAAATAGTGGTTTTAAAAAGCCAAAAACATCTCAGGTATAGTTTAATACCTTAATACCTCCTCTCCCAAGCTCCTCTCTAAAGCCCTAGCAAGAACAAATTGTTTTGTGACTGTCATACTGATGTAATGAGCCTCTCCTCTAAATTGTCTGATTTGAATGGCTGTGAATGGGAGCTGGGGTGGTCGCGAGTGTATAGTTGTGACATCACAACATTACAATAGTCCTGACAGCTTGTTTCAAGGTCAAGGGACAGTTTCAGGGTTTTGTGCATTTCTCTGTGGATTAAGCAGTTTTTAAAATATGTGACAGTAAATATAGATCACCTAGACCTTGTAATATAAAAGACATTCAAATCTCATTGTCTTTGATATGATGATATGACCTTTGACAGTGATATAATAAACAAAACAAATAAATGTGTCATCAGGTTTTGAAGTGAGGACAAGGTGTATAAAGGACAACAGAGCATTGGCTTGTTTTATAGCGTACCTGGCTTCAGAGCTTCCATGATGACCTGGTGATTGTGGAAAGCCCTGAGCGTGCTGTTTCCCACTGCAAGGCTCCGAGTGGAAAGACTGTCATATTTACAGAAGTTGGCCCCTTCTCCGAAACACATCCGCAACACTTCTGCCACTAAAGGGTCGTCGGGTCTCTCAGGTTGAGAAAAATCAGGAACAAAAGCAGAGTCGTGTGTCGGCGGGAAATAGTAGGTATCCAGAAGGTACTTTGAGTCATATGTAAAAAGGGACAACTTCTTTGAAATGTTCCCTGTCAATAAAAATGAAACACAGCAAGATACAAGTATAAGAATTCAAGATGAATTCAATTTAATCCTTAACTACTGCAAACCACACTATACCACACACATAGAAACCAATCAGAAATAATCAAAAACTTTTTGGTATCGTAGCCACAGCAACATTTGTTTGACCAATCAGACTGTTTGTCTTAAACTAAATCTATTTTCTACAACATGAAATGAAAAATAAAGGGCTGTTAAGCTGTAATTTGGAGATAAGAATATAAATCAAAGAGACCAGTGTAGGACGCATACACACACCACCCTGTCAGGGTTTCCTTTTGATGCATATGCAGATGTCACCCTTTCAGCACCAATAAATCTATTAGCTCCCACAATCTTAAATTGAGTGTTTGCTGCAGTCGCTGTAAGGCAAATGATTTCAGTCAAAAGGTCAACTGCATGTAAAGTCTTTGAGTTTTGAGGGATCTGGGCTGTAATTACAGCAGAGACGTTATTATCGTGTGTGTATGCGGTCCGGACCCGACTTGGTTCCAGAGATGTGGTTTCACTTGCACTGTATGGTCACAGCCGCTGATATCACTCTGTAATCTATTAAAGCTGAGCTAACTTTAACCATGTGCCTTGTTTTCCTCATGCACACTCTTTAAAACTTTTGTCAACGTTTTTTGCAAGATGTGGCTCAAATATGGTAGGCGTTTACAAAAACACAATGATGGGTAATTATTATCACATTATCCCATATCTGCTCTGATGCCTCTAAACATGCAACATGGCTCTCTAAACAACATTATTGTTTTATACAATGTTTATTATTTTGAATAGTTTTATAATGAGAACTGATTGTGTTCAGCACAGAACAGATAGATTCATTTTTTTGTAGTTTCACTAAGAAAAGATTTTCACACTCACAGCTAGCTCCAAAGGTGAACATTTCCAACATGGTGGCTTCTACTGGGGAGATAACCTTGCTTAGTTGCGTTGACAGGTCACCTGAAGGGTGAGCGTCCTTCAGGCTGAGGAGACCCTGGGTGTGGTTAATACACTCTGGTGGAAGCAGGACAGTCACTGCCATGGTTCCCTCGTACACACAAAGTTCCACACCGACACCAGAGGAGAACATTACTCTCACATCCTGAGGCCCGTGGAAGAACACAAATGCTCCTAGAAAAGAGAGATTTCATTTGTAGTTTTCATACTTTATTTTTTTCAGTAGTTTTTCCACTTTGAGATCACAATAAGGCAAGGCAAGGAAAGGCAAATTTAATTGTATAGCACATTTCAACAACAAGGTAATTCAAAGTGCTTTACATAAAAGATTAAAAGCATTAAGATACAATTTAAAAACAATTGATTAAAAGGGGGAAACATGTTACATTAATTAAAATTAATAAGATTAAAAATTGAGAAAATGAAACTAAAAACAAAAAAAATTTAAAACAGACAACTAAAAGGGGCTCTGACTTAAAAACAGTGAGCGTTGCAGCAGACCTGCAGTTCTCTGGGAGTTTGTTCTAGATGTGTGGGGCATAGAAACTGAACTCTGCTCTGCCGTGTTTAGTTCTGACTCTGGGAACAGAAATCAGACCAGTCCAAGACCATCTAAGAAGTCTGGATGGTTCATAAGGGATCAGTAGATCAGAGATGATCTACCTAGGCCCTAGACCGTTCAGTGCTTTATAAACCAATAAAAATATTTTAAAGTTAATCCTTTGGCAGACAGGGTGGGGTAATACACAAAGGTCAGTGGTATCTTGAAGCATCTCACCATGTAGGTCCATCCATATTTGCTCATTAAAAGGAAGGACTTTATGATTCCTCAGCACCTGAAGGTGGCCCTCCGCTAGGCGCACCTCGATGACATCAGAGGTCTTCTCCTTCATAGCCACCGATGAGAGTCGTGTGGCTTTTACCAAGGTACCTAAGTGGTAAAAATAAACATCACACTGCTGTACTGCTGGACGAAGTTTTCTGAAATCAAGGATGTTTCCTCATCACAGTTTGGGTCGCTGTAATACCAACCCAGATGTTTCCGTATATTGATCTAACATTGAGAATATTGATGACATCTGGCGATCCCGCTCACTTGGCCCATGGCTGTTGTGTAATGACTTGGGAGGAAATTCTAACCACTGAAGCTAACATCTGTTCTTCTTCACCGCATTCTATATAACCCCAAGAGATACTGACTGAAACCAAGAGGGAACTAGGGAAGCACTGACTTATTTTAAAGCGATAACTTGTTGCACTCACACAAAGCCCTGACATCGCTTGCTCTCAGAACTATGTAAGAGAAAGAAGGAGCATTCATATATCTGCTTCAGTGCAAGCAAATGAAGACAAACACAATTCAGGATTGAACAGGGTCGATATGTCTGAGTAAACTCTAGCAGCAGGCAAACAATCTTTGGCTGATGAAAAAAACAAACAAAAAAAAGCCCAAATGGAAGCAAAAAACAGCTGCCTTTGAAGGTTTGTTCCATCTAAATAAATGGCTAAAAGCAATAGCTAGAGTAGGACTGTAGATGAATGAGGTTTCACATCTAATGTGGACTCACCGTTCTTAAGTTTCACCTGCTCCGTTCTGGCCTGAACACTCAGCTCTCTGTCTGGCAGACACACGAGGTAGTACTCTCCTTTGCCATTGAACGTGTAGCTGAGCCCATCGAACGTTATGAAATGTGGGTCCCCGAAGACGACACCTGGGAGGCGTTGAGAAACAAAAGTATTGATGCATACATCAAATACGCATTATACACAACACAGACCGCTGCAGATCTCACATTCATCTCAAGCTTATCGAGGCGGCATGTGGCTGACTATTGCCGCCATAGTCTCGGGAGAGCTGCTAGTCAATTGAATGATTTAATATATTACCACTTCTTAACTCTCGGCTGCAGTTTGTAAATCATTTACTACTGCTGCAAACTGATCAGGTACTATATTACACAGTATGTGTGGTGTGCACCTAAATACAGATTAACACACACACACATACACACTCACAAATGCACAAAGAGAGACACAAACACATAAGCCCTATTTCTTTTTCTTAAATTTTAACAAGAAATTCAGCTGCTCGGGCTCCGAATAAAAGCAAAATTCAATATCATTTTATAGACCAGTTTTTAGTTTACAAAAACTTGAATGACAATATTCTGAATTTTGATTTAAACTAATTTCTAATACTTTTAGATGCTTTAATAAGACCTAAATTACACAGTTGGAAGACTAATAATGACTTTGGTTTACATAAACTTTAAGGATCAAAGCATCTGAACTATCAGTGAACAAGAACCATACTTGAAATCAGATTCAAATAAACTGGTTAATGAGGTCTTAATGTGCCATTATTATAAGTGTGTATAGTTTGATTTATGGTTTTGTTTTTCTCTTTTGCTGTGACAATCTTTTCTACACTACTGTTCAAATGTTTGGGGTCACCCAGACAATACTGTGTTTTCCATGAAAAGTCACACTTTTATTTACCACCATGAGTTGTAAAATGAATAGAAAATATATTGAAGACATTGACAAGGTTATAAATAATGATTGTATTTGAATTTTTTTTAATTTATAAAATAAAGTAAAAAAATAAAGTTTTATAGTTTCTCTAACCAGCTAAACTGTTTTCAGCTGCGCTAACATGATTGCACAAGGGTTTTATAATCATCCATTAGCCTTCTGACGCAATGAGCAACACATTGTACCATTAGAACACTGGAGTGATAGTTGCTGGAAATGGGCCTCTATACACCTATGTAGATATTGTATATTATGAATAGTATATTAGTATTATTAGTAATAACTTAGCACATTAGCATGTATTTCTAATTAGTTTAAAGTTATCTTCATAGAAAAAAAACAGCGCTTTTCTTTCTCACCAGCTTTTGGGGGTTGGTAGTCGCGACATCCACTAGAAGGCCGATGGCTGATGTAGAGATGGCAGTGGTCAGACCACAGGCAGCAGTAGTAGAAACTCAGGACATCATAAAGCCAGTGGGAGTACCCCGGCACCCGTGGGGGCTCCCCGTAGGGAGGCGAGCCCCAGGCATGAGCCCTGTCTGGGGTGCCACCACCGATCGAATCACCTGTCAGTACCAGAGCGCCTGTGCTGTCATAGCAGCACTGCTGCCCCGATCCATGTGCAGGACTGGAAGTATGGCACGCAAATCATGTCAAAAAAGGGTCAAATGTTTCTATTTTGCTTTTAAAAGAGGAAAAGAGTTTTTTTTCACTCCTACCTGGCCTGAATTGCTCTGACACAGTGAACACTACCTGGGTGATATGTGCAAACACTGCCCCTCTCAATGTCACAACTAGAATCAGTCTGAAATTACATATAACATGAATATTAGGCTTGATAATATCACTCTGAGGAAATATTTTACTCATTGTCTTTGATATGATGATATGACCTTTGACAGTGATATAATAATATAATATAGTAGTATATAATAATATACTACATCTGCTACACTTAGTGGGAAACCAGACTAATAAAGACTAAAAAATACTAAATATATACTATAATAATACAAGATTCACTGAAAGACACTCACATGAAATCTGCCTGTGTCTGCTCGGGCCTGTGTCAGAGTGCAGGGGCAGTCAATGAGCTCGTCCAGAAAGTCAGGCAGCTTCTTCTCCAGAACGTCCCACTGCAGACACTTGTTCTTTGCCCAAGCTGCAGAGTCCTCTCTGAAGGCCTGCGGTAGGTGCCAGGCTAAGGCATGAACTCCACTCCAGAGCCCCTGTACATCCCTGCATAAACACGATGACCAGTCAGATTAACAATAAAAAATGAAGCATCAGATATGTCAGAACATATACATATGTATTTTTAAAATGCTCATTACAATTTCCCTGACCTAAGGGTGACACCTTGTAGTAACTTTTTTTTAACATCCAAAAAGTTAAAAAATTAATAATTTGGCATATGTGTAAAAGAAAAGCAACAAATCTATATTTTGGAACCTAGAAACAGCAGATATTTGACATTTTAGCTTGATATATGATTCTTTAAATGACACAAACACTTTAAATCATAGTTAATTTTCTAATTATCTTCTTAACAAAAAGTGATACGTCTGATTTTACGGTTTAAAGTGCATGTGATATGCATTGATATCTATGGAGGATACCTTGCTCCATCTGGCTCAGAACTGCCAGTGATCCGTATATTTCCCAACTCCCAGTCAGAGTGGTCCTCTGAGGGCTTGGGGATGAAGCTGAAGGACCCAGTGTTGGGTAAATTCCTGCCGAGAGAGTACAGGTAGCTCAGCTCAGCCTGCAGGGAGGATGACAGGTTCGTCCCTGCCTCTCTGCTACTGCTGAACTCCCTGTAACCCCACAGCTCTATGTTGACCTTCTCCACTCCAATCAAAGGGCTGTTCCACGTCAGCTTGAGCTGTCCTGCAACTTCCAGTGTGCCGTAGTCCTGCCACTGAGTTGCATTCACAAGTGTGACTTCAAAAGCAGGGTCCGCTTTACTGGGATGGACTAACACAGTGGAAAAACAACAAATGTTAAAAAAAGAGGCACAAAGGTAGCAGATTTGAAGTAACCAGACTTGCATTCATCTTAATCAAATAGTTGGCTAGTTCCATATTCAGAGGTGGGAAATGTTTCATATTTGAGAACCTTACCTGACAAGTACTCTCCAGATCTGTCAAAATGAAACTCATCTGTTGACACATCCAATGGTATCCAGCCCATCTCAAAAAGTAAAGGAGTGATGCAGTAGCCGTGGCCCTCTGCATCAATAAAGCCTTCTCGATGAATCCCACCTTTGAACCTGAAACAGAAACAAACTTTTATCCTTTTGGATTTTTACCTAACAGTTTTAACAAGGTGGCGTATGAAAAGACCAATTGATCTTAATGCCCTTTATCCTCTGTAAAGGTTCTTGATTTTAAAGCTCAGTGGGGATAATAATTTGAGATGCTTTCATGCAACATGTTGTTAAGGACACTGAAAATAGGAGGTCTGTCTAAGGTTGTAATTCACAATCGGACTTCCAACAGTTAAACATATGAAGTAATATTATTGGAATGGGTAATCACGGCTAATCTATTTTGATTATGATTAAGTTTGAATAAGCAACATGACTAATCAATTTTCAACATTTTGAAATACCTACTAGAGATTCTACTGAAACATAGTGCGCTTATTATCGAGTATTTGTTTCATGTAACAAAGTTCGCAAAGGTAATAAATAATAAACTTGTTTTTGTAAAGAGTTTGTTTTTGTCAGAAAAGAATCCCGATTTACATGTAGCTTTTTGTAAGGAACAATCTGACGTGTTCCAATGATATAAATAAGTGTTCAATGCTCTGCCACAAATTTGAGTTACCATCTATTTTAACAAAAACCGAAAATATAGTTGAATGAGTTTGTTTTCCGTACTGAGGATCTGTGATGGATAGAAATAACCGCATGATAAAGATTTATGCAAGATTTAGATCATACGACCGTACCACAAACCTGCAGAGAAGACGCTCACCAGGATCAAGGACCAAACCGAGGATTCTGAGAGCTCTTCCCCCCAGCATGGAGCTGAAGTGAGGCATCACCTGGAAACAGGTCTGGTTGTAGCCTGCACAGCAGTTGAGCAGCGATACACAGGTAGTCTGGCAGGAGCATTCTTCCAATATGTCTTCACACTTTCCCCTACATGTTTGACCTAATACAAACAAAATAAAGTATGTATTTATATCAACTGATGCCGAACGCTCTCAAAGTCCTAACACAGCTGGAATTAAATAAACTGACTTTTCAAAGTCATACTTTTTCTGCAATGGCATTGATTTTTGTCTATCTATTTTAGATTGAAATAAAAGTGAAAAATAAGAATGGTTGGCAACCTATCTGAACAGCTGTTTAAATGTTACCAGCTGCTCATTCTCATCCTTCCTTCTCCAACACACGTCTTAGAGAAACTTACCAGCTGTTTGAGATGCGCAAATAAGACAAATTCCACAGAGAAAAATGGTCTTTCTCAAGTGTGCTCTCATGTCTGTCTTAATAGTGCATGAACACACACGCCTGTGTTGCATTATCCTTCCTTGTCTGAGTGGTAAAGGTCATTAAAATAAGAAACAAAGTTAACTTTAGTTAACTAATCATCTATATCAGTTATGAAGTTATAAATTAACAGACACTGAAACAAATTTAAAATTTTAACCTTTCTCTGCACGTTAGATATTATATCCTGACACCCTGTTATTAGTTAAAGGAGCACTGTGTAATACTCCAAGCCCAGCTCCCATCTAGTAGGGGGCAGCAATTCATCTCCATCTTGGCCAATGAAATATATATTTCATTGATGTGATTAAATACATTACATTACATTACAATCATACAGTACATTAAAATCTCCAAATCACCAACTTTGGAACTTTTTGTTATTCAATTTGTCAAAAACACTAGCTAATATATAATTATATTTATCAAACCTGGTGCTATAATTGTTTAGTGTTTGACAAATATTTATCCATGCTGCATCTGCACCCTACTCTGTTTTAATTGTTTCTATTCATTGTAATTAACTCATGTCCTTCCAGTTCCACATCATAAACTTTGCCATGATCAGATCAATTCCAGATACAGCGATTGCATTCAAGTTTTTAGAGGCATCTACTCTTGAATGAATTATTAATAAAGCTCTTTCTATTTTCACATTACTAATGAAATGCTCACGTGTGTATGTAAGGCTGCAGAGAGACAGGATATTTGTAGCACACTGCCACCAAGTGCTGACAGTATGCAAAACCACGTCTGCATTGTAAAAGTAGAGGTCATCCTCCTTCATACTTTGAGCATGCAGTGAGTTTTAGATATCTACTGATTGGCGATTGATTACTTACATTTAGACAAACAAAAAATGCAATGCAAGTTTCTTTTTTGTTTTATTATTTGTTAATGTGGGTACATTTGCATAAAGTAGCATAACATTCACCGTTTTGACTGCACAGGGAAAAAGGTGCTGTGGTTGTTCCAGCATAAAAACTGGGTTGGGTTGGGTTGGGTTGCCTTAACTAGTGCCCTAGCTAGCACTATCACTGTGGACACTGCAGGAAGTGAGCTGCACAAATTCAATGCAAGGATTTGTGGCAAGGGTGAAGGTGAGATTCTGTAGTTGTGCATTCTGTAGTATGTTTGAATCAGACATTTTTTTTCTTTTCCTTTTGTCTGTTGCATTCTCCTTACCCTTGTCTCCTGTTCTTCCTTCAGAGAAAGAGACTCCCAGCCTCAGCCCCAAACTTTCTCTGTAAAAATCTCCTCATCCTCATTGTGACGTCTGTTTTTATGCAAAAAAGAAGAACGAAACAGGCAAGAGGATGTAAGAGGAAATTATATTGTTAAGCTTGCTAATAATACAAGAAGAGGTGTCCTGATACATGAAGAAAATTAAATGGGTAGAAATAAAGAATATATTTCCTTTGCTAAGCCAATAGTTGTGTTAATTAAAAAACAGCTGTGAGTGCAGTATGGCTCTTATATCATGGTCACATACCGAACAAAGAAAGAGACACTGTATTTATATCACCTGTATATATTTGACATCAGTTCTGTAAACAAAGCCTAAAGCAGCAGAACTTTCACAATGGTTACATGCAGTTTATTACTGAGCATTGACTGCAGTGACTAGAAGTACGGGCATATACTGTACATTTTTAGAGACTGTTGTAAACTAAAATCCATTTTTATATAACTATAATTAGATTAGATTAGATAGATTAGATTAAATAAGATTTTATTGATCCCTTTGGGAGGTTCCGTCAGGGAAGTTGCAGCTTCATCACACACAGCACTGTTAAAACTTAAAGACATAAAACAGAAGAGCATTATGTAAAAAAAAAAAAAAAAAAAAAAAACACCCTCAGTACCCAACACCACCATATAGTAGGCTTCATATATGGAATAAGGCTATACTAATAATGACTGATACATGAAGAGTGTTTATAATGTTTCTCTACTGTAATAAATCTACTGATGAGCTCATAAAGGCAGTAAGATAAGAAATTGGTAATGACAAAATAAACAGTCTAACATTAATGTTTGTGTATTCTAACCTCCAGGGCATCAACAAAAACTATAAAACAGCTGAACAAAGTTTGTTTCTGCTTACCGTTTCTGTGCTGATGATGTATATTTCAATAGACGATGCACAGCTTCATGGAGCTGAGTTGCAGGTTTGACAGATGTGATGGTGATTTCCATGGTAACTGTAATTCAATCAACCTAAAATAAAAGCAGCTTGATATTAAAAGGTTTCTGAAAAAAACTAACCACATCAAACATACTGTATTCATTAATTTACACATAGATTTGTGCTTCTGGAGAATCTAACAAATACTATTTTCACCAAGTAGGGATGTAATGGCCCTGGACTCTGATATCACTGAGAGATTTAATATACTGTAATATGTCAGACCTTTTTGGTTCTTTGGGTACATCAAGGAACCTTGTTCACCTTCCTGTGTGTTTTCTATACTTGTTCATCTTCATGAATCCACCCCAAAATCAACTCAATCAATTTTTGCCTTGCTGTTATTCAGTCTACATATGTTGGTTCATCCATAAAGTCAATGTTCCCCTGTAACATCCTCCCACCATACCCATGTGAATGCTCATGCATACACACACATTTGTATTTCTGAAAAGTACAGTGGAGCCGTTATACCGTGCAAATTAAAGATCGCTCCTATAAAACTGAAATGCATAAACAAATTCAACTCAAATATGGAAAAAAAACTAAATCAGAAATTGAAGGATTCAGATTAAAAAGTCATTTCTCAAGACATAAGCTCACAAAAAATAAAACTGATTTCCCACATGTAGTAACCAGTTTTAAACTCTAGATGGAAGCATTTATCTTTTAAAACAAAACAAAACCATTCTGCACTGAACAATTTTGTTGAGCTGTCACAGTCATAGCTGCATAGAACTGTATTGTATAACATCTGTCAATACCATAGTCAATACGTTTATAATGATAACTATACAGTACTTTGGATTAATAAATGACAAAATCATACAGTTTCTGGGCAACTGATTCAGTCTTGCAAAGTATATAGCCTATAAATATTATAAGAGATATATATAATATATATATTATATATTATAAGAGGTTGCTTGAAATAGGATTCATAATTATTTGGTTCAAAATGTTTTTCAGGGTTGAATTTTAATCAAATGCATGAGTGTTTAGTGATGACACCATGTTAATCTTCTGCAAATTAAATTTCCATCATGCAAGTTGCATGAATGAATGTGTATCTTTTAATTGATTCTACTAAACTAAAAAACTGTTGATTAAAAGAGGTGCTATAGATCAGTGCACAGTTTTGAAAGCACTGCACATGAGTTCCAGTGGCGTTCAACAGGTGATTCCTCAGCTCATCTTAGAAGCTTTAGTGGCCACAAGGTGGCGTTTTGAGCCTAGATTTGTTGTTTTTTTCCTTGTATACTGTGAGTTCAACACAATGAGAAATCCCTACCCCCATTTGTGTATGGATCATTTCAATCTTTTTGGAAAACACAGCCAGTGTGTGATTGGTGATTAAACTGCAGAGCTCTCAGAACATCTTGCCTCAGTCTTCTTTTACCCTTAAACTGCACGCCTGCATCTCTGCTGCATCTCTCCCTGGGCTGCTGCAGGCACCGTGCAAACAAATATAAATAAATAGATGCATCTCTGTTGCTGTGCTTTTAATTGTGGATGGATGACTGTGTGAGAGCATGTGGATTATATCACACATGTATGTGCAGACACATTAACCATATGCCCACTCTCATGTCTGTAAGCTATCGCTCTATAAACTGATGCTGAGCTGATGTAGCCTATGATTTATGAATGGTTACTTTACTAATATACAAATTGGTGTTCATTATTTTCAATTAAATAAGTCGATAAACTCTTCATCTCAGGGCTGGATAAAAGAGTTGAGACAAAACAAAGAGGAGACTTATTTACATCATAATAAAATATTTGTTCATCATACATTTACAGATGAAAAATGACAAACCTGCTGCCGTGAACATGGCCTTTTTTTCTTTTTTTTTTTTGCAGTCTTTCAGCTGTTTGACCAAACTTGTCATCTGGCTCTGTGCCACACTTCTCTCTCTGCCTTGTTCCAGCCAGGAGGCGGAAGGAGGGGGCAGCCGAGCCCTGCGCATGCGCACGAGGTTGTTTTTCACATCGCCCGTGCTTAAAGTGAGCTGAGCTACGAGGGTTTCCTTGTCTTTGACTGGAGACCAACTCGCAGAGAGGCGAACGATAACAGCATCCATTGCTGTTATTCAGCCTTCACACATCTCAATGAACTGCTCGCACAGAAGCCACTGATCGTGCCTCCTGCTTTTTGCAGTGGCAGAGATACTGATCAGTGTCTAAAAACTGCATACTTTTTTCTTATGAAATTATTTTTTCATACTTTTTTTTTTTTTAATTTCTAGGTTCTCTGTAGCCTAACCTCTTCTTTCCACCATGGTGCTAGGAAAGGTAAAGAGCTTCACAGTAAGCTACGACTGTCTCAATGACAGCAACGTTCCCGTGTTTTCCAGCGGGGACTGCGTCTCAGGGAGGGTGATCATCGAAGTCACGGGAGAAATCCGCGTGAAATCTCTCAAAATCCACGCGAAGGGATTTGCAAAAGTTCGGTGGACTGAATCTAGAAACGCTGGATCCAACACTGCCTACACGCAAAACTACACGGAAGAAGTGGAATATCTAAATCACAAAGACGTTTTAATTGGACACGAGAGAGGTAAGAAGGAGTGTGTGGCGTTTTGTTGTATTAAGTTTAAAGAGGAGCTGAATGATGCTGAGTGTGTGTGTGTGTGTGTGTGTGTGTTGGTGGGTGCTATCAGCTTCACTGCAGGATGCTGTCCTGAATAACACATGTATAAATACACAGAATAAATATAAAGTATATGTGAAGTTAAATCCGTATTTTTAAAGCTAGTGTGGGTATATATCTGGTCTATGACACTGGCTCCATCCTTTAGCCTACTTGTTTGTGTCAAGGTGTCAGAATGAATGACAGCCATAGTGCAGCTGTGTTTTTCACTGTATTTCAAGTGCAAAGCGATAATTTCATATTTTTTCGAGACACTGACGACAAAGTACCTTTTTGCGGCGACGTGTCCGCAGCTCATGTTCGGGTTTTCGACGCTTTACCGCATCATATAGGGTGTTTCTTTGTGGCTTTTCTTAAGTTTCCACCCATTGTTCAAAGCGGTTCAATCCTGTTCAGAAAACTGGACCGGGAGAGGGCGGGGGGGAGAGCGCAGGCCCCGCCCCTCGCCTCTCCCTAATTGGCTGAGGTGCTCATGTGTGGCCAATGACATCACTCTTTTTGCAGAAGAGTGACAGAAAATTCTGCAACTTTTTAATTAGGCGAGAAACACCTGCAACATATGCCGCGTCGATATAAGTGTGCAGTTTGATAAAGAGATATCAAAAAGCTGATGTTTCTATGTTGAAAAAATGATTCCATTAGGAAAATATAATCCGTTGCATTGGGTGCTTTGTGCTTGTTGCATAGGCCTACCTGTATATCCCCTGCAGCAAATATGAACAAAAATATAAATAAAAAAGGGGTTCACTTTATCCGCATCACATCTAATGTTTTTAAAAGCATCATTTTCATTATTAAGCTTCTGTTTTTTGCAATCGAACCGTCCATAATGGGTTGGTGTTTTCGACCTTCTAAAACAATGAATGGACAAAAACAGCAGTTTGTGGTTCTCTTTAAGTGCAGCAGGTGAACCGGTTTGGTCCAGCTATAAGTCCACTTCTCGTGTATTTTTTTGCTAGCTTTTTTCCATTTTTATGGCAAACCGCTAATAAGAGCGGAACTGCCTTTAATTATCGGTTACACAGAAAGAGGTGTAACGTCGCAAAGAGGAAAAAAAACAAGAAAAGAAAGAAAAGCGCCACTCGTCGAGAATAAAAGACGTAATTTGCAACAAGCTAGCGTTGAAAAGCTACCCCGTCGTGCTGTTGTGGGTCGGACACGGTCGGGGAAAAAGAGCTGTAGCGTAGCTTCGTGGACTGGGAACAGGGGGTTGTAGTGACTGCGGTGTTGCGCCCGCACAGTGAATGCGTAATGAGAGCCGAGCGGCTGTGGGAAGCTGCTCACACCGGTTTAGGCCGGTCTCCTCCTGCTGGAGTCTGCCATTTGACTGACAGCTCCGTACTTGTTTACCACACTGCTGCCTGTTCGGGGGAGGGAGTGCTGAGCTGGCAGAAGCACACACACACACCCGGCCTGTCGACCCAGCTCTTCGAAATGTACTCAAATGTTGTAAAAAAAAATTATATTTAATAATTGTTCACATTTTTAATGAGGGGAGGAGGGGGGCGGCGTTTTATTCCAGAGAGAAATATGAACTATATCGGTCCTTGTTGGTGAAACAGATCCATCCGCGGGTTAAGATGTTGTTTGTCCCGTATAGTTTGGATTCTATGGATTCTGTCACGTATGCCACAAAGGGCTGTTCTTAGGATCCTTTGTTCCAACAAAAACAGGGAAATCTTGCACCATCAGTTTTGTGGCACAGACAAAAGAAAGCATCAACTTCTCTGGTGTGCTCTTAAAACAGTGCTGCTCATCTCTCAAATACATTAATTATTTACAGAGAGACAGATATGATAATAAAACCGCTTTATTCTGTTTTTTGTCTCCCCCACCCTATGTGTTTTTTTTGTTTTTTTTGGTATGACTTTCAGATGCCTTCGTAGAGCATTTTACCCAGGTATGGTATACACGTGTTTGGAATATTGTCCTCCTTGTTTTTCAGACGATGACAACTCTGAGGAAGGACTCACCACTATCCATTCAGGAAGACATGAGTATGCATTCAGCCTCGAGCTTCCACAGACGTGAGTGTCTTCATACTACGCTCGAGATTAAACATCTGTGTTGGTTTCTGACCGTTAATTCTAACCTTTTTTTTTTCTTCCTATGTGTCCTTCAGACCTCTGGCTACCTCTTTCGAAGGGAAGCATGGCAGTGTGCGCTATTGGGTAAAGGCAGAACTCCACAGGCCATGGCTCCTGCCCATGAAGACCAAGAAGGAATTTACAGTCTTTGAGCACATTGACATCAACACTCCATTATTGCTGGTGAGTTCTGAATATGCCTTTCAGCTGGCAGCCACTGTATGAAGGAAATCAGATTTTACTGTGTCTGCCTGGGCGTCATTTTCCTAATTATGGGGGCGAGGTTGGAAAGAATTTGCCGTTTTTTTTTTTTAATCTCTTAACTCATTTCCACATGTTATACCGGCTGTTGTGTTCCTCAGAAATATGTAATCAGAAATGTGGAAAAATAAATATCGACCGCTTGTTGAAAAACGTTATCTAGTTTCAATTGATTAGCCGATGAATAGCTGGAACAGAGCCTGTACATTAATAACAACCTGGCGGCTCCTTAACCTTTCCGTTTTTACATGATGGTGGGAAATGTTCTCCAGACTTTAACTAATGGATTTTTTGTTTTCAGTCACCACAGGCCGGCACGAAAGACAAGACGCTTTGCTGTTGGTTCTGCACCTCAGGTCCTATTTCCCTAAGTGCCAAAATTGAAAGGAAGGGATACACCCCAGGTAAGAAGTAGTTAATGATTAGTAATGTAGCTGATAACCTTATTTATTAAATACTGGACACAGATGATGGGGGGGAAAAGACAACACTGAGTGAAACCTCAATGAACATCTCCTCATCCCCTCTATCCAACTCTGCAGGAGAGTCGATCCAGATCTTCGCTGAGATCGAGAACTGCTCATCCCGCATGGTGGTGCCAAAGGCAGCCATCTACCAGACTCAGACTTTCTATGCCAAAGGGAAAATGAAGGAGGTCAAGCAGCTGGTGGCCAACCTGAGAGGAGAGTCCCTGTCCTCGGGCAAAACGGAGACCTGGAGTGGAAAGATGCTGAAGATCCCACCTGTATCACCCTCCATCCTGGACTGCAGCATCATCAGAGTGGAGTATTCTCTCATGGTAAGTGCAGTTTTTTTTTTTTTTCTGTAAGTCAACCATTTCTTTTTTCACCCGCTTCTTTAACGATAGCAACATAGACGTGACCGCCTTTTTATCGGTTTCCTCTCGCCCTCATTATCAGCATTATATGGCACCATTATCAGTACAGAATCAATAATTCCTAGTAAGCCACCGGCCTCCTGGTAAAGGACCTGGCTGACTCAGCTTGCGCTGCCAGAGCCGGGTCTTGGATTGCACCAGGTGTTATCCCGACATGCTGCTAATAGCATTAGCCCAGAATATCTGTGGTAACACCTGCCTCGAGGGTGCTTACTCTGCCACAGCCACCAGGCAAGGACTCTACCTTACATAAGCAAACGACCTAGAGACATTGACCCACATATTGTTGAACTACTACACAGATCACATAGCTCTGACTAGCACGGTTTTATCTTACAAGGGATTAAAAACAAGTTATTTTTACGCTAAATTCTCAGCTACAGAGCTCTGAATTACTCCATTTATAGCACAACATGACTTGCTTTTATTCTAACCTGCCCACTGTCTCTGCTCAGGTATACGTGGACATACCCGGGGCGATAAACCTGTCCCTGAACCTGCCCCTGGTCATTGGAACCATCCCTCTTCACCCCTTCGGCTCGCGTACCTCCAGCGTCAGCAGCCAGTGCAGCATGAGCTGGCTGGGCATGGGTCTGCCAGAGAGGCCTGAAGGTAGGTTGGATCTCTTGTACAAACTTGGAATCGGTAGTTTTAAGTGGAATCTCTAAAGTATCACTAACGTATTGGTTCGGCCTTTCTCCCTAGCTCCTCCAAGCTATGCAGAAATCGTGACGGACGAGCAGAGGCAGAGTAGCCTGGACGTCCCGGCAGCTCGCGAGGAGCTGGACGGCCCTCTCTTCGCCTACATTCATGAGTTCCGCTTCCAGCCCCCTCCTCTGTACTCCGAGGTAAGCGGCGAACGACACAGAACGGAGCATCTGTCCACTTAGCTTCCTATTACACAATAAAGTAAATCAACTCTGCTTCGCTATAAATAAACCCCCCTCGCCTATTCTTCTCTTCCAGATCGATCCTAACCCGGATCACGCCAGCCGCACAGAGGAGCGCAGACTCGACACCTGTCCATCACGCTGAGGGTTTCCCCGAAAACTCCCCGAGCGACCCGGGGATCCCGAAGGAATCTGCCTCCAAGGCTCAGCTTTGTTTCTTTTTCTCCAGCAACAGCGTTCGCACAGCGCCGTTGACGATAAGAGAAAAACAAAGTGTCCAACCAAGCAACAAAAAGACTCGGACAAACGCCTGTTGGGTTGGGTTGGACGAATCTGTTCCTGCCTTCCCTCAGTGAGAGAAACGGGAGTCACTAGTTTGGGGTCTCACCTCCTCCCAGCCTGCTGAGGGAGGGTACAGATGAACACGTATTCAGTCCGTATGAGACCCCCCCGCCCCCATCCACTAGTAGCGAGAGCCCTGGTGATCGTACTGATGACGTCGAGGAAGAATCACCAAGGCTCTGCCCGCCAAGCTCTTTTTTAACTGTTGATTCTTTCTTCACCCATGGCACATACGGACATGGCTCCTCACACAAAGGGCAGGACTAATCATGTCCAGACTTCAGCAGAATCACCTTAAGAAAATGGGATGAAGAGAGAAAAATTAACAGCAACAACAACAAAGTTCTTACCACCGTAGTCTGTATGAATGAAAGCGGCAGTAGTCAACAACAAAGCAAAGACTAGGTCCTCCTGCCTCATTTGGGATTTTTGTTTTGCACATTTTATTCTTTACTTGAGTTGCGTGGCTCTGTTTAATGAGAAATGAAAAAAAAAGTTCACTAATAGTTTGGTTTCAGCCTTGTAAAGCACCAGATTAAGAATATGAGACTGCAAGTTTAACTTTGAAGACTTTCATTTGCATAACGTTGAGCAACGCAGAGAACAGGATTTGATCTTTGGAAAAAAAAAAAAAGACTGAAAAGGACAAGAACAATGCACTGAATTTCTTTAAGCTGTTCAAGAAATTTCTTTTTTTTCCTTTTTGACATTTCCTCAGTGACTTATAACAACTAGACTGGACTTTTACTACAACAAAAAAAAAAAAAAATGAAAAAAAAACTGCAGCACACTAACTCCATCTGGAAGCTCTTCAAATTGTTGCCTCCTTAGCTTGGATCCATGTGTGGCTTCCCTCCTCTTGAGTTTAGTTGTTGTTTTGTTATTGTATTTAGCTCCAATCATAGATTAGCTTTTAGCATTGTTTTGTGTTGTGTGTTTGCTCTGGATTCGGACTAAGGGGGTTGCAGACCTGCATTTGCCATTTAAATTGTAGCTGAAAACAGTTGTGTGACTGTGTGTGTTTTGTGTGTGTGAGTGAGTGAGACAGAAGGTGGTACATTGTAGGGGGACTTTCCTCACCCTGATTTCCTGCAGCCCCTTTACTCTAAATCTCAGGGCAAGCCAAGCTTGCATAACTGCCCAAAAAGCACTGTCTCAGGTGGTCTTCTCACTTGCCAAACAGTTGGAAAAAAGAGAAAAAACATTTTTTTTTAATTGCACTGTTAAAAATAATACTTTTTTTTTTTAAACTACCAAAACGAGAGAAAAGACCTGCAGCGAAGCAAGGCAGCTTTCTGAGATGAATCACATTCCCTTTTTGTCCTGCTGCACTTGCCCAGTTCATCCAACCAACAGTTAGATGTAACCAGACCAGTGAAGCCAGAATGCTATTTTATAATAAACGACAAAAAAAGATAAGAGGAATGACACTGCTTCTGTGTTGAAGAAGCAAACCCAGCATAGACAAAAAAAAAAAAAAAGCTGGGGACGTTGCTAAATTTCTGTTCAGACTGGTCAGAACAAGTAGTCGTAGGTTGACATGAGTACTACATTGGTTTTCTAACTCATTCAACATAATAGACCAGCTGTAACAGAAGTTTGACATAGTCAAGGAAAAGAATAAGCAGCACTTTTTTGATAAGAAAAAAAAGCATTCAATGGTGAAGGTCTGGGAACAAAAAACATTTGGTACTAACACGTTATTACAAAATATTTTTTCAGTGGAGCAGTGATGTGTAGGACATTAATGCATTATTGAATCTTAGTTTTTTTTTTTTAAAGTTTACATTTTAAACGTAGCTGACACAAATTTGTTGTGTGTGTGTGTGTGTGTGTGTGTGTGTGCGCGTGTGTGCACGCTCTTATTGAGATCCAGCTGGCAACTAAATATATACAGCTTCTGACAGTAATCAACGAACCGCAGATCATTTGAAGTGATCTTATCTTAGTGGCCTTGACACAGAAAAGACCTGATCATGATTTTTTCATATTTCAGCGTCTACGTTGACTCTTGTTCTTTTTTTATTTTATTTTTGTTTGTACACATCTGTATGTTTTAAAATCTTTCCATGTTTATTCAAAGAGGACAAAAAGGGAAGGGGGGGGGGGAGTGTTTTAAGAAACGACATCCTGGACAGGCCTCTTGATTGTGTTATTTTTCTGAAGCTAATGAGGCTTGAGTCTATAATTTTTTTTCCATGTATTTCTGGGCATTGTAGTTTGCTTCCTAGTTTAACAAGCAACATTACTGTGCTTGTAGTCTCCCTGACCCCTCTGATCCCCCTCAGCCCTGGGGGTGGCAGCTGTTGATCAGCACCCCCCACCCCCATCTGAGAAACATTTAGTTAACATGGGATAACCGACTCTTCCACGATAGACTCACGTTCTATCCTGTTCTATTTGTTTGCAGTTCTTCGTTTGGATTTGTATCTTAGGGAAACTGAATCAAGCTACACAATAATGAATAAGCTTACATATTTGTTTCAGGTTGGTCAATTCCATAGTCCATTTGCTTGGGCCTCTGAGTAGTCCAGTGTCAAAACTAAGCTAAACTCCTGACCCGGTAAAGGCAGGAACTGAAATGTTCAGAGAAAAAAGTTCTGGGAGACAGGTTCTGAAACATTTTAGAAACAAAGTGCAATATCACTCACTGAATTTTCTTCATTCTCCATTTGTATGTTTTTGTTTTTATCTTTTTGTCTCTTAATCATGATGATGTATAGATATTCTATGAATATACTATGTTCTGAATGATTTAACCTTTTGTCTAGTTCTTCCTTTTGATTTGAATAAACATTTTGTTCTAAATTACAGTTCACTGTGATGTGCGTATGATTGAAGATGGTATACATAAACACCACACTTAAAGCTTTCCTGTATAAATAAGTGTCATTAGTATTTGGCAATACAAAATAAAAAAGGGGAAAAATAACTTTCTTATAATAAAAAAAAAAAACTGAAATAGAAATCAAAGTTAAAATGAAGCTAAAAATGAGTAAATACCTACCGCTTTAGGAGAGAAATCTTTTTTTATTATGTGGTTTTGGTCATGACAGCACTAGATTAGAAGCACACAAGTTGACAGATTATCTTCCTAAAGTAGTGCTACAGCGCCCCTAGAGGTGGTTTAAAACACTGGCCCTGGTTTTGCCTGCAGTGAGTACAGCCTTCCAAACTGGATAATACCACTGAGATTCCTGCTTTTGTTCTAAATGATTTTTTTTAAAACAAATGTGCCTCATAAATGTTTGTTTTGTGCCAGTTTTCTGTTTCACAGATGAGATCAGAAACAGAGCAGAAATAGTCGAGACAAAAAACCTCTTTTTCCATTTTCTGTGTTCTGCTCATGTTCACGCTGGTCTTTTGCTCTTCACAGTTTCCAGCGGGTTAACTGTAGGGGTCCTCAGGTCAGAGGACGAGTAGGAAAGCCAAAGAAAAAACGCTTGCATCTTCTCTGAAGAACCACCTGTATGAATTAGGCCAGAGTGGGTCACAGTCCCAAATCCTTTACCTACAATCTTCACACCTCATATTACAGGTTTACTTGTGTTTATTGGTGGAGCTGTAGTTGACTCACAGCACCCTGTTCTGGGACAACTCTCGGTGAAACCTGAGTCAATGGCAACAGGCCAAGCAACCCACAGCGACAGGTTGAGATATAGCAAAACACATGATTTATTGATCCGGGCTGAATGTTCTGCATGCACGCGGCAGGACATGCTGGCCTGCTGCAGAGCGCTGATGGATGAGGTGTCACCATGAGACTTCAATGTGCTCACCAATCTTTTCATAACTGAGCCTTTAATCGTTGTAAATACACACATATTCAAACCAAAGAATAACTCTTGTTGACATTAGACTTATTTGCAAAAATACGTCACATGCCTTGAAGTTACATTTTTAGAAGTGTCCCTTATCATCTTGATACAGATTGTTCTGAAGTCCTATTGATTTTGATTTCTTGATCATGAAGTATTTAACCACGTTGGGGCTTTCTATCTTGAACCTGGCCTGCTCTCATTCTGGTAACCATTTGTCTAGTTGTGACCGACAATTTTACTCGTAGAGGAGCTCGTATTATAATATTTATATACAAATTGATTTCGTTACAAAGTACGAGCATGTACGCACAAACAGGCTCAGCGAATTTGATCATTCGGGACGTGAATGAATATTATTGTACGGCGTCTCGTAGGACGAGCTGGAACGGAATGCACAGAATGAGCTCTGGAAAGTATTAAAGTCATTGCTGTTTCATAACTGAATCAGGCAGTTTGACATCTGGATGCCCTCTGTGCCTCATGAAAAAAAAAAAAAAAAAAAAAAAAAACATTTCCAAACCTGATATGTTAAACACAAAGTAATAGCTCCTCATTTTTCTGGGAATTCGAGCGAATGAGCAGTTGGAGCATCATCAGTGATGATGACTCAGCAGCCCCGTCAGCTTTGACCAAGTACTTCAGTCTGCCTTTGTCCCCGCCCCCCTCCCCCCAGCCCCCTTTGACTTTTGTGGGCCCAGGCCTTTGTGGGGGTCTGACCCAAAGGAGGAGGGGATTATTGTTGGAGAGCACAGATTGGGGCAGCGTGCATGTATGTTTGTGCAGTGGGAGTGTTGATAGCAAGTGCTGACACCACACAGGCCTCAGCTGTTTCCTCTCACTGGCTAATCCCATTACCCAGAAGCCCTCTGTGATCCAGAGGTTCTCAGCAGCCTGCTGTGACCAGGCACGTTCAGCATGGATGTACGGGGGGCTGGACCGAGGCCCCCATACACCTGCTTGCCAATGCCACATCATCACTGTGACATAATAGAAACACACACGCATACACACACACTCATCTCGGCACGAAGGCACAGAGGCACATTGATGTGAGCCCACACATTCCTCGAAACAATGGAGCAACCGATATTACTACACGTCTGCAAATGTGCAGGGGATAGTTAGGGATAAAGAAAGGGGTGTGAGTTAACAAATTTTGTGACTGCAGTTTGTTAAAAGTCCATAAAGAATATGCAGAGGATATGTCTTCCTCAATATTTAGAACATATATACATTTGTCCCCTTCCTAAAATAAAAGCAGAGGAGTTTTTTTTAAAAAGAAGCTATACCATTGCTCAGAGGCAACGATTATTTATCATTGAAGTGAATAGGGATCACATTAAAGAGGTTACTTCCCCGAAGAGTAAATTATGACTCAGCAGGATAATATTAAATTAGAAAAGTTTATCTACAGGAGATTAAATATTTGAAAGCACGGTACAGAATGTCAGAGCCAAACCGCATTATATTTGGTTATATTCTTAATTATTATCTGATGTCTGAATAGCATGTTTTCCTTTATGCAAATAAGAGAGATGTCAGCACAAATTGGTGCAGAAACTATTCAAGATTAGGGCTGAACCATTTTAAGAAGAAAATATCTGGCAGATATTGCATTTTTGATTTCATACACTCGTCATGCAAATGCATGTGGTGAACTATGAAGTAGCGCTATAAATTTGTTGTGTTTTCAATGAATTTAGCGACTTTTAGTGCGACATGTTTTGCACAGAACCCATTTCTGATGCTCCTCTGCAGCCTCAAACCCAAAATACTGACTGCAAATGACTGACACGCTGTTTTACTTTGGGTTTAAAACCCCTAACTCTGCTTCTAGTCCCACTGAAGCAATTTCAGAAATGACCAACTTACTCTGATTGAACTCCAGGGGAGGAGGCATATCCGTGTAAAATAGTGGGTTAGGAAAACAAAAAAAAAAAAAAAGTTTTGACAGTTTTGACAATCTTAAGGGATTGCATTTCAGAATCCACAAAATGAAGTGTTTGATGCTCAACTTTTCATTATGACACATTCAGGTCAACCAGTCTGACCCTTTGAAGAGGCAGACTGACCTCTGCTGCTGATGACTTGAATAATTGACAGATTTTTAGTTACTGTTTAGTTAGCACACCCGGCAAGTGCCACAGATTTGTGTCAATCATTAATTGTGTCTATTTCATTCCCCATAAATAAAGCTACAAAAAAGCCTTGTAATGTTTCAAAAATCGTCTTTCTCTAGTTAATCGCAAACCATTTAACCCATCAGTCAAACAGTCAAAATCAACCAATGTTTTATGTTCTTTACCAGAGGCTGGTCTCGAACCAGCCATAACATTGATGTGAAATATTCTTGTTTTTCTCTGTGCTGAGACATCAAAGGCCACAGTTTCTCTTCTTCAGTCAGTTATTTGGTTAATAAATGAATATTGGATATTATTTGAGCCAGTCCCAATGTTTTTTCACTTTGTAATAGAATATCAATCATTGACCATTGAAATGTATTTGGCTTTATTACATCGGGAATGATAAAGATGGACTTTTATTAAGTTTGTGTACAGATCTATTTAGTGAATCCCTCTCTCACATTCTTACCCAAACACACACACACACACACACACACACACACACACACACACACACACACACACACACACACACACACACACACACACACACACACACACACACACACACACACATCACCAGCACTGCAGCCAGCGCTGTGTGTGTCCAGTGTTGTGCAGAATATATGCTCCCTTCTTCTCACTGGGCACAAAGAAAGAAACAGAACAAGCTTCAGAGAGACTGAATGGAGGCAATGTCTTTTTTTGCCTTTTTCTTTTTTTTTTCTTTATGATCTCTCTCAGCAGCTGGTTCATTCCAGTTTGAAGCACTTCTGCACGAGGGGGCTGACGGCAGAGGCTGCTGCTTTTCTCGTCGCTGAAAGACGGCCTGTTTTTCAACCTCGCCAGCAGCAAGTTGTTTACCTTCACTGAATGCACCCCGTCGGACCCGCTGGACAGGCCAATAACTTACCACCACACAAAACAGGACCCGGCTTGCTTTCTTCACCTTGCGGTGGTTTTATCTTCGCAGAGAGGGCACACACACACACACACACACACACACACGTTACGAGGCTCCCCGTGCGACCTTTTGTCCCCGCATCTCGCCACTGACGACACATGGTGCACACATTCCTTTTCACTTCAGAAACATTTCAAATGAACATTAATACAGTGCATGCATGTCAACAGCAGCTGCTGCACATAAACAGTATCTGTCACTTGTCAGTTTAAAAAGTGCATGACTCTAAGTTGGTCCCCTCCGTGAAAGACAGATGACGGATTCCTCTTCTAATCTCAGCCTCAAGTCCGGTTTGTCTTCACCTCGCTGACGTGTTGTTTGTGTTCAGCGTATTAGATTCTAATTGAAAATCTTGTTTTTGAAGAGAGTGGACATTTTTGTCTCTGTAGCTAACTGTAGCCACGGCCTCGAGACCCAGACTAATTTGTAATGATGGGGCTAATTGAAAATCCCTTCGAATACTGTATTCTCAGCGGAGCTGTGTGGGCTGCTGTATGCTCTATGTTGAGTATGGACAGGAACCTGATATCCAGAGTACACTGTACTATGTCCTATGCCCGGACTCCCATCCCTGCCATACCAAAGTCCCAGCATGGTCAGAATTCCACCACACATGCACACACCCGCACGGCACTGGCGTGTTTGCAACTCTTACGCAGCACCACAAGTTCAAGACCTCACTTGCTACTACTGTCGGGCGAAGCCCTGCACAGTCTGCGCCTATTTTTTGCTCCTGCTACTGGCGATGGTGAAACTAGACAAAGTTGAAAAGGAAGAGGTCAAGTTCAACGCACTGAAGTTAATGTTAGGTGTCATTTTAATTAGCCAAGGAGAAACACTGTATGAGCCAGATGGGATTGTCTTAATCTCTAAATTCACTTGTAGACGTGAGATGAGACGTTGAGAGAATCCAGCTGAGGACACAGTCATGCAAAAGGATTTTAATGTACAGCAGCGGAGAATGACGCCACAGGCTTCTCAGGGATTAAAAAACGCAAGTCTGCTGTTGCGTAGGTAAGATGTTGGCTATGCTCTATTGCTTATACTGTGCCATCCTCCCAGCCAGAGGAGATAAACAGAAGGCTTTGTCAGGCCCGATTATACTCCAGAAACATGTCAGTGCAAGGCCACAAGCGAAAAGTCACCTGGAGTTCAGTTGACACATTGCATTTAGGCAGATGCCCTTCTTGCTTTCTCTCGCTCTCTCTCTCTTTTCCACTATTTGTCATCTGCAGTTTCTCTCAGCTCATCACCAGATGTGTTTAAATAGCTTTACAAGAAGCTGACTGATGACTTTGGGGACTCATGACATGAACCCGTGAAAAAAAACGAAGTCAGCCCGATGATACCGGCACCTCTCAAAAAGTACCCCATACAACGTAAGTGAAGCCGTATATCACGTAACTCAAATTTCTGCGTTTCCTCACCATGGTGAGGCTGTATTCCCGAGAGTTCAGGGGGAGGAGGGATATTTTCACCAGTGACACTCTACGCCTCCTGTTATATCACAGTCGAATTTGACTCCGGTACGTACAAGTGGTTAAATCTGTTGTAGCCCTAAAAAAAGACTGAAATGCTCTCCCTATAAACCACAGACGCTACAGATATTACCTTGTTAAGTCGTAATTCGATTATATATCTGCATGAATAGCTGTGTGGGTTTTAAGAGTCTTGTTACAGCAACCCTAATCCTGTACCTGAATATGCAGGTACAAACATGGAAATAATCAGTAAGCATTTCATGAAACTGTGGAAAGATTTTGTTACTTTAACCCATTAAAGTCTATGAGCCTTTAAGTCTATGACTGTCATTTTATACTTATAAAATCTATATACTTATACTTTTAAAATCGAACTGCTTCTCATACCTACTTAATTTTTTTCTGACAACCTAGTAGAAAACTTTTTACATTTTACGCAAAATAAATACGTTTACAAATGCTTCATCTCATATGACATCATCAACTTTCTGCCCCTTCCTCCTGAGAACATGGCGAAGACAAACCCTCCCAGAAAGAGGTAATTTTATTTAGATTTATGTAGATTTTCAACCCTGACATGTGTGTGTATATATATATATATATATATATATATATATATATATATATATATATATATATATATATATATATATATATATATATATTTAATCATTCAAGTTTCTAGAATAATCTCCCAAAAAAGAATTTTGTACATGGGATAAATAGATAGATGCATAGATCAGAGATTGATTTTTGTTTATGCGCATATTTGTGCAAGTTGCAACTATAATATCCATTAAAATTAACATTTTCTACAAAGAAAAGAATACAACATGAACAAAAGAGATGCACAACATGATTATTAGTGATGCAACTGATATATTTTATGTGCATGAAATCTGGGCTTAAATGGGTTAAAGTCACTTTTCATATTTGTCAATAACTGTTAGTAAGTGTTGTATTTGTGGTATATAAAATATGATATCTAATGGCTAAGCCAAGCATGATTATGCAAGGTGAAACTCTACATGCTTTTTTTTTTAAATGCTCCCCAAGGACTCCCTAAGTCCTTGGTCACCTTAAGTTCCTTCTCAAGGGGATGAGAGTCTGGGTAGCTCTGTTTCGTCGCAGGTCTTATTTTACCTCGCTGGTCCCCAGTGGAAGTTGCTCGGTTTTCTTTTTTAGCCTCGGCTGACTCATTGCATAGCTCCCATCCCCCTTCAGCTACCTCGCAAAGTCAGCCGTAAAACTCTCCCTCTCTGTGCCTGCTCAGATTCTCCTGAGTCACAGAGAGCAAAGGCACCCCCTTCTCCTCACACCCCTCCTCTCCCTTTGCTCTTCCCACTCTGACGCCCCCACCCCCTCCCGTGCATCTCACTCCTGAAAAACAACAGGTGCAGCGGGGGCTGCAGAGGGCGGGCTGTCTGGTTGGCAGCGTGTCCAGGCCTTCCAGTCGCTCCTCGCTGTTATTTCACCCCCTCTGCCTCCAAACATCCAATCTGTCACCTCTTCCCCATCCTTCACCCAATCTCGCTAAACCCTTTTACCCCATGTGTGCCCTCCCCGCCCCATCCTGCCTCCTCTATCTCTGCACTTGTTCCACCTCTTCCACTACTCAGCTCCTCTAATCTTGGACTCCTGTCATTCTCCTGCCAGCTACGTAGATTCACATTCTTTCCAGGCAAATTATATGAGCTTGTCTGACAGTGGCTGATCCAGACTTTTTGGACTGGGGTGGCCCTGAAATACTACTTAAATTACCTAACATTACCAGTGTCCTCTGTTTAAAGTTTTCACACTTTGATATTTAAATGTTCATGGTCTATTTATATAAGTTTGCATGCTTTTTATGGTCCAAAAGCAACTGATTGGCCATATAGCAGCAATGCAGTCTGCCTTTTCAAACACTCACTGAAAATCCCTGTTTGCCCTTCCCCTCCCTAGCGAAATGTCCACTCTGTTGTGATTGGCCAAGCGAGGTCGGAAAAGCCTCTTACTCTCACAGAGCTGGGGGCAGTCGGAGAAACAGAAGTCAAGTAAAGGCACTCCAGGAAGGAGGAGGGGGGGCAACATTTATCCAGGGGCGGTTCACTTCAACTTTTGTTGTGACATCACAACAGGAGAAATGATGAACAGCTTGTGTTCAGCCAGATTTCAGCAACACTACAGAGGAGGACCCCAATCAAATGAGTGGGTGGTCTTAGCTTCCATACTTTATTCTCAACTAGCCAACTACCTCTGCCCTCATGAATATACCTTTCATAAGCCTTTACTTTTGCCAGTTGCTGTTTATTGGGTGTCATTGATTTTGATACAATTCCCTTCTTCCCTCCAAAACAACCCCTTTTCTCAGTGTTTATCCACCTCGGCACTGTCTGCCGCACCACTCAGCATTTGAAAAACACCACGCATACCGAGCCACACCTCAAAGACGTGTGCGATGCAGATGTTTTTGTTGCTTATAATAATCACAATTTATGTACTGTCACAATTTTAGCATTGTGGAATATTGACAACAGCTGCCCGCGGGTCAACAAGTTGCTCTGGTTTCTAGGCCATCACTGTTGCACGCGATATGTTCCAAACATCACATGGTCTTCCCTCTCTAACCCAGATCCCTGCGGTTAATCACCCTTTAGGTGATAGCCCAGTGACTTCCAAAATAGCATGACGGCTTCATACACAGGGAAAAATGGGGCATGTGGTACAATACAGCTCCAGACAGACTAGGGGGTTTGTCATTAGTGGCTTAGTTGTGGTTAACTTTAATTATTTCAACTGTGTAACAGTAGTAAAATCAATCTAGGGTAAAAATATGTTTATTTTATTTTATCGCTGATGACAGTTCTTATTTTCCAGTCCACAAAAAGCTGCATGCAATGCAACTGCCATTAAAGCTGCTGAGTAAATGTTTAGAAAGATGTATATTGATTGGCCTTGAGGCTGAACATTGGTAGTTTTAGTTTATACTCATGCGTTGATTTCAGAGTTAAAGTTAAAACTTAAGGTGTCTTTACATTGAAGAGAACCCAAAGAAAATCCTAAAAAAAAAAAAAAAAAAAAAAAAAAAAAAACAGCCCAAGGTGCACAGTCCAACAAATTAATGTTAAAAAGGGGGAAAAAAGTCTTTTCTTTCTTTTTTATTTGAGCACTTTATGTCAGAAGCAACCAGTGTACACATAACAGCAAAACACCTTCCTCAGCACTAAAGAGAACTCATTAAATCCTCCTGCTCAAAATAGGACTGAGACACTAGCTGTTGATTAGTCTATATATGAGCTGACACTAAAAACCACCCTGAAGCTGCAGCTCGATTGTGTAGAGTTGGAAAAAAAACTCGAGTGAGGGACTTTTCTGTTCATCAGTTGTTCCCTTTTGTTCTCTCGTTACGGTGAAAAGATTCAAAATCAATTTTATTTTATTTTTTAAATCCCAAATTCAATGTCCAGGGGTTAATCAAGTCTTAGCCTTATCTGCCCTATCAGTTATTTACCTGCTCCATGTAGTATGTTGAAAGGTATAATCTTCTAGTCTGGGAGTTGAGGTGCAGTCAAGAGGCAAGGTAGGTTCATGGGGAGCTCAATATCAAAAAACACTTTGCAATCCAACATTTTATCAACATCTCAGGTGTAGCGAGTCTGCTGACTTATAAGGACTTAAATTCTTGGCCTTGAATTTGTTGCCTTCATCCAACATCTCATGTTGCAGAATTTTCCATCCGTCTGAACTGGTGGGCATTTCCCTAAGCCTGTATTTGCTCCTTGGGCTCGACTGACATGTAAACAACATGGTGGGTCGGCCCAGCTGGTGTCTGCACAGCTTATTCCAGTAGAATGGATAGGATAGGAATGGCCAGGTGGCTAAACAAGTCAAAACTAGATGCAGACATGCACACAAGTAGAAGTTAATATGGGCGTGAGTTGTGCAAAAAACAAATTGTCACCTGTCGACACTCTTAGGCTCCAACTATACGCATCTAGAATTTTTTTTTTCATTCAATTCGGCCTCTGAACCACACCAACACGGCACTTATCTGGAGATTGTGGAGTATTTCGAAAAGCCCCAGCTACATTAATCTAAAATTCTTTTAACAGGATGTTTTCATTGCCTGGTTAAAAAAAAAAAAAATCTCCTTCCACGTGCTGATCTTAGACGACACGGAGACCTCAACACGAATACAATCTGACTAAAAGCCTGTGATATCACGCCAGGCCAGTAGTGGCGATAAGCAACATTTTAAAATACCTGCGTGAAAGAAGATTTTGACCCCGCCCAGTATTGTTTGTGGTTGTCATAGTTACCGTCTGTCACTCCGCAAACACATCGTCCGCACCAACTTCCAAAACAATGCCTGCTTGCCATCTGCCATTTTTCTTTACGTCTATTACGTTTATCTGCCAGAGGACATCTTGGCTTGCACTTCATGCAGTAATCCTAAATTCATCTGTAAATCTGCAATTAATACAAAAAGCATCAAGAGCACAGACATAACCTGAGATGTCTGTGTGTGCAAACCACAAACCACGCTTTGATTTCATGAATCTGAAAAAGATCTGGATTGGGGTCGCTACACTAAGCTACTTGATCTAATATTTTTGAATCTCTCCACTTGTTAATCCGGTTGACAAATCTTCAGATAAGTGCCCCGTTGGTGTTTTTCAGAGGCAGAATTGAATAGAAAAGTGTGTTTCTAAAAAAATAAAAAAATCATGACTCAGCTAAATAGAATCTGCATAGATCCGCCTGTGTTTTTGAATCACTACTGCATCGCATTTTACATGTTTATAACATTCTTTTATGCAGGTATTTGAAACTTTGCTAGTCAGCCAATACTGGCCTGGCATGGTATCACAAGGTTTTAGGCATTCATGTCTGAGATATTTGTTGTTCAGATTGGTGTGTGGAAGGAGATTTTTTTTTAACCAGCGGACAAAAATATCCAGTTAAAAAAATATCTGGACTAGTGTAGTTGGGGCCTTAGTTGTGTCTGAAAGCCACAAAAGATATCAAAGTGAGAGCTGCTGAAAAATGTTGATGAATACACTGGAGCTGTGTAACACAACAGATGCAACAATTCCTAATATACGTCATTAGAAAAACCTTTTCTAGGTTATTGCTTGTGCACAAACACACACTTTAACAACAAGTATTTTTTTTTCTACAAGCTGTGTGAGAGACAGTGGCATTGCTGCTCTACTCCAATCGCTTATTATGATCTGAAATGATGAGAGTGATTTGGAGCGAGGCTGAATCTTCCATCAGGTTTGTGAGTTTTGGCAAAGGTTGTTGCGCAGTGGAGGCAGAGGGAGGTGAGAGGAATTTGCTTAGGAAAGGACAACTTTCTGGAAATATCTGAGTTTCATATTCACATGATATGTTTCCTATGTCCTGACAAGTCTTGATAGTGGTTATGTTCCATCTATTTACGTTCTGTCTTAAATTTCTTCCCAACACACCAGCTCCTATTCTTTAAATTGTTCCCTGTTTGATTCCGCTCTTTGCTGAAAACTCTGGTGCAGGTCCTGCCTTTCAGTAACCTCCCCTCCTGCCCTCTGAGCAATGAATCACCACTGAATCAGGAGGGTCCTGTCCTGGGCTGTGGCTAACTGCTTCAGCTGACCAGAATCAGCCAATGGGAAAAGGGGGATGAATCACACCCCTATTAGACCCAGCCCTGCTTCTTTCTACTCCCAACATATGACTACACACACACACACACACACACTCTTTATAAATCCCATGTGGTATCAGCAAAAGCGTACTATAAGAGTTTTTTCTTAATGATCAATAGAACTCTTTTTATTCCTTTCCTATTCTATTTAATCCTACTGCATCTGTTGTTTTCCTTTTTTTACTTTGTATTTTTTTTTACTCTTTATTTCATATGATGATTGAAGTCAGGAGAAAATTCACACAGTAGTCTGGTTTGTGTTCTTCTAGCCTCCAGCTATTTTCATAATTTTCCAGAAGAGACGTAGGCTACCGCACAAGAGTCACTTTAGGACAAGGGCAGCCCGGTCCGGTCTGCTCCAGTTCTGTGACTCATTTTAATCATTTGGAGCGGCTGCCTGATTAAAAAAAAAAAAAAAAAAAAAAAAAGAGGCTAAAAGGCCTCTCTCATTTCATCCAACGAAGTCAGTTTTTGGCAGGCGGTCTGTTTTCCCTCCAAACGAAGAGGCTGCAGCAGCGAGAGCTTCTTAGAGCTGCATCCGTCGTCACTGTGAGCTGAGCAGACAGACAGGAATGTGTGACACATGTCAGTGCAATCGTCTTCTGACCAGTTCACCCTCTGCTCAGCATGTAGTCAGCCGCTCCCCGGTTCCCGCTTCTTTTCACAGCAAAACGGATAAAGAACATTTTGACATGGATGAAGGTGAATGTTAAGGACATTGTAGCACTTCTTTAGAAAAACACCCAAGCTACAGTAAGGTGATTTTTTTTCTTTGCAGTAGGATTAGAACTAGAGAATTAGTTCTGAACATCTTTTACGGCGGTTGAATTTGGTATCTTTTTATAAATAGCAACAGCAAAGGGATGCCAGGAAACAAGAGGAAGGAAAACGCAACTTAACTTTTAACAAGTTGACTGATGGGGCATCCCAAAAATAAACTTCAAAATAAGACCTAAGTATTTAAGCAATTTCAAGACTCGGTTGAAGTCGTAATCTAGGTTGCAGCATAATTAGATTTGCACAGGAAAATAACAATAATAAAAATCATTTCAAATACTGAACAGAATTGAATCCTGGTCAGCAATTAATGAAGTTTTATTTACTCATTAACTTTTAACTCTAATGTTTAGGTACTTGAACACCCACACAGCTAACTGTAAAGCTATTGAGAGAGCATGTGTGTGGTTCCTTTTTTGTTGTTCCTAATGCCTGGCAGTATGACACAACAGGTGGGAGATGACAAAGAGTTTGCCCTGCGAAGCACGCAGCATTTTCAAAGATCATATTAACACTTCCTGGGAAAGATATTCAAGGTACTATCAACAGTGAGGTGATGCATCTACATGGGAAAAGGATTGATGTACTAGACAACAATTTTAAGGGTGAGTTAAGCATCTCTATTTTCGCTCTTTGACCTATTTTTTCGTCCCCAGTTCTTGGATGCAGATTACGGATTCTCGGAGCATGTGGCCGAGGGGGATGTCTTAGGAATGGTGGATGGAACAAGATATAACAGATATGACACGTCGTTAAATACGTTTCATTACCCTAATGAAACGTATACTTGTTCCGCTCTTCGGATTTGATCTTTTCCCCCTTCATCACAGTTACTCTATTGTTCTGAGTTGCTCGGTCCACGACCCCATCGCCACCACCCCTCCGGTCCCGCGCTGACCGTCTTGCATTTTACATTTCGTCACACAGACACACAACAATAACTGATATTGTTCTTGCATGCAGTCAGAGCCTGATCGGGCCGGTTAGACTACTCTGCCTCATGCCATAGTCGCTGCTGTTGCTGTTGCTGCTGGTGCAGACGAACTGCTGGATCAAACCAGCTGAACCTGGCTGAGCTCACACACACACAGAGGAAACAGTGTGATTCAATGACTTTCTCTCTCTCTCTGATGTGTCATTTCCTTCGGTTTTGGAAAGGTCACACGTCTCTCCGCTGAGGTCACCGCTGGTTCAACTCCAGCACATTTCTCCCCCCCACTTCATTTCTCTTTTGCTGAGTCGTTGTCCTTTTCAGGTGGTGTGTTGTTTGGATTGTGGTATTTATAGAGTGCATCCTCGCTGCTGAGGTCAGAAAGTGCTCTTCCAGCTCGGCAAGCGACACTTACCCACATGGGCTTTGCAATGAACTGGAGCAAACAAGCCTGAACTAAACTGAACTTAAAGAATGAAGCACAGTGACTTTATATTTATCATCATTATTATTCAATTGTCTCTTATCTTCTTTTACTTCAAGCAGATATCGAATTCACTACAGCGATGCTGCTACTGCTGCTGCTGATAATTTAGGTGATTACACAGATGGTGATGATGAGGATGCTGGTGATCACAGTCATGATAGTAAATGTGGTCATGAGGATTTTCCACACAGGATGACCAGAGGGTAGCTATCTATCACGCGCATGTATTAAGTTGCCACGGCAAAAGTCACTGCGGGATAATAAGCAAGAACTGGTTTCATCCTGCTTTAGTGAGCAATGTCAGCCAGCAAGGAGAGAGAGGGAGGGAGAGAGGGAGAGGGAGGGATAGAGAGCAGTGAGAGAGAGAATTAGGAACTGACTTCACTCCTTGCGACAGATAGCTGCTGATGGCTTGGCTCTGCTCATAATATGCTCACGCATACATTCATGAGGCACATGTAGCCCTGTAAACATACTCACACGTGCACACTCAGTGCAAGTTGCAGACACCAGTCACTTGACCAGTGACTTGACCGCCCCCCCCCCCCCCCCCCCCCCCCCCCCCCCCCCCGTCTACTGGAACACTGTGACCCTGTTTACACAAAGCAGGCAAAAAGGTAATTTCACCGCTATGATGAAGACACGCGATCAATCTCAACGTGAGACAGGCCTGTAATGCTTCAAAAGGTTTGATCGGATAAAGCCTTGTCACAAAGTGGCTTTGTGACTCTCGGTAAGGTCAACAAAACAACTCATCTGCCCAAACGTGACGACTACTTTAGGCGTACCAAATATATATCAGGAGTTATGCAGTTTCCAGTGTCGAATTTCAAGCACATGCGTGTACAGCATGTACAGTACAAACACATGCATACATCGAGGGCATTACAGTTAGTGGGCCACATATTTACATGCATACATGCATGCGTGGACACACACATGAACAGAGAGGCAGGCTAAACACTCACTATAGACGGGACAATCTAGTAACGCTGCCAACCAGACAGCATAGTGAGGACAAGACAAGGAGTTATTTGTGGCAATGATATGTCTACTCCGCTTGGCCAGCCATAATGGTAATGCCGCCACGGACAGTGTTGCCTTTCACTTTGCAGAATCCGGCTTTATAGAGCAGCTACAGCCTGCAGTTAAAGCACAGTGTGCCCACTATAATGCCAGAGACAACAAAAGGCATCAAAGTAACAAGCAGAAGGCATTCCAAAAGAAAAGTTTGGGCTATTCTGTTATTCAATACAGTCGGATTATAGCTGCACCCCACTGTCAACTTCAACCAATACGCCTGCTCATTTCAACACATCTATGATGTCTATGTCTATGGTCTCAAGATGGTCTGTTTACTCCAGTGTTCCTGGCTACACCTCCACAAGGCTCTCTTCTAATTTGCCTGACCTTTGGAGTCTGTGGACGGAAAGACCCAAAAGGTCATGTTACCTGAGCGGAGTGTCAGCACCTTCAAATAAAGGAAGCCACTGAAACACATTTCATGTAGGTAGAATGGTGCGCAGCCAACATATGGATTAATAAACACTTATTAACAATTTATAAGCCCTTTATAACCCAAAACTTATGAGGAAAGCAAAGGAAAACAAAGTTGTATACACATCCATATTTGGTTGCAGAAGGCCAAAGTCTTCTACTAATGACCCAAGAATAAACATATACATACACACACATACTCAGAGTTTTCAAGCAGTGACCACCAGGATTCCTGAAGCCACCGGACACCCTCTAGGTGCTTGTTGGTGATGTCAGACACACCAGTGTAGCTGCATGTCATTACCCAGGGATAATAAGACTATATATGTCATTTGGCTTGTCAAAGTGAAGAAAGAAAAGCTCTACTCTGATTATAGAAAAGGTCATCATTTTCCATCTTGAAGGGACTTTCAACCATAGCTCTATTGATCCCGATTACAGATAAACAGTTGTTTTTAATGTGTCTGGAATGCAGTTCCAAAATCCATTATTCTTATAAAGCAATAACATAAAAAACTAACACTAAACGACGTACACACACACACAGATGTAAGGACATATTTGCATCGTGTCCTCACAGAGCTCATTGTCTGCTTCCTCCCATAGATATACTACGCAGATTCACACTGAAGATACAAATCATCCATACATGAACTTTGGTTGTGGATGAAGACAGCAGTAAAGCATGCATACATAACAGTGACGCAAGTTCTAAATTCAATCTTATCTTGTAAAAAGTAATCTTGATTGTGTCTCAAATTGCACCTTTGCTGTTAAGCAACTTAAAATGAGGTGTGTTTACAGCTCTGTAGGTCTTTAAAGGGATAATGTGTAGTTTTTTCATTGTACATTTCACTAACCTCTACTGCAGCCGACTTCTGCCTAGAAGCTGTGTCAACATATCGCCCATTTTTTCCCGGCAGCCGTTTGCAAAGAAAACATTGAAAATGACGTGTTCAAAGTTGGAATACACTGACGAGCAGCTGCTGAGTCACAGTCTGGTTTACCCGCAATACACACAAGCTGCTTAGCTTTAGTTTAGCTGCTTTTAACTACACATGTTCTAGTGTTGTTATAAATGACACAATGGAGCAATGAGAAAAGCTTGTAACTTAGTAACACTGACTCACCTGTTGAGAAGAAAGCAGCAACTCCAGCTTCCAGAATTTGTTGGTCATGTTGTCATTTAAATTCTCTTTTTCAATCATGCGTTTTTCGCTTATTCCTATGCGTGACATGATAAAGAAAGTGGAAGAAAGGCTTTCAAATTTGCAATGACGTGCTGCTTCTTTTACGTTCTCTCCAGTCAGCTAGCTCTGAGCCAAAACACGTACATAATGCCTCATGTTCCTCTCAGGCATTCGTAGGTTGCTAGAAACCAGAATAAAATATACGTTTCCAAAGGACTTACTCGTCCAATGTAAATATAGGTTGGTGTCTGAAACCAGCAACTACCTTCGCCTATGTAGTAGACAAAAATAAGGAATTTACTATCTAAAATGGCCGAATACCTTAGTAGGCTTTCAACAGGTAGGCAAACACCTGGATAGTTTTCTATCCAGGTGGTGCTGTTGTACATCCAAATTGTGCCTTCTACTGGCTAGCTTCCTACACAGTAGCTACTACTACCGGGGGTGCAGAGAGCGTGTGTATATGTATGCGTATATGTGTATAATATAATAAACAAAAATGATTTCTGATTCATTGGTTATTTTAATAAGGGTAATACTTATAACAATATGTTTTATTATTATTAATAATATCAGTATTATTGTTTTTAACTAATTTTAACTAGCTTTTAATGTAAAGTGACTTTTGTTTTTAACCGACCTTTACTGTAAAATGTCTGAGTTTTAAAAAGCTATATAATTTTTTTTAAAAAACGACACATACACCGACAGTACAAGAACGAACCGTACACTGAACGGCTTCCCCTTAAAGTCATTCAGTGGATTCGTTCAGAACTATTTCACGGGAAGCCGTTCACTAAATGGCTCAGACCTACGGGCAAGTGGTTCAGTGAACGCTTCGCACCCACTAACAGGGAAGCGGTTCAGTGAACGGCTCGGCGGAGCACCACGCATGCGCCGAGCCGTACGCCGCGCCGTACGGCATTGTTTGCATACAGTCCCTGCATATTGTCCGTGTCTTACCATTTATCATTTCTGCCGGGAACCCAAAATGCTGCCAAACAAACGAAAGTGGCGGGGGCGTCGTCAATAGTAATACCCGTGTTTTCCGTCATTCTGGCTGCTGGGTGGATAAATCTCGCGAGACAGAATTTTAACGCGACGAGCAATCTCGTCAAATCACATCTCGCGAGATCTCGTCACACCCCTACTAATCTTCCATTTATCTGCCTTTTGTTCAATCTTATTTAATAGCAATTACGTTTTAATGTCTGATTGTTCTTATTTTTATATTTGAGATTTTTCCCCTTTTAATCACCTTTATTTAAATTGTATCTAGATGTTTTTAATGTTTTATATAAAGCACTTTGAATTACCTTGTTGGTGAAATGTGCTATACAAATAAACTTGCCTAGCCTTGCCTTGCCCTTTTCCAGCTAGGAAGATATTGTCCTGTCTGCATATACACCTTTTTATTTTCTGAAAAAAATGCTCACTTTAATACGTCATCACAATGACGCTCCTATATTTCAAAATAATTTTTAACCAGTTGCAAAAAGGGTTGATCCAAGTGGTTTGCGCCATTTTGTTGGCCATTCCAGCCAAGATGGGGGGAGATTGCTGGACCCAACTGGACATGTGCAATTTTTATCTGGAAATGGCACAGATAGGAAATTCTTCGCTCAGGAGGTCATTTGACACCAATGGCCACATATTTCAGAATTAATATGTTGTTTTTAGCCAATAAAATGCTACACATTGTCCCATTTAGTGCATGAACTGCAATAACCTTCTCATGTGTCTTTTTCTGGAGGCTGGATATAATACGACACGGATTATTTTGAAGATGTAAAAATAGATGGATTGATCTGGCCAAGAGGATGTGTGCAATTAATTTGCTTCTTTTGTTGTTATTCTGGTTGTTTTTTGACCCATTCATCAGCATCAGTGGATCCTGACTCACAGTCTGGCTGTATTGATTTAACTGATGAAGACTACCGCTGCCAGGCTTTATGTGTGGAACTGGGTCACTCCATTGTAGTCTGAGATGAGGAGTTGCATCCTTTGAAAGGTTTGTCTTGTTTATGTTCATGCAAACTGTACACTCATTCAGAGCCTCACAAATTAAAGAGGGGTTTTCTTACATTCTTTATATTGTGGCAAAAAGAGAAAGAGAAAACAGTCAAAAGGTGGCATTATCATGTTTCAGAAATGCACACCACTCCATTGAATCTAAAGAATTATATGGTGGAGATTGTTGTCTTAATACATTTAAGATGAGCGAAACACAATGACGTCGGATGCAGGAAGCAGATATATGATACAAATTTATTTTCCTATCTATGATTTGTCTTTATGTTGTTAGTACCTGTTGATTTCTGGGATACACCAATGTTTCTTATTTTTGTTCTTCTTTTGGGTAAGAGAAAATGTCATGTGTGGTCAAGAGCAATCTTGCACCTAGTTTTCACAGTCCAATAATTGTGTGTCCAACGCAAGGAAATATATGTTTTACCTTAAAAATATATGGCTAACTAAGATTTAGATTTGTGAGCCAAATACAAGTTATAACAATCCTGGATGATGCTAATTCTAGGGTGTTTATGAATTTCCCTGATGTCACAATGTTTTCTCTGGAAAGAGAATTCATTTTTCCACAGAACATACCCCCCCCCCCCTTCATAACTTTACCAATGAGGCCAAGTGAAGTGGTAAAAGAAGAGCGTTCATTGGGGACGTGACTGATGAGAAGCAGTGCTCTATTCATCATCCTGTGTTTGCAGATTTCCCTCTTTTATTTAGTCAGACAACCTGGCTTTGAGGATGTGGTGATTCACTAAGGACTTGAAGTGCAGAGTCATCATCTGGGTATGTGTGTGTGTATAAGAGAGAGAGCGAGAGAGAGAGAGGAGAGAGGGAGGGTATCCATATAACAGATTGTGAGCCAGCATGAATCAGCTGTTGCCTGGACGTCTAAAGTCTTATCTCCGCCTTTCCCTGTGGACACAGACAGATAGCGAGGGTACGCAGGCGAGAAGAGACCAAGGACTTCAACATAAACATGTTTGCCTCCAGTCTGGTGTCTCTGGGACTAAGACTAGTGGGTTGGGACATTGGCTGTTTGCTGTGTCTGTTTAATTGTTTTCCCCCCTATACAGCTGAGAGAGATGATTTCGATAATTTGAACAGTTTTACTGATGCACTCAGCATTTCAGAGACTTTTTTGATACTCTGTGAAGTGCTGTCAGAAAACTTGCATTACTTTTATATCAGCCACGAAATCAATGCCTTGCAAATCTCAAAATGGCTTTTTGAGAAATCCTTCTTTTTATGATTCAGCTTTAGTGGAACAATATTTAGATCACATTTATTCCTTGAGCCCAAAGACTCAAGCGTGACCTTGGAAATAGCAATTTGACAAAAAATAAAATATTATCTTCTTTTTAGACCTTTCAGTCATATCTCATGTGGTTCAACAGCTGATGTTCAGTTATCATGGAGACAGTTAAGCTATCATCATGCAACCTAAGCATGGAGCAGGTGGTATATGTTGTTGTTTATGTTCTAAAATGGCCTTTGAAGACAGATTTTAATGGTCCACAAATTGCGGATGTTGAAAATCACAACCTAATTTACAACCCTGACAGAGTCTATCAACAAAACCAGCAGTGTTCCTGTTTACTTGGTTTGGTGGTTAGAACATTTAGTACAAGTTTTTGGGTCACAGGATTCCACAGCATTAAATATCAAGCCATGGCTACAGTGGGTTGGTCACGTGACATGTACGGTGGCCGACAGGGGCAAACGCTCCGCAAATGGCAAATCACTTGTAGGCTAATGTTGTTACCATGGCAGCTGCAGAGCTTGTTTTGGAGGCAAGCGTGTGTGATGGGGAAATTACAGGGAGAGATGAAGAGGAGGAGGATTAAACAGAATTGGAGGATTTTTTTAAAAAGATGGTTAAACTTTGGAGCAGTAAGCTGCCTAAACCAGAAAGTTTCCTTTTGTTAAATCTGGTTAATGCTATGTATGCATACCGTAATGTAAATGTACTTTTTCAATATATAAGTTCAAATAAACAAAAAATCTTGTTATTTTTCATATTACTGGTAGTCGATTTTGCTCAAATAGAAATAGAGGCGTATCTCTAGGCCTTGATTGAAAAAAGCCTGGTCCACAATGCACTTAAATAAAGGTACAGGCTTTAGGTAATTATGGTAATTGGAGTTTGTTTCTTTTTCCTGTTCTTTACTCAAACATAAACTTCTCTAATACAAACTGAACAAGTTATCTGATAAATATCGTGAATGGAGAAAGGTCAAGGGGACCATTGGTATCAAATACTGGAGACTATGTTTGAATAGATAAGGATTACCATCTATCCTCCATAAATATATATCTATTTCCTTTCATTGTCACCTGTAGTTATTTTTTTCACACTTGATTGAAGACTAGACCAATCCATATCTTAAAGTTCATCAAGTTTTCTAGTGAAACACTTGACTGATAAGACAAACTTTGGCAAGACTGCACACCAAGGTCATTTACATAACTAAAATATATCTATTTCCTTTCAATGGCACCTGTAGTTATCTTTTTCACACCCGCTGATGTTCTTGATTGAAAACTTGACCGATCTATATCTTAAAGTTTATAATTTTTTCTTGTGAAACGCTGGACTGATAAGACATTGATATTTTGGCAAGACTGCACACCAAGGTTGATTACATAACTAAAAGATACTTTAAAACATGCCATGTGCACTGAGCTAACTTGTAGTCAGCAGTTTGCATGCAGAGCTAATTGAGATGTCTATCAGCAGCTTTAACTAAAGGTCAGGGAGTTTTGCCGGTTCTCGCAGCTGACTGTCCTTGCACTACTAAAGCTCAATAGGTTTCTGATGACAGCTGCTGCTCATGTTAATGTTTTATTAACAACGATGACGTATTGCACCAGATATTGCAGGTCACCCTAATGGATGCATGGTGGAAACATGTATGTTTGTGCTACCACTGTTTTCACAGACTGCAACAATGCATGAAGATTTTCTTAGAAGGAGGTAGGCAATGAAACAGGCCTCTTGGAAATGCTACATGAGAATCAAATTCTTACCACATTATTGCAAACTCATTTGTTGGAAAAAAACAAACAAACCCAGAAGCTGCTGCCATCAAACAGTGGAGTGTTATGTAGATAAATGGAGGAACAATCTCTTTGCTCATTACAGCAATGTTTTCCTTTAAACCCCGGAGGACAGGCGCCTACTGATGTTTGAAGGATGGATCTTAAAGTGATGTAATCATATCACAGGAAACAGAGAGGACATGCAGACTCAACATTGTTGTGTTTTGGGAATTGATATAATTAATTTCAGGGTAGACGTGTCCCAGAATCCTCTCCAATCTTTTTTATTTTTTGAAGACAAACCCAAAACTTAGCTCCCTGCTTTCCCCTCAGAGGTGGACGAGACAAAAAAATAATAATGGGGGGGGGGAGAAAAGTCCTGCACTTCCAGTCACGATTAAGAGTGGGATCGATATGCTTTATAGATTTCTGTGTGAGGGAATACTGGCCCAGTTCCTAAATAAAATGAACTGCTTCATGTATAAAAGGGAAGAAATCATTTGTTTTCATTCCCTCCACATTCTCAGCTCCATTTTGCTTGTGGGAAGGAGAATGAAGTCATTAGCCAGTGGGAGGGAAGTGTATCAAGAGGCAATATTTTATATGTACTGTAGCTGGTTCCTGTGTGTGGAAATGTCTTCAAGATGCACACTCATCTCCTGCTGCAGCTCTCTCGTTATCTTTTGGCAACACAACCTCAAGCATCCGTGCCTACTCCTGGAAGGATAGCTGTAACGAGCGAGGTGTTGGTGGCAACAAGGGAGTTGTTTGTTTCTTTCCTTTCCTCCAGTTTTGCAAAGTTCGCATTCTTGGCTCTTTCTTGAACAGTAAAAGTAACAGCCTCCAGCGCAGCAACCTAGTTCATAAGTCGAGTTGATGGAGGACAGAGGTCAAAGGACAATGCAAGGGTCAAGTAGACGGTGGATTCCAAGAGGATCAAAGCTGCTGTCAGAGTTGAAAGGGGAATATCCGCTTGTTCATTTGCAGCCACCAATTCTTTACAGCAGCAGATCAAAGAATAGATTTTGCCTAAATAATGTATGACATTAAGTAAGTGAATTAAATATGACCGAAGAGCTAACATAGTTCAATTTTGAAAGGATGTAGAATTTACTCCACATTCCTTTCCTTTTCCTTTTCTATCATTCAGTACTCTACAGCATGGCGCGTTTCTGCAGGCATTAACGCAATCAGACCTCATCTCTCAACTCTAAGATGATGAAGAATCAGTTTGTTAAAATCCTTGCAGGCATCTTTCACACAAATGGAAAAAAAAAACATCACTTTGTGATGTTATAATATATAACTCAACAAATCATCTTTTGAAACATTGTTAGCTGATTTAAAACAAAGGATGGATTCTGAACACTGCACTTTTCATCTCTCAGGTAAGGTCATGTACCACTGGAGATCCAACCACCATATGTCTGTTCCTTTAGCTCAGGGATTGCTTTGTTAATAAAAAGTATTCAGGAGGACACAGTATATGGTGGCTCATGTTTTGAAAAGACTGTTCTCATTTCAGCCAAGAATAGGTTTAGGTGACGCCATAGATGCCCCATTGTATTAGATGTATTACTGTTAGCATGAGCCAAGCAACGCTTACAGATAGTTTCTGTTTTTTATTGATGACCTCTGCTCCCTCACAGTTATACTGGATCTAAAATGTTCCCATTCAGCTGACTTCACTCCAGTTCCACCTATACTGACACTCTGGTGCATTAACAGCTCATTGAACAGCTCTCCAGGGACGGGGAAAGAGAAGGGAGAGTCCTGCATGAACAACTTTTGTTTCTTTGTGGAAAAGAAAAACTATGGCTCACGTGTGCAAACTGGGGCTCACATGTGCAAACTGTGAAATGGATCATGGCGTGATCATGGTTGGTCATGAGGGTGTGACCCTTGACCTCTTAAATAACCAGAGATTCCCCCCTCGAGCACAGTCATAAATAAACTGCTTATGCAAAGTTTGACCCCTAATGCAGAATAAGCAGTAAAAATCATATCAGCACAGCCAGATGTAAAATATACAGTCAATTATTTATTACAATGTTACATAATTTTCATCCCTAGCAGCAGTAGTTGTGCTGTGGGCACATCTGGCTATCTCATTTGCTAGATCTCTACAGGAAAAAAAGATCCAAATATACATTCAGAAAACAACTCCATCAAGGACTTAAAAAAATTAATTTAGTAAAACATTTATGTATAGGTTCATACATATATATAAAAAACAGATGTACAGTAAAAATCAAAAGGTTTCATATCAAACATCTATATGAAAATGTTCTATTCCAAAAATGTTTTAGTGCAAAAGCATTTTATAATATAAAAATACTGCGTTGTAATTTGTCTGTCTGATAAGAAGAGTAGAGGACCTGGGATCTGTGAGAGAGGAGAAGGTTAGAGGTGTGTGTCGGCGATGGGGATTCGTCTCAGCTCAACAATTTGGGAGTTGGTTACACTCCCTCCGTCGTGGCTTCCAGGGATGGACTCATTATCGCTGACATTAAGGCCGGTCCCTAAAACAGAAAGAAATGCTCCCTTACTCTTCAGTCACAAAACATGTCTTTGTATTGGCTTTTTGTGAGAGAGACAAATACTTTTGGGTGGAAACAAGAGATTTGTGTAGATTCAGAAACTATTGCAAAGCTTGCCTCATGCTTTTGGAAATAATATTTCCCTATATTTTCCATCAATTTCTGTGCTTACTAATAACTAGTAAGATGTATTTTAAAAGAAATACTTACTGCTTCCTGAAGAAATTCATTAAAACTTTGTTCATAACATTTAAACCAGTTTTTAAAGGGGATATACTGTATTATGCATATTTTCAGGTTTATATTTTCATTTGCAGGTTCTATTGGATTATCTTTGCATGATTCATAGTTTAAAATTCTTTATTCCTTTCATATTGATGTTATGCAGCCCAACCTCTGCTGATTCAGGCCTTTTATGAGCATGCAAGATGATCTGACATCAACGGACTTGTTGAAAAAAACATCTTACAAATTTTTCATTGCAGACTGATGCCCTGGCTTTTGAGTTGTTTGTTTAGTATATATATTTGACCTAAACACAATATATATATATAACAGAAAAACAGAAAAAAAAAACAACTTTAAGATCTTATTAACTGTGTTAACCAAGATGTGTGCCAACTTTTGACTCATACTGTCAGGACAAAACTATCACTGTATCATTGATAGGTTAAATTTTTGATTATATTACATTGTCATTAGGTGAGCAAAAGATGAGCATATGTAAGCAAATGCTTGTATATGTAAGCAAATGCTTGTATATGTAAAGCATGAGTTTAATCCGTTGCCTTGTACATTAAACTGTAATAAGGTGACGTATGACTCCTATCACATAACCAGAGTGGTGTCCTGACTCCTGACCAATAATGCTTCCTGCTCCCATGCAATCAGGTCTCCTTTTGCCTCGCAAAGATAAGAAAAAGCTGTTCTTTCACAGGAGACAAGCTAATGATCAGCCCTATCATACTACATAGAGTACATGATAGTACAGTACATTTGTACCTCAGTGGGCGCTTGTTAATGGTTCACTACCAAATGAAGTGTGAAGACGCTCATTACAGCTGCTGACCCTGTCAGGCGGTGCCCTATTATGTAATTCTGATTAGCAAATTATCTTTACTGCTGACTGACTGGTTGAGATTAAACCAGGTTATAAGTTCAGTGTGACACAGACAAAGAGAAGGTCAGAGGTCACTAGGAAAAATGTGAGGATTGCGCTGGTGGCTTATGAAAGAAGGTCCTATAGATTGATGAAGGAACAAGTCTAAACAAAATTGAATCACTTAGCTGCTTTTTTAAAAACTGTTTTACTAAAATCAGACTAAAAATATATCTATATATTTTAAACACTAAAAAGACCAAGTGTTGTCCCTTGACATTTATATTTTATGTAAGGCCATGCCCTAGAGTTGCCAACTTCTTTGAATACATTAATATGAATACTTACTTACTTCGTATTGCTTACTTTGCAGCCGAGGATGCCAATAAATTGCCCGGCTTGTGTGCTGCAGTCCTGAGCCTATTTAAAGTTGAACACCTCATCCACTTAGGGCAGCAGGAAGAGGTCAAGATAAGAGCAGAGCAGAGACATCTGTCCTGTTGCTACAACTGTCTGTTTATTTGAGATGCAGGCTGACACACATAAGCCTCTTTCACACTTGAACTCTAAACAATGTCTGGAGAATCAGGTCTGGAGGTGCCCTTTCAGACATGCCACACGCCCCTGGACATTAGCTGTGGTTTAACATTCACACATACTGGAAATAATACTGTTTAGTTAAATCGAGGTGGGCGAGGCGTACAACAAACAGGAAGCAGGAGATGACATCAAAATCACCTCATTCTCTTGTCTCTCTCTCCAGTCAGACTAGTGAGGTAAAAGTGGCGTGGTTCCTTTAAGAGTAGCTCCATGTGCGGGGAGTGAGAGTGGTAGAGTTAGCGAGAAAGTCAGTCTGTTTAGCTGAAAGCTAAGTCCGCATGTAGCTGTGAGAGTAACAGTCCGATGTGTGTATAGTTTAGGCTGCTTGTCAGTAAATAAATGCTACAACTCCTCAAGGCCAAATCCAAGTATGTGTGTCTTGCTGCTACCTGATAGAAACACACCACCAATACGCCCCTTTGCTTAAGCTGGCAAATTCACAAAATATATTAAAATGTATGTGAAATAAATCAGACTTTGTACTAAGTGGCTGGCTGGTTTAGGTCTGTACAGCTCCCCTGGTTAATGATGTTATATTATGTTATAATTTCAGGGTTGCAATGCATGTCTAAAAGGGGCTATACAAGTACAACAACAGACAACTCGACTCTGGTTCACCTTGTCACCACACAATCAATAAGAGGGTAACAGGTTATCCCTGTCCAAGTTTTTCACTTGGTGTAATGTTATCCGCTCAGCCTAATCCACATTTATTAACACCTCTAAGTCTCTTCTACTCACAGCTGCTAGGCAGGACTTTAAATTTGGCCATCTCCTTGGTGACAAGTTTTGTTTTTCTTGGATGCAAGTTAGCAGGTCTCCAAGAGGCCTACACTCTGCACTATTAGGTACATGAACAGACAGAGGGAAGATTGAGGATTGTTTCAAGATAAAAACCAGATGTCAAAGTCAAAATGAACCTGACCTGTAGCTTTATTGTGCTGAAAACCATCAGGAGCTTGTAGCTGCTTAATAATTAACTGACAAGAGACCCATTAACTTCAAGTTCTTCTCATGTTGAGTTATGTCTCACTACATATCTTTACCAAGGAATCCATCATTCACAGCAGATCTGACTCACTAAATGAAAACAATTTTAATTACAAAAAAGGTAGCGATACATTCACTTCTTTTATCAAAAACATTTTATCATGAAGAAATTTCAAGTTGACCTTCAACAATCCTGTAGCTGTAAGGCTCGGGGTACTGCCATAACAAGAAGAATCAGGTACATTTCCATGATTCATGAGAGAGACAACTCATTATTTCAGCATTTCAATGCTAATGCTGAACACCTCAGTTGACTCAGTGTCTCAATTTCGTAACGCGACTCTAAAACTGATAATTTACTGACTTAATTTACTACTAATTACTGATTTCATGTCTGTTCAAGACTTGCTCCCTATCCTCAAAGTTCAGAAAACTTGTTCTTACCTGTCGTGGAGAGAATACTTAATTAATTAATTTACTGACTAAATAAGATACAGGTACCAAAGCTGACCTTCAAATTAGATTTGATGAATGATGCATTTATTCAGTATAAAGTTGTGGATCACTGCTCATTTCTATCAGTACTTTAGGAAGGGCAATGACATCTGTATGAAGGTATGACTTTGACATCACCATACTGGTTGTTTTTCAACAGGTATGACAGGTTCTCCAGTGTAGTCCCTTTCTTTCTGATAAGTGTCCTGGTGGACTGAAGCTCCTTTTTGCTGCTGACCAGCCGGGCTGCATTGTTATACAGACACTGTGAGGCAATTACTCAGTGATTTGAGAGAGTGAAGAGAAGACTATGCGTGCTGATGTGTGTGCTGGACTGGTGATAGCCTATATCAGTGAGCAGTTTGGGCCCTCAGCTCATTAAACATTGATGGTGATGGAGGAAGCGCGGTTTCCATGGCAGCAGAGAGATTTATGCTCGGCAGAGGACGGCTGAGGCTAATGGATACCATGGATATATAAGTGTATGTATGTACACAACTATGGAATAATCAGATAGATACACACACACACACACACACACACACACACACACACACTCATTTTGGCCTTCAAGCACAACAGCATAAACTCATAATATCTCTTTTGTGTTTTTGCTTTAAGCCACAAGTCCCACGCCTGGTCAAAAAGAGGTATGAATTAAGGTTTTATTTTGGAAGCGTGTTGTGTTTTTCTTGTAATGTTTAAAAAAGAATTGCCACCACATTGTGTTGGATGGTGGTGACATTTTGCACAGTACACAGTGACTGTTTTTATATTCCATGGAAAAGTACTGGGCAGGATGTTTTTATGCTTCCAGTCAGGATTGGGAAACAGGTAGTTTATGTGTTGTGCTCTATCTGCTTGGAATACAATACACTTTGACACAAAATATAACAAGCCAATCTTTGTATGTGCATTTATATTAAATAAATGATAGGACTAAAAGCCAAATCATTAGTATATCATTGCGTTTGATTAACAATTCACTAAACCGTGAACTAGAAACTCTTGGAACTATATTGTTTTTCTGACATTGGTTTCTCGCAGCTATGTAATTTACAGGAAATTTGTTTTTTGTGTGTTCTCACCAGTTTTTAAGGCAAATATAAGGTCATCAAACTCCTGTGACTCCTCGTCTGCAGTGACCAGGTTGGTGTTGATGAAGCCGCCCTCAGTGGTGTACGTCCCCATCACAGGACTGGGCTTAAACACACTGCTGGGCTGACTGCTGGGCCGCCGCAGTGACGCTCGCTCCCAGTCTGCTGACACCTGACACACACACACAGAATGACACACACACATAAAGGCATTATTGGCCAATAACCTTGGTTGAACCTTGATTTTTATGATTTATTGTTAATTCTTTCTAAACCAAACTGAATAAAAACAATACATATGAATAATCCTGGTTTTTAATTTTACTGTACTGCCTTTGTGACAAGTATGTGCCTGATAGTTGCAAAATAATGCAAATGTCATCTTTATATGATAAAAAATATTTACTCTTCATTATGTACCTTCAATTATCATGATATAACTTGTTAGTAGAACCTGAAAGCTGGGCAGAATTAGGTCAACTGTTCTAATACACTCACACATACACACATGCACACTTAGTTCTGGGAATGGCTGTGTCTGTCAGCCCGGGTAAACAGGTCATTGATGATTTAGAGTCAGGCAGAGTGCATGTTGTCCATGCACCCTCAAAGGTTACTGCCAATGCAGTGGGTGTCACAGTGGGTTCACGGGGTGAAAGCGAGGTCAGTTGGTTTAGGGTTTCATTCTTAATCAACCTTAAAACGATGCTGCACAGTAGGAAAGATGACCAAGTCTAAAACTTAAAAAAAGCTATTTTTGGACTGATAAAACACTGTATGCACCCATGACTCCAAAGAGAGGAGGAATGAGATAAAAAAAAAAAATGCAGATTTTTGTTTTATCACTGCCAGATTGGTCAGGCCTTGTCATCATTTGATCTCAAGCGCAACATGCCTGGTTAAATAAAAGTGAAAAAAATTGCAATTAAAAAGGGGAATATTCTAATATTCTGTCTTTCCCTTACAGAAACATATCGCTGTGCGTGCATTTGTGTGTGTTTTCCTTTTATTTATCCACATGAAAAAGCAAAAGACATTATCTCTTCTTGTTTTCTGCTGTGTTCATGTATTATGAATGCCTCATCTGCTCATGTAAATGCATAAATTTGTGTGTGTCTGTGTGTTCTACCAGTTTATGATGCTTGCTGCGTTGTAACAGCTACAGAGCCTCCCAGTGAGGAATTAAGCACTGCCAGGCACCTCAGATCCACTTTAAGGAGAGCAGTGACTGGATGATTCCAGCCTTTCAATAAACAATTATATCCACAAATTATATGTTCCTATCCCTGTTGTAATCTCATGCCAATTTTATTTAAACCAGTCTGCTCCACAAATCATCACTCATCCAACACTTATTTTTCTTACTGGACTGTAGCCAAACATCAAAAAGGCAGGAGTGTGCTCTCATGAATAAAACAAGATTACTGGATTCCTATGTAGAGAGAGATCAAGAAAGAAAGAGGGAGGGTAGAGTTCCCAGGAGTGCAGAAGTTAAACCTGCCTCCTTTTTTTCTCCTTCTTCCTCTCCCTCTCGCCAGCTCAGGCCTTATAGGGTATTCTCCAGGGACAAAGTTGCTGAGGAGACCAAGTCACTACAGAAGTAGTGTGTGTCTGTGTATGTGTACAGTATGTTTACGTTCTTGTATCCTATGTGGCAGTCTGATAGAGGCTGGAGGAAAAGGGCCACAAGAGGAGTTGTTGTGGCAATTATGAAGTCGTTCTAAAGACTGACCGTTAACACACACACACACACACACACAATTTCACACTGATGTTACATAATGAGAATCAGTCTGAAGCAGACAGAGCAAATGAGTGTGAGTGAGCATGAATGTTCCCTGTAGATCACGCTCAGCTGATGTGAGAAATGTGTGAAAGAGGAGCAGGAATGGGCAAATAGAGCCATGGGAATAAGGGCATGGGAAAAATAGGAGAAGGAGGGAAATCAGCTTTACATCAGTCAATTGGGAATTTACAGGAAAAGTTTTTTTTATTTTATAGTTTTTTTTGTCATTATTTCTAACAGTTATAATAATATGTTACTAATAAAGTTAATTACTGAGATATGGAGATGCACGAACAGTTCCATCCTTTTGCTGGAAGGAACAAGAGCGCTCAGAGAAATGTGCTAAGGGTGTAAATTTGGCCGTATTATCGCAACCAATATTAGAGATGAATTCCAAAGTGAATGCACCCAGTTTGTCTTTGTTGTACAGGAAAACTGCATCTTCACATAACCACAGCAGGTACACTGAATTAAAGTTGAACCGGGAAGTGGACTGGACATTTTGGACTGGTTGCTGCATCCGCAGATCTCAGCAATTAAGTTAGGTTGATGTCAAAAATTTATCATAACCAATAGGAATAATGGACAAATCTATAGACATATGACCCAGATAATAAGAAGATAGTTTTCTTTTGAGGTATGAGATAAAGTTATAATTAAGAGTGAAAAATGAAGTGCACCGTAAAAAATGCTAGGCATTAGAGCATGATGAATATGGATAACAATATAAATATCAACCTTTGACTATAGAGTACACATATCTATTGCTCTGATAGCTCACTAAGATTTGTGTGTGTATGTGTCTGTGTGTTTGTGTGTATCATACCTCCTCCATGGCACTGATGAGGTTCTGAGTTGATTTACTGATGTCACCCCCTACAGTGGTGGGTCCCCCTCCCTGGTAAGTAGTGTCTGGACTGTCGTGGCCACTCATCTCCACTGTGTAACTGGCTTTAGTCGGCCAACAGAGCTGGTTGTGCATGACAAAATACACTGCGAAAGCATACAAGCCCTGTAAAAATAGAGAGAGAGAGAGAGAGAGAGAGAGAGAGAGAAAGAGAGAGAGGCGGGGGGTTTCAGGATGAACAAACATGCATCTCCATTCTCCTTTATCTTTTGCAGAGCTCTTCATCACCATATAGAATCAATCTTAAGCTTGTGTCAGACATTGAATTTGTAATCACTGGTTTCATGAAGCTTCTGTGACACTGACATGTTTCATGGCTGCTTGTAATACTGGCAATTGAAGGAATTAAGTATATCCTTATATTATATACTCATAGTATAGTTCAGTGTACAGATTCAAAGGTTTGAAATACAAAGGAATAGTGTTTCAAACTGCAAAAAACATAAGTGAAAATTATAGTATAGGTTTTGTTATCATTAAATATTTAATGATAAATAGAATGAAAATCCTTGCACATCATTATCAGCAGCGTCATCTGCATCAAGCATCATTTATGGAGAATGACATTATCTGTGGGTCATGACATCATTGGCACCCTGGTACTTTTGCGTTCTCTGCACTGCTGTCATTACCAAATCCTGTTGACCAGTGGCACCGAGCTGCGAATTACCACAAAACACCGGCGTGTCGAATACCGCAGGGCCCTCCTGTATTTCACAACACCTATCACCGAGCGATGACGGCAGCCGCAGACAGAGATGGAACGCACAGGGGCGGCAGGCCACCAATGTGTGAATGTGTGTGCATACAGGTGCATGTTCCTTCTCTATATACACAAGGCTTTCTGCACACGGAAACACTTTCACATTTAAAATAAAGACAGCGTGGAATGTGGTTCTGTCAAAGTATATGTGACAACGCATTTAAAAGACAAAACTAGACATGCAGAAGCAAAAATAACAAATTGGTAACAAATTTCCAGTTGGTTGATTGCCCAAACTGTCGTAAATATTTCACAAGGCAACATGCAGCCTTAGCTGAACGTTGAAACTAAAACGCTGCATTGTAACAAACCACAGGCATGTTTCTGCATGCAGCAAAGCAATCATCATTATCTATGTACTTGTGGGATAGTGACAGAAAGGAGGTCATAAACAGTGCTGGTGGTTGCAATCAACATTATGGGAAAGCCAATAGGGAACATAACTGGAAACTGTGTGTTTATGGGTGTGCTTTAAAACAGGAACATCCAGATTGTGAGGAGATAAAACAACAACCTGAAAGTAGATAACACATGGAACACCTCACAGGCCTGACCTGACCTTTCTGAAAGACAAAGTGTGAGTGCCACACATTTACATACATGCATTTGAGGACAGGTAAGTATGGTTGAGCCTTTATATAAGGAATATATACCATGTTACTTAATGAATGGGACACTTCAAGATTAGGAGCTTGGTTTAGTGGTGTGTTGGGTGATTTGTAAAGTTGGGACTTTTTATTTGCATTTTCTTCTGAAGAGGATAAAATGAAAGTTCATTTGTGTGAGCACTTAAAAGACTGAACAAAAGTGAAAGGGTGTGTCTATGTGCTATCTATGACCATCATAGCAGTGCTGTGGGTGATTAGTGCTGATCATTAGTAGCCTGAGGAACAGGCTTTACTACCATAGGCCTGTTATGTAAGTGTTCCCTGATCAGTGGAGAGGCCATATCTTTACGAGATGGAAAGCGCAGACCTAAGGAGAGCTCAGAGGACAGGAAAGGTGGAAGGTAGAGAGGGAGCAAAGCTGGGGTCAAGAGAGACAAACGAGGGATAGAAGAGAGAGCAAAAGAGGCGGGAGGGGGGTGTAATTCTTGTTTTTGACTGAATAATTGATGCAATATTTCCTTCAAACTTTTCTGCTGCTCATAATAAGCAACAGCTCTCTTTCCCACGAATCCTAATTCTTTGAAGGCTTCACACAGCTGATAGCGTGAGTGTGGATACGCGTGGGCTCCGGTCTTCTTCCCCATAATAACACACAGATATCCTGCATCCTATTTTTAGGCAAGTACAAAGGTTGAACAAGGACGAGGGGGTGGAATTGCATTTTAATGGCGCATGGTGCTGCTTCATGGCTATGGATGTTTCTGACTGTGATGACACAATGAGGTAGGGTTTCCCGGCAGCAGGGCCGCCACGGGAGGAGATAATAAGGGTAAGGGGTGTCGTGATTTGATTACTGTCTCCTGGTTCAGCCTGATGTGGCACAGATGTTGATCCAGACCAACCATGTTGCTACATCGGAAGATGAAGGGAGAATGGAGAGAAAGGGAAAAGAAAATAGTGATCTTTGCTTTGAAATAGTCTTATTTTCGTCAATATGGGTGCAAATATGAACACATTCACAGTTTGTTCCTATTGAATTTTCTGCTGAAGGCTAAAGGTTGCTTTCACCACTCAATACGAAAAAGTAATATCTGCCCTGCATTATAAACAGAGTTATCCACAGCTGTAACATCTAAAGCTGTTTAATAGTGTTTAATAATCAGTTGTTGGGAGGTGTGCCACACAACCACAACAGCTACCAGGGTGAAGATGGAAAATTCTCCTAATGGAAAACAACAACTCTGTTATTCTTTGCAGTACAGACCTACAGTATAATAGTATGCAACCTTAAAGCAGTGGACCAAAGGGGCTAAATAAAGAATAACAGTAGGAATAGGTTATGTGGAATTTTATTCTGGACAATATATTAAGTATTTTTTCTTTTGTCTGTAAATTTGAACTTTTCCACACTGTGTGCAGAAGTAGATGTACAAAATTTGTTCAATTTTTCAACTTTTGCATCTGTTATAAATCAAGGCAAACAGAAGGTGTGTTAAAACTTTCATTCAATGTCTAATGGAAGTCTCGCAATAGCACAGCATAGTCTGCCTTTATAGCTAAATAAATCATTTCCTCCCACTATAAAACTTCCTGTCCCTTATATGAACATGTACACACACAAATCTAACTGCAACCATGTGTGGTAAATGGCACCAGCATCTCTATCGAAACTGAGTCTGTTTCAAAACAGACTTTTGTAAAAAGTAGGTCAAATGAGTTTGTTTACTGCTAGTCAATGTCCGTGGACTTTGGCTTTGGAGCTCTCTACCTGTCTGTTCCACTCGGTTGAATTCTTTTTCATTGCAGATGCAGACTGAACCCCAAAGGCTCCGAGCTTGCAATATGGGAACAAGGACTGAAAATCAATTGCCAATTCTTTTTAAAAATCTTTTTTTTTTTCTTAGAGAAGTCAGAGTTTGAAAAGGGTCAACTTTTCACCAGAATGTATCTTCTCTTCCTGAAGCAAAGAGGAAACTGGACAAAAGTAATGTGTGTACATGCATGGCTGTATGTCAGTGATATTTGTATAAAAGGAGACAATGGAAGATAATAAGGGCAGCACAAAAGACTGCCATGTTGCTATGGAACTGAGGAAGAACTTTCACCTCAGTCACGAGAAAGGTGAAGTTGGTCCTCAAAAAGCTGATATCTATCAAGTCTAGGAATGTAACACAACCATTCTCTGACATCACTTCTCTTCATCAGTCACTCTGCCAATAGAAGAAGTTTACTTTGGTGCAACACTGTTGTCTTTGGCATGTGGATGCCACATATCACTCCGGGTTACCACAGACCTCTTATGGCACACTTTACAGGCAGATGATGTCTGTAAGCCGATGACAGGGGAGACCACAAACATTTATAGGCCAGACAATGAAGCGTCTTTTGTACCAATGAGATTAGACCTGGGTGGACACGTTGTGCCTCATCCATCTGGGGGAAGATATTTGGTGTAAGGGTTATCATCCTCTTCATCGTCAAAGATAACTTGGGGCACAGTCAGAATAATAGGGGGGCAAATATGCCTTTGCACACTAAAGCACAGTACAGATTGCCTTGTGTGAGTGCACCCTAAAGGCAGGGAGCAGCAAGAGAGAGAGCCACAAACACAGAGACAACAAACAGAGTAATACACAAACGGGCAGGGGAGACAGAGTGAGATGGCAGTTAGAGGCTTCATTGAGATAGAACACAGTGATAACCCCTCTTTCCACTCCTGAGGTGCTCTTGCTCTGCCTTCCAACACTTCAAAAGCAGGCCTTCAAAGTGGGATGAAGTAACCTGAACGTCTCGATGTTATTAATGCACCCTCAAATCCCCACATTTTCTTCAGGCGTAGTGTGCACAGTTCATAGCCGAGATTCAGAATGGAAGTATTTGGCTGGGAGGAAACTTTTGAGATTTAAGAGAGAGCTACGGGAGCTTTATAACAAAATAAAAGGGTGAAGTTTTAATGATGCCGTCAGGGGAATGCCCTGCAAACAAACTCCAGCACATTCCAGGCTTTGAGGTGCACATCAAAACATTTTAGTTTCGAATCATAACTCTGCATTAGCAAAGCTGACAGCTACATTTGATGTTGATGGCAGACTAATGAAGGGATTAATGATGATGATGAACAGCAAATCAGGTCATTATCATATCAATATATATAGTATACCAATATCAATCATACCTTATTGGTATAGTGTATAATCAAGACAAAAAACTTGCAATACATGTCAGGAGATGCTGCTGCTGATAAGTTTGTCAGAAAAAATATATAAATACACATGTTAGTAGGCCAACAAGCATGCATTCAAACAAATAGATAAATAAACCAACATGCTCACCAGCAGGCAGTTGAAGATGACGTAGAGGATGAGCATCCACAGGGACCTGTAGCCCATATGGAGTCCTGCCCACAGCCAGACCAGAGAGATGAGCAGGAACAGGTAGAGGACCAGTGGCACCTCTGAAGCACAAGAGAGGCATACAAAAAGAAAATGATATAAAGTATAAACAAGTATACAACTACAACTGTAAATATGATGCATAACAGATTTTAATTCATTTTATGATTGTCGTCAAATCCATGATGAGATTTTAACTTAGGTGAATACATTTAATACCCAAGATTAATTAAAGCCTTTTAAAGCCTGCTGTATATATCTCATGGTTGTACACAGAGGACACATTAGACTTACTGCAGCCTTATGAGCTGCACAGCTCTAATCAACTTCAGTGAGCCCACATGGATGCCTCTTGTGGACCCTGAAGCCCAAACCAAACACGCATATATAAACATGCACTTAAGGCAGAATTCACATTTCCTCCACTCAGGACTTCCTCCAATGAGTCTTTGCATTGCGACTAATGCAGTTTGTAGTACATAAGAAGTAGCAAGTGTGAAAAATCATTTTACAATAGTAAATAGCAGAGAAAACACACGTTTAGTCACATTTGTATGTTTGTGTATAACGTGCAGTAAAACGGCAAATGGATGGAAATAATCACTCAGACCTACTGACATAACTTGACTGTATATAACTGTGGCTGGCATTCATCACTGAGAGTTCAAACATCCTAAACAAGACCAATACAAATGTCATGACTAATGGTTTTAAGCGACAACAGGTAAAACTCTGGTTCAATTTTGAAGGAACTACAAACAAACCTCGAGAGTCATGCTTTATCCAGTTGTGACATACCTTGTGGCAAGTCATCAATGAGCCACACTTCACCTCTCTAGTGAATGAGACTATATATGATAGTTGTTACAGTCATATCCAATGTAAGTTGTCAATCAAGGTGTTGAGCACAGTTATTATCTTATCAGATGACACCTCTGTAGAGAATTTGACCTTCGCTAATTAGTTACAACACCGACAAGTGGCTGCTCTGCAAAGCTGAAAGCAACAGCTGTCCAGTCCGAGGAACGGGCTGTCAGGCTTGGCCAGAGGGACCACTGTCTAGGACTGGGGGGGGTGGGGAGGCTATCTAAGACAGTGAATGGAGGTAAGGCAGCATTAACATGTATTAACATGCTAATGCTGATAAGGAGTTCAACAGGCTCTTAGGTTAAGACAGTGTTTGCAGTGAACTGGCAGGCCAGTGGAGCCGCAATACCTATTTTAGCCTTAAAATATAAGGATGAAACAGTGTATAAAGTTTTATATATAGTTATACTATATAGATAGGGGGATTGAATGTCTTCAAAAGCTTATTTCTAGAATGTACACTGCCATTCAAAAGTGTGGGGACACAAATTTCCTTATCTTGAAAGAAAATCACTGCTTTTTTCAATGAAGATGACTTTAAACTAATCAAAAGTACACTATAAACATTAATAATATGATAAATGACTATTCTAGCTGCAAATGTCTCGTTTTTGGTGTAATATATATAGGCTTTATATATAGGTGTATAAAGGCCCATTTCCAGCAACTATCACTCAAGTGTGTTTTTTCATGGAAAACACAAAATTGTCTGTGACCCCAAACCTTTGAAAGGTAAGGTATTTATTGTTAGTTTTTGCGTTTATTCTTTTTTATAACAATATTTTCGTTTCTTTTGTAATTCACTGTAAAATATCTAAAGTTTAATGCATTAATGACATTCTAAAATATGTGTAGGCCTACTTTGAAATAAATCTTAACCCTGAGCTGCCACAAAACTAGCAGCAGTACTTGAGATTTGAAGACTTGATTCACTTCTTGAAAGTATTTTTGCTCTGCTCAGCTTTGGGCATAACATATCTTTTGTATTTGTAGATCAGTCAAGTGTTTCTAAGTGTTTTGATAAGACCAGGCCACTAAGAACTGTGCCAATGTGAACCCACTGTCAGGGCTAATACTCAGCTTTCGGTCATGTAGAATATCACGTTCACAGGCTGCGGTGAATACTGGGCTCCGGACTAGCGGTGAATTTATATCCCTGATGTCCCTTCATGATGTGAGAGATCAACCTGAGTCTCACATTGAAGCAGAGACTGAAGAAGGGCCACCGAGGCATCCTTACACCTCAATCAGTTCACGGTGTTCCTCACAGCTTGAAAAATCACTCCATCCTCGTTTATTGGAACAGCTAATTAGAGGACAAACAAAATGAGCACTGCCAATCAGGAGTGGACTGACTCAACTGGCAAAATGAGTCATCACACCAGTGAGAGGGAGAGAGTGTGGGAGGCCTGGTAAATAAAACAGCTTATGAATATCAGGCATGTATTCTTTAGGAAATAATGAATCTGTTCAATTTCTTCACCAAGGGAGGAATAGATTTCTTCCCAACCCCTCGCTGTGCTGTTACAGCAATAAAAGTCAAATTTAAACATTTTCATCATAATATTAAACACAGCCATGTAAGCAAAATTACAACCACTGTGGTGATTAAATATTATCAAAACATTATATTCCGTATGATGTTGTTAATGGCCATCTTCATCAAATTAGAGGCTTGCATCTTTTTTATTTGTTAGCATTAGCCTTCATCATAATAAACTGAGCAGCTGATAAGAAAGAAGAAGGAATGAAATAGGGAGTGAGAATTAGGAATGTAAAAATGAGCCCAGGAATAATGAGCAATAATGAGTTTTAGATATGCATTTGAATTATGGTGGATTTTTCTGTGTGTGCATGTGTGATGGGATGTAGAGGGACTGAATATTCAGCTGCATGTTTCCATTACAGATAATCCCGTGTGGCTCAGAACACGATGTATCATTGAGAACATTCATTCATGCTCCATTTTGTCGTTTAACATGACCAAACTCAAATGTACCACAGGTGGGTTTAAATGTTGATTTTAAACTGACCTACATTCAAAATTTTGCTGATGAGTCACTCAAACTGAAGTGTGCTGGCTGTTGTTATGTAGGACAGATTGTGCAGTTCACTTCACAAGTAGGATGGAAACACAGGGCACAGGGCCCAAGTTTGCATGAAAAGCCCTCACGTAGGTGTTACATCCACCACCCTGTCAGCTTTGCACCAAGTTCTGCTCCTTATCTCAATTCAACTTTCCTTTGGTTCTCACTTTATTAACGCCGTCATCTCTTTTCCATGCCTCTCCCTTCTCTTCGAGACCTTTTTCCTTATAAGTCTTTATTCGCGCATTGTTTTCCACTGCTTCAGCATTACGATTTCACGCCCCGTCTCCTCATGCCTTATACCCATTCTATCTCACTTCGGTGTATGTTCTCAGAGTCCATAAATCTGCCTAATAAGCCATTTCATCTGTTGCTTTATCGGTCTTCTCAAACTTCCTACTATTTCCAGTTAGAGCAGCATAGACTTTTCCTATCGCTCTTTCTTCTTTCTTGTGCGTTTTTTCTCCATCTCCTCCTCCCTGGTATTATTTTTCCAACCATGTAAGCACATTCCAGTCTGTGGACAGGGCAGCGCTCCCACAGTAAGAGCTGGCTCCTAGAAGCAAAAGGAGATGGACTGCAAAATGCTGACGGACTGACTGGCTTCGAACCACTACAAAGAAGCAGAAAGAAGCCGAGCGGGCAAAAGTTTTCACTAGTTATGTGTGTGCGGTTACATTTGTGTGAGCATGCATGACTGCATCTTCAACTCTCTTCCAGATACTGAGGCCAATAATGATGTCAGGGCCATCTTTCTGACTGGCAGATCTGAAGTAAACAAACACAAACAACACCCCAGTGGTGCAACTTTTGCACTCAACTATTTCTATGGATTTTCTCTTGACAGGAGGGAGCAGCTTTCCTCCACAGGCAGACAGCTTACATTTGATCAGAGTGGGTTTCTGGTGGGAGAAGACAAACTGAGAAGCGAGCGCTGGTTCAACAAAAACAGCCGGGCTGAATCTAAAGATGGTGCTGATGTTACTGTCATAGAGGTCAGCAGCTGAAATAACAACCAGCTGTAATAATCATGTGCTGAGGATGCAAAAACATACAAGTCATGTGAGTATGAATCAACATGAGTAATTGTAATCATTGCTTATTTGTTGTCAATATCTCATTAAGAGTAAAAACACAATTAAAATACTGACAAACTGACCTCTACGTCATCATTTATATTTTCAATATAAACAATAATTAAAATAAAAAATAAAAAGTAATAATAATAATAAAAAAAACATATATAGTGTGGAATTTTGTAACTAATATTAGTTCTATCTAGAAACCAGAAAACAGAAAGCTTAGGTCTTGAATTACAAACCTTGAGATTAGAACAGAACACACAGGCATAGTTAAGCTTTACTGTTAGCTTTACCGGTAGCAGCAGTAATACATCTATTAAACCAGATATGGGAAAATTAACTCAGTCCAAAACCAGTTATCATAAATGTTTTCTTTTTAAGGCAACTGATAATGCAGCTGTGAGAGCACAATATAAAATGTGTCTGACATCCGGCACTGCCTCAAACACGCTAAAAACATAATGCAGCTTGTGTTGCTTTTTGGCTGTCAAGTATTACATGAGACATGGTGGCAGAGTTCCAATCTTTGCTGAGGTTCAGGTACATGTCGGTACTGTAGGTCAACAAATGTGCAGGCACGCACTGGCACACATGCTTGATTTCACTGACGTCAAAAGTTCTGCGATATCTCACACGGCTCTGTGAGTTTTACATGTGGGCTTCGTGCACATACACACACACACACACATATGCATGCACACATAAACGCGCACACACACACACACACGAGCCCTCATCTTATCTCATCACATATTTGTTGTAGTAAGTGTGTGATGTGAAAATGTTGGCGACCTACACTGTATCTATGAGATTGAAATACCAGTCCTAATTAAAAATGTCTTCATGTTGTGTCTGTGTTTTTGAAATCTTCTCTGACTCGCATTGCAGATACATTAGTAAATCCAGTGAACGCAGACTTTGTTTCCCCTCACATTTTATTTCTTTTCTTGACATGTTGAGACAAAGCCAATTTTGATATATGCATGGAGTCATACACTGTGTACTTTGCAGCAATAAAGAACATTTAATGTATGCATGCTGTATTCATGGTTTTATATGTGCACGCACGTGCATGCTTGTACTGTGTTAGTCTTTGTCTAGAAGAATACAGCTTCAACAAACACTGATCCTTATATATATATATATATATATATATATATATATATATATATATATATATATATATATATATAGCAAGACTTGATGTCTAATTGTCTGTTTTTGCATGAATTAGAATTTCCATTCACATGCAGCTTTTTCACATTGACACACACACTCTCTCACTGCTGCTGCTTTGAATAGTGTGTGCCGTGCCTACCTCTTCCCTTATTTGTGCTCTCATTCTCTCCCAGAGTAAACACAGTGTTTTAGAAGCAGCTGAAACCTTGTTTGCTGTGTTGACTGCTTCTTCTCTGCTTTCCTCATTCAACATAAATCAAAGTATCCCATTCCTATTCTCCTCATTCCTCATCTCAGCCCAAACCCATCTCACCTATGCCTGATTTCTGCCTCTCTTTTTTCCTGCATATCCCTTTGTTCTTCATCCTGTCCCTCAAAGTAAAAGGGTCATGTTAGGTAATGATTCTTAAAGGATAAGAATTTTCTCAGCCTGGTTTGTATAAGAGAAAGCATTGCTCTCTTGGTAAGTAATGCACACTTACTTTATTTGCAGCTCAACTAAGAACTATTTTGGTTTTCTACCCTACTTCAGAGGCCACACACACCGTGTAGGGCACACTGCTCGCCAACTAAAAAAAGTGTCAAAAATTCAGGCTTTCTTTTGTCACTGCTCTGGATGACCTGTACTCAGCAAAACAAGCTTAGGCCATGACATTGTGAGACTAAAGTGGTTTGGCAAGGATTTCTATGTGTGGGACAGAATGATTGACTGCACTGAATGATTTCAACTGATTCATACAAACCGTAACTCTCAGCAAAGAGGAATGTAGCATAAAAAATCAACTTGGTTGTGTGCACGCTATAGTACTTACTGTCTTACTACAATGCATTTAGTGCATCCATTGCTTGAACTTGAAATATGCAATTAAGATTAGATGTGGTAGAGGATCTCTTAGGTACACACAGACATAGCCTGGAGCAAAACAGGGGCAGAAACTTTTAGCCAAAAATAGAGGTGGATGCAGCCCAGTTCCTGAGGGCATCCTGGCAGCAGATTGTGTGTTTGTGGTGTTTGTGCATGTGCGTGTGCGTGAGAGAGATACAAAGTGAGATTGTGAGATTGCACACGTAGGCACTTTTATCTGGGATTGTTATCCCTTTTTTTGTGCCCTTTGCCTCCTGAAGTGCAACATGTAATTGCTACATTCTCAGAATCATGCCCATGCATAAATTCCTAGGTGTGTTTTGCAATTATGTGCATATTTGCTGGTTCGTTGGGTACCTGTGCTGTTGGTGCGTCCACGATAAACGTCATCATAGGCCTTCCACTGCTGAGTGACCTGGTAGGCGTGGATGAATACGACCAGCACTGCAACCAGACAGATGAGAGGCACCAGCACTGCTGTGCACAGGGCTGCATAGATGTTAGGGATAAAGCACCTAGAGTAGGGACAAAGAGAAAAAAATTAGTGATTTGTTTAGTCTTATGTAGAAAAGATTGGAATAAAGAGAAAAAAAGAAGAGGAAAGGGAGGGCAGGAGAAGGGGGAAATCAAGCTAAAAAGCATGATGTAAAGAGTGTGCCCAGCTCAAGGGTAAGCTCCAAAAAACATAAATGCATTACATGCCTTTATTGTTCTATATTTACTCCAGTTAAAACCTTGTTTCCTCTAGTTTCACAAGAAGGATCTGCTTGGTGAGACCTCTGAGCCTGCCTAAGACTAAGAGCATTCTTGCTCAACAGCAGCCTTTGCCTTCAGCAGCAAAATAAGCATGTTTTTTTTTTTTAAATCTTCTCAACATGCAGGTCCCCCTGCAGCTACAGCAGGATAATATCTAAGGCCAAAGACGCTTAAAAGTGTTTTCCTATTTTAAGGATGAAAGAACATTTGCAAGAACAAACAACAAGCTAATATGTCTGCTTTGTAAAGGAGATGAATGTGGACTGGTTATGTGAGTTCAACATTTAAAGCTCATTGGAGACTTTTATTTCAGGCTTGATACAAAAGGTCAAAAGGAAGCTCAACCTGCTGGCAAAAAGTGACATTTATTTAAGCTTCTGATGAAGCTATTTTTTTTTCTTTATATGACTCAGTGCTGTGTTGGTTTCTTCTTTTTTTTGGTGTGTGCCAGTATGTTTTCTTGTTTTTCTGGGAAATCTCAGGAGTCCTTTCCCAGCTTCTGTTCAGTCAGACACATTTTTTTCTTCATTTAAGAAAACTGAGCAAAATATTTGTCTCTGGGAAAATCAACATCCTCAAATAAACTGTAACGGCCAAACAACTATCAAAACACTCATGTGACTTTGTCTTTTTCACAAGAGAAGCCCAGCCCCTGGTTTGGTGGGAGTGCAAGATGTCAAAGGCTTGAGTAATCATAGAGAAATAATTGGCACAACGCTAACCACAACATGACAAGAGGTATGCCAAATAAAACATTGCATCACACCGTCCCAGCAAGACAAGCCAGACTATGAGAGTGTAAACACACTGTAATATAGATATTTGTACTGTTGTGGCCTTGAAGGATAAGATCTTACTGTACTGAAGGTCTCACAAGAAAGTGAAATCCCAGGGATTCCTGCAGTGGATGAATAAAAAAACATCAACAAGAGGTCTATTTTCCTGATTTCAGGTTGGCTGGTCAGAGCACAAATGAAGTGAACAATATTCGCAAGTTTGTCAGTAAGTAGTAAAATACAACTGAAATTATCTTGTACTTATTTATACTTATTATTTAAATCTAATCAAAATTATGGTTATGAGGTGTACCTCATTAGAGAAATGGTCATTTATCAAGAGCGGTTCTAAAAAATTATCAATTTATTCTGTGATGTGTCTGGCTTATCTACAGTTGAGTCTAAAGATGCAATTAATTTAAGGGGCACCGCAGTGTGTCCCACACTAAAACATAAATGAGGACTAACCCACCAAGCAATAACAGGATGTTCTGACCACAAAAACTGAGACCTAGCTCAATAAAGAAAAACCTTTAGTACTGTGGAAGTACCTTCTATATAGAAGACAGGGTACCAGCACTAAAGGCACGACAGTTAAAAAATTATGGAAAAAAAGTGTCATTAAATAGTGCCCTTCCCTATTCTGTTTTCATATCTCTAATCTTCTTTCTACATGTAGTATCAAGTACTATAAAAGGTGTGTCACTGATGAAAAACAAAAAGGTTTTACAACAATACAATATGATACGACACCGCCTACTGACGCACGGTCTGAGCTTGACACCTGTTTGTGTGCAGGGTGAAACTAAGACAACTTGAACTTAGAGACAGAGAGAGAGAGAGAGAGAGAGAGAGAGAGAGACAGAGAGAGAGAGAGAGAGGGAGTCAAAAGCTGCCTCATTACCTCAGAAAGGAAGGTAAGCTTCCCAGGAAACTGAATACCCCTCGGTATCCTTGAATCCTACATGTATACGCTCTCTGTCTCACACGCACCCACCCACAGGAAGCAGGCATACACACTCGATCCCAAGGATAACAGACACACCTAGGACCAGTGGCTAATTTTAGATGTGATTTAAGGGTTTCTAACTTCATCAGTGTTTGACTTCGCCCATCATTCACGCACATGAAAGGCGGCCACTCAAAAGAAATACACACGTCGCAATGTAAAAAACTGACTTCACACACACTATATAGACACCTACCCACAATAAATAATGGTCTCTAAGGGCTATATTTCTGTTTTTTTCAAAGTGACCTCATTTGTAGTTTAGTCAGAATCAGGTGACAGAATCACACACACACACACACACACACACACACAGGTTTATTTCAGGACCCACCTCTAATGTAAAGACTTGCTATGTTGCTATGTGGGGTGATGCAGGCAAACACTGAAACTCATTCATTTATTCATTCAGCTTATGGGGCCTCTACCGCCTTACATGATGTCACTGGCTTGGGTGTTTTCTGTTTACTCTACTCTGGTGTGTATGGGGAATTTACCTAAACCTTAAAAAAGAAACTGAGGTCACTATGACTGACTCTAAAAAAAACCTAAAAAAATATAGTTATAAAAACAGATTACGTTGCCGTCTATTACACCTTTATTTTAAACACTTAAAAACACACCTTATACATATTTGTATGCACTTACACATCCCCTTGCACCAGTCCATACACGGTGTGTATGGTCCACCCGAAGCCTCCGAGTAAGACGATGACAAGGACGATGATGACTAGAGCAGGAAGTCCCCAGCCTAACAGGAAGTACAGCAGGTATCGACGCTCTGTGTGCTCATCATTCATCACCAGCACTTGCCAGAAATTCACTGCCTGTGGACACAGAGAAAACAACTGGTGTACAGTACTGAACCGAAAAAAACAGCAAGGCAACATGCGGTACATTCCCGTAACCCTATAGCAACGTTTTACATGTATCGGAAAAATATCTCCACTTTATGAGATTCTTCCATCTTTCTATTCTTGTGAGAACATTTGAGCCACATAGTTACTGGAGTGTGAAAAACAGACACACACGCACTTTGCATCACACCCATAATAGCTGTGTTTGCTTTGTAATCTAGCAGGCTTTGATATTCTCATCCGTCAGATACACTGAGCCCTTCGTTGTTACATAAGAGGCTTTTCTGAACACCTGTTGGTTACAACACAGACACAAACATCCCTATTTTGAAAGTGCTAAAACGGTCGTAGTGCCAAATTGCAACTGTATTGCTAACTAATTGCTAGTTTCCACCAGCGCAAGTATCAATATCACACATAGTGCCAACACTGTGTAAATAGCAAATGCTGTTGCACCGTTTCTTACAACAGTTGGTATATTGCAGGCGTGGTCTGATGCAATAAATGCAGCTTTTAAAGAGGATAAAATCAATTTAAAGTAATAAGGACAAAGGACAAAAGATATTAGGTTAAAGCAATTGAAGTTCCTTCTTATGTTCAGAGTGATAAACTTTTATGCAACAGCTCAATTGCTACAACAAGATGCTACGGCAGATGATTGACTGGGATTGTCAATCTGTTTAAGAACACTTAAGCAAGACATTTCCACAGAGGGCACTGTGATGCAACTAATGACAGGAGGTTAATGGATGTTGACCTTTCCCTCAGAGAAGCTCACCATAACCATAACCACTACTGACAGAGCAAAAAGTGCAAACACACACAGACACACATATGCAGCATACAAAACCACATTACAGTTATGTAACAGCTTGTCAGTCAGATTCAAGAACAGCCTTTCCTCTCCTGTGAGCAGACTGGAGCCACCGAGTTATGATAAATGGATTATTGGTAACTTTGTGCTGAACTTTTGCCTCTGCAGCAGCTGCTTCCCTCACTGACCGTTGCTGTTATTGCAGTTATAAGAACAAGGTGATGTGTTGCCAGGTCAGAGTACAGATCGATAAGTAAGCCCGATGACTGGTTAAGCTTTAGTCTTTCTAGTAATTTAAAAAGCCAGTATACCCCAAAAGCATATTTTCTTTATTTATATAGTGATATCAAGCCATGCAGATGATTTTGTTTGTCAGATTTCAACATGGACTTTTGATATTGATTTCTTTGTACAGAAACAATGTCTTAGTTATTACAAAGTTTTCATTTGAACTACTTTCTGTTAAGTGAAGTTAATTTTATTTGACATAGATACATCACAATAGCATGAAACCTGCCATATACAATTAAGTACAGGGCCCAGATGGAGAAGAGCAAAGGGCCAAGTTAATTAGAATATAATACATTAATAAAGTTTTAAAAATGCTCCCATGAAAACGGTGGATGCTTCAGATTGTAGAAGGGGAGCAGCAGAATTCCAAGAGAGAGAATCTCAAAAACGCTATATGCATGGACGTATCAGTATTTGTTTAGGAGCAATCGTTCAACATCAGTAGCAATGATGGAATTTGTACAAAATTCTGCAACAGTTGTAGAGCAGTTTGGAGTAAGTGATACAATTGATCACTCTAAAGAAATGTGAACGGTATGGCGTAAGAGGTATAACACAACTTTGGTTAAGAAGTTACTTAAATAATAGGTTTCAATATGTGAGCATTGATGATATTAAATCCCATCTTAAATATGTAACCTGTGGAGTTTCACAAGGCTCAGTGTTGGGACCAAAGGATTTATACTTTATATAAATTATATTTGTACAATAAGTGATACCTAAGTTTTCTGGATTAAAAACAGATGAAGTTTGTTGAAGCCTCATATAAAACATGTAAACCAGATATTATCTAAGTCTATTTCTATTCTTTACAAAACAAGAGATTTACTGAATAAGAACTGCATTCAGGTGCTGTTCTTTTCATTCGTGATGCCTTATATGATACACTGTCCTGAAATTTGGATAAATGCATATAAAACAAACTTAGATCCAACAATTAAACTGCAGAAAAAAGCTATTAGGATAATAAAGTTGGATACTGTGATTCCACAAATCAGCTTATTCTTACAACTTAAAATTTAAAAACATTATTGGACATTGTATATTTAAAAACATTAGAAATCATGTTTTGAGTGGAAAATAAGACAATTCCAATTTGTATTCAACAAATGTGTAATCTATAGCAGGGGATTTATAACTTAAGGGGGTCGGTAGTGTTTGAAACTCACAAAGTACAGATGTGTGTCAGTTCTGGGGGTAAAATTATAGAATGGAGTAAACAGGGAAATAGAGACGTGTAAATCTCTGTTTTTAAGAAGACTTTAAAATTATCAAAGGTTACAATGACATTTTATTGGTTTTATTGATTTAGTGATTTTTAGTTTAAGCAGTTTAGTTTTATAACAAGGTACTGTTTAATTGTGAATTATTCCTCTCATGGTAAAAGACTGGCAAAAATAAACCTGGGGGCTTCAGCCTATTCCTTTTTCAGTTGCTGTCTGATAAATTCTGTTGTACAAAGAAATAAAATAAATATAGCATTCACTCATTCATTCAAAGTATAGATGTACATAATTAAAAGGAAGAAGTATTTTGTAATTTAGGTGAATTGACCCTTAAACTGTAATCGAAGCAGATAAACAGTCAGGAAGCTCAACACCTCTGTGCCTGAGTGACTAATGACCACTTATCAATCAATTACTATATCTACAAACACATAATTAGCAGCAGTGGCAGGTGAAACTGGCAAACTAGCTGACTGTCTAGCTAACTATAACACAGTGAAACAGGGTAGAAATATAATAACGTGCTGCTACTCTGCAGGTTTCTCTTGACACTAACTGTGTTATGTATGCAGCTGGATGGCGATGGTGAGCCTCTGCAGTCAAGAAAAAAAATGGTCTGCATAGTGATTTAATTATTGTCTATTTTCTGGCATTATGTCAGTGCATATTCCCCTGACTATTGGATGTGCACATCCACATCACCTCCTCCCCACCACACACACATACACACACTGCAGTTATTGATTTAAGTCTTCTTCATGGTCCGAGATGGGTTGCTGGCGCCCACTCATATCAGCCATTTAGCAAAAGGCAGCTACCTGATAGGAGGGAAAAATGAGCGTTGAGACATCACTGGGGTCGATATGGAGAGGCCAGTGTAGACAAAGGAGTTTTAGTGCCACACATCACTGAAAGCCACAGTGGCAGCAAGATTGTCATTTAGCTACTATAGTTAGTGACAGTAAAGAAATTAGCCTATATTCTCGCTTACATTATTTTGAGACATTATAATGATAAAATGCTTTTTCAACATTAAAACATGCATGAGTATAATTAAGTAATTTTTGTTCCCTTCACAAAAAAAAAAAGAATTGCTGCAGTGTGATACAGCTCACAAGTAAGTTCAGACCGCAAAGTTAGTTACAGTATATGTCCAATAACACAATAAACTCAAAATAGAAAATAGTTGAAGCAATTTAATTGAATTGTTTCAATTGGTAACACCTAAATGAATTTGGTTATTTTAAATTAAATTAAATATTTGGAGTTACTCTCTTATTAATTTGATTTCAATGAACTAATTCATATAGGTGTTACCAACTGAATTACCAACAATTCAATTAAAATGGTTCTTTTTTCAGTATAACAAAGATGTAAACCAGGATAGGTTATGTAGCTTCAAATTACAGATGTCACCTAAACTCCTCACGTGCAGACAGGGATTTGGTAAACACGAAAATTGTGGACATGGGTGACGTCATGGAGGCTAAATCATTATTTATACAGTCTATGCTGACAACCAGTTAATTTATTTATCTTTTTCATTGCTATGGAGAATTAGCAGCTGCACATTTAAACATGCACAGTTCTGTCCAAGCACTTCTCACCAATTTCTCACTTTTCTCACCAATCCCAACTTTGTTTACTTAGAACTGCTATTTGCTTATTTGCTTAGCTTAGCTGTTAGCCATTAGTGATGTGTTTTATTCTCTCCCGCTCTCACAATCCAGCTCTCTTTGGCTTGTGTGTATTATGCTTAGCTATTCTTCTGCCTTCTCTAATATAGTAGCTCTAGTAGTGAGCTGACCCAGGGCAGTGCCAACTCACTTTCATTAACCAGCCAGTAAGAGTAACAACCTTGTGTCCACACGACCACCTACAGAAGTTAAAAAATAATGGTTTGTCACTGAACAATACAGTGATGCCAAAAATAAACTCTTCCACACTTAACCAGTCTTGCACAGGCCAAAGAGCTGCAGTGCATTGTGGGATACAGTAGGCAAAGTAGATGCCAGTCAGATGCTCCCTTTTTGTTCCTGCTATTAGTTTTGAAAATCAAAGCCAATTGAAAACTCTAAGACTGACTGGCTGACCAATGGGGCCATTTTACTCCCTAGGTATGCTATAAATCCAAAGTGTATTGTTTTCCTTAGATCTGAACTCCCTCTGGGGTGAATTATAATATATTTATTTTATAATATATTTCCTGCTAGAATAATGCCTCTAACCACTACCATGTGTGTTCAAGTCAGCTTTTTTTTTAAAATGTCAAAAGTCATTTTATTTCACTGCCAATTTTCTTCATCCAAATTCTAACACTTTTTAGGGCATGAGAACAGATCTGATAAACATATAAATATTCTGATATGGGGAAACAAAAGAAAAGAAACCTCATACATTCTGCACTACTCGGTCAGGACCCTGTTGTGGTCAATCAGCATTCTTTTATTTAATGGCTGGATATTATAATACTCCACACCAATGATTAAATATTATTATGTACCTTTATAAACGTCACAGTGAAAAAAAGATCAGACAGGATGAAACAAAGGAAACAAGTTCATTTAGGGATAGGTCTAGGATACTGGTCTAGTTGAGTACATAACACATAAAACGTGTTGACTGTATTTATTTTGTAGCATTTTTATCCCAGTTAGAATGAGACGCTTGTAGTCTGAGTCATGGATGAGTCAGACACAGAACTGATTTAAAAGATAATGGGTGAAACATGGAAAATATAATGTGGACCTTTAAGCATTTTTTTTTACTGTTTTCAATCAACCACTTAATCTAGTTTGTCAGTTAGTTTGTTAGCTGGCAACACAAAATATAACTGTTATAAATAGCAGATTATTTCTAATGTGGAAATTTCTTTCCCTTATAGAGGTGCTTTCTTAACATCTATTAAAAATCTGTTTAACTAAGCTGACCAAATCAACAGGAAATAATTTTAATGAAGAAAATCAATCTATTTTATTACAAAGCAGGATTTGGAGAGTCAGGATCAGCTGAGGTAAAGGGTCTATCCCTGGGGCAGCGTTCCTCTATAAAGCAGCTGATGAAGTACTCCGGGCCACGTTCACCACATTCCTGTGCTCTCTCAGCGGGTCACAAGTCATCCATAGTCTCTCTGAAGGATTAAGATTGGCTTAGCTTGCCTGAGCCAATTTTACACTCCTAGCTGAAAATCATATTTTTCTCTTTGGCTGGTATATGGCATAAATCTGATGTATTTTATTTATAACAGTATTGATAAGGAACAAACAAAATAAATGTAGCATTTTGGTGTCTAATCATGAAGGAAAAATCATTTTTATGTTTCTGAAGTCAGTTAGACTCCCAGACTTAGACTAGACTTTCTTCTTGTGTGCGTGTAAAGCTGCAAGTACGGACTTTGCCTGTTTGGCTTTGTTCTTGGCAGTTACGTCACAAAAGAGAGACCAAAAGGAAATAGAAGCCAGATGGTCAAGAAGGGAGGGTTTGAGACTGTTGGGGTGAGGTGTTACTAAGTGGTACCGGTCCAGGGTCATAGGTCATGTTATGCAACATTCTGGTACCTTCATCTCACCCCCCAATGAAAACCTGACTAAGCCCACGAGTTGTAGGAATGAAGGTTCACTTCTTAATACGTTAAAAAAACACATGATTAACATAAAGAACAAAAGAAAGAATGGCAACCCTGTTTGTACCAAGTCATGGGGAAAATAAGCCAGGCAGAAAATTTTAAAAACAGGTGTTTCATTAAAAATCATATTTCCTGCTCTTATAAACCCAGACATTGTTAAAACCTATATCTCTCTTAGATGACACCCTTGTCATTAGCTCTAAGAAACTAAAATGAAGAAATGACTTGATTTTAAATAATACAATGTATAAGGATTCTTAATCTGCTTTACTTTGCTATTTAATCAGCAAACAGACATCAAATTATGTTACTTATCAAAACTGTGGCCATTGTCTGACTAAAAATATGGTGAATAGACATTATTGTTGAGTTTTTCAGACTGGACAGATACAGTGTGACAATAGGATGTTGGTAGGGGTTAATGGAACATTGTGCTAGTCAGAAAATATATGCATCATGGTGTAGAATTAGAGCAAAACCTTTTTCTAACTGGGCACTCTTTCTTAGGGGTATGTCCAGGTGAGACAGCCCTGTTTCTGTAGAAATCTAAAGGGAATATCTAAATATGCAAGTTTAATGCAAATAAGATCAAATGTTTTTGTTACCTGTATAAGCATCCAAAAGAATTGACTGAGGTGGAAATAGTGAGAGAAGAGTCCCAGAGTAGCACAGCTGTCCTCTGAAAACATTTGACCACGGAAAGCTGACACCAGGAAACAGATCTGTAAAAAAGAGAGAGATGAAAAACAAATTTAGAATACAGCAGCAAGCGGCGATGACGGGGTTCTGTCCGGGTTGCAAATATTTAACATAATGTCACCTGATAAACAAAAATATCACATGAATAATTTATTATAAGATTGACAAGCAGGATTTTGGCCACAATGGGATTAGAATCTTTGTCCTTTGTATACCAAGTGAAGGTGATTTACAGATTAGTGGAATAGGGTAATGCAAGTTGATGTCTATTAGTTTCTAAATGCGGGATCCAATACTGTACATTTCTAACATGTAACTTTGTGGTACTCAACAAGGCAAGTACACTCTCTGGAAGGCAGAGATGGAAAACTGATGGTATAACAGTGAATTCTGACCAAAGCAAGTGTATTTTTTTAGGATAGAAAAGTCTAATTAAATCACATTTTTAAAGGTCAACCCAATTCAGATAGCTCCCAAAGCTACCTGTTACATCACATTGCAGCAAGCTACAGTATGCAGGCTGGAGCAAAAATAAAGACATCAACGAGATAAACGATGACAAAAAGGCTCCTTTTGTATCATCACAGAGATGCAAAGACCTGCGATTGTTGCACTTCAGGCTCAAATTAAACTTATAAACTTTGGAAGCGGTTTGATGAATATATGTCAAGCAGACAGTCATTTTTTGTCTTCATGGGGATGCTGCGGTTGATATTCTAAACGGAATCTTAATTATTTTGCTATTCTCACCTATGTCTCAGGATACTCCCTGCCAAATTTCAGACTTGTATGACTATTTATGCAATAGTAATATTAATTACAGTTAATATTTGGATTTACATAATTTTGAAAACTTTTGCCAGAAACAACCCTAAATTGGATGATCCATTATCTTCCACTTCAAACTAGTAAAATACATTATGCCATTCATGCCTCAAATACAATTAAGTGCAGTACTGCTTGGAGTGTCTTTGGGTCACAATGAGCATTAAGCGTCATTTTATTGATTGATTTATTTGCATATTTTTAAAGGACAGCACGATTCAGATCGCTCCCGAAGCTAGCTCCCCTCCTAAAGAGAGACATTCTATAATGCGGACCTGTTACATCACAATGCAGCAAGCTACAGTATGCAGGCTGGAGCAAAACTAAAGACATCAACGAGATAAACAATAATGACAAAAATGCTCCTTTCATATCATACACAGGTGCAAAAACCTGTGGTTCTTACACTTCTTCAAATAACAGAATAAAGGGCATAGCAGAATTTCACTGGTTCACTGTAGAAAACAGATTCTGTGTGTGTGTGTGTGTGTGTGTGTGTGTGTGTGTGTGTGTGTGTGTGTGTGTGTGTGTGTGTGTGAATGAAGGAGAGAGTGGGAAAGACAGCAGAAGAGAAAGGGAGAGAGCGGTTTGTAGGCGGGGACGTATTAGGGCCAAAATTCAATTTGTAACACTGTAAACCCATGAGGGCAGCAGAAAATACTGCTGCACTGCTGTCCATCAGAGAGCTGCATTAACCTCTGGCACTGAGAAAGTGCAGTGCTGTCCAACGGACCCGGGTGATTGTTACATAACCTGTAGCCGGTTGGCCCACCGCCAGTGTCCATGGACCAGAAAGAAGGTGAATGGCAGAGAGTAAAGAGCGGAGGAATGTAGAGTGAATGATAACTTGGTGTGAAACGTTACTTAGATTAAATTTATTACATTCAGCTATCGGGGACATGCAGTTGCAGACATGGCTTCAGGTAAAGAATTAAGGTTTAATTTTACATAACAGAGCCAAGCAAGCGGTTATGAAGGAAGATGATGTGAACAAGTTAGTTTTCTCTATACTGTTGGTACCACCTGATGGTTTACCCTAATTTTGCATGGCAACGATGTCTCTATAGTAACCAGGTAAAAATAGGTATGTTGAGCTGTGACATAACCTTTTTCCGCACTTGCACACGCAGCTTATGTTTGTATGACCTGTATTGTGTTGCTGTGACTCTGCATCAAGAATATTATGTGACATACCCTTCAGAGGACACCATAAATCCTGCCTGTTTGAAGGAAGTGATGTCAACTAACTCACTCCTCGAATGACTCCTCATTTCTCTTTTTGTGCCTCTTCCCCTTCCTTCATGGTAACCCCATCCCCCTCCCATTTTGGAAAATTAGCAGGACAACCCCTAAATGATCATATCTGGATTTTCCAGTGCTTACTCACCATGTTGAGTAAGGGGACAAGTCATGGGCTTTTGAAAAAAAAAAAAAAAAGCTTAGGAATCATGAGTCGATTTCCCGTCCATGCTCCAAGTCCTGTGGGGTGTGAGTGGGAGGGATGGCACAGGAAGGAAACTCGTTGTGCCTGAACCGGCTGGAATCGGGCCTGAGAGGAGAAGCTGTTCAGGTAGCTTATGGGATAAACTTGCAAGGCCGTGTGTTTTTGGCAAAGGGAAGCCTCATGTGGCCAAAGGCACAGCGTGACACATCAGCCATCCTCTTAAAAGCAAAACAATGGGGAAAGTACCCAGTAAGGAACGGATGCTACACATATCACGAGCAGACATGCATACACGTGTGTCTAACATGAATATAATTTCATGAAATCGAGCACAGGGCACCAAGCCTGTTCAAGTCAGCAGTGCTTAATGGGTGTGGCGGTGCAGTCAAGGTATCCTGTGCCAGAAGCACACATGGAATTGTGGTGGGATAAATTATCAGTGTGTGTTAAGAGCTTGTAACAATCAATGCCACTAATTCCCACTCCACTCATTGCCTTAAAAGCAGTGCTCAGCCACCATGACGCAGTGACAGATTTGTAGGTTTGGAGAGTCACTGTTGCAAATGCACACTGGCACAACAATGCTGCCAGGACCAGATATTATTATCGGTATTAAAACAATTCATTTAACACATGGTCTAGTGCATTGATGTCTATTTTTTTTTACTTACAATTATTATTTACGGTAGGTTGCATTCAAATATATTTGTATGTATTTACAGAACATTCAACAGCATGTCATTTGTAAAACACTATGTGTCTTCACATGGTGCAGCTTTGTGCAACACTGCTATTATCTGTCATGACAAAACCTAATAGCCACATGGACAACTATCAAATTACTAAAACTACTGACTTGTGGTGAAACTATGACTTAGTTGTAGAGCGAGAGAGAAAGCACCCTGTATAGGGAAAAGAGGGCAAAGAGTTTAATAGTGTGTGTGAGCAGTAGCTTGAGTAGACTTTTAAAAAAGTGGTTGCCTAAGGCCACGGCCCTGAGGTTTCAACTCCCAGGATCACATCAAGAATGGAAACAAGCTAAACAGGTAATTGTATAGTGAACCGAGTGACAAGGTGGATTCCATGAAGATTTTATTTGATTAGAGTCTAGTTGCCATCTGCCTTTTCAAAAGGCCCTCAGATAAGCTAAGATAAGGTGGACCCACAAAAGTGCACTTTGACAGAAACTTGACTAGACATTTTGTTGCTTTCATATCTGTCCAATATATATAGCATATCACACCAAATATGGCTAAATAATAACACAGAGCAAGGAACCATACATAAAACAAAAATATCACAAAGTGATAGGATACTTAGTAATACTTAGGATGTAGACTTTTTATCTATGTGATGGTAAGGTCTGCTAATTTATAATATAATTATTATATTGTTGATATCAAAGCAAACTATGATTGATGTTGATTAATGTTTCCAAAAAAGGTCCAAAAGACCAGATTTCAGAAGAAGAAAATCTACCTAAATGTCCTGCAAACTGAGTTATGGAATAAACTGGAATCTGTTAATGAAATCACAGCAGTGATGATGCTCTATTCTGAAACTAGAGTGAGAAATTATACGTATGTATCCAATTACACTTGGGACAAACAAACTGAATATCTCACACCAGGTAAATGTCAAAAAACACAGACAACATGAACTGAACACTCAAACGCGGGGGAGGTAGGGTCTTAGCAAAGAGGAGTCAATCAGGTTTAATGACAGGGTGGATGATCACTCAGGTATCCATCAATGGCTGTACACATCAGTACTGACATGAGTACTGGTAGAGTACATTAACTCATTTGCTGTGAAGGCATAATTAGGTTACAGCCTTTGTTATAGTCACCTGTATAGAAGGGTATCACTGGATAAATGTTAACCATATCCATTAATTATGTGATATTGCTTGAGCTTTGTTGAAAAGGCTGCTATCATTTCATCCGAAGAGAAGCCGGTTTTCAGGTATACAGTTTATGCTACAGGGCCAGGATTTATATGGCTATGACCTTTATGGAGGCCTATTAGCTAAGTCGGTCATGGTTACAATACAATTGTTCGGTCTATTGTGAAAATAACACAGGTACAGTGCTGTCGTAATGACGACCTGCCAGAGGGAATAGGTTAGCAGGGTGGGGAGGTGACAAGTGCAGATGTAGAGTTTATCAGAGACTATCTACTGCTCAGTCCTTTGTCCCCAGGTCTAGCTCTATTTTATGTAAGACACTGGGAGTCAACCTGTCTAGACCTTCAGGCTACTTATTCAAAGCAAAGACTGGGAGGTGCTGCAGGAACACTGAGTACAAGTTGTGTCAGTTTGTGTTATGTGTGTGATTGCATGCGCTTGTGTCTGTTAAACAGGAACCTGCCAGAGCCCACACGCACACACAACTGAATGCCATCGTCTACTATTTTATTACCCTATTGTACTTTACAAAGATTACAAATCAAAATGCTGTCTCAATCTGTTCATAACACCCAGGAACTGTCGGAGACAGCAAATGAGAGTGAGAATAGTAGACATACAGTATATAGGCAGGCAGACATGGACAGGTCACATCACCATAGAGGAGATATTTTAATGAGACCTTTGATAATAAATAGAAAAAAATATAGAAAAAAGTTGCTCTTCTTCTACAGAATGTTTAGTATTTTGTCCAATATATGGCTGCATTGAGAACAATTCCATTTTTGTCAAGACATGATTTAAATTAATAAGCTATAATAATAAGTGTGCATAACATAAACATAAACAAAATAGCTTTTTTTCCCGACTTTAACTCAACAGGGGAAATGATACAGGAGCTAATAGTACTCTTGGCATAATGCCAAATTGCCTCCTAAAAAGACGTAAAATATGCATTATAAACAATAAATCTATATACCATACAATGCAAAATAAAGTTAGCCACTGTATACCATGTAACACTATCTTATTCAGGACAAAAGAGAAATACTGCAACACCCAGCAAAACGGAGGAGAAATGATATTTTGGTGCAACTTTGTGTGGCTGGTGGCAGCAGCTCTCATCCTCCCAATGCAATGAGTTTTGCTGCTGATCGATAGCCCTGTGTCCTGACGCTAAGGAAGCTGTGGGGCTAAAAATAGCATCTGCCTGATGCATTACATCACTGAGGGAATGGGGCCTTCGCTGTCCGCCTGCCAGACGATCCATCTAGACTCGTGTCCAAAACACTTAACCTCCACCTCTCCTCTCCTCTAGCCTCCCTCATGCAATCCTCTTCTCCTCCCAATTCCCGCTCCATCCTCTGCTACACTCTGCATCTCATCTCATACCCCCCCCCCCCCCACCCCTCCTCCTCCTCCTCCTCGTCCGCCTCCTCCTCCCCCTTCTCTCTAACAGCTCCGGTCTGATCTAGCTGGTTCCAGCCTCAGCCTGTACCCTGGGTGTTTCCTCTTAAGCCTTTGTTCAGAAAGAGTTAAAGCAAAAGAAAAAGAGAAACATAAGATTACTATTACATTCTCATGCTCTTCATCATTTTCTCACTAAGCAAAATCACCACCCACACCAATGCTCCCCACTCGACAGCTGAGCGATTCTATTCTAAAAAGCAAGCCAGCTTTGATAAGTAGAACTACATATTTATGTATTGTTAACTACGATTAACAATGTGACTGCCCATTGCCAACATTTCAGGGCTACTGACTGTGTGCCATTTCTTTTTTTTTTTTCTTACCTTACAGCATGTGCAGGCATCATCAGTCTGCTCACGTGCTGAAGCCTCTCACTTAAAAGCTAGTGTGTTGTTTATGTGCTAAAGGCGCCCGGGACAGGCAGTTGCAGGTCACATGGGGATGGCTGATAGCTGGGTTAGTGGGCCAGTGTGTGTGTGTGGAGAAGGAAGATATATAAGTAAGGACATTTAAGATTTGTTGACAATATAGATGAGGTTGTTCAAATAAAAAGACAAAACACAAGTCCAACGTGAGCTGCATGCATCTGAGCTGAGTAGGAAATATATCTTACCAGTGTCGGGTGCCTGTCACGGGTCTAATGTATTGCTGTCATGTCTTTTCCATTTTGACACAGGATAGTTCACAGCCACATGTAAAGGTGCTAATGAGCTATCTTACAGTAAGTGTTTTTTTTTCTTTTTTTGAATAGTACGTCCATGTTGCTTAAGGTCAGAGTGTATAAGTAAAGTTCACAGGTGTTTTGGGTTGAACCTCAGTCTGAGGCTTATTTGCTGAGCCAGCTGTTGGCAAATAAACACCCACTCCCCTTTGGTCTGTTTCAAATCCAAACAACCACAACACTGCATCTACATTTGCTTACGTGTGCACACCCTGTGATACAGTAATTCTTTGCCTACGTGCTGGTGTGAAACAGGGAGGGACATGACCAGCAGCCACACATGCTGAGAATGAGTGATATATATTCCCAGAATAAATGATAACCTTAGAGCCTGCAGGTTTTAGACTTCCAGTTTCAAGTCTAGGGAATGTGGAAAACAAGCAGCAGCCCAGACTGGTTTTTCATAGTCCAATCATTTGAAGAAAAAAAGACACTGTGATAGTATAATATGTATTTGTGCTTTGTCACATTCCAAGAGTCTCAAATATATGCTCTAAAACTTAATTCTAATGACAATGTCTCATTATAACTAATCCCTATATAGTGACAGTATATGTAGATAGAAACTGCATCACCTATCGATACTCATGCTAAATCCTCCAAAATCTCAGCACGAGCACCCACACGAAGTGCATTTTGTCATGATCTGTCTGGTATTTTGGCTTTTTCTGAGTCTAGTTCTGCTTTTTTTTTATGACTCTGCTTCATGTGTTGTGCGATACCATGACTTCCTGTACTGATTTTTTTCACCTGTGCCTAGTTCCCCTCAACTGTCTAGTTCTCTGCGTATTCATGTCCTTTTTGAGTTCAGACTTTGTCTGGTAAGATGTGTGTTTCTCTCTGTCACTGGCCTTAGTATAGTAAGTGCAAGTAAAGTGTTTTCAGTTTATTTGTGATTTTTTTTGCACATGGGTCCACCTCTGCTATATACAACCTGACAGAAAGACTGAACCCAGAATTGGTCCTACATGGAGAGACCATTACTGGCACAGGAGGACTTTGGTCTGCCAGGTGGGCCTTCAGGCCTGTTGGTTGCCAACAGCCCTACTGCCCAGTCAAAGCACCACTCCGGCCAACAGGGTGTCAAATGATTTCGCTCTTTCACTGGTTTGCTGAGCGATCAAGCTTCCCTCGACTTTTGGTTCTGGTTTCCTGTAAGTGGTCTGGCCGACATCTCGACCTTGATTCCTGTTCTGGCTTGGCTGCAGTCACCCAGTTCCCTCACTGAGCTGCAGCAGTCTTCTCTCCCTGCAACCCATCCCCTGATGCTCTAGCACAGGGGCGGGCAACCCTGGTCCTAGAGAGCCACTGCGGGTGCAGTTTTTGTTTCAACCAAGGAGGAACACACCTGATTCTACTAATCAACCATTAGGGTCCTTGCTATGGAGCTTCATTAGTAGAGTCAGGTGTTTTGTTGGAACAAAAACCTGCACCCACAGTGGCTCTCCCAGACCAGGGTTGCCCACCTCTGGTGGCTCACATCAGCTGCCAGTCAAGGATCTTCCAGACCACCCAGATATCCAGTGGTGTCACTTTGCTTTTCCCTGAACTCCAGAGGGGTTCAGCTTTCGTGGACAGGCTATAGCCTGACCACCATCCCAAGGGAGAGGCCCTTGGGAGGCAGATGGCCCCCAAGGGCTTTCATTGTTGCCCTCCAAGTCGACCTTCCATCATCTCAGCACATCTGGTGGTCCTTTAGGCCGCTTGCCTGAGGTCTCACACTTAGATGCTTCCAGCAGGCCTCCTTCTTTCTGAGTGTTGGCTGCTGGACGCTTGCAGCTGCTTTCGATCACAACAGGCTACTTCCAAGACGCCACTTGAATTTCCTTCCTTAACATCTGGTGTGAGCCCGTCTGGAGAGCAGACAGACAGCTCTTTGGGCTGACTCACGCACACATGGGTGCGCTTGCATACACATAGCTATAAAAACACTGCAGCCAGCTGCTCAAGGTCAACTCCCTAAACACGCATGCTCATTGAGTCTTTGCTCTACCACAAACTGTGTGGGCACTCATAATTATTTGAATACATAATGTGAGCATGAAATTGAATTCCACTGGCATGGTGTAGCTTTAATCCATGTCTTCTTTAGGCTGTTAAGTCAACAGGCAAATGCTACCTTAGCAAAACATCATAAAACATGGCTGCCTTTTGCTCAGATTTACACAAAAAATTATGATAATTTACTGGATGGATATGACAGATGTGACATGTCTTCCTGATATATATGCACAAGCATTAAATCATTCAGCTGTTTGCAAAAATGTACATGCAAATTCTGCAGGTTCTTTTATGGTGACCTGTTGCATCAATTCCATGGTTCAGCAAACTATTAGTAGGATAAGTGAAAGTCTAATTATATTGATCGGAAAGCCTAGAGAAACCTATACTGAAGCAGCCTCATCCACTGCTGTCCAACAGGCCATTGATCTAGAAGTCATCCCGTTCATGCAAATTGGCTGATCCGCAGCAGCTGAATGTCTATCAATGAGTAACTGTAAAGGCATTCAATTTGTTAGGAGTCTGACAGCCAGATCTATTTTATCACATGCTGTGTAATGTTTCTGGTCCCTCTCCAATGACCATATCCAAACTAGACTAATTATGCACAATAATTAGATCAATATTATAGTTGTAATCAACCTTTATTTCACTTGTATTTCTAAATATTTAGTAGTTATGAATCAACACTAGACCTTTTGTTTGGCTGTTTCGATTTTGTAAGATGGAGGTTGTTTACAGCTTAGTACCTTTATTCTGGACATCTCCTTCTGGATAACAGTAAAGAGTGTGCCCCCAAAAGTTCTAGTCATAAAAAAGAGTGTAAAGCTCTAGGGAGTCATTGATAAGGCACTCCATTCACATCTGCTCTTGAACTTGGCTCTGACTGTGGAGCTACAGAGACCTCTACAGGTTACTGTCACCAAGAGCTGAGGAAATGTGAGGAGTAAATTTGTGAGGTTAAGTGTTTTTCTCACCATGTCCATAAGCCACTCTTTCTGGTTTGTATTTTGAGCTACTTTTCAGATTTAAGACCAGTTGAATGTACAGCTTGTCAAGTTGTGTCCCATGCATTGCCAGCTGTGAGACGCTTTTTATAGACAGGTGTGCCTTTTTATATAATTTCCAATCGATTGAATTTACCACAGGTGGACGCCAATCAAGGTGTACAAACACCTCATAGACCAAGAAAAATGGAGGCACATGAACTAAATGTTGAGGGTCATAGCAAGGGGTCGGAAGGCTTGAATAATATTTTGGCTCACCTTTGCAATGTGATATTGTCAATATGAAATTTTTGAAAATAAATTTGCAAAGAATTCAGAAATTCTGTGTTCACTTCATTGTTTATGGAGTATTGAATGTAAATTCCTAAGGGGAAAACAGAATTTAAAGGATTTTAGCATGGGACTGCAACATATTTTCCTAAATGCAGTGTATGTTTGTCTATCCATTAATACAAGCATAATGCATGTTTCATACCTAATAGATTAAGGAGCTGGCTGTGAAAAACAGTTTGAACATTTGCATACGTTTTTTTCTGTTAGTATACATAAGCATATTCACACACATTTTGTGGATTATGTGAATATATTGTATTCGTTCAACACTATATGTGTTTAATATATTTGTCATTAAGATATATTTTGTTTGTGATCTAATACACTTGCAAAGAGTGGCATGCCTGCTGTTGTTTCTGTCGGATCTTTTAATCATGTTCAGGATGAGAACAAGATTCAAGTAGAAGACTGATTTGTTGATAAGACCTTTTTATAGATTCAGTTCAATTTGATTACACCATTTGCTATTTCCTTCCTCCATTCAGCATTTCCTGATATTTCAAGGAAGCTAGATGACTTATTTTCTGTTTCAGGCCATTAAGCTGGCATCAGGTAGCTTACTCTACTCTCTTGTGTGTGCCCAGCACAAAGAATCCTCAAATGGATTCTGGAGAAGAATCTTTTTAATAATGACTAAGAATATCCTGTTCAACCTCACCTAGAAAAGCACTGGAAATATCGATCTAGAATGGCAACACCACTGACCTCAATAGTTTCATGGTAAATCGTGTTTTCACCCTAAACCTCCAAAGTTTGAAATCGTAAGACCCCACTGTACACATAAAGGTCTGCCAAGACAAGCTGTCAAACTCCAAAAATAGAGCAGGATACCACAGACGGCTGTAGGCCCCCACAGTTTGTTTGCCGTTCATGATGTCAGCAGACCTGTTTGATAAAGTCCTGACAGAATGACCCCGCTGAATCAGGTAAAAGGGACCCGCTGCTAGAGAGAATGTATAGCAGGCTCACAATGACAGCTGTTCAATTTAACAGCTTTTCTTCATGCTAACACATTTACTACCCATTGGCTTTTTACATTATTACTATAATGGCATACGATTACATAGATACCAGCAACTGGTAAATAGATTGCCACAAGTAATTTTCCTCTCAGACATCCATCTGTTGATTGTTTTATCTTTATCTACTGAAGCGTGAAGTCAATGTGTTACAGCTCATGAAAAGAAATGTCATTTCTGTTGGATAGATAGATTTAATTCCTACTGTGCAGTTTTTGAAATATTGATTCAAAATATAAAATATTTAATACATTTAATATATAGTATATCGTAGCTGAAAACCATCTTTATCAATACTTTTCTGAATGTGAATCTGTACATTATTTATATTTCTTTGAGATGTGCTGATCTGCTACAATCGATAATTAGTTTGATGTACTCAACCAAATGACCTGTATGACTGTATGACTAAAATATCATGTCACCCCAGAAGTAATAATCATTGACAGCTTGTATGATTGGTTCTTTCAACTGTCCTGTGTCTCACAGCTGCATGATGAGGCAGGAGCTAATGGTAGAACCCTGATAAAGGTGGGAGGCTACTGTGGCCTCCTGGTGCTGTTTACTGAGCTTTTTCTGGAAATAGAGTAAAGTTCATGGTAGTGATTCTTGGGTCACCAACTGTTAGATCAACACACATTCAGCATAAAATGAGAGCGGAAGTTCCAGAGTCCAAAAAGAGCAGAGTCTGGCACACCGGAGTGTATGATTAGGAAACCAGTATGATTGATTCAGCTTAAATTGCTCTTGCATATGATGAACAAATCAAGTATCCCACAAGTGCAGACAGGTGACCACACACACATGCAAACACGGGCACACACACACACACACACACACACACACACTTTCAATTGTATGCAACTTATGCAAAAGCATATAAAACAGAAATGCTGCAAATATTACACTGCTGAATGGTATGTTGTAACTATTTAGTAGAATACCCACCTAAACTGAGATAAAAACTAAACTGAATCAGTTTCATATCACTGATCAATAGAGTACCAAGAAAATCTGCACTGGTCATACAGGGATGACCTGACCTACCATGAAGATTACGTGTGTGTGCTACATCCTAATAGCCACAGCATGCTGTAATCCAGATAAGACTAATGTCTGACCACTCTGGTAGATAAATACCTAACCCAATTCACAAATAGTTGCTAAGTATAAATAGGAAAGGGCTTCATATTTGATAACAAAAATGAGTTGGAGATTACTTTAACTTATTACTATATCCTCATAAAAGGTGAAGAAATAACAAATTTAAATAACCCACCATGGGGCAATGTATTTTGTGCTCTACTGTGAGGATAATTAATGGCATGTGAATGACAGGATAAACATTCCTACTGACTGCAGAGGGCAGTCGTGTAAATGTATAGTGCATACCCATTGTATGAAGTCTGTTGATTCAATTGATGGACAGTTGTGTCTAAGAAGCCAATGAGTCAACATAAACATGAATGTAAAAAAATTAAGGTTTAAAAATACAAATAAAAATTCTGCTTCGCAAATGTTTAATTCCACAAGGATACATACACTCAATGTGTTCTCGTGAGAAGCTAAACAAACAGGAACTCCACAGAGTACCTTCAGGGACTAACAGTAAGGCCATAGTTGGTATTGGAACATGATGAAAATGGCCCTGGCAGAAATCGCTATGTTTGTGAAGTCTCAGAGTCGGTGCACTGTCTGTAACCAGTTTAGGGAAAAGCAACAAAATCAAAACTGATGAGTCACACAGGATGTGACCGTCCACTTCCACAGGGATAACAAGGGTGAGTCAGAGTGAGACAGTCTTTTTTGTGGCTCATAATATCAGAGCTCCCAGCTAAGCCGCAGCTAGAATAATTAGGGACCGGGAACAGATATAGGGATATCGGTCATCATTTTGAAAACAAACAACAAAAAAAAACAGCCGAGGTGAGAGCACAAAGAAGAAATGAAAGGAGCTATCATGAGAGAAAAGTTATGGTTTTACTTTGAGTAGTTCAGCTTTGTTTTTTAGTATCAAACAGAGACAGAGAAGACAAGAAACTGATTGCACAACATGTTTTGTTACCGGACTGAGATGGGGCAAATGATGCGCAATTCATAGTACCATCTGGGGATGCAACACGTTTTTTGTGAATTCGCTCCTGATTGTTGTAAAGGAAGAACCTGCTGTATGGAGGTCGGATGATGAGGAGGTGAGTCAGGGCAAACACCATGCAACAAGGTGCTGGAGCAGCCAGTGGAGCGTAACGTGAGTCTCCCAAGAGGCCGCCTTCACCTCTCCACTGTCAACACACACAGGCCTTGACAGCTGATACTTTATATCCTTCCATCACTTGCCTGCTATTCAGACAGGCTGACAGACAATAAAGAGCTTAGAATTGCATTAAAATCAAGGACATAGATTAGACTTTATTGTGCTGCAGAGTTTTTAACAACTGCAAGCAAAGATGAAACTGTACGACTGAAGAGTAAAGAAAACTCACAGTAAAGAACATTTATGTCAAAGCATCAAAGCATTGAAGGACCTTTTCTTTAGGACGTCTATAAAAAATATACTGGGAAAATCTATTGGTTAAGAATCAACAACAAAATTAAGAAGAAAATGTTCTCTCTTCGTTTGGCTTTCCCATCATATCTCCAGACACATGTGGGTATAAGCACATATTCTCTGAGGTCATCCAGTAGACGCACAAAACCTCTCTGTTTATTAATTTAATGATTGATTGGCCATGATGGGAACAGATAAGCTTCCTCAGGAAAAACAGTTAATCATTTTGTTTAGAAAGACTTGTGTTGATCTTACGTTCCACAGACAAGGACACAGTAAGGTCCTGGATTACGCAATTCATCCCTTTTCCTGGAGTGCTGAGAAATTGCATGCACACTCCTCAAAAAACCTTACCACCCCCACTCTGACGATAGACTTGAACTTTTAGGAATCCCTGCAGTAATGAGATAGGTTCTTTACTCAGCTCAATGACAGGAAGTGAGGGTGGTGGGGCGTTGTGTCGACTTTGGCGTGCTGTATGTGCTTGTGGTCTGAGTAGCAAAGTTTTGAATGCTGGAGCCGGTCCCAGAGCTCAAAGGAAATCCTCTATGACCAGAACTAAGAGTCACCTAAACACCTCCCAGATACTGGAATAGGGAACTGGAAAGACTGGGGTGAACATTTAAGTGAGCATGTGGGAATTGGCTGTCTGAGGCGTGGAAGGCTGTTAAATCACAATAGATGAGAAATTTAACTGTTTTTGCAATAGAGATGGGAGATTAGATTTTCCTTTCTCACATCGGGACTACAGGTTTTTGAGTACACACACACACACACACACTCTTGACTAGGCTCACTGTATATGAAATATAAAAGATCTATCAGTCAGTTAATCTAAAGTTTCTACAGCGACACTGTGGGTATAGAGTATAGTGCTACAGGAGAACTACAAGTTCTTTCACAATTCTCTACTTTTTGCTGGAAAAAATAGGAATTTCCTTGACCACCTTCTTTGAAATCAATTTGAATGAGATAAAAAGATGAAGCTACCTTTTATTGTAACTTCACAGCATTTTTACATAACATACTTCTAGTGAGCTGTTGGTGCCATCAATGTATGAATGTGTGTGAACAGTTGGATGAACACTTGTAATGTAAAACACTTTGAATGGTCTGGTAGAGAAGACTAGAAAATCACTATACAAATGCACTTTAGTTCCCATTTTTTTTTGTTAGGTGCCTTGTTCGGGGGTACTGACTGGAGTATTCACTCTAACGTTGATATTGAGTGGAATCTGGGGGAAACCCATGCAAACACAAGAAGAACATACAAAGTCCATACAGAATAGACCAGACAGCTGAGATTTGAACCCAGGACCTTCTTAATGTGAGGCAACAGTAGTAACCACTTAGCTTAAGGAGGCAAATTATGAGAAAAGGAGAGCGAGCGTGTGGAGATAAAATAAGAAATTAAAGCATCAGCTGGATGAAATTGAATTGAAATGTGAAATGTCCATCAAATTTGTGACCTGTCTCTCCCACTGGTTTATGTTTTGTAAAACCGTAAGAGTAAAACAACATGTCTTACACACACAAACACATACACATGTAGGTGAGGGTCACTTACACAGTACATATGCACTGGGTAAATTTCCACTCTGCACAGACAATCTTCAGTTGTCTTGCTGAGTGGAGGGCAAACTGCTGGCCAGAGCCTGTCAACGCACTACCTCTGATGTGAAAAAAGCGTGTGCACGCACACACATACACACACACACACACACACACACACACACACACACACACACACACACACACACACACACACACACACACACACACACACACACACACACACACACACACACACACAAACTACGTCATTCAAAGTGAGAGGACTCTGCCTGGAGGTGGTGGGCAGATCAAATCTTTATTTTCTCTCAGTAGGTGGTCTGACGTCTGTAAAGTTTCAGTGTCTGCTCTGTCTGTGTCTTTCGATACCACCACAGCTCATTTCCAACCTATTTGACCATCCCTTCAATCTCTTTCTATGATTGCGATTATGTAAGACAGAAAATATGTAAGCCTACAGAATATATCTAATACTGAATAGTCAGAGTTGTTCATCCTTCAAGTGAAAATCTTAAAAATAAAGAAATAGATATTAGATTTCTAGACACAGATCCGGACATTAGATAGAAAATGCTGACAAGAAGCTGCAGTGGCAGTTTGAAGAAATTGACATTGCTTTTCCTGAGTTGCAAAAGGTCATACAGTGTTACATTGATAGAAAGAGTTTAAAAGAAAAAGGTTGAGATGGATATAGAGACTAACTAAGCCTAATGTAGTTGAGATGGAACATATCTCATTTACTACAGTAGCCTTTTTTTAAGTGGCTCACAAACAGTGGAATTATTGTTGCTGTAGCTTATTTTTATTGCAATTTATTCTTTGACAAGTGATGATGTCATGGAGAAAAAATTATGATAAAAGAAGCTAACGCGTTTTATTTAAACGAGGTGATGTTGCAGTAATCTTGTAAATCTGCCGAATGTTCTCTTTCTGTCCTACCAGCTCACTTCTTATTGTTAGCGCTTTCATAGCTAAATGTATTACCTTTGGTACCCTCAAATCTGTGGTGTTTTCTACCTAGAAATTAGAGAAGTGAAAGGACAGCCTATTGTGACAGCAAGACAGTTAAAACTAAATAAAAATAAATTGATCCATAGATCACCACCCTTTCCCTCTCCTCCACCTGCTCTCTACTCTCAGTCTCACTAAGGGCATGGAAGATTATTCTAGTTCCTTTTCACTGACTGTAGCTGTTGCAGAGAGAAACAAATCAAACTGGCAGCTTTGATTTTCTCCCCACAGCGGGCAGTGGCACTGACATGAATTACAGCCCAGCCACCACAGATGGAGAGCCCTCTCTGTCAGAGGAGGTTGGAGCTGGACCTGACAGTTTAAATCGATGGTAAAGCATGAGCAAGGCTGAGACCCACAAATTCAGGAGACATTTCCGTCACGCTAATTGCATCTCTTCTATCAAAGATGTGATACAGAGATCGAACATGAATCCACAAATTCCTAATGCCCTTGCCCTTGTCTATTTGAATCTGTTCTCTATTCAAATAGATGCAAAAAACAACAGAAGACTGATGTTGATCTGCTAATGACATGCCATATGACTGACCACATAGTGCTGTAGCAGCACCAGTTATGGCCTCAGTTTTACCAAGATGTGGATTCAGATGAATGCCTACTGACACATCGTACTGTAAATGGGTTCAGACAATAATAAAACAATATAAAAATGAAGAATTGAGGTGAAAATACAAATTGATTTTTACAGTGATGCTCTAATCAAATACTGCTCACAGATGAAATTACCTGAAAATAAATGTTGTTAGCTCCAAGCCCAAGGGCTAGATTAATTTAGTTTACTTTCATTATTTATTCATATGATAGGATTTTTTTCTGAAAAAGAGGCAAAGTATTGAGTGAATTTGACTTATCCTTTAACCAATAGCCTCTAAATCCGCTGGATATAATTGTGTTTGCTTTGCTTTAATTTAATACATGTAAATTGAGGCCAGTAAATAAGTTCTAGCATGAGGCTATTACTTAGTTTTTATCAGTGTATGACCATTTGGGAAAAACAAACAACATTAGGGAAACCTTATCCACTAGAACCGCAGAAAAAACTTCAGAAACTAAAGCCAAAAATATACCTCATCTTTAAGGTCAACCAATTCAGTATATATAGTATATATCTTCTGTATCATGACCCCTTTCTGTAACACTATATACGGTGTTGGGAGGAATATGATTGGATGATTGAAAAGTGGACATATCCTAGCATGTGCAGAACGAAGCAGCAGTGGCTAACGTTCATCTTATAGTCTATCCTGGAGGACCACTTGCATTGATTGACAGGCGGAAGTAATGATACTACTAGTTGAGATTGCTCTGGTTGACGAGTATTACTTGTAGATGTTTTTTTTGGAACAGAAAAAAATGTGGATAAATTTAGCGATTAAAAATACAAAGAAAATCTTTTTTTTTTGTTTTTGGCAAAGGTAGTTAAACAAATGAACAATACGACCAGGGATGTAATTAAAAAGTATTAAAAATAAATTTTTTGGCCACTTTAAAAATACATGCCATGCCATTCTCAAGGATCAAAGAAGGTAACAAAACACAGGAAGAAAAGACTTGGGAAGAAGTAGAAGTAGACTTCACAAACAAATCTGCTCCTACTTGTTTATATACAAAAGGAAGTGGTGTTCTGTCTGTTTCCAGCTAGCCATTCCAATGTGCATAGTTAAGTGAACACAAAGACGTCAACTGGTCTATTTTAATTCAGGACATCCTCTGTGTGCCCATCATTACCTCCAAAGTATTCCCAGCAGTACCAAATGACCACTTAAGAGGCTGGATCTTAATACCAGAGTGCACATTCAGTTAGGCCTTCAGTTTGACGGTCCGGAATTCAACCAGGCCTTCATTGGGCCTTGAGCAGAAGGCCACAGAAAACCATGCATGTATTTTATAAACTGTCGCACAATCTCAGACACATGCACATCCAAGGAAGAAGGCCTTAACATACAGTACAGTATCAACAAAGAAACAGAACAGGACGGAATTTTCCATCCAAAACCCTTTTAGGTTCAGGGGCTCTCTCTGGGCCATAAACAGGTTGAGCCCGAGGTGGTTAGCCCCCAACAACAGTCTGCTTTAGTAGGGGCTCATGTTTGTCAACCAAAGAGAGGGGAGACCAGTGGAAAATTACCAGCCCCGCACTCACTCACGCACACACACATGCACACACACAAACTCACATACACACACATTGTCGGGACCAGCTGAGAGACAAACCTGCAGCTGCATATCTATCTCGCTCACTGCTTATGTGACAGCTTGCGTTTTTAATGGGTGAGAGTGCGGGGGGCATGGTTGCGTTGTCAGGACGCATCGGCCCGCAAACTACGCAACCAAAGACATTTGATGTTTTTTCACGACTAGCACATTTCCAAGAAAAAGCCCTGTGCCATGTGTGGTGGTCAGTAAGAGAGGGTGGCAGCATATGTGTGTGTGTGTATGTGCATGTGTGTGTGTTTGTGCATGGATCTAAAAGATTTTAATAAAAAGGAGCACATGTATGTGTTTTCTTCGGATTTGCACTCAGGAAAGTGAAGATGTTTGTCGCATTCCAGACACATCACGGCAGTTTCAATGTATGTAAGCTACAGATACATAGAGCAAATTGAAATGAATGTCTTTATAATGACCTCCACCCATCTATATTTCTTCCCAGGTAGAAAATTAGCAGATGTGAACAGATGAAAATGCCAACGAAACAGATAGTATGGATGGTGTGGGAGTGTGAAGGTCTCAGCTTTCATAAGCAATGAATTGAGGGTGTTCATACAATGGTCTGTATAGAAAAAGTGATGTAATCCTACACGAGAGGATCTTAGCAGAATTGTATTACCTGGGTTCCAAGGCAGCTCACCATCATGTGAGTGAGAAGTTTGGCAGCAAACATGGGGAAACGAGAGCACAGCACATGGGATATAATGGCCAATGCAAAGCCTGAGGAGGAGGGAAACATGGAAGCACCATTTATTATAAATAAATGACTACTGATAACAATGTAGGATGGATGTGGAACAGATAAAACTGAAAAGCAGGCAGGCAGTGGGCAGACATATTTAAAAAAAAACACAGGAAAACAAGGGAGGTTAAACGATGAATAGAAGATATAGGAAGATGTGCTTTGTACCTGAGATGCAGATGAATCCAGAGGCATAGAAGGCCTCATTGTAAGATGCAAGAGTGGCAAACTCTGCGTAGGCCGTGTAAATAGACAAGTGGGAGCAGGCACATTCCACATAGTTCCCACTCTCTTTCACGACCCTACAGTACTGACCATCTGATGACCAGCTAGAGGAGAGGAGAGAAGATGATGAAATGATGCAGAAAAAAAAGTGTGAAAACACAGCCCTAACAAGAGGCTATGAAAATGCATGAACAGGGCAAATAACAAGGCAAGGAACTGAGTCTAATGATCATTTTGCTTTGTGATATTTATATTTTCATGGGTGTTATTTGTGGTCACATTTACCCTTCAAAAATTCTTTTTGTGACAAACAAGAACTTTATAATTTGTGTTGGCTTCAGTGGCACCAACATTGAATGCATAGACAGGTATAAAAAGAGAGAAAAACATCTTCTTGATGTTTTAATTTTGGTCTGCCTTTCACAGGCAGTAGAGTCTTTCTTTAGCAGTGACCTTTCCCTTATTGTGACTTCGACTTCTCTCACCGCCTTGTGCTTTCTTTCTTTCCCTTTCATCAGTTCTCCTCTCAGTTTTGTTATCTGGAATGCGTCATCCAAGTCGCTGTTCCGGCCAAACCGAACCTGCCAATTCTTAACTTGTAACAGTGTGTTCCGGCCAAGTCCCACTCCGAGCCCCAGGAATGTCCTCAACAAACTGAAGGCAAGTGGGAGGATTCACAGTGCGCAGACTTTAAACATAAATCAATGTGATTTTCACCTGCACTCACAGAAAGGCTCCACTTAGCAAACAGATCTTACACTAATAAGTGTGAGGGCGGCAGACTTAGGTGAACATGGGTTACAGCTTTAGAACATATTTAAAATCGTATAAATGTATCTCGATAAAAGTGATGTCTAAGGGTCGTAGTTGAGATCAGTCAGTCATTTTCTATACCCGCTTATTCCTCATTAGGGTCGCAGGGGTCTGCTGGAGCCTATCCCAGCACTTTACGGCGAGAGGCAGTGATACACCCCAGATGGTCGCTAGCCAATCATGGGGCACACACACCATTCACTCACACACTCACACCTACGGGCAATTTAGACTCGACAATTAACCTCAGCATGTTTTTGGACTGTGGGAGGAATAGTTAAGATCAATAAAAAATAATAAAAGTACCAATACATACAGCACCAGTCTAAAGTTTGGACACAGTTTTTGATTCAAATGAATTTGAAGGTGTCCAAACTGTTGACTGGTACTGAATGTAAAGAGGGCAAACAATGTCAACCACAGGCTGACTAGCAATGGACATAATATATATTTCAGGTGTCAAGTAGGCTAGTGTGCTGTCTGTGGTGGATTACCTTGCAGTGGTCTGGTTCCAGAGAAGGCACAAAGACCGGCCAGGTTTAACTTGCTGACCAGGTGTGTGGATACGATATACCACCTCATTACCATCTCCAAGGGGTTGTGACCCCCTGTCCCGGAGGCTGGCTGAGAATACCTACATATCAAAAAGAGGCAACAAAAGAATAAACTTCAGCTGTAGAGTGAAGTAAAAAGGTATGGCTAGTTTATACTGTGGGCAATACTGCCACCTGCTGTTCCAGCCAAATCACTTTCCTAGCAAGAAAATATCTTTTTTGCTACTTCACATTAAAATATTTAAAACCACATAAGCTGTCCTACCTTTCCATTGAGCGCAGTGGTTGTATCATTGGTGAGAAACCATTGTTCTGTTCTAAACTCCGTCAGTTGAATCCGACTGAGGTTGCCACAGTTGGCAGTCACGGCTGCTGGCACTGCCAGCAAGGTATCTGGGAGCTGGAAGAAGTCTGCATTATGGCCCCTGAATTTTTGTCCATTGATCTGTGTGGGGTACCATTGGAAGGCAGAGATGGACATATATGGACATTTGTCCAGGATGGTTCCCCCTCTGAAGAAATCAGACAAAATAAATATTTATAATACCAAACATGAAAACTATGCTGATTAAATTTAAGAGAAGAAAAAAAATCCTTGGTGTTTCATTCTGATGTGTTTATCTATAAAATTCCACAGCTCATTTCAAAACAAGATATATCCCAAACCTTAAAAGACAATAAAAAGGTCCTTAATAGCATTCTTTATTCTTCGCTGTTTTTGTGCAGGGACACTCACATTTCACATCGCATGTGTGTGAGGAGTGAGAATGCAAATCGCTCAGCCACCTCAGCAAGGTAGCTGAGACCCCGTGTGTCGACCCTGCTGGGATTGGCCAAGGCACACAGCAGGTCGTAGGTCAAATTTCGGCTGCTTTCCTGTAGAGGAGCCCTCTCTGCTGCTGCAAGCACCTGGCTCAGGAAAAATGGAAAGGAAAGAGAGAGAGAGAGAGAGAAAACAACCCAGTGAGAATCAAAGACACTGCCCGAATCCACCTGTTATTGATATGCATTTGATCTGTATTTGAGTGAACTTTAAGTCAATTCGATTTTATTTGTATAGCTCAAAATAACAAATCACCTGACAACATCCTTTGTCCTTAGACCCTTGAGCTGAATGAGAAAAACCTCCTAAAAAAGCATTTATTATGCAGTATTTCTCTTTGGTTTAGGCCTTGGTATTATGCAGCACTGGTTTTTAAAGTAGGTGAATGTCATTTTTATTTGCAATGTTTTCTTCTCTTCACCTTCTAACTCTGTCTGCTTCCATGCATCCTCATCCTGGCATTTCTGCTGTCTCTGTGTTCTCTCCTCTGTCCCCCCACACACTCTGTTCTATTACAGTGGTGTCTTCGCTTGTCTGGAGGCTGAGCATGCACAATATGCAGACTCTAACATTAGCGCAGTCGTGTTGTGAACAGTGCTCATCATGTAGGTGACAACTGAGACCTTTTCAGATGACAAACTGGTTCTTAGCGATGTCAGGATTGTGCAGTGTAGGTGATGTGTGCCCTTTCAGTAACTAACCTGTCTGACACAATACCCTCTACAGTCTCTAACAGGCTACAACTTGTGGAACAAAAGAAACCAGAAGAACATACAGAAGCAAGAGAGTGTTTCCCTCATTAGAGACTTATTATTCACACAGTACTCCCCTCATAGCTGATATGTTTACAAATAAACTGTAAAACACCATTCTATTGTTTCTGTTGAAAGCAGAGTTACCTGCATCCTCACATTGATTCTTTGATGATATTCTCTGGAAATTTACTTCTGTTTTGTTTTCAACATTATGAAAATAAGAGTATAATTAATAACACATGAAAGTAATATAAGCAGATAGAACAGTGGGATATTATATAATATCCCACTGTCCTTTCCATTATTAAATAAACAATAAATAACAATCCTTTGAAATAAAGTAGTTATTACTGCGTATGCTAGAAATAGTTTAGTTCTCAGTTATCTTTCCAATCTTCTTACCGTTCCCAGAGCTTCAAGCACAGCGATCATCTGCTCACGAGTGAGCGTTGTGGCAACCTTATTGATCAGTCTTTGCAGCACCTGGTTTAATATATTGGAGTTGAGAGGCTGGTGTAATTGGTCCAGTAAGACCCACACAGCTTCATTGGCAGCGTTTGACACCAGAGTCACATTAGCGAGCCCAAACTCAGGGTGCACTCTGGCACCCTCTGTAGCATTGTAGAGCTCGACTTGGAAGCGCTTAGGTGTAGGCAAGGATGAAGCGAGTTCAGGCGTCAGATAAATGTCCAGTGATGTGTTATGGTGGCCCACATCAAAGGTTAGTCTACCCTCCTGTTTTGGGAAATCCATTCCTGCTTTAGCAGGCCAGATTATAGAAGGACCCACCATCTCTTCCCTGTGAAGTTCCTAGGGAAGACAAAAAACATGTTTGCGTTACAAAGAGTCAAGTAAACTAGCATTAATCTAAAAAATAAACCAACAGCATGAACCATAAATGCCTTATTTAGGATTTACCTGTAAAATGTAAGTTTGATGTCAATTAGATGACAAAAACTCACTATAAAAAAATCAACAAATAGAACTGTACCTCAGGCTACTCTATTAAAAGGAACATGAGCTTCATTCCAATTGCACACAAGTGGAGTTAAGTTGACCATGTTGTGAAAGTTGTGGTGAAAGCTTAATGTAAATGAGGGACTGGGCTTTTGTGATGTATAAAAGCTTATGTTGCAAGATGCTTTAGTTCTGAGAGATGAAAGCAGATGACCTGGCCATGTGAGCCTTTTGATTTTTGTTGAGTACACTAGACACTTGCTACCTTTCATCTACAATATCAAATACTGGGAGTGCCCAGTGGAGACTTTATACCTTTGAGCCAAGATCTCTAATTATCCCTCAGAGTGAGAAAGGGTTGCAGTGTGATAAAAGATGTGAGGAGAGGAGGGAATATTACTCTCTTTGAACTTCCCATGTAAACCATGACCACTGTTAATATAGCCATAAATTTGAAGAGAAATGTAAAATAACTACTAGAGGGTTTTTTGTAAGTCCATTTTAAAATACCTGCATAAATTACGGATTGTATCACACAAGGTTTGTACTTTTATCTTTCTGGCATTTACAGAAATACTGAAGTAATTCAATTCAACTAGGCCTCTATTTATCTCTAAATTGATCTGGGCAAGGCAAGTGTCCAAAATGAAAATATTCAGACATTATCAACCTGGTGATTATTTTGGGTAAATATCATATTCACACTTGTAAGTGGAGTGGAAATACTCCCTCATTCACTATATTTTTACATTTCTTTACCAACTACTTTAAAGCTATAAAAATGATAGATAATATGAATAGGGTTGCCAAGAAACTGTATTCATCCATAACTCAATCCTTGCTCTTTTGATTTTACTGTACCTTGCTGTCCTTGTGCTTTTTGTTTTGCTTTTGTTTGTTTCTTGTGTAAATCTGTTATCTTCACCATTGTTACTGTAATTAAGTCCTCATTTTATACCGTTTTCATCCTGCCTTGATCTGTACATTCTTTGTGTTAAATAAAGTTTTTAAAAAAGGGTCCAAAATGAGAAAATAACATGCTGTGAAAAATCCTGTTCATGAAAAATGAAAGGAAGTTCCCAGTATTATTAAATATGAGAAAATCTGTGAAAAAAACACTGTACATCACATTCTTTGCTCAGTTGTAAGTATAATCCAATATTAAGTACTGTTTCAAGGTATGTGAATCATGTTTCAATTGTATTCATAGTATTCTTTGTGAATATGCATATTTCTGCCATACTGTATGGTTCTGCTTTATAACTTGAAATTCATGTGTAACCTACCAGTGTGCGATATTGTACAGACATGGCAGAAGCTGTGCTTGCTTGTCTGTAGACCTGGAGACTGAGTCTTGTGGTCATCAGGGTGGCGATTGGCAGTCTGTGGCCCACAGCAAAGTATATAATGCCTCGTGGGTTGTCGCTCTCAACCAAGGTGATGTTGGCAAAACTGGTGGTCGCATTAATGGTAGCGCCTGCACCCACCTGATAGATCTCCACTAAGAACCATGCCTGGTACTCTGGTTCCTACAGCAACACAGATGGGTGGTTCATTTATTTTGTGTACCACAGCATTTCTTATGATTACAAATAAATAAGATCATTATTCCCCAAAATATGTTTTCTTATAAACTATATAATCAATTATTTTAGGGTGGAAGAATCAGTTACATTATAGCACCTTAAGCATGCGTAAATCTTGGATAAAATGTATTTAACAGTCAGGAAAATAGCAACATGCCCTATCGCAGCTTGCACCAGGGGCTTCACCGTCTATATTACCTCATCATCCTGGACTTCCACAGTAAGAGCACAGATTATCTCTCCTCTCCTGCACAGCACAGTTCCTGAGGTTTGCACCAGCTGTTTGGTTAGATCGACTCCATTATTCACAAGTGTTGGAGTTGCTTTGCTGAAGGTAGCTCTCCAGAAGACCTGCACATCCTCAAAGGCTCTAAACAGAGTGACAAAGACCATACACAATAACCAGAAAGAACAGCATGAAAATAGAACAATTTCCTAGAGGCAATTTTTACCTAATGGGTGAGAAAATTACCTGTTTTCCTGTCTCTGCAGGTAGAGAAGAGTAGTTCTGTTCTCTGAGTCCTCATCCAGAACTTGGCCCATCAGAGAATTAAGACTGAAGCCGACAATGCCATTGTGGAAGTCACTCCCTAGTATGGGTGGAGGAACATATAAAGAAATCAAAAGCAGAAACTGAGAAAAACAGACATGGAGCTTACAAATGAAACATAACCAGGCAACCAGATAATTATTTACCCTGAAATCAATCACAACAATCTGCCCACTGCAGTGATTATGTAAGGAGTAATGCCTGGAGGCTCAAAAATAGCAGGAGGGCACTAATGTATCGGTGATGTAATGCAAAGCAAATAGTATTAATACAACTGGAGGAGAACCCTGAATCACTCATTCAGATAACAAACACATGCCTGTATTTTCATTTGGATAGACCCCCATGGATAAACTTGTAATTGATTTAGTGATGTGAACAGAAGAAACTAGAGTGATCATAGCAAGGAAATAATAATAAATGTTATTTTGATCTGGAGTCTTCTTTTTTTTTATTTACCAAGGATGGTGATCCTGGCAAAAGCCCCAAAGCCCTGGTCTGGACTGTCTGTGATCTGTGCCCCTCCCTCTGGGTCACTGAGGTAGATGAAGAATACTTCTAGTCCTTCAGGCTCAGAGTCATCCAGGATGAAGAGGATGACCTCTGCCTCATTCTGACCAGCCTGTAGGGACACTATAGTAGACTCCAGGTGGAAGTCTTGATTCTCCTTTGCTAAGGTCCCAACGGGCTCCACAGTGAAGGGGAGAGGTGCTGTGCTTCCCTCTGGATGAAATCACACACAACACAACACAAACCAAATCAAAACTGGAAACATCAAGGAAATCAACATTTAACATAGTGTAAGCAAGCAAAAGCAATAGTGGAGTGCAATAAAACACACACACCTCCGTATGCTTGTACCCGAACTCTCACAGCCCCAGCGACACTGTCAGACCGGCGCACTCTCAGAACCACCTTCCCCTCCGTCTGAGTCTCCTCATCCCTGTCCTCAGGTACTTGGATACGTTCAGGGCCAATACTCAGCACTCCGCCAGTCACATCACTAGCCAAAATGGTAACAGTGGCCAAACTGTGCTGCGGATTGAGACGAGGAGAAGTATCTGCCAACGCTGGGACTGCAGTAAGGACCTGAACATCTGTTAGGTTGACATGAAAATATTCATCGGGCTCTGAAAGGGAGTCGTCAAGTATTGAAATACGGAGGGAAGCATTGGTTTGGCGAGGGGAGTCAAAGACCAAGTGGCCGTCTGGCACAGCAATAAAGTCCTCTCCTTCTGTCGCGCTGCCTGCTATTGTTTTATAGGACAGGCGGGTCCTGTTGCTGCGAAAACCGTAGAGTCTCTGAACATAGAATGTTATAGTCTGGATGTCTTCTGCAATGACCAGCTTCCGGGAATCAGGGGCAAACTGGAAGATTCCCAATGGCTCAACTTCTGCCACATTATATCCTGACCTGTGCAGGGAGACAGATACATTTGATTTAACATTAATCTAAACCGTATCTATTACATGAAAGTTAACACAAGTATGTTTTTTTCTTCTTGGCTAACCCTAACACAGTTTTTTTTTATTGTTCCTCTATGATATAAGAAAATTACTTTTCTCTCAACTATAATGATGCTTTTTTGTCTTTGTTTTATGCAGCAGGTTTCTTAATCCCTATATATTGAATGTACTACAACTTATTACCCCTGAAACCATTACCTGAGCTTGACAGTACTGTTTGCAGCAGCAGTAAGGTGTATAGCATGGGCGGTTGGCTCAGATGCATCAGCAATAGCTGTCAGTGATATGGCTTTAGTCCTCTCTCCATGGGCCAGAGTTAGTGAGCCTAATTATGAAAGAGGAGCACAATAATTTAAGTGCAGTGACATGTCTGAATCTAGGCTGCTATCATTCAGGTTTTCAGACTTTATTTGCTTACTGGGTTGCTTACCTGAGCTTGGCATGATCGCTCCAAGACTGAAGCCAGGGGGAGCCTGTCCTGAAGGATACCCTGCTCTCCACTGCACCCTGATGTCTCCAAACAACCCCACTCGTGTCACTTCTGCTTCACAGTTCCCAGTTTCTACATTTAAAACCTGAAGCGCCAGGGAGGCAAAACCAACCTACACAACATAATTGAGAGAGGGCAATTAATAATGCTGATATTGGTTTGTCTCATTTATCATTAACTAACAAAAAACAATATAAACATAATTTTTGTTTCTGGTAATCATTTGGTATATTTCAGCACAGAGCTAGAAACGGATTAAAAGAAAAAAAGGTTCCCACTGAGAAAGTTATTTGTTGTAAAATGTATTTTTTTCTGGTGTTGACAAAGTTTGTCATGTACTGTCAATTTCATTGTTAGCCTGGAGCTAAACGCATTAGCTTTGGTGTGTACAAGGAACAGTTGAGTGATCACAGAGCAGCCAAGGTTTCAGCTCTAACTTAGTTATAAAGGTTTTAAGTGAATCTTACGTATTAAAGTCTGTAGAGAGAGATTTCAGATGGATGTGGTTACTATGTCAAAGTTTGTCTACCTTTGGCTGAGAAATAATGATTCATTTTATAGAAGTGTAAATGACTTAGCATCGCATTATTGCACTATATCCACATTGTTTATGTTGGAACCTACTATTAAAATTCAAAGAATTTAATATTCAAAGAACAGTAATAATAATAAAATGTATATCCACCCTTACAAAAGAGTCATATATAAGTAAACAAAAAAAATGTACATTCACAACTCACCTCTGAGCTGGCAGCTTCTACGGGTACAGTCACTGTCGCAACATTAGCTTCATGAAGGAGACGAGGGGGAGAGCCATGGATAGGACTTACTAGCCTAACATCAGTCAGCTCTGCTGTGAAGCTCTCCCCTACTGACAAAAACACCTACAGAGAAAAAAAAGACAGGAACAGAAAATAAGCGTTGTAAGTGTGTTTAAAAACAAACTACTTAAAGGCTCAAATAAGTTCATTTCAATCATTCACATTAAGCGTTGTCATCCTTACCTGGCTGCTGATGGGCACCCTGACAGTGACGAAGGCCTCTCCTTCTTTCATCAACAGCCTCCCTTCAGCTTGTCCTCCCAGTATCTCGTCAATGTCCATCACTTCATCTATCCCTCCACGGATCCTATAGCCCACAGTAACGTTGCCAAACAGCCCTGCGACTCGTGTCACGTTCATAACCAGAACTCTGTTGACCTCTGACCCTGACCCCACTACAACTATAGACTGCTGCTCAGGGTTCAGGGAAAACAGGCCATGGGGCTCATCGTTAGCTTGCACCCTAAGTATGAGAGAGGAATGTGAAGTTAATACAATTTCTGAGTCTTTCACCTTGAGTTCATTACATGTGACTGAGCATAAACGAACCACTGTAACAAACCTAATGTGAGTGCTGATGAGGTTTGGGTTGGCATCTAAGGTAGCACCACCCTCCACAGCTGTGAGTCGGACAGTGTAGAGCTCTTCCAGCTCTGGCACTGTATCAGGCATCAGACTGAGGACTATTTCTGCCTCCCTTTGTCCCTCCAGGATCATCACTGAGCCGGATAAGGCTCGGAAGTCACCTGCTGTATCAGAGTCACTCTGTATCTGCCAGTGGACCTAAGGTGTTAGAGAAGAATATGTGTTTGAACCTTGTTGAGAAACTAAGGAATGATCAAAGCACCAATATTGTATTTGAATGATAATCTCTATATTTCTATCTTGTTCCATTTATTTTGTTTTTCTACTGCTTACTGGTGACAGAGAAGGTCTGTACTCCCTAATGCATTTTTATGTTTTGATGTAATTTTAATATTGATGAAATCTTACCATGATATTGCCCATAACCCCCTCTCTGCGTGTAATGTATAGGGAAATGTTGAATGGGCCCTCTGCTTCTGTGGATTCATTGTAGACACGTTCTCCAAGAGAATTCTCAGTAAACTGGACTATACCATTTGGGTCACCAAATTTCTCAATCTAACAAAAAAGACAAAAAGAGAGAGATGCCGATCCCTGCTATAAGATTTCCTTCTGTAAAAAGTGTTCTAATTCATGATATTGAAATCAAACTTGAATTTTTAATTCAATCAAGTACCTTCAGTGTTACAGAGCCAGCCTGAGGATCTACAGTCATGTCCCCAGACAGGATGTTGAGCTCTACAACAAATGTCTCCTCAATCTCCACTTCACCATGGGGGAGAATAAGCAGCTCTATGGTACGTGTACCTTCCTCCCCATCACTGAAGAAGAAGGACCCATTCACAGGCTCTTTAATGTCTGTATTGACTGGAGGAAGGATCTTTCTGTCATTAGGGCCAAGAATGATCCAGGCAACCTGTCAAAAGATAAACAAGTTTTAAAAGCTGCAAATAATCACAGCTGAGAGAATTGTAGAGATGTAATTTTTTTGTTGTATACCGTTGCATTGCCCACTAGACCGCGTGCTCTCTCCAAGACGAGGTTGAGTTTCAGAGTCGAGTTTGGGTTGACTAAGGTGATTAGGCTGTCATTGACGAAGCGCACAACCCCACTTGGAGAGTCATTTTTGGTGATGGTTACCCTGGCGACATTTTGAGGGCCTAGGACTGCTCCTTCTGTAGCTCCAACCAGAAGGACTTCAAATATCTCAGCATTTTCACTAAGGATGACGATATCAACTTCTCATTATAATGAAGGAATATCAACCTGAATTGAATGACAATTATCTTAAATTCTCTTGTTACCTGTCCTCGTCATCTATGATAGTAACATTAATGTAGCTGGTGTTCTGGCCATGGACGAACACGACTGAGCCATTATCTAGGATGTAGTCGAGGTCAGGAGTTGCACTCAGGGATTTTGAAATGAACTGAGCTGAGATCGATCCGTATGAACCCACTCTCCTCACTACTGGGATCAACAAGGAGCCAACATCCTCCTCAACTGAAAGAAAGAAGCCAGGAGGAAATTTATACACAGTCTTAATAAGTATATATATTCTCTATAACACATGGTGTCATTAAAAGCTTCACAAGACAGTATATTTATGTATTTGTGTTTTCTTCACCTAAACACTGGATATAAAACTTACCTGTAATGTTGATGTAGTCCTGCCTAAACTCCAGGATACCCTCAGCATTGTCATTCTTTTGTATGACCACGGCAAGAGAAGAGATGTTGCCTATAGCTGGAGGCTGGTCCAGCTGGAGACCTGACTCCCTCACCGTGTAGTCCACCTCACTGACCACCAGAGGGAGACACAGAATTAAAGATGACATTAAATCTTTAAGAGTCACATCAGCACAATATTTTGCTCTAAATTAAGGCTGCGCAATGGCTGATATGATTGTCTAGTCCCACTTGCAACATAAGTACTGTATATACATCCTGACCAAGCATTCTTTGCCTTTATCCAACTCATTTTACTGTACCTGATATTGACCAGCTCCACTGCAGTTATGTTAAAGAAGAACACCTCAGGCCCCTCTGGAAGACTGTCATCATAGATATGTAGGGAAACTTGTTGTGAAGTCTGGCCTGGGGAGAAGAATAATCTTCCCGAAGCTGGAGCAAAGTCAACTCCACTAAGCGCTGTGCCGCTGGAGGTCTGAAAGGTGACCCACACGCTGCCCTGACTGCTTATAGAGCGATTCACTGTCACATTAACCTGGGGGAAAAGTATGTAGCTGTAGGTTAGGTTTGTGACCACAGTACATCCGATGTATGCTGAATTTTCTCCGTATGACTCTGTACTCACCATTTCCTCCTCTTCAGTCACCCTGATCTGGTGCTGGGTGAAAGAGAACAGCCCATAGGGGTTGTCACTGGCTGCCATAATAACTCTGGCATGCCGTGCTCTGGCACTGATTTCCAGTCCCGGAGTGGCAGACGTAAGTGTCAGCTGGTACTCCCGTCGCTCCTCAGGGAAATCATCATCCAGGGCCTGGCGTCATGTTAGATATGACAAGGATAATGTTATAGAAAGCATGCAAAAGGTCATCATTATGATACATTTTTGGTGTACATATTGATTCTGCAGACAATCTCTTGATTTATTAATGAACACTGGAATCTGTATAACGCTGTACCTTCAGAGTGATGGTAGCAGCAGACTGTCTGTCTCTCATAGTCACAATTCCAGAGATCTCTTCGAACTCTGAAATAACAGCTGGAGTGATGTTCCAATACACCTGGACCTCCCCAAACACACCTGGCCCTCGCACAAGGCTGGGGGGGCACACACACATAGAAAATAAACTTACACCAAAACCAATTTTCACATTAAATTCTTAATAAATTAAAGGAAGCACTGTAAATTAAATCTCTCATATGTCTTCCCATGACATGCATCTCACCTGATTACGACACTGCCATCATAATCTCCCTGAGGTTCCCCAATGATGATGTTTCTGGATGACTCTGCTATTCCTATAATCCCTAGAGCAGCCTTGTCTGCCCTGATAGTGATGGTGGCCAAACCTGGAGGAGCACACGACCAGTGAGGGGAGGACAGCTCAGTGAAAGACAATAAACAATGAATTCATACAGTAGCCACGCAACTTTGCTTTCCTAAAAACTGACCATTTAGGGGGTCAATGGAAACAGCAGGAAACAGCTGGACAGTGAAGTGCTCCTCTCCTTCCAGTACAGTGTCAGCGAGGGCTCTTATCACAAATGTCTTCATTAAGTCATTCTGCAAGGTAAAACAGTATAACTGTATATTCAAGAGATCTTGAAGTATTAACAGTTCTAAATACAAAAAAACATCAAGATGCTGTGAGTGATTACTGTAATGTGTGGTGGAATAATGACTCAAGCACTTTCATACTGTACCTCAGTAAAGACAAGTGTTCCATTGAAAGGTGAGAGGTCATCTTTAGCCTGGCTGTCCAGCTGCCATTCAAGCATCACTGCCCCCTTGCCTCCTGCACTACGCACCACTACTAGTGTCGCCACAGCAGCAGGATCATCCACAAAATCTGGCTCACTGACAGTAAGCTGAGAGGGGGCAGAGTAAGGCAAATTACATGAGGGAGATCTGCAAATTTGCTGATGGAGAGAGTATACACACACATGAGTAATTTAAACTTACCTCCAGCTCCTGAAATCCAAATTGTCCAAGTGGTGAGTCGTTAGGTGGGATGCTGACAGTTACAGACGTCACCTCTCCGAGTCGAGCACCACCGATCACGCGCAGTAGATTAACTCTGAAGGTTTCTGAAGTTTCTTCCTGTTCATCGTCGAAGATGGTGATGGCAATAATGGCTTCCCTCTATTAACAAGGGTGAGGAAGCAAAATCTAACATTGAGAATTTTGAAGATAATAACACCTGCATGTAGTTATGGATGGCTTTTAAAGCAGGTTCATTTTAAATCTGGATAACATGACCATTTACCTGTCCATCCTGAAAGGTTATGTTCCCAGATGTAGGCCTGAAATCGTTCACATCAGCAGTGAGGTGCTGCGCCTCCCAGTAGACGACCAATCTTCCTGTTGTACCAGCAAGTCGCACAACTGACAGATGGAGGATGTTGTCTGGTGGTGGTATCTCATAGGCCAGCACACTTCCAGGAATATCCTGGAGAATATATTTAGAAAACATATTAAATTAGGAATGAATATGACTTCATTAAATATCTGTTACATTATAACACTACATTATTCATTTAGTTTTTTAGTTATGTCACTATGCATCAGTTCAGAGGTTGCTGAAGCGAAGGGCAAACTGCATCATGAATATAAATTATTTCATCATTAATAAGACATCTGGCCATAGATGCAGAGTTGATCCTGCGCTCACCTCAGACACATTAAACTGCAGTATCCCTCGAGGGTCATCGTTCTCTTGGATGGTTACTTCGGCTACTTCCATACCAGCTCTCTTTACGTTGGGCTGGCCTGCTCCAAGTGACCCACCAACTAGCTCCACTCTGGTGATATTTATCAGAAAACTCTCTGCCAGCTCTGGGATGTCATCCTTAGAAAACACACATGTTTAAGGTAATGTACATATGCAATACCAAAATCTCTTGTTCTCTCTCAAAGCCATAAACTTACCACCTAATTAATCTTTGTGGTTACACAACTGCCAGTTAATAGTGCAAACAGGAGTAATCTTGGATAGCACAATTTTAAAAGATGTCTACAACGTATCTTCATGGCAATTATTAATGAAGCTTTGCAGTTACAAAGGACTGGCAGAAAATGGTCTCACATCATTAACTTCAACCTCTAGTGTAAACGCACAACATGATCTCAAAATTCCATTAATGGGAGGTTGAAATGGACATTACATGGCCCATAAATGTATCTGGGAGAGCTGGGAAAAGGGGTAAAAAAAAAGCAAAGAGATGGATCATATAGGGAGGGAAAGAGTTGCATTTTCTCTCATGATGCACATAAGTGTGGAAGGTGTCCAAAAGATCCATCCTTACCGGTAGGACTGTGACAGTAAGGAGGGCCACAGTAGCACCATCAATCATTATGATGGTGTCATCTTTGGGGATGTAGTCCTGTCCTGCAGTGGCCCGGTTGGACGGGGGCTGATATAGGGCCGGCTGGGTCTGATAATGGATTGCAACTTCACCAGAAGAGCCCTGCTCCCTCACTACGGACAGAGTCACATTGACTGGAACCCCTGTGAGTTGGGAGAAATAGGAGGTTACACAGTGTCAAAACACACAAAAGCAGACCAGCATAAACATGTTATTTCAAAGACCTCTTGTGATAGAAGATGGCAACAAAAACTTGAATCTGTAAAAATCTGTAAAACAAACAAACAAAAACATGCAGGCAAATTACATAATATTTTAAGGATAGTAAACACCAAACAAGTTTGGAAATTTGTGTTGGGTAGTTTATTTCTCTGTTGTAATAATGCTTGGCAATGCATTTTATACTGTTGGAAAGCCTGTTCATTTCCCTTTTAAATGGTGCCTCGTTTGTAATGAACATGCGTTTGTTGGATGAAGTATGTGGATTGTACCCATGAAAATTTTGCCAAATCTTCTCTGCTAATGCCAATGCACTGTGTTTCTTACAAATTGGGTACTATTTAAAAGGGAAATGAACAGGCTTTCCAATGGTATACTATTCATTGCCAAGAAGCATTGTTATAGAAAAATAATCTTCAAAATACAAATTCACAAACTTTTTGTTCACTGTTAATAAAAGGGTATGTAACTCTCCCACAGGAGACTTCTGCCATTTCGGCCAGCCTCCAAAACCCAGATTAAGATGAATCCTGAATGACTTCAAATCCTGGAAACCCCTGATCTCCTTTACAGTAAATCTCAAAGAGTGATTAACATAATAGCTCCTTAAGAATTCTTATTCATAAATAAAACGAATGACTGGTATTCGACATCCATCTTAACGGTATTAGAGAAATCTTTATGGTAGATTAGTTTTCAATACGTAACTGCAATGCACTGGAAAATACACATTAGTGATTCATCATCACTCTTTCATTCTTTCATCCCTTGCAAGAGAAATTCTTACTCCGTGGTTCTTGTGTTAGTGTAAACTGGGAATCCAGATGCCATCCAATCACCCCATAGGGAGAACCATTTGGTAGGATGATGAGTAGAGCTTGTGCCCGCTGTTTGTCAATAACTGCGGCCTGCTGTAGGTCCTGCAGTCCCACAGTAGTGACATCCATGAGGGTGATTAACACAGTCTCCCTCAGTTCTGGGATGCCATCTGCAATCACACTCAATGAGATGATTGCGATTGTTTGGCCCTCTGAAAATGTTACCTATTATAGAAAAGAACATTTTTATTTCATTTCACAAATCGGTGACATTACATTATCAACATATTATCCTGTCATTTTTAAAATTGACAGTGCATACAGCAATGGGACTTTGATACGTATGTATACTTGGAGGTTAACTCACTACTCCTGAAGTGGGGTAAATGTCTGCCAGACTATCATTTGCAGCCCAATGAACAGTCAATCTGCCAAAAGTTCCTCTTCTCCTCTGGACACTTAGAGAAATTTGATTATTTTGCTCCAGCTCCTCCACCTCCATAGATAGAGAATCCTAGCAGAGAGGTAAGGACAACGTGAGGCAAGATGATGACTACTATGGTTGAAGACACAGGTAAAAAGTTTTATCTGCTTACTTGTGCAAAGCCAATGACTCCATGGGCATCATCGTTGGTCGGAACAATGACAGTCACCTGACCACCAAACCCAATCTCGGCCCCGCCCTTTGGATTCTTCAGGCTAACCTGAAAGGTCTCCTGCTTCTCAGGGATGTCATCATCTATTACATTCACTGCTATCTGCAGTTCGCTGTCACCTGGTAAAAAGTGCAACTCGCCGTAACTGAGTATGAGAAAATAAAGAAAACATGAATTAATTCAATTATTTTTTGCTTTATTTGTCCTTGAGAAAGATGTTCCTTCATGAGCAAATGCTATTTGGTCCTGACTGGGAAAAACAATGTGGCTACCTGGGTATAAAATCAGACTGATTGGAGACAGAAGTGAATTCATAAACTGTGGAACCATTCTCCTCAGTAGCAGCCAAGAGGGTCTTGGTGGTGTTGAGAGACGGGACCATGAGAGAGAGGAAGCTGATGGTGGGAGGGGCCCTCAGTATCATGGCGAACAGGTTGGCATCAGACCTCCATGAGTAGAGGGATGAGCCATTTCTACCAGCTAACAGGACATAACCTATGAAAAAGAATGAGATTTCATTGATTTAATCAAGATGTCTGGTTAAAGAGTCTTAATAGAACACCTGACATAGACAACTGGATTACAAGGACGGAGGCTATCTTCACAAACAATGCATTATATAGTATAACTTGTACTCACTGATTCCAGAAGGAGCAGTGAATGGGTGAATAGAGGTGAGGCCAGGGTGAGGAATGGACTGATAATGCTGAGGTAAATGTTGCCCTGAACCCCATCGTAACACCTCACAGGATTGAGAGAAACCTATGGCAAAAAAGACATGCACAGACACACACACACACACACACACACACACACACACACACACACACACACACACACACACACACACACACACACACACACACACACACACACACACACACACACACATACACTTACATTCTTTCACACTAGAATAGCATGTTTATGTAAAGTAAGAACTGGACTGACTGACACACCCAAGACTGACAAATTACAACCTCTGAATCCCTCTGTGGCTCTGCTCTCCTCCACACTGTGCCCTTTCCAGTAAACCCACAACAGGTCTGAACCAAAAAAACTCAACACTTTTGCAGACTCAGAGAGATTATGTCTCATCAAAATATACAGAGCGTGGCATAACTATATGATCCGGCCTACGTTGTTAATTTTGTCGTCTTAGTTGAAGCAACAGAACAAGGCTGTTCTGTCCATAATAGACACACAGTTTATGTGTGCCTTCTAAAGTATCTCCAATTTGTTTGTACTATTCCAACCAGCATCTAACCACCACACAATCCACTAAAAAGTACAGTGAACCACAGAAAAAAAGCATCTCATTATTGTAAAACACAACCATCCTTTTGACATACCATAGATTAACTTCCATTCTAGGCTATTTCTAAATATCTATTCTCTGCAATACAGTCAACACATACAAATTTGTGTTCATTGATGCTTTTATAATCCAAAAAGAGACTGATATTTGTTTGACAATGTTATGGTATGTCTTAATGTTATGGGAAGTCAAAGTAAGACAGGTCACCTTCAATAACAACCAATAAGAGAGTGTCATCTTCTCTCGTCTGGATTGCCTCCACCAGACTGGCTCTGCCGTTGACTGGGAGGGGCTGTGGATTTTGAAATCTCCCGCTGGTCCACTGAAGCAGGAAGCAGCTGATATTCTGTTTGTCTACACACACCACCGAGTAAGCAAGGGCTGCATGAGTGAATGGAGTCACACTGAGGATGTCCTGTTCAAAGTCCAGAGTCTGGAGCAGGGTGAAGGAGCCTCCACTCCAAACAAAAATCTGTAGCACAAAACGAAGAAAATAAGACTTGAAATGACTGAAAACAATTTGAAATCTGTGCTATTGAGTTCAATCCTCACTTAAATGTCTAGACAGTGGAACAGTCAGCTTCACCTGGCTTGATGCAATCAGATAATCTCTGCCTTCAGTGGAGAAGTGTTTCACATCCAAAGCTTCAACGCCTAATGTTTGTTCCTAACAGAATAATATTGCACCGATTTATATGAAGACAATGAGACAACAAACAAAAACTTGATGTAAGCAATGGGTACCATGATTAGGATTATACTCACTAATGTGATATTGAAGTCCATCTGTAGTTTAAAGATGCTGAGGTTGGCAGCAGGGGAGAAGGGAGGGCCACTGTGTGTAATTGCTATGTAGCTGGAGTTATGAACCGCAAACCCAACACAATAGCTCGGGTTTTGAATCCTGACAGACTTGAAAAAAAATAATAGCATTAAATTAGCTCTACGAGCTTATGTGTTGACAGTGGGAGGATCAGGTGCAGGTTGAGGAATAACACTGTGGCTATCCTACCTCTACTGACAAGAAAACACCCTGCCAGCGATAGAGAGTGGCCAAAGTGTGTGAGGATCCAACAGTGGGAGCCCTATCCAGCCTCATAGCAAGGAAAGAAGGACCTTCAGGGAGGGAGCACCAAGCAGAAGTGGGGTTGTCCTCAAAGCGCTGGTACACACCCATCACTGGCAGATGACCCTCTGGAAGAAACAAGGAATTACAATGACATTGATAATTATAGGAGAAAAGATTAGATTCTAGGAGCTTGAGACTTTGAATACAAACATACATTAATTGGTCTTACCAGAAGTAATAGCTGTGACGGACTGTGTCTCCCATTCCACACTGACAGCTGATTCCAGACCATTGCTGCGAGACACACTGAGGAAGACTGGTCCACCGCCTTCATTAGCAACCACTTCAGTGTTAGTTCTGTCCAGAAAACATGTATACGACTTATAAGACTACAATGTGTGTACATTGTTGCTTATGCATATGCACACATTTGCAACAATGGTTTCTGTTATTCTAAATGTGTGGGCCTTCTTTGTGCAATTGGATTCAGACCTATTGAGAGTTGGTCCAATGCGGAACAAGCCAGAAGGAGCAAGGTTCTCCAGGACGGTGATGAGAGTGCGGAGTCTGTCACCCAGCCGTGCGCCTCCTGTTGGGTTGGACAGAGTCACTGTGAAAGTTTCGTTCACTTCAGGCTCAGCATCTAGCACTGCCCAGATCTCCAGCATCTGAAACAATAAAGATAAAACAATGACTCACTAACCAATTAAACATAACTAGCATAACGATTTCTGTGTGGTATAGACAAAATGATTAAGCTGCAAAAAAACAAGATATAGCTTAAATTACAGAAAGAGTAAATAAACTGAAATTTATATTTGAAGTAGGTAAATACTGACTATTAATATGTATTATAGAGTAAAATTTCTAAATTTTGAGTGCAAAAATGAATAAATATCAGTCTTTCACAAATTCCATGTTGAAATTCTTTGTTGTTTTTTGTTTCTCTCACCTTGAATCTGACTCCATCCTCCAGTACCACAAACCCTTGTGCTGGTATCAGGTCACCCTCTGCTAGGCTGCCATTGGCATCTGTGATGGTAAACTGAACGGTTACGGTGCCAAATGTGCCTTTCTCAGGGTTTCGAACCACGTACAGGGTCGCCACGCTCTCACTCAGCCCTGACACAGACGTGGGCTCCTTCAATAAGAAATGGTCGCTGGTGTTGAAGGAAATGACGCCGTGTCCATCGTCACTGGCTAGGATATTCACGGTTGCTAGAAGAAAACAGAAAGATGGATTTTTGGAGAAAAATATTAAAGTTAGCTATGAGTACATGAGAATGCATTTTTATACATTATCAATTCTTGTATAATGTCCTGTCCTGCTTCAAATTACACAGTAATGTGTCCTTATTTAACGTGATATGATGTACAGTAAATTAAGGATTAAGTGGTGGTCATTACATACACCACATTGTGTGGTACTGTCAGTTTACTCACGTTTATGAATAATATGAAGCAGATTACCATTGCTGCAGTTTCCTACTGTTTCATTTACCTCTTCCATTGATATGGCCAATGAATAAACTGTTAGCTAGAACAATGTGTATTTAATCAGAAACAAGTATTTTCTATGGCCATCTCCTCATTACAATTTTGCATGGTGACATAATGGCATAAAAAGAAGAAAAATTACAAAAAATAAAATAAGGTAACATTTTAAATAATATTTACAATAAAAACATCCTCAAACCCAAATCTCCACTATTTATTCCTCATGAATTAAACATTTTAACCAAATATACAATGAAAGTTTATGCTTCATTTTGATTATACTGCACTGAATAGCTCCAAAATTTGATTGCATTCTATTCTGCTCTATCTACCTGTAGTATTGGTGCCTAAATCCAGCCCAGGGGAAGGTTCGGACAGGATCAGTTGGAATCTTTCAGCTCCCTCTGGAATGATGTCATCAATGATCTGCACTTCTACAAACTTATGCCTTTCGCCATTAACAAAGTGGAGCATCTGGGTGGACAGAAGGATTTTCAGTTGAAAAGAAATCATGCCACTACAAATATTATACAGTATATGACATTCCATGTATCGCTCTTCGACTGTGTGTGTGAGTGGCTAACCATTTCGCTGGTGTTGTAATCCAGTCCTTGCTGAGCCTCCAGGTTCTGAGCATAGAAGAAAAGAGAGACATTTCCATATGTTCCCTTGTTCCTGTAGGCCACAAGGGTCAGCACTCCTATTGATTCATTCACTTCGAACCTGGAAAGCAAAATATATTTGTATGAGAAAAAAGCATTCAAATTACAGTGTTTGTCAATCCAAATATGCGTATGAACTCTGCTAATTGTGGGTGCTCTCTTACATGGTGTTTGTCCATTCAATGACTCCTCTAATTCCATCATTAGCAGCAATGCTGACCTCTGCCACTAAACCCTGAGTGTCTAGGGGGGAGAAAAACAGAAAAAAAAAACACTTAGCATTAGCAGCATTGCTTATTTTAGGGCTACAACTGCAGTCCAAGCTCCAACAACAAGTTGTGCAAGATCAAACGCTACAGGATCTAACTTTTCTCATGCCACATTTGAGCAAAAGATTACAACTAAGAAGCGTCTCCTGTAAGTGGCTTGGGAGGGTGAGCAGCCAAGTCTTTTGGGTGGACTGATTTATGACCCCCTGAATAGTCTTTTCCCATTCATTCGATGGCCAAGGCACTGGGAGGCCAGCTATGGGTTTAGTTTGGCTTTCTCTCCACTCACCACACAGTGCTACTCGGCTCCCACCAAATCCCCAGGCTTCCTCAATCATGGAAAGCATCAATCTCACCATCCAAGCCACATAATGACTGCTGCCAAAAGAGCGGCCGTGTGTTTACTGTGCGTCTCCAGGCAGAAGGCCGATAGTATTCTGGGAGCCTCCAAGTGCTGCTCTGCCTGTAGTATTCTGTCTACTCATCACTTTCCAAAGTTACTCATTCATAAATTGAACTGTGGTTTGAATTATGTAAAAACAGTAGCACTAACGACCAAGCTCTGTCATGGCACATTATGACAGTCAACTACCATGTAGGAGTTCAATGTACAACACAAGAATATTGCACATCAGGCTACATTGCATTTTAGGCAAAGCTTGTGAGCATATGAAAATGTATTTTACCTGGCAATGTGCAATACACAACTTCTACTCATCAAACAGTGCAAAACGGTGTGGCATTGGATATATTATAGGAAGAAAAGGAAGAAAATTATTTCACAAATGTTTCCCTAAAGAACTAGAGAAAATGCTAGATACACCATCATAATTAAAACTAACAATGAAGAAGAAGAGATTTTTTTTTAAATGCTTTGGGCCCAAGAAATCCAGTAATCAGTAGAGATCAGATTTAAGGTGTCTTAACGGCTCCATACCTAGTTGGGGAACAGTGGCAAGGGTTGTGATGACTACTGCTGATGTAATGTTGACCAGGAAAAACTCCTGCAACTCTGGAATCTCATCCTGGTAAAACAAAGGGAAATTAAAAGCTTAAAATTCAAACAAATATGCTTCAAATGAGTGAGAGTTTGCATAACAAAGACAATAATAGATTGTCCTGGCAGAGATCAAATCCTATTTCACCTTGTTCCAACCCCACATACAATGCAGGTAACACTTAATAATATCTCATCTCTGTTTCTTAATATTAGAAAATATCAATTAGTTAAAGCAGTAAATAATTGGAATTGATGAAGCACGGTGTTAAAAATCCATTGTTTCTGATATATCACCCTCGAGTAACACATTTGATGGACAGACAAGTTGAGGAATGGAAGAAATAACAGTCTTTACCTCCAGTATGGTTACAGGGATGGAAACAGAAGTCTGTCCTTCCTGAAGGATCACAAAACCAGTTCCAGAGAGGAAGTCTTGTCCAGGGTCAGCAAGAGCACCCTCTACCTGGGACAGGTCCTGTAGTGAACCTCTCATAACCTCATAGGTAATATTCACGGCTCCTGAAAAAAAAACATTTAGGCATAAAATCAGTTAAAAGACAAGAAATAAAATATACACATATATGGAAGTAAATAGTGCTTTGCGGTAAAAAGGAATAAATCTAATTCACAGATCCTACTGCACATTTTCTCTTTATATTCGGTCCACTGACCTGAAGCTCCAAACTCCCTATTGATGTAGATGTTAATAGTCCGGTCCTGTTCCTCTGTGGTCACCCTAAGAGATGATGGGGCAATGGTCAACATCCCATAAGGTACATCGCTGCTGTCCACGGTTAGTACTGCCTCATCGCCCTGAACATCAAGGGCAGCATGGCCCGTCACTGGAACGCCTGAAAATATTAATGTATAATTCTGATTAGGTTTATTTTAAGGTACTTGTTTTTTTTTTCAGAAATATAACTTGTGTGTATCATATTACAATGAGCGCATGCATGACAATCAACCATAGAATTACTTAAGAGCAAATGCATTACCAAAAGTTTGTATGTTAGACAATGTGACTTTGTATTCGTCTTTGTCTTCTGGTGTGGCATCATCAAGAAGCTGCAGGACTATGGTGCCATTCAGCTTTCCCTGTAGGAGATACATAAATAAATACATAGTTTCTGCTGTAGATACCAAATAATAGTCTATGAAAATTTAAATCATTAATAATGGTCAACAATCAACAATAACAACATGCTGCTATAGGCTATAGTCTACTTTCATATACTATGTGACTGTCCCATTGTATAAACTTGGTAAATGTGCTGTCACACCAAACTGTCCAGTGATCTCCATCCAGTATTTTACCTCAGTAAAGAAAAGCCTCCCTGAGGTTTTGGTGAAGGTCCGGTCTACCAGGGGCCCTTGTACAGTCCAGTCAACAGTGACATTTCCCAGACCTGGGGCCGTCCTTAAGACTAACAAGGACAGCTTCTCACCTGTAATACAGAATATGACAGTCAGCCCTAACACTTGATGCAAAATCTGAATATGAAATACTGTCTTCTCCTTTTTATCAATTGTGAGTAAAGTAAAGGTGTAATAAGTATAGTATTTGAGCAATGTGAATTCACAGATACTCATTTTATGAATTTAAATAAACTTTATTTGTATTTACAGTATATAATCCATTTCAAAAGCAGAGTTACAAAGTATTGTACATGCTTAAAATGTAATGAATGTCACAAAGTGTTAGTTCACAAGCAAATATTACAGGGGAAAATCCTAATGTAAATGTAGAGATAATAAAGTGAATAAAGAAAACAGAAGTAAAGTAAAAACAGAAATAAAAGAATCAGAATCAAGAATTAAAAGCAGCTTTATACAAGTGTGTTTGAGCAGTGATTTAAAATGTGGCATGCCTGATCTCCTTAGGCAGTGCGTTCCAAAGTCTGGGGCCTCTCACAGTCACTCACAGTTTTTAGCCCTGACTTTGTACAGATAACAGAGCTTTGCCTGAAGAGGCAAACCAGTGTGTTTGGTTAAAAGTATTTTAAAATCTATTTTAAAGGGATGGAGACAATGGAGAGACTTTTGGGAGAGATGTGTACACAGAGTTGCAATAGACAATGATGACATAAATGTGTGACACAACCTTCTCCAGATTTCTCCAAGATTTAATTATGGTGACATAAACCAATGAAGGTAATGTAAAAACATTGTTTTATAGATCCAAGACAGCTAAGTGTCTTGATGGATTCTACTCAGGGAGATGTCAACTGCTCATGCATCCATAATTTCCTGATAATGACCGGTAGCCACAGGGGCCACCTGTCGCTGCATGTTGCAATTGCTACATAGTGAATTCCCTTAGACCCCCTCCACATACACACTCATACATTATTAGGTTCACATCTCTAGTGACAAAGACAAAGGAAAAGTAATGAATAGGTGTGACAATGGACATATATAATGTATAGTGTACATCTAAAAAAAGTTTCACAGCATAAAAAAAGCTACGTACCCTCTCTGACGATGACAGAACGTGAGCCTGGATGAAATCCTACTGTACCAGCCACATTATCATTAGCCAGTATCACTATGGTTACAGTATCAGAGCTGGGCAGGATACGACTTCCTCCCTCCGTATTAACAAGACCAATCATGAGGCTCTCATTTTCCTCTGGCTCAATATCATCTTTGATTACTATCTCTATTGTCTTCTTCAGCTCACCTGTAGACACAGAGGGCAAAGTATGCGGAAGATAGTGAATATTGGCATCTTTCAATTCTCCTGACTATTAGATAAATGAAAGCAAACACAATTTAATGTCTTGTGAAGAATTCTTTTTTTTTCAAACAATCCTTAAACTGCATGTTATTTGCTAATCAGTGAGTGAGCCACTTACCGCTAAAAGTCAGAGTCCCGCCAGTCCCTGTGAAGTCAGCATCTGGTGTGGCTTTCCCTCCAACAAACCTCCACTCAACGGTGACAGTCCCCAGATTCCCTCCTCTCCTTTCTATAACCAGGGGCACCACGACCATGGGTTCTTCTCGAACCTCTAGATAGAGTCCCTCATTTGTGGCGTTGGGACTGAGGCTGTATATCAAAAATATGCCAAACGCATCACCATTCATCCCTATAGTCACCACAGCTGTGTCTGGCTGGCCAAGTGAAGGCAGGTTCTTCTGTTCCACAGTCAGATTCATCAGCTCTACCTTCAAAAACACATGGTAAGACATTTTATTTGGTATACAATGTGCTGTTATACATGAAGAAAATGTGTGTAAAACAAATTAAACCTATACACTGTGCACATTATTGGGGTTTTACCTTTAAGATCTGTATGGAGAAACTCTCGTCCATTTCTGGGAATTTATCAGTCAAAATCGGAACTGTGAGGTTGGCGACCCCTGAACCATCCTCCATGAAGGCACTTTGAGCTGTCACAGGGGTGTAATCACTCCCTGCCACAGCCTGGGCACTAAACAGGACTGCAGCTGCAGTGACATTTTTTACATAAGTCATAACCTGGGATTCCGTGGTCAACTGGTCTGCACCTGAAGACACCCAAGTGCAGGATGGTGGTGTCATGGCTGACGAAAGAGAGAAGGCCTGGCATGCATGCTCTCTCAGACATGAAGCAGCACATGCAGCCAGGGGGTCTCTCTGACCACTGATGTCAACTGTCCTCTGGGGGGCAGTGGATGGAATGCCTGGTTGTGGGAGTTCATAGTACATAAGAAGGTTCTGGCCCTCGCCCTGAGTCAAGCCTACAATGTCAATCTCGGAGGTGCTGTACAAGATTTCCAAGCGACCAAAATGACCCCCTCTGAAATGAAAGCAATGAGAAGGACGAAGATAAGACAGGTGATAGGAAAGGGGCTTAATATAAGCAGTGTACAATAAAAATTCTTCTTGAATGAAAAAAAAAATCATCAAAAGTACCTCCTCCGGACACTAATATTGGCTCTATAAACTCCCTCCAATGGCTCCTGAATACGGTAAACAGACTGTTCAAAGTAGACTGTCCCATATGGGTTGTCATTCGCAGGCACTATAATGTTAACAGATGTGTCGGGTCCAAGGTTTCCCCCATTACTGGCACTAGAAAGCTCTACTTTAATTATCTAGAAAAGACAGAAAGAGTGTGACTTACACAACCTGTAAATGAAGCAAACATCCTTATTTAGATCATTTGCAATACTATTTTCAATCCCAGTTCCTTACCTCAGTGATTTCAGGATCATCATCAGCTAAGACCTCCAATCTGAGGGTCTTCATAGTCTCACCAGGGGCAAACGTAATCTCTCCTGATGTGGGTCTGATGTCCCCCACAGCTAGTTTACCATTGACAGTGGCTTGCCATTGGACTACCACTGTTCCAATAGTCCCGGCATTACGGACTATAGGCAGCCTGACCTCAATGGAATTAGATCCTGGTTCCTCTATAGTGACTGGGACAGCCTGGAAGACTAGAAGAAGAAGTAAAAACAGAACAAAGTGAATAACTTGCTGAAGGACCCTGTAACGTTATTGAAACCAAATCGTTATAGTTGAAAAGAGTATGTTATGCATATAAGACAAAAAAAACTGATACTAACCAAAGGCACCAAAAGGGTCATCGGAAGGCAGTATGGTGATAATGGCACGTGTGAGCTCTCCAAGCAGGGCTCCTCCAGTGGTCTGGTTGATCAGCTCGATGCGAAAGGTCTCCTCCAGCTCAGGGACCACGTCATTAATGACATAGATGGGTACAGATTTACTGGACTCCCCTTCAAGGAGAACCACATCAGTGGAGGCTACGCTGTAGTCTTCACCTATAAGATGACACAAACACATGAACATTGCCCACTTCCACAAACACAAAGTAGAAACAATTTGCAATTGCCAACACTTACTGACTCTGGCGGTCAAAGGCACAGCTCTAAACTTAACAGATACATCGGCAAAGATCCCCCCTACACGTGTGACGTTAATTATGGGACCAACATAGTGCTCAGCCACACTGACAGCAGAGGCAGACAGCTGAAGGATTCCAAAAGCATCATCACTGGCCTCCACTATCACCTGGGCTACAATGTCCATCCTGGGACCCAGAGATGGGGAATTGAAAACTGTAAGGGACAATTAGAGAATATCTTATCAGTGCAGTAAGTATCATCATTGTTTTAGGTAACAGTAGCTGTGACAGTAGCTTACTGAGCCGCTCCTGCTCTCCTTTGATGAGTTGAACGCTGATCAACTTCACAAACACTGACTCATCTCTTTCTGGATCCTCATCATCCAGAACTCTGAGTGTGATGTTTGCTTCACTCTGATTGGCAAAGAACACAACAGAATCTAGGAGGGGAACAAAGTCCCGGCCTTCAGAGGCTCGACCCACCCCAGGTGTCGGGTAAGGTGCCGGATCAGCCTCTTTCAGTGTCCTGTATGTGACTTGCACCTAGGTAAATGAATATTGAAAAAATAGCATTTGTCACATCCATAACAATCGAGCACCTATGAATGTGGTTTAATTATCATCTTAAAATCATCATCTTAAAATTCAATTCAACAAACTATATTGTTTAATTAACAAATTTTATAATTTCTTTAACTCTATTTATTTCTTAAACCTTTTATAGTGGGACATACCTGTCCCATCAGGCCTCTCTGTCGCAGGATAGTAAGAGTAACAGTTGAGTCTGCTTCAGGAAGTCGGACATGTCTTGTGACATTGGAGAATACAAAAACGCCATAAGGATCATCACTGGCGAGCACAGTCAGAGTAGCAGAAGTACGGACACCCAGGCGACCGTGGGAGATGTTAACCAAGGAAATGGTAAAATTCTTGTCCAACTCAGGGATATCATCCTCGGCCACTCTGATGATGATGTTCTCTGATGTTTGACCTACACCAAAGGTGATGTTACCAAACCTGCTGAGGAGTTTCCGCTCAGATCTGGGATCAGCCTCCCAGAATACAGTCACATTAGAGAGGTCACCAAAGGATCGATCCACCTGGGAGTGGGGAAAAAAGATGATGATGAACAATACTGTAAATTATGCTGTATTTAAAAATAGCAACAATTTTTTCTCAGAACAGTATCAACATCTTGACGACTGACTTGTAGGACCACAGAGCTACGTTCATCCTCAGGTTCTGTCCCATACACAGACAAGGAATCAGGACTGAAGTCAAACACTCCATGGGCATCATCAGAAGCAGCAATGGTCACTGTGATGCGGGAAGCAGCTCCCAAGCTGGCTACACACACACAAACACACGCATTACAAGATATGATCCTGTTTCTATTTTTTGCTGATACAGATTTGTTGCATTTTTAAGAATGGATTAAATGCGTATACCCGACAGTTGTAGGGAATGGAAATGTGGCACATTATCTTTCACTCAAATCATGCAGTTGATTTTGAACAAGAAAGCTTAATATAATATAAAAAGATATACATCGCCATACGACTAATAAAAGTGATATTATGTTTAAATGCATAAGTTTTTTCAGAATGCTCAATTTAGTGTAAAGCACTAGATTCACATCAACCTTACAACTGTTACTACTACTGAAAGGCTATTTGCTTTTCCCACATCACTCTCCTTGGGTACTTCTCACAGGAGTCATAGTACAATGTAAATAGCACACACTATTGCACACACATGCATTTCCACATACACACCCAGTGCTGTGTGTGTATATGCACTAAGGACTGCACTACTACATACCAACTATGATGTTGATGCACTGTATCTAAGCCAATCCATATCTATATTAATGGAAGGCCAGTGTATTTGTTTTCCGATTTATTGCATTAACGATACATTTGAGAGTCTGTCAGTGTCTGATCATGGTTTCATCTCAAGCCAATGCATACAACATGTTTATGATTGTCTTAGTCATATCATTTATTTCACAGCTGACCAGAGAAATCAATCCAGTGTGGTTTGGGAATATATCATTCAACAGCTTCAAGATCAACAGTTCAATTCATCCAAGAATTTCATTAATAATATAGGTTTCAGAAGAGAATTCCCCAGCTTTTATGGTCCAAATGTTGTTTACACAGTTCTATCCAACGTTCCAGATATATTATTCTGAAAGAAAGAGATCATTATTATCTAATTTCGGAGGTCAAATTTAAAGATCGGATCCAAAAAGTATTTGTCAGAAGATACACATCATTTGATCCATGATAGATCTTGACTGAGATTGAGATATGCAACCTAGGAAAATGAATCGACTTGTGCTGGCACAGGAGTTGATGTATTAAAAACAAAGAGACCAGGGAGTTAGGGAAGGGGAGACTTACCATGATGGTGATAAGATGGAAGAAGGAAGTCAGAGTCACTCTCCCCACTACCACTTCCTTCACTATGCAGAAACTCATCTACTGATGGATCACACACCAGGTTCACACAGGTGTCACACCAGGTTTATATCAAACCAGAGGAGTAGGTATCAGAAGGCAAATAGGAAGGAAGGTTGGTAGGTAGGTATGTGGGAAGCACACAGGAGCATGGCACACAAATCATAAAACACACAAAAACAGAAGGGCAGAAAACAGGTTTACTCTAAATCAGAGGGTAAGGAATGAAAGGCTTCTATTAAAATATTCTGAATTAAGAACGTGCATATAAAGTAGCTCTTGAGCAAGCTATCTGCCACTAAAGGAAATTAATATCTTCAGTTTCTAAGTTTCTCACCTCCTCCTTCAGCATTGTAGAGTTCCACTCTAAAAATCTTGTCCAGTTCAGGGACAGGGTTGTCTACTATAGTGACAGTAATGAACTTTAACCTCTCGCTTGGAAGAAATTTCAGCATGCCCTCTGAGTCCTGACAATGAAATACAGAAGAATAGGAATCCATGGACACTGCATTGCAGAGAGTTTTGCATTGGGGCCAAATATTCAAATCTCTATGTTAATCAATAAGTCATCTGCATAACATCAGTAAAATAACAGACATGAGGGAAAATCATAGACTGTACAAATTAAAACGGACCTCATAATCTTCAGGACTGGATGCGGTGAAGGGGATTGTCCTGTATCCAACCATGACCGTTCCCAAAAGGCCTTGGGCCCTGGCCACGGGCAGACGAACTTGTCCATCTTCCTCATTAACAGTGATGCGGGAAGGTTCTAATGCCGGAGCGATCAACCCCTCGCCTGGAGGGATGGGCTGAAACTGCAGCAGGCCTGGAAGTGAGTGTGTTCACGAGTTATGGTGATGATTAGAACACAGGAGATGGGGGAGAAAAATGTGATGCAAACAGATGGACAGAGTGTTGAGGAGGAATAGAATAATGTACATAGCAAGGTGAAGTAGAGAGAAAGATGCACTTCAGCTGTTCAGCTGACATAATAACAGTTATCACAACATACTACGGATAATAGCAACCCCGGTATTTGGGTGTATGAGTAAGTACCATAGGGGTGGTCGTTGGCTGTGACAGTAGCAGTGTTAACAGAGTTGATGGGGTCAATGCTTGCTCCGCTGGTGGGAGTGGAGCCTGGCTTCCCATCACCGGACTCCGCTGACACCAGTGTGATCTGAAAGGATTCCGCCAGCTCTGGGAGGTTATCATCCAACACCAGCAGGTTCAGTTCCTAACAGAAAGATGCACAAGCACTTGAATCCTCATAAACGCTTTACGTGGAATAACTAAGTCTCACAGTAAGTACATTATTCATTGTGTGTTGTGTGCCACGGGCTTAAAGAATAAGCTTAATCATCAGCTGACACCTGTTGACTCATCAGTTAATGCCAAATAAGCAGCCACTAGGTGGGGCTGGTTGACAAGCAACTGTGACTGTAAAATACTGCTAAACCGGACATACAGTATTAATTTGAAATCAATACGCTGATGTGTAAATACAGTACACAAAAGGTGAATCACACTCATTCTACCTACTGCGAGACTGCACTATACATGACTCTGGATTACCTGGGGGGAGGGGTTGTCCTCAGCTCATATAAGGTTACATTTATATATGTCTAACTGTTAAGTCACTCTTACACACAGCACACACACCTCAGAGCGCTGTCCAGGGAGAAAGAGTACAGCTCCAGTGGCATTTACAAAATCTTGATAGGCAGGCATCTCACTGACAGCGACATCCAGTTGAGTAACAGTGTAGTTGACATAAACGTGGTCCAAAGATCCTCGTGTACGCTCAATCACGCAAGAAATGGTGGAGCCCTCGTCGGTGGTCTATGAGGACACACAAGGGAATAAAATGACAAAACTGACAAAGTGATCAATCCATTTTATTACATAGCTGTCCTTACATGAGTTTGTCTTACCAACTATGTTAATGGGCTATCTAATTCCAGCACGGTAATAATGTGATTTAGAGAGTGAGCACCTGATAGCCCACATGCCTGTACGTCTTTTTTATCCCCAAAGGGTCTAGGATATAAAGAGGATCCTCTAGTTCTGATGGAATGCCGTCGCCAGCCCTGCCACCTGTTGTGCTGATGGAAATGAGGAACTAGATCTCCCGTTTCCAGTGCTGGAACTCCTGATCTCCTTCTACAGGAATGCCCTGACTGGTAGACCTGCAGCAGCCACACCAGCTGTCGCTCTACCTGAGAGGGGCCAACATGACAGCCCATGCATCCAATCCAGCTAAAAAGGGACAGCATGCTCACGCAGCAGCCAAGCATGAAGACTGATGAAATATGCAGCAGGACAGGGACTGGCAAACCAGTAGGTTTCCATTACACATGTTTCTATGTATATGCTTTCTATGTAGACGCAACTGAGTGATGACATTGTTGAATGCTGCTATAACGGTGGTCATGTAGGCTCAGGCTTATTCAAAACATACCTGATAGACCTGATAGGTGCTCATAGACGATTAAAGGAGCAAATATAGTCCACTGAATGTCACTCTCTGAATACCGTGCACTTACATCAGGGATGCAGCCACCAGTGAATCCAAAAAGTCCATTGGCATTGTCACTCTTCATGACTCTCAATATGGCAGTGGGTCTGGGGAGGGGGAGGCGTGCTCCGCCATGCACCGCCACCAGCTGAAGATAGAACACCTCCTCTCCCTCCTCCTCGTTATCATCCCTGACTTCCACCACAAATGACTTCTGACTCTCGTCCTGCCGGTACCGTAGGTAACCCGAGATGTTACGCAGGTCCGTTTTCGCGGGCTGCGTGTGAAGCTCGTGGATGTGGCTGCGGTTCAACTTTGCCTTGTACAACCGAACGTCCTGGAGAAGCCCTGTGTACCGCTGTTCACCCTCAGGATCTGATCCAACAAATACTGGAGCGGGCCCTAGAGTAGATATATCCAAAAACAATTGCATTGTTTAGTATAATCAGTAGCTGTACTACATAGAAAGCACTGACATTTAGTAATAAATGAATGTGGTGCTGAGCGGGTCACACGCTGCTATATGTACTTTGTGTTTGTCAATAATGTTTGTGTCTTGAGTAATGTGCTTACACAAGATATGTAACAATGTCCAATAATGTAATACAAAAATACAGAGCTTTTTGAAAATAACTCGCATAATTATATTTGTTTGGATACTCTTAAAAGTTACAGATTGACACAGTTTTTTGGTAAAACAACACCAGTACATATTTTATCATTATTATTTTACATTATGTGATTTAATATTTGTCCATGAGCTTATAAACTGGTTTGAGATCTGGTGAGATCACAGCAGCATAACTGCATCATTTCCACAATGACGAATGTAATTTGTTTTGACTTGTACCACTAAAACAAGGAGGGTCATATAATCATATTACTATTATAAATGGTGGATCTAATTTGGTTGCTATGGTTGCTGTATTGGGATCAAAACAGAATGCTGCCTTGGTCTAGCTCATTTGTATCTTTACATTCACATGACTATTGTTTCCTGTCCTAAAAATTTGGAACAAATGCAGCAAACTGCCACAGTGAGTAAGTACAAAGCCCTGACACAAAGAGGTCCATCTGAGGGTTGAGTTACCAGTAACAGACAATTACACATGACATGATGATGATGATTATGTATATATCTAAAGTGATTGAAGTTAGACATAAAGGCATCAGAACATTTTCCCCTCTGGGAGCTTTTGGTCCACCACAGGCTACCACTATTGTCTGCAATAATTAGAAAGAAAAGGAAGGAAAAAAAGAAATGCCAACTGATTCCCTTTAGCCGTAATGATATCTTGCAGTGCCGAGGCTAAGTGGTCACTCAAGCATTGCAGAGTCCTAATAGTTCTGAACAATGAGGTAGTGAGAGATGGATGCATGCGTGTGCGTGAATTGTGGTTAGTGTGTGTGAGGGTACATGCATTTATATGTATGTAAGAGCTCCTGTTGTCAGTCTGTACATGAACAATGAGAGAGAGAAGACAAAAGAAAGAAGCTTTTACCCACGCATATGGATGCGTGCGCACACACACACAGACACACACACACATACACACACACACAAGCTTACTGAAAAATTAACACATACTGTACACTGCCAATAACATAATTACAAAGACATGAGCACAATATTTGTGCCTCTCTGACACTGACCATGGTCCTGAAACAGCAATAAACTAAGTAATCTGGATTTACAGGCTGAGAAAAAGTAGTAGTAGTAGATGTTGCTCTTTGAGTGACAATTTGGAATTATATATAGAATGTTAAGATTGAAACACTTTCAAAATCTTTTTGTCACAACATTTAGCACCAGTATGGTTTATCTATGGATGATCTGGTATAAGCAAGCACTTATGGATTTTTCAAAGCCACGTGAGGCTTTCAAAATGCAAATTTCAAAATATATATCATCCATCTATCCACAGATACATACTTATACAACTTATACATACATTTGTACCTATATATCCATATTTCCATCCATTCATCAAACTGATTCATGTTAAACACTGAAAAATTGCTCACCATCAAAGATTCCCTCTCCTTTGATGCTCTTCAATCCTCCAGGAATGCGGTTTCCATCCAGGAAAAACTCAATAATCCCATCATCGACTGTAATGATCAAATGTAACCATGTATTATCCTCCACAAACTTCTCAGCAGTGGCCCAGGCCACTTGAGTGTTGTTTGATCCCATCACTGTATAGTACAGCATCACTGTGACATGAGACTCATTGGTGTGGACTTTAACTCCATAATACATAGTCCCATTCTTGGTGCCTTTGGAGACTATGAAGCCATTGGTGTCTGGTCTGGGCACTAGCCAAGCAGAGAAGGTAAAGTTGCCCAGGGGAGCAGGTCCATCTTCAGGGGAGATGGTGCCATAGGCTCCTGGAAGGCCAGAGAAAAACCATGTGTCTGTGGCTGAGTGGTGTCTCCTGGCATGTGGCCTGAGCTCAACCTCATCTGGGAAGGAAGCTACAAGGAGCAGGTCATCCATCAGCGGAAGGCCGTCTGGGAAGTGGCCAGAAACAATCTCCCAGGCAACCCGCACGTCACCAAAAGTACCCTGCTGCCGGAGGATGGTAAAGGAAGTAACGTCAGCCATATCATCCTCCGAGAGTACATCTTCAGCTACTTCTTGGTCCAGGTTGCTGTCAGCGATGGCAAAGACACCGAAAGGGTCGTCATTGAAAGGGATGACAAGCGAGGCATTCAGAGAAGTCCCAGACAGTCGTCCACCCTCACCTGGGTAACCACCTTAAAAAAATACAGACAAGAGCTGAAGGGATTCTGAAACAAAATTATAAAAACTACTTACAAATATTGTTTAACCTCAATGTCTGTGATCATCATTATTTCAGCTGTCACCTGTCAAATGGTAACTTTTTTCATTTTTACATTCTCTGTCAATTCTGCTACTTTTCTCTTGATCTTACCTGAGATATTAACCAGCCTGAGTGTGAAGAACTCAATGAACTCTGGAAGCTTGTCTGAGATGGCCTCCAGGATAATAGGCTTTGACTCTTCTCCAGTGGTGAAGGTGATGGAACCAGATGTGTTGGTAAACTCCTGGTTTTCATCAAGCGGTGTTAATGAGTCATTGGCATAAAGCTGCCAGAAGACTGTAACATTACCAAAATGGCCCCTTGCACGCAGGACACTGATAAAGATGAAAATAATATTTTTTTAACAATGGAACACAGTTAAAAACATTATCTGCAATGTAAATATTCATATATAACTTCTTAATCCATAGAGGCTAAAATACTAATAATTTGTTAATTTTTCAAAAGCATTACATGTAATATGAAAACCACATATATTGGAAATAATTTAAGATAGTTTGCACAAAAGAAACATCTATTGAAGAACTGTTCCTTACTAGAAGTTATTGGTTTTTCCCTCTTCAACACTTTTTTCTGTTGGCTCCAAGGAGAAAATCCCATTGGCATCATCATTGGCCTCAATAACCACAGTAGCCATGTCGGCTCCATACACAACAGCGTCACCTGTAGACACACATGATCAGGTTAGATCAGGACTTACACAATGTTGTTATGTTAATGTATTTCCAGGATGCATCTTTAAAGAGTTGCCAAAAAAGAAGCTTTGTTTATATTGATATATAGACAGGCCCAAGAGAGACTGACATGGATTTTACCAGCCATATTGTTATTGTCATGCTAAATTTCATGCAATAGGGGGAGGCTGTCTCGCTAACATACCATACCATAACTATGGCAACCATGGCAAGAAGGAAAGTGCTTCTAATTAATGAAAAAAGAAAGTTAAAAAATAGAGGCTTTGTTCAGTAAAGGATTTAAAGAAAACAAATTTAGGATAGTTCCATGACCAAACCTTTTAACTTTTTATAAAACTAGGATGGAATAAGAATGACCAAAGTAATATAAAAAATATTTAGCTGAAATAGCATTCACACAAGTGCAGTAACCTCTTGCAAGCACATTCTTTAAGTTGCCAAACTACAAGAACATTGAAAAAAAGCATGCAAATCACCTCATAATTAAAAAAAAATCATGGTAAAGAGTGTCAGTGTCCCAGATTGAGTTTGATTGACTTATAACATGAGGGTTATTGACTTTTAACGCAATCACTATATAAAGAACAATCCCCTGGCATAAACCAGAGCCTAACCCTTACTCTACTCTACTCCAAGTCAATCAGTACAAAGAAAAGAGGCCAGTGGAGTAGTCAGTCTTTGTGTCTTAGAAAGTCTGAAGTCTGCTAATTAAGGTCCTGTTGGGGCCCACTAGTCTTTTATTCCCATCCCTGACACACAATACTGGGATTAGCAGCTTTCAGTGTTACCACAGACAATGCCAAATAACACGACTACTCCACTGTACATATACAAGGATGAGGAGGTTTTATAGTTATATCAAGGTGGGCTGTGTAACTGACTTTCAGCTATCGATTACATTCTTTTAAGGGATCAGTATATGAAAATGAAGATCTGACACATGCACTATATTAACTCTCATAAGCATTGATTCACAGAGAATATCTCTATATATAATACATACATCACTGAAATAAAAAATAGGGAACACTCACCTGTGGCATTGTACAGAACAATATAGAAGGGTTCATCAGTCTCAGGTATGTTGTCATCTTCCACAAAGACAGAGATGTTCTTTATCCATTCACCCACGTCGTACACCAGCAACGTGTCATTACTAAGCAGGGTGAGATCATCTGGTGACGCATCACCGTATTCCACGCGGTACATCACTGTGGCAACAAAGTCTGCTCTTCCTGCCCTCAGAACAGTGAAGTTGGCCACGCTGCCTTCCTGAAGCCGCACGACAACAGGTTCTTAAGAAAAGCAAAAGAGATGGCCGGAGAGGGATGGAGAAGAGTGAGCAGTTGCATAAATAATACAAGAAAATTTTATTAGAGACTTTTAATAGGTCGTTCTATACAGTAGCATTCTTACTGGAAAAGTAAATGGGGTCATCATTCTTATTAATCTGTAAACTGGCATTGAGGATGTTTCCCAGTCTTGCGCCACCTGAAGCATTTAAGAGTGTAATGGTGAAATTCTCCACGTCCTCTGGGATCTTAAATAAAAAAAATAAATTAAAAGTCAAACAAGGGAATGTAACTAAATGGGTTGGCATGCATTATTACATGTAGTTAATTGTTTTACCTCATCAGGTAACGAGACGAGAGTAAGGTTTTTCAGGTACTCTCCATCTTTGAAGGTGATGTTTCCCTGGAGGGGGCTAACGTCTCCAGACAGGGCTGGCTCGAGGAACCAGGAAACCGACACCTCTCCGAAGTGACCCCTGTTCCTCATGACAGGATACACCGCTGCAAGAGAATAAGAATAGATATCTTTAGTCATCAAATGTGCCTCCCCAATCAACTGTTTTTAGTTCTGTAGCTCACATTTCCCAGCTCCACAAGTTAATAGGTTATCTGCGTCAACAATCTGCCTGAAATATATTATATTTACTACACAAACTCTAATTGTTCAGTTTTCAATTAACTAGCATATAAAAGTTGTCTGACAGTAAAACAAAAGCTTTTATCATGGTCCAGCTCATCTTGCATGCAGAAAAATGGTCAACAATTCATCCCATTAGATTAATTTTAAATGTCAATGAGATCCTAATTGGCATGAAAAAGTATCACTATTATCTCAAGAATGCTACTCCAAAGTACCTTTGTGCATCTCGTTCCCTTTGCTTTCATTGATGGCCTCTGTCAGTCCTGATTGGATGAACTCAATGACACCAAAGGGGTCGTCATTCCTCCGCACTGTGATGTTGACCTCTCTGTGGTTGCCAAGACGACTAGGGGGAGTGCTGTGGCTGCTAAGTACCACGGAGAAAGTTTCGTCCAGCTGCATGCACATACATATGCACAAAGATACACACTTTCAATAATCAAAATCAGAATAATATTTGCAATCTGTATTATAATTGAGAAAAAATCATTTGAGATACATTATAGCATTATGTCGCACAGAGAATGAGGGACACATTCAAAATTCTTGAATGAAATGTTGGGTAACTTGTTAAATTATCTAAAATAAGACTTTAATCTTCTGTAATGGACATTATAATATGTCATGATGGAAATTAATGGTATATGATCTTCAAAGATTAACATTACATTCACTACATTCTTACCTCAGGGACCCCATCGGGCCTCGCCACCAGGGCCACCACCACCTCTCTCTCCCCTGGTTTAAACTCCAAGATACCCATGGCACCATAGAATTCTGTGTTGCCTGAAGGCATGACAGCATATCGCACCAGCTGTTTCAGCAGCTGTCCCTGGGCTCTGACCACATGCAGCTCCACAGCCTCACCCTCCTAGATGTACAAGGTTTACAGATGTACTGTGAGCCGGGCTAGCAACAATCACATTTACATCACAGAGTAAACAAGAATATACAGATATATGCAAGATATCAGTTCAGCCTGTATGTAGCTGGCTAGATATAAATTACTGACAAACAAATTTATCCCTATAGTTTGACATTGCAGTTTCAACTAGAGACTTACATTGATGACCCATGGACCTCTGGAGAATGGAGAGAACTCAAAGACTCCCCCAGGGTCATCGTTCTCCAAGATGACAATCTCTCTGCTAGTGAAGCCAGCTTTCAGGATCTGATTTTCCACATTACTCCTAGGACACATCATACACAATATTTGTATCATCATAATAGTTGAGGAGGAAAAGAAAGGAAATTTGTTGTGCGATTTGCTTTTATTGTGTGCTTTCTCCTACAAAACCATGCAAAAATATCACAACAAAACAGCTTCTTTTATCCAAATGACAAAGTCCTGCAATTAAGACAACTTATTAACAATGTCAATCAGCCTGCATCAGTATTACCCTGGAGAGGTGTGTTGAGAAAATTTTAGCCAAATAAGCAACACATAATGGGTAAATTAGAGACAAAGACATGACTCAGTGAAGTACTCCTCAAACTACTCAAACAGTCACAGCCAAGGCACTGCATGCATATAAACACTGACATCATTTAAAAGGGTATACAATCAAGTCTTGTCTAAATTAGAGTGAAACACATAAAGAATATGCTCTGTTTAGCCCCCACAGCCACTTTCTTTTGGACTCCCTTTTTTTCACACCATCACCGAATCCCCCAACCCACCCCAATGCCCCTCATCACTGCATCAACCAAAGACCAGAGAAATCCTGAAGTAGACCCTTCTCTGAGAAACAAGGTCCTGATTCACGAAACACAAAAGGCCCAGGTTCACTCCACTCTCCACTTACCCAAAGTACACTATAAAGCGTGCAGTCTCCACCCTGCAGGGGAGAGTGGGAGGGAAACAGAGCTGCCGTTCTCATCACAACATAGACTAACAGATTAACCCACCACTGCAAACACACAAACAAAGCTACACAGAACCCTGGAGGTATGGGATGAGATGGCACTGTTTTCAGATCCCACTTGACTCATTCATTGGCTTTAAAATCTTTTATAAGATTTACACTCTGAATGCCCAAAATATTTTATCACAGTTATGTTTGTGGACAGAACAGAAGGTTCTAATCAAACTTGATAATTCATAACAGAATTATTGTGTTTGGTAGTCCGTCATACCTATCCAGAGTGAGCAGTAAGGTCTCATTGACTTCTGGTATGTTGTCAGCCAGGATAGTGAGATTGATGGAGGCATCGCTCTGCCCAGAGAGGAAGACTACAGAGCCGCTTAAGGGTTCCAGATCATCCACTGTTACGTCCCCACGATTGGCTCCGATTGGATGGAGACTCCAGAACACGACAGCTTGACCATCTGTCCCATCACGTCGCAGAGGGAGGTTCACCTGCAACAACCATTGTGAAAATTAACTACAGTACATTTATGTACAGTATGTACACACTGAATATTTCTGACTGCAACAATGGTGGCAAACATTAGCAATATGCATTTTGTTGATTAACCACTGTTTATGAGTGAATGATAACCACAAAATTTTGATCCCAAAGTATTATCTTGTAATGCCCATATACAGTTGGGAGAAGATGGTATTTGGCCCTGTAAACCTTATAAGGTCAGTCGTTTAACAATGCGTATGAAAGAGGATATTTATTATGAAAAATAACAGGGCTGTCAATTGATTGAAAAAGAACTAATTAATTGCTAAATGTTCTGGAATTAATCTATTTTTTGTCTTAATATTGAGGCTTGAATAATGGATATTTAAATGTAAAATATTCACTAATATAAATGATAATTAACAACAACAATAAACATTCTATGTTTATATGCCAGTTGAGGTTTCACAAGGTAACAAGAATCATGTAAAGTAATATGAAGATTCAGGACAAATAGAGTCAGAGAGCTGCTATTGTGCACTTTGGCTCACTGGAAAGGCTCTGCTACACTAAATGGAACAGACCCTAACAGGTATAATGCATAACATCATGGTTTGCCTACTTTCATGCCAATATGGCTGCCATAAACAACGGATCTATTTCTGTTACTGCTGACAATGATCACATGCACAGCTGTGAGTGACCTCATATTGACTGAGCCTAGTGACCCACTGTTAGTGCAGCTAATGCAGCACACCTGTTGTCACTATGACTAATTGAGCAGATGATCTCCCATGCCATCACCAAACTCTCAAAGGAAATAACAGGATTGAAGCCCTTCAGCAAATCAATTGTTTTGTGACTTCCTGACAGTCCATTTATATTTATTAATTAACGAAAGGTTCAGTTTCGCTTCCCAGTAATCTTATATTCATTTTAATAAGATAGAACGAAAATACTGAATACAGAATTTAAACTATTACATATCACTGCTAAAATGGTAGTTATGTCTTACCACACTGGTATTGCTGTCTTCTGGTTCATAAACCACCACCGTGGTGTTACTGGTGAAACCAATTTCCCCATTGGCAATGTCTGGGGTGACTGTTAGGGTTAGGTTCAGAGGTCCCCCAAACCTCGGGCTGTTTGAGGAAATTAGGGGATTGATATCTAACAGCTCCAATGCATTCAACTGGGGAAAACAAGAAAAAAATAACAAGGCTCAAAGTAGGAATAGACATTTAGATGAAGTTTCCTTTTTTAGATAAAACATGTTTCTGTATCACTATTATCACTAATCAGCAAAAAATACTGTTGTTACTTACATTTCGTTATTCTATTCTATCACTTTTCAAGAGTTGAATTACCCCTCAGTGCTCCATACACAGCTTTTATGTTCATGCATGTACATGTTAAAAGGCCTGTATTTAAGTGTTTGGTGTGATTATAGCTCTACCAAATGTGAAGACAGCTTTTTTTTGCTTGGTTTAAGAGCTAGGTGATGTTGTTTGTTTGGACAGTTAGGCAACTCCCATAGCAACATTTGATTTGAGGTCTTCACAGATTTGAGTGTCACTGTCAAACCCCCTCCAGATGTTGGCACATTCAAATGAGAAACTTAAACCATGGATGGGACTGATTTGGCCCAAAGAGCAAACACAAAGTGTACACTTTTAGATGTATGAGCAAAATTATGCCTGGATTGCAGCTTAAAAAACAAACAAAAAAAACACTAAAATGAAGCAAAAAATTATTTTTCAACCAAACGTGTCACTTATATGTTGCATTTTGACTTGTTTACAGAATTGTTACCTGTATTAAAAAATGTGCACCGTTCTGCAGAAAGGCGTCATTCCTGATTGGCAGTATGATGTGGACTTCCCGCTCACGGGAGAAAACCACACTAAAGGACCTGCTAACATTCAGAACCTGGTCACGGGCCAACATTGGGTCTATTGGGCCTGCAGGAATATACAGGGCTGTGACAGTCATAGACACATCACCCAGCACGCCACCGTCCCGCAGAAAGTTCAGTGACAGGAAACGGCCTTCAGGTTGGCTCTGGATGCTTTGCTCTTTTGCCAGGTTAAACCGAAACATCCCATAGACATCGTCACTATCCTGGATGAAGAACACCATCTGGGGAAAGTGGAGGAGGACCACAGAGATTGATAAATTGGCAACAGAAAGGAGAAGTATGCAGATTTGTCATTTTTACTGAAGAGGGCATGAATAATAAATACACACAATGAATGCTTGCAGATAGAGTGAGAAAAGTAAGACTGAAGCGTGAGGAAAAAAGGAGAAGTTTCATGGTACATCCCATTAGTAGGACGAATGTTTAGACTGACGTTATAGGTGGTTAACATTATAACTTCACAATAAAGTCATTCTATACAGTTCTTTTCTTATACTTTGTCTTGGAAAAGAAAAGGATTTCACATGTTTGACACATGGGCTTTTGCTACACGTGACAAAGGGTGTGTGGGGAGGATGGTTAACTCCAATGAAGTCCAGATTTCTCATCAATAACATGTTGGAATTTTGTTGTATATCCTGCTTTGAGTTACTAAAATTGAATCTTGAAAATTGACAGAATCAAGAAGAGGTGAGGAACAGAGAGGAAAGAAAACAAGTGAGACTGAAAGTAGTAAAACAGAGCCATGAGCTAACTTTAGAGAGGCATACTCTTTAATTAACTCTGCTAAGACTGCTAGAGTAGTTTTCACGAGCATTTTAACTGTGGCTCATTCATTTCCCTGAAACCTACACTTGTGTCATGCATTGCCTGGTATGTTAACAACAGTTGATTTACAGCTGTTGTAATGGGTGTTGGTGTGTGTGATTTATCATTTCGGACCTTAATGAAACTTAACATTGATTCACTTGTCCCGATGTTGGAGTCATCTGTTAATTCTTAAAGGAATTTCTGCTGAGTGCACTCGTTCGACACACATGGCAAACAGGCCCCAGCAACCTCACAATTTGATGCGGCGTGCTGATGTGTGTTTTTGTGTGAACAAAGCAGAACTTGTGCATCTCATCTCATGCTTTAAAATATAAACAAGACATAGATCTGCCCACTGCTTTCACACATAGCCAAGAGGCTTAAACAAAGATGGAAGCTATAAAAAAACTGTCACCACTTCACCCACACTGTCTAAAACAAGCCTAGGATAAAAAATAGTACAAATGGGCCATGTATGAAATGCTAGATGGGTTTTGATTTGAAACAATGGATACGGGAATGGTGTAACATGATCACTCAGTCACTCAGTTAGTCACAGACGTTGGCGTTTATAGGGCCGGCTCTGCTGTTGCGGTCTCGCCAAAAAAACACACACAGACACCACACACAGAGTGTGCCTGCTGTTTCCGCTTTGTTTTGATTTAGCCACATTAAGGGAACACCCACAGAGCAAAATGACAGACTGAAGGGTCGACTCTTGCAGAACGTGCCATGTTTGCCACTGTCCCTTACAGCAGATCACACATGAACACACACCCATGCAAAACACATGCACAACATGCGGAGGATCTCCCCGAACAAGTGCACCCTTCTTTCTCTGTTCGTGCTCTGTCACAAACACATTACAGCTTTGAAAAAGAGGCTATAAATAAATACTGGCTTATCAGCAATCTCCTCTGACCTCCATGGGTTCGTCAACCTCAGCATTTCCAGTTACGGTGTCGGGCAACAGCTTGAGGACAAAGGCCTCTGCTTCTTCAGGTAGATCATCTGCCACGATGTTTATTGGAATCACAGCCGTCACCTGGCCGGCAGAGAATTTCACAGTCCCCGCCGCGGGGCTCAAGTCATCTGACACTGGGGTGCGGTCACTGGAGTTTCTGCTGATGGACCAGTTGGCAGACACATCGCCATAGCTGCCTCCGTTTCTTACAATAACGATGCCATTGAATCTAGGAGAATGGTAGAAGAAAACACATTTTCAACTTTTTATTATGATGCTTTTACACCTACGTTTATGTTCCCTTGTCTACATTTCTTCAAAGGTTTCCTTATGTATCTGTAAGTTTTCCACCTCTGTGTCAGGTCTTCATTGATGCTGATCGGCTGAATCACAGCACTGCTGCTGATCGACAGGACGCCATGAGGCTTATCGTTGGGCTCGATGGTCACTTGCACAGCGTTGGGCGATACTAGCACAGCATCTCCACTGATGGTCTCCTCCAGCAGCACCACATGGAAGGATTCTGCAATTTCTGGCACTTGGTCATCGTTGATTTTAAACAGCAGGCTGGTCTTGTAGATAAATGGAGGGAATGTAACTGTTCTGACTGTCTGTAGGTCGAGGAAATCCACAGCTGGTGTAGCGCTGCCCAGTCCTTCACCACTCACCACCATATAATCTACAGAGACCTAAAGACAGTATAGTCCAGATGTTTTATATACATGCATCTTATGCTTATTACATTTGTATACAATATTCTGTATGAACAAAACACTGGTTCAGAGAAAGGTACCTCAGTGTCATCAGAGCCGACAAGTGCCCCATCCTCATTTAAACGACCACGGGTTACATTGAGAGCAATGACTCCAGCGGATTCTGGCACTGCCATGATAGAGTGGGAGAATCTCAGTGGGCTGTCATTACGCCGTATTCTCAGCTGCACACTGCTGGCGTTGGGCCTGAGGAGGGCTCCACCTGCCACACCCGTTAGTCTGACTGAAAACACCTCGTCGTCCTCAGGGATCTGGTCCACAGAGAAAGGAAAGAGGATTCACACTTACAAGTTAAACTTAAAGTGGTGCAACTGTTTTTAAAAGTCAGACTAAACATGAAGTTCCTCATAGTATGCCTTAGTGATTTTAAAGTCATAAGACCTCAAATTTGAGATTTTATCAGGATCTGATTAATGATATACATGTGGGCTCATGAAGGAGTAATTTGCACAGATTACTCTGTGTATGGTTAGTTTTGTATCAGTCTAAGAAAGTTTGAAATAACAGCTACACCCATTAGGGTGATATGGGTTATGCACAATTTTATCAAGCAAGGTCCCAAAGATTGAGAGAGAGAGACAGATGGAAAGACAGATCATCACAAGCTAATCCATATCTGTGCCACGTGGTTGTTTGAAGGAGGAGCTTGTTCGGTACCTGGTCATCCTGGATGAGAACAGTGAAATGAACTACAGCCTGTCCTACAGGAATAGTGATGTTCCCTCTGTCTGGAATGAGGTCCTCATGGGCAGGATTGGGACCTCCAGAAATCTGAATGGGAAGGAGTCACAGCGATGTTTACACTTCAGTTTGTGCATTGAGAGAAAAACATATTCCTTTATTAGGTCTAAAATTCTCCAAACTCTTGGATTGAGAAGTCTTTTTTCAATCAGTAGAATATACAGTACTTACAAATGCATCTTTGTCAAGTTAAAAACAAGACATATCTATAATGTATCAATGGATATAAACAGAGTATCTTAGTTTTGCTAATTTATATATATATATATTGTCCTCTCACCACAAAGTTCACAGTCACAGTCCCATATGTTCCCTTTTCTCTTATCAGGGTGAAAGGCACATAATGGTTTCTCCCTCTCAGTTCATCAACGATGACCTCTTCAGTCTGCGATGTAGACGGTAAGAAAGACAAGATTAAACAAACAGAAATAGAGCCCAAATCAATTACATTCATCAATTTCAACATAGTTTCTTATTCACAACCAAATTATACTCATAATATAATGAGAACAAGGTTGAAGCAGCGCAAGTCAACAGAAGTTTTGTGTATTCAGTTTCAGTAAATCTAATTTAGCACTAACAAATATATTCCATCATTGTCTTTCAATTTGGAAAGTAGATTTGTTTTTCTACATATTTTTTCATGACCAAAAACGAGAAGTTGCAAAAGAGAAGTAATGATGTAATGAATACTTAAATAAATACATACATTAATGCATCTACCAAGGCCTGGAGGCCTTTATAGATTTCAAGCAGGTCAAATCATTATACAGCATATGAGACCATCTAGGGGTAGTAGGGCAAACAGTTCCCAATATACCACAGCTACCATAGAAACGCTATAAACTCTCACCGATGAATTAATCCAGGGAGTGTTGTGGTTTTATTTGCCCCTGGAAACCTGCAACCACCAGACGGCTACATCGCCCACAACCGCAAAACCCGTATGATTGGACCTTTCTCTGCTGTAATGAACCCACATACTCAACCCCTGACCCTGTTCTTTCTACTAGTGAGTAATATCCGTGGGATCAACTATTACAAAATTGGTTGCAATGCAAGCACATGCTCATGGTGCAATGGTACCTTGATGTGGCCAGTCAGAATTTATAATAATTATTTCTATTTTATTTTTTAAAATGAAGAATATGGAACTATTCTTTTTTTAAATATGTTCCCTATTATTGTTTTTTGAATTAATCATAGTTAATCTACATTTTTAGTTTATTAAAAGTTAATATGCACAGGATTGAATTGAATAAACAAATGAAGACGAGATGCATGTGGATGAAAGGGTATCTTACAGAGTTGAAGGCAATGATTCCAAAGGCGTTGTCATTGGACAGGATGGTGATGGTCGCCTTGCTTGGTGTTCCCAGTTTTACACCATTGGAGGAGCTCTAGACAGTAGGAAGAACTGAAATGATTAGATAAAACCAGGACAAATATAAAGTATGCACCTTAACAGACCTCAACACCCTCCCCCATCAGCTGGCCCTAACAACTCATGTAAAAAACCAGAGCAGCTGCCTTATCCACTGTCTTCACTTCATTCTTGTGCTCCCACTGAGAGGAGGTCCTGGTGAGGAGGCACAAAGACAGGAAGCCCTGGTCTCAGCCGAGTTGATTTGTCAGGTTCCTTCTTAGTGGGATATGTCTTCAGGATTTTTGCATTGCTCTATGACTCTGCACTAAGACAAATTCAAATCTTAGTCTGCTTAACATCAAACGATGACTTCACGAGGCTTAGACTGTGAGATTTTTTAAATCGGCAAATTGAACTATAACCTATGAGCTGTGCAGGGAGAGTGTCTCTTTTTCTGATTCATATTAGACTTGTTATTTTGTGTTATTTTCCAAGTTTTCCATTCATGAGCTAACCAATGTTTTCATAAGCATCTCCAATAGTAACTGCGCTGACAACCACCATGTCTTCAGCTCAAGTACAGTACATTCACTGTAAAATCATCAAGTATGAGTCTTCACAAAGTATAATAACCAAAAACAGAAGGCACTCCTGTTTAATTTCCTTTACAAAACCACTGCATGCGTATATGTCTGTGTGTGTTTGTGTATGTGTGCGTGTGTGTGCAAGCAAAGTAAAAAATTAAAAACAAGAAAGTGCTTAGGCCTTCTGCATTCACCCCTCTATTCAAACAGGGCTTTTCCCAGCTGTACCAGAGCTTTCTTTTCGCTGCTGAGCTCTTGTAGTGGTCAACTCACAGACACAGATTCCAAATAGTTTAACGAAGCCAAGCCGCCGAGCAAGCCAGGAGTCTGCTTACACACACACGCGCACACACACACCAAGTGACAAATATGCAGCGACGCACAAACATACAAATTGGCTACTTAAAACCCAGCCGTGTCATATAAATCATGTCATTGAATATGCTACAATTCTACCTTCTGTTACTACAGAGTGCTGGTATGTTGCACCTACTCTAATCCACAACAGTTCTACACTATTTTTATGTTTGGTCATATTCACACTTTCTAAAAAGGTAGAGCACTATCTTTCTTATTGTGACAGATTGTTGGAAATGATAAATGTTTCTTGATAAACCCTTTATTTCTACCGTGTGCCTGATCTATGACGCCTCTTGTAGTGCACATTCATCTTCCAGACAGTCTTTCAGTAAGCTGATAGGGTAGCATTTGGTCAAAGCTTTGTCTTCGCTGTAGTGTAAACAGAAGGGCTAAGTGGGCCTCATCTGGTCTTTCACTCTAGTGACAGGCTAAATATGGGCTTGCACTACTAGATTTTAACCAGATTTCGCAGAAATGCAGCATCAAATTAATTATGTTGTGAGAAAAGTCACTTTTGTTGACAGCTGTTGAGAGTTTCGTAATGATTGTCTTAGGTCTTTTCATGAGGAATAAGGCAGTCAGACAGCAGGAGCAGCACCCCCGGGCTCATCAATCAAATTTGACAGCTAAAAGGCTAAATGAAACCATGGCAATAGCCTCTAGGTGTAAGGAATTTGGAATGTGATGGTAATTATTTTGAGCAGGATTTACAATGTCTACCACTTAAATATTTTCAAATTTGCAAAATTCTACAGCTGTCAATACAAAAGTAACTCCCCACCATCTGTCGATTTCATTTTTTCATCTAGTATAGAACAGCATTGAGCTGCAAGTTTTCAGAATATGCTGTTTAATACTGTGTAAATTTGCAAAAAGTCAAAAACAGAGAAAATATCTGAATCCATTCACTGATTGTAGACTGAGCTTTCATCTGCAACAGTGTGTCATTGAAATGCTGCACACATATGAAACCATGAATATGTCCATTGATGTCATTGGGGGCAGAGAATTAGAGAATCACTTTAATGTGTGGTGAGGCTGTGGCTGTCAAAGTTAGTTTCTTCTCACAAAGGTGTCTTTTAGTGGGGAACCTCAGAGACGCTCACAACATGGAGCCCCACCAGTCCAGCAATGGAAAAGTCCTATAGAGCATGTACACATCAAAGACCCAGAAGCTGTGAGCCTCCCAAGGCTTACTGTGCCTGACGCCCCCACTACCCGCTGCTCAGTAGCTGGGGTTAAGGTTTAAGACGGTCGGGGGCAAAATAAAACAGTGGGACTTTGTGGAAACAGAAGCTTATAGCTCTAGAGAGGAGAGAGAAGGAGCAAGAAGAACTTGTCATCTATCCAGAAGCATTTGGAAAATATATGCAAGTCTGCAAAGGAAAAGTTGACATATATGAGACACAATGAGCCATTACCTGCAACGCGAGGCTGAAGGTAAATGTCTCATCAGCTTCAGGCATGTCATCATCTTTCACGGCAATGAAGATGGTCTTACTGGACTCAGTGGACAGCAGAAAGGCTGCAGCATTGATGGCTTCAAAGTCCCCTGTGTCAACTCCCTCTAGCTGGGTACAAAAAAAAAAATAAAAAATTAGATCACTCAAAGCAATACTTTTTCTTATGCATTACCTGGAAATGTAAAGCGGAGAGAAATGAGTTCAGCTTTAACCCAGGAACCCACATGTATATGATTAATATGATTTATGATAGGATGCCCCTGGCTACATGTTTTTGTCAGTTTTAGCTCTTTCCAGAGACAGAGTGCAGATATTGTGCTACTACCCCGTTGCTTCCTTTCCACTGGTGCCATTATCTACTAGAATTTGTGTTTGTTTTATGTCCCTGTCTGTTCATTTCCTATCAGGAAGTCTGATATTATGCAGTATTTCATTAAATAATAAGATAATGGCAGTCCAGGTATAATAGTTAAAATAAAAAAGAATTATGGTTAAGACATCAAGAGGCATAGGAAATCCCCCAACCACACTCCACACTCCACTGCATGGCCAGCTCGCCTTGCCAGACACCAACTGGGAGCAGCTGACACTAGCCCCCATGTGGAGTACATGAAGCCAAAACCCATTCTGTGATTTCCAAGACAGTTTCTGCAGACACGCTACGTCTTTGATGTCACCACCACTGTCTGCCATAAATGAAAGGGTACTTGGTCCTTCAGTGGACATAAAAGTGACAGCCCAGCAACAGAGCAAAGAAATGATTCTACTGCATGGTCTGTTTTGGTTGGCTTTGTTTGTACACAGACAGAAATATACATGAATACATGTTGTTACGGGATTCTTGTGCAGGATAATGTGCTGAAAAATCCCAGCTTGTCCCATGTCCTACCAGAACCAAAGCTGTCACATTGACCGGGTCTCCCACTCTCTCTACGACCAGCCGGACAACAGCTGTGCTGCTCTCGTTGACAACAAAGTCAGTCTGCCCCAGGAACCGCAGTGTGGCTGACTCGGACGCAGTGCCAGGGATGGACAGAGCCAGAATCAACCCAGCTAACAGGAAGACAGGGAGCATTCCTGTAAAAGAGGGAAACACATGGTGGAAATGTTTCTTTTTAATGGATGAATGACAGAAACGGTGTATACATTGTAATATAAAAGAAGTATATGTTGAAGAGTTTTACCAATATAGAGCTGGAAAAGCCAATTTTGAGTTCATTGACAGATCTTTCGCCTTTTACAAATTAAGAATGCATTAACCGTCTTAAAAATGGAGAGGAAAATTGCAGAAATAAAAATGAAACTATACAGAGAAACTACATTGTAAATCTAAAATTTAGGGACCTTAAGGGTACAGTTTTGAGATGAAAGATGTTGGCTGTCCACCCTCAGCAGCTCAGAAGAGAATTTGAAGAGATGAGGACAATGGCAAAATCCAGACAAGAGATCCAAGACAAGCTTACAAAGTTTACCAGACTTTGTGTCCAATGAATAATTTATTCTTTCATTCATTACTTTAATGATGGCTGTTGATATCAAAGTGAACAAATGTACATTCTTTAAAACTGATGCGATCTAACTCCAGGCAGTATTGTGTGGCCAGATGCTCAGAAACGCTGGTTCATGAAAATGTGCTGATCCGGCTGGCTTGATAGTCATGGAGGTATAAATGATTCATAACATTATCCAGTAATTACAAAGGCTGTTGTCCTCGCGTTGTCATAACTGTTAAAGCACTTGTTGTTGAGGTTATTCTGTCTTGACCGCATGAATTTATTGTGCCATGCCAGAACAACTCTGAGCAGGTCAGTAGTTGCAGTTATTTAACATGATGCTTGCTGTGCAGCATTCTCCTCTTTCTCTCTAATTATCTTTTCTGCACTCCTGCTTCCTTCTATCACCCTTGCATGTTAGTTTGTTTGTTTTTTTACTCCCCACCGTTCTCCGCTCCTCACATCCTCTCCTCTCTTCTCCTGCTCAACTCTCTCTCCAGAGTAATCCTAAAACTGGATGGAGCCACCGAGACAGTTGTCATGGTTAACACAACAAAACAACACAGCATGACAAGTGGGGTGGAGCCAGTTGAAAGCTAAATTGCGGCCAATCGGTCCTCTTTCCCCCTTCACTGCTGCCTTTTACCCATCCCATTCATAATCTGCACCACACAGCCTTGCCAACAGCATGAACACGTAAAGTCTTTAAACAAAATTTGCTCTTAATTACAAGGTTGAAAAAGAACATCAGCAGCTACGGTGGATGAAGTCATGCTGTTTGCTCCCTTTTTTCATAAGCAGAAATCGTTTAGGAAAGTTGGACATTGAAAATATCCCATTTTTCATATGTTCCATTACTGTTATATCAATCTGAGTTATTCTCAGTATTGGCTGGTGTTATAGCTCCTAATAGCAACCATCCATCAATCAGTGTGTCAGCTTTGAGAGGAGAACAAGACACTGTAGTGGCATTACAAGCTGCTGGTTGACTGATCAAGCCAGAATCAATAGTTAAAATCATATTGTGTGTGTATTTATGACAAAGAGAGAGGCTATAAGCATGTGTGCAATGGGTTTAGAGTTAAGGGGCAAATGCGCGTGCGCACACACACACAGACACACACGCCAGCAGTGGAAAGATTGCTGGGAAATCCATCAAAAAGGGATTTAGAACCGGTGGCAAGGTTGGACAGTGGGGAACAGAGGGTGAGGCTAAAGGGGAAGAGAGGTGAGTGTGACACCGAACAAAGAGAGGCCTGAGCTGAATTAATCCTGTTATTCGCTCTACTCTCTCTCCTGGGGTCAGGAACTTCCTGTACCACTGAATGAGAACCTGAGTGAAATCCCCTCTTTTTTAGTCACACCACTTCCCTGGAACTGAATTACACAGCATCAGTTAATACCAAAGGCTAAGGGTACACCTAAAGGTGAGTGCGGTTTATGTACACATCCTAATGCCACTTGCCTCACTAATTGAGTTATGATAAGGTGATAGCACCAAATGCTTTTTTGGCCAAGGCAATCCGTCATCATACATCAACGTTACTAAAAAAAAATCACTGCACTATAATAAAGGACAAATGATTTTTCATTCAAACTGCCTCTTTCTATATCATCTCTGCTCTCTGTTGTCAGAAGAAAAGCTCTGGGTTCCTGTGGGCTATTTCTGCGGTAAATCTTTGTGCGGTAAATCTCACTTCCAAATGATTGCCTAACATCACTTAGACCACAATCATTCAGATCAATGGTAGCAAGCATCCAACCCTCTAACTTCCTAAACCCCTACTCTAAAACAGAAGGGTGGTCCCTCACGCATCCACTGACATAGATGCTGCACTCCCTTCAGAGAGGGCCTAATACAAAGCAGATGACGTGAGCATGGCACAGGTCTGTTTTGTAAGTGACAGGGCAGTTTTGTGCTGGTATCATTTGTTGTGCCAACCCTGACCCCAGGGGTTACAGGGGGACCAAGGATCTGCCGATCACAGCAAAAGGCGGCGTGGAGTGTCTGGCAGAGACCTATGACATTGATAAGTCTGGGAGTCAGAGGCCATGTAGAGAGCTGCTCAGAGACACACAAAAATGCATAAGACACTGTTACATGCATGCACACATTCACTATGTGCATACGCATACATAGACACATTTGCCAGAGCCGTCAGTCAGAAAATACATCCAAAGCGCAAGGTCTCAATGCTCAGGCAGACAGCTGGGTGATAGGCCAGGACACTAGAGTGCTTCATAATGCACACTGTCTATCACAATTATCCTGAGCCAAAGGAACAGAAAATGATGGCTGGGGCCAGGACTCTGGGACCTGGCGCTCCAACAAGCCACAGACAACACCACAATTAAAGTGACTTCACATTCTGAACATCCAAAATTGCTTTTATTGACTTATTCTGTGACTGCGACCTCGGTCAGCTGACTTTTGTTCTTTTTTTTTTTTATATTGTATTACTTCACTTCGGGGAACAGACACAGCACCCAATAAATACATATTGCTCACCATACAATTCATAGCTTTGGCAAAATCTGTGATGCACAATATTGAATCCATCCAGAGGGGAACAACATAACACAAGAAAATCATTTTAATAGACTTGACAAATGTACTCTTATATAAGTAAGGGCACATATGAACTTTTCTGGAACCATCCTGAATCATTCTTTACAAACAATTTTTTACAATTGAATGATGGTTAAGACTTATCTCATTAAACCTTGACCTTTCACCATTATGTCCCACACATAATATTTCCAGCTGACTTCTTTCACTTTTTCAATATGCGGAGTCATTTAGAATTATAGTCTTCTTGCACAAGCGGGCACAGTGCTTGCCAGGAAAGTTGCTTAGTATTGGCCATTGAGCTATGGGACAAGTCCACCCGTTTGAATGACTAAGCTCAGATCAAAGTTAGGGAACAATGCAGAGGCAACCCACATATGCAAATACTATCTGTAGGCTATCAGTTTATTATCCCCTCATAATCACTCACTCCTATCTCCTATCTATCTTCTGATTGGCTCCCTATCACTTCCAGCTCATTTCCCTGTATCTCTGTGATGGATAGCTCTCCATCAGAAATCCTTCTCAGCAGGCTCAAAAGCTGATACAGCACAATGAGCCGTCACAGTAAGTGCTGGTCAGTGGTGGTTTGACCCAATCACCTGTCAGTCCCCCTTAAAACAACTAACAGTGTTACAAGCCTGGTTCACAAAATAGTGTTACATTGGATCCCTTGGAGACACACACACGTACACACACACACACACACACACACACTCATTTGCTGAACTATTGAATATCCCCATCAGAGGTGCTGAGGAGGTGTCTGGTTGCAGGGCTGCTACTGGGGTCAGTGCTCGGCACCGATGCCTCTAGAGTTTCTCCTGACAGTGGCCTGTGTGTCGTAATCTTTCACATCAATTATTCACTGCGAGCCTAAGACTTCGCAGTCAGAGGATCGTAAGTGTGTAATCGTGACACGACAGGATCATCTGTGTGTGCCGTGCACATGTTTTGACAGTGAGCGACTTAAATTTAGGTTTAACTAAATAAAACATGCCACAGATATTTGTCTCTTGAATTGCAGCATCTGCCATCTCTTTTGGCCTCTTCAACTCCTGTGGTACCAGCCTCTATAATCATATTAAGGACTTTGCTTTTCCCCTAGTTATTTCACTGAGAACACCTGGAATTGGAAAGTTTAAAAGAGGAAAGAAATACTTCCTTTCCGGTCATGGGTGCATGGGTGTGTGGGATAACATTCTGCAAAGTCTTAATCAAGGGCTTTCCCCTTGCGGCATCCCTGCCCTGAGATTTCCCTGGTCCTGAGACGCCCTTGGTGAGGAGTTTAGGTTATATCTGGCAGTCAGTAACATCCACACACACACACACACACACACACACACACACACACACACACACACACACACACACACACACACACACTTTCTTTCTCTCTTTTTCCCAAGTTGTCTGACACTGGGAGGCCTACAATGGGATCTCATTCATCAATCTTACAGCTTTGGTCGGTGATCTGGAGTCAGTCTGGCCACAAAAAGCAACTGCTCTGTCATTAACATCAACTAATATAACAGTGTTCCTGGAACGTTTGTGTGTTCCCTCAGCACAAATTCACACTAAAAAACAACCAACCACACAGACAGTATGACTGAAACTGACAAATGGATAAGTAAACAGCAACACAGAGACAGATGTATGCCAATCTGCATTTATGCATAATGTAAGGGGTGAATCCTATGCCAATGCCTCAGGGTAGTAAACATTGGAAAGTGGACACATCCCGTGGTCAAGTAGCTGGATTGTTTTGCAGAGTTCAGGGTAAATTTTAAAAAAGTGCCTAATTTGAGAAGACAATGGTTAGATGTCTATACTAATAGTTGCCCAAAATGTCTTATTTTTTGTTAGATGTTTTAGGATGTATATAGAATACACTTTTTTAAACAATAATTTGTGTCTGATATGCCTTTTTCCACAAAAAGTGTCTTTATCTTAAATCCTTAAAATTACATTGACCCCCCTTCTCCCTAAAAAACGTAAAATATGTAAATATATTTTATTTCATATTTTATTTCAACTGTCAGGCATAAGATGCTTCTTCCTTCGCCGTTAAGTTAATTCTTGTGTGTTTGTACACCAGAGACTTCAAGTTTCCCCCTCACACTTATCTATGTAGAATACTGTATCAGGATTGGCTCCTAGATTATTTGTGATGTCACAAAACACACAAATCATGATCCTAGGTCCACCCTTAAAACTGGATTTTCAATGACTTTGTAATTGTAAACAGTCTGTTAGTATTAATGTCTGCACATGCATCATTCTGCACAATGAAACTCAAACTTTCAACTTTAGAAACAAAAAGAAAAACTCATTGTTTGTAGAGGGATACTTTAAACACACAATACAATAGAGCAAATCTAATAAGATCATAATAATATAAAAAATACCAGTATCATTTAGTGTGTGTAAACAATTTTTTTCTCCTGTCACAGAAAGGCAGCTACAATATATCAGAATGATTTGTATTTTCAAATCTCAGACTATGTGCCTGACTCCAAACCACGGTGCCTCCTAGGCTCTGTTTATTGGATTGTTTTCTGTTTGAGCTGCACTCCACTCTAAGCGATGCCACCACCCCAATGTGTGTCGAGCCCTACCTCAGAAACCACCCACCGTCCATTCTCAGCCCGGCATAGCCGTGGCTGCCATACCCGGTCAACTCACAAGCCCATAATTGCACTTCACATGTAGTTTCTCCCTCCGGTATTTTTAGATCAGTGAATGTTCTCGCCATGCAGAAAAGTTGGGGAGAAGAAATTAAGAAACTTAATAAGCGAGTAGAGCTAAAACATACATCATTAAATCTGACAAAAACTCTGTGTTACTCACAGGGCTTATTTTGGAGAGCTCTACCCCGAAAAACAGATTTCTATTTATTTTAAGGGGAAAAACAGAAAGCCTACCATTAGTCCAACGAGAAGGGGGAGAGAGATTTTTGGGAAATGAGGATGGCAATGTGCTGAATTGCAGGCAAATTATGCCATTCCACATAAGGGGAGCTAGAAACATTTGAATGAATACCTCTCTAAGGAACAAAAATGCATGAGGTCAGCCTTCCAGCTATTGTCAGAAGATACTTTTCAAACCAGGCATTTCTACTTCAGGGGCAAGAGGCTGCCAATCAAGTGTGCATTTCACTGTGAAAAAGCAACAGAGAGAGGGAGAGTTTTCCTGAGGTTTTGTCTTCTGGCTGTGGTCGGCTGCTCTTATGTTGAGCCAATGGCATCTTGCGTCCCTATAACTAAAAACAAGACTTTTTTTTCTCCTACTTAGGAAACAGTGGGAAAGAATATAGAAAAAGGAAAGTGGTTTCAATTGAGTAGGAACCAATGCCCGAGCAATTTAGATTTTGAGAATTGGCTGACTGATTAGCCTGTATGACACACAGTGATGGAAGCAGACAGAAAAGCACTTTCAGGGGATTAAACAAGGTTGTGCTCTCCACAACCTCGCAAACCAAAGGGCTAAATTAGAAAGGGTATTACTTCATTGCATGTAACCAGTTGGGCCTGGATGAAATGCTAATTGCATTTCAAAAGAGTTCCCAAAACAGAGAGACAACCCAGACCGGGGGTGTATTTTCATTGGAGAAGAAGCGGGACTTTACGATTCACTGACCAGCACACAATTTTAAGGAGCGGGCTTTTGTTTGCTTTCTGTGTTTTGTGTGCATTTCTAACATTGCCACAGTTCTCTATTCTTTTGTTTCTCCCACTTTTTGGCATGCAGGCCTACTCTCCAACAGAATCCAAACCATCCTATTCAGACTCCCTCTATTGCTCTCTGCTCTACTCTATCACTCTTAAACAAGGACACAACTGCACACACATCCATGGTACAGTAGGTTTGGGAGAGCTCTTCTTTCAGGCCTTGGAAGCAATGAAAAACTAATGGCCAGATGGCATGATTTGAGGACGCCGCTGTAAATCCCTGACAAAGGGCTGTGCGCACATCCTGATAATCGGAAGAAAAATGTATAAAAAATGTTCTGGATAATCTATTTTACTCATTCAGAATAAGTTATTCACAAAACTGTATGTTATGTTTCTATTAATTATAAGGAAGCACTTACAAGTGTGGACAGTATTTAGATGATATGTCATGAGTGTGACAACTTTTTTTCATTATTATTTTTTTTGTGGATTTAGTCTGCCTTTATGACACTAGCTGTATTGTTTTATTGTGTTAAGCATGCGTTTGCATGTTTTAGCGTAGTTTGCTATACTTCACCCAATGTCCTGCCACCAGGATTACAGATTGATTACACCTGGATAATGTACTTAAACAGCTCATGAAGGATAGGAGATAGAAAGGGCATTCAGATTGAGAGGAGATCCACACTCAAGGGAGTGCCAACCCCTGGGAGACAGACTGGGAAGACAATTGTGAGCAGAACAGCAGAGAGCCGACGAGCAGGCATAAGCACCATCTGAGAGAAACCACTCTTTAGTGATGCATGGGACCAGAGAGAGACTAGTGATGCAGGATGCAAGAGTGGCTGGGGAAGAAGAGAGGGCTGAAGTTGTGCAGTGATTTTACTTGGGTGTTTTTCTAAAGAAAAAGTGATTCACTGAATAATTATTGATTATTAATTATCATTACAATTTTATAGAACATTTGAAGGAACTGACAGGAACACATTTCACTGAGATCACATTGTAATCATGTGTCAAATAAAACTGATGAAGATGAGGATGTTGTCCCTTTGCCTGGCCATGTAACTGGCAACCAAACTGTAAATTAACTTGTCTGAATACCATTAAAGAACTGCAGTGATGAATGGTTTTCCACTTTTCCCCAGTTGGGTGATGACAGGCGGCTGATGAGGTGCAGGCAAAGCACCCCTCCCCCGCATTTCTTTAAATTCTCCCCTACTCAGCGGCTGGTTTGGTATAGATACTAGGTCTACTCACATTTTGTATTGCAGTTTAGTACCCTGTTTAAGTCAGTTTTACCCCAGGTATTGTTTTAGTGGATTTTAGTACTTCCACTTTTAATTTGTAACTTTTAATCCGTTTTATGCATCTGTACATGTCTGTGCTTCTGTGATCTGTCAGCGTCTGCTCCGACACCTGATCCAAAAAGACCCATTGGCCCAGGCCACACATACATTTGTTAAAGGAGGCTTTAATGCACTCAGCAGTATATTATCTTGAGCTAATAAGCACCTTGATCTAATCTAAAACAAACTTATTCTGCATTGCTTCACAGATCAAACGGTAAAAAAACACAGACCTGTGTGTTGTCTATTACCAACAGATTTTGATCCGAGATGTTTTATTTGCAAACCTATAATCTGCAATGACAGGCATCCAGAGAAAGTGGATGAATACATCTTATTATAACATTAAACACACTCCGCCACATCTCAGCCATGCTCCAAGCAACCAGCCCAAATCACCACCCCCACCTACTCAAGGAATTCCTGTGCCATGACCAACTACAGTACAATGAGGGAAGTGAGAGATAAACAGAAAGAAAAGAAAGAAAAGAAAGAAAGAAAGAAAGGGCTTGTGTAAGGGATGGGGCAGATGGGAGGGGGAGAAGAGAGATGAGTGTGTGTGTGTATGAAAACAGATTGAGTCATACACACACTCAGGATGATCACAGATAAATAAGGCTGAAAGGTTATGAAGAGAACAAAGATTGATCTAAAAGCCAGTGACCTACATCAACAGTTTTATGTTTTAAATAAGTGTCCTGAGCCTTTTTCCTCTCCTTGTGTCTGTCTCACTCTCTCTCACACACACTAACACACACACCCAGATCCCAGTGAGAAGCAGTGGGGGTATTAACAAACAAGGATTGGGCGAGGGATGAATAGCCATGAAGTCCTTCTCGCCGAACTCGGAGTATGACCCACTCAACCCAACCTGTCTAAATTAGTACAGGAAGCAAGGGGCACCATGGGATATGCTCCACAAATTATGGCTGTATGGCAGCAGGACCCACGTGGAGGTCTATGCATAGAACAGGATCAGTGAAGGGCAACCAAAGAGTGTGTCCATTCATCAAATGAGGCTGTGAAGCAGGTTTATGGCTTGGGTACAATGTTTTTTTCATTGATCAAAAAAAAAAAAAAGAATACATGTTTTTAATGTTCCTTGAAACTAAATTTAACTTAGTTTTAGAGTAGCCAGGCTAACATGAATCCAGAAAAAATAGACTTTATAAATGTTCTTTTACTTTTTATTATGTTTTGACATTTGAGAAAAGGATGTTGAGCTTTGTGCTTCCTGCAATGATTTTCCACGGAGCTAAAAATAGAAGTAAAAATATAAAAACATTGGAAATGAAACTTCTCTGTGAGTGTTAATGGACGTAGTAAAGAGACTGGTCGTGCATTATCTCCAACACAGCAGGTAGGAACGACACTGAGGCTGACCTTAGTGAGGCCACCAGCTTAACTAACATCACAAGAGGTCAAGGTTCAAGTTTAATACTCGAATGGAGACGCTTGGCAGCGAGAGAGTGCAAGATCTAACAAAAAGCATTTATATATATATATACATGCATGTGTGTATCTATGAGTGTGCAATCATGAGAGTTGACAGGGAGGTCGTGACCGAGGGCTCGTTACAGTGACCGTACCAGAATTCTCTCACCGGGAACAATATGTGGTTGGTCAGGCCCGCTAAAGAGACCTCAGGATTGTTGGCCATTGCTGTAGGCCCACCACTTTCCTGTCGCTCTGCTCCAAGGACAACAACTACTAAAACATGATACTGTCTCCTGTGCGTAAGCATGAACTATCAAATGATTTTTGAAAACAAGGTATTAAATCCCTAGAGTACATTATACAAGTACATTCATGACTTTAATTGACTATTCACTAAATATGAAAGAAACCGTATCAGGGTTTCCAGACAGGGTGGCATCAGACCTGATGATCCCAGTAAAGTTATATGTAGAAACAGGCATTGTCCCTCATTTGTCACTGGGGAACTCATTAGAAATGCAACATGAGACCTGACAGGAACAATAAAAACGAATTATTTTTTAACTGAAAAGTTTGCTCCAGATGAAATTTGCTTAAAAATAATCTGTGAAAATTAATTCCAGGTAAAGTCACTGTACAATAGCAATAGAAAACAATTTAATATCACATGTTTATGCGAGCATGCTTTTCCATTATTATTTTTTTAATATAGAGCATCTTGATCTGTGTTTAAAAAAGCATGTGAAGACTTTCCACATGTTGACTATGTGCACCAGTGTATGGATGAGAATCTGACAATACAACCAAAAAAAAGCTGTAGTGTCAGATTTGCTGTTCCAAAAATATTAACAACTATGAGTCATAAACACCAATAAGCTTTCAGTGAACCCAGTCAACTCCCATCATAGTGCAACACCACCAAGGGATTAGGGATTGTTCTGCTGCCTTGTACTTCTGAGGGTAACGGTAATTTGAGATAGAACTGGGAAAGTAGGTGCAACATTTTATCCTCTCAAGGTGTGGAAATGAAAACCAGACCATAACTTATGAGAGGTGGAGGTGGGTCTCCTTTTTTTCCTTCACACGTTGTGAAAAAGGATCACAGTCACTAACCGGAGACAAAAAAAGCAAGTTTGCAAGTTTTGAGTTGTATTGAAACACGCTTTATGAATAAAACTGACAGAAGTAAGGTCTACTCATTCACAAATAGAAAATATGATTTCTTCCTGAGGACACAGAATATATTGTATATGCACAATATAAACACACATTTCTTATATTTCCTGGAGGAAAACAATTTTACTTCTCGACCCTGAGTTTTCAGAAAATATATATATATGGAAACTAATTATTAACAATATGTGTGCAAGTACTATATAGTCTGTACCCTCAGTAAGAAATACTATTTTCTATTTGGAAATGAAAATGGTAATGGTAAGGTATGGGAAACACATTAGACAACAACAAAAGAACATGCGTGCTTGCTTCAAAGTATAAAATGCTTTGAAGCAAGCACGTATGTGGGGGTAGTGTGGAAAAAACACAGATAGGATTAATTTCTCTATAGAAGTTCCCATTCAACATAAGACATTCTTCACAACTCTTGCCCCCTGCTGTGATCCATGACAAGCAGCCTGTTGCAGGGTGTATCTAGACCTGTGCCCCCGTCTACTATTTCCCTTGACCTCATGCCTACACGGTAAATGTAAGGCTGGTCATCCCCAGCAAGCATCAATCTTGTCCTGTCTGCTATGTGCAACACTTCAGCACCTCTCATCAATGAACAGGCTCTGTTTATGGCACTGTCCCCTTTTGTGCTGTGCAGCCATTAGGGGGACGAGCAAGAAGGAGAGAGAAGCAGGCAGTAAAACAGTTTCCGCCCAGTGAATCACATTCAGACCCTCACACAGGCGACTGGGGGCTGACCCCTGCCAGGCGATGACATAAACACTCACAAACAAAGAACCCGGGGCTCTGAGCAAATGAGGATCTCAGAGGATCCCAAATCTGCAAAAAAAAAAGAAAAGAAAAAGAAAACAAGTCGACTGTGTGTGACATGTGAGTTTGTGATAGTGGAAACGGAAAAGCAGATTTGAGGAGTTAAAAAAGAAGAACATTTCATGCCAGGTTCTTCGCAAACAAAAGGTCCAGACTGTAATTCCTCATCTGATTGAATAATTCCACCCTTTTCTACAAAGATAGATTACAGAAGCAGGGAAACAGTGAAGGCTGGCGCTGGGGGGAGAGCAGGTGTAAGCGGTGAATGGATAGAGAAGCAGCTCCCTCCCTTCCTCCCTCCTAGTGAGGCAAAAAAAGGGATTTAACTCTGCTGAGGCACCACAGAGGAGGCAACAAAAGAGATTTGCGAGGGACGCACCAAGATGACATCATGTCAAATCAATTAGAGATGAGGTGGACATATTCAATTATTCAAGGACTTTAAAAAAAATGCAGTCCATCAACTGGTGTAAATTATGAAGCACGGACATCTGTGCAAAATACGCAAGGACAAAAAAAAAAACGCAACACAATGAGGCTACAGGCACCACTCGTTTATTTAACAGTAGCAGCACATGTGCGCAACTCAAAGTGTGCCAAGATTACTTATGGCCAGAGTAAGCCTATAGATTAGTCAACGGAGCCTTTATGAGCGGGTCCCCGGCTCACCATGTGTGGCAGTTCCCCTTGAATTCTTGTTTTATTTCACTCGGAGAGAGAAAACCCACACAAAGCGCAGTAATCACACTGGAGATCCTGGATGTAACCATGGAAGCGTTTGTCTCCCCGCTCAATGGGCTGCTCGGCCATTCATTTACTGATTGCGCTGAATCAATATTTAGGCTTTTCAATTTTATTAGCTGCTCCGAGGGGGATTTCTGGCACGGCGCGAAAAGAAATTAGCAGTGGCCAAGCACTTTTAATTGTTTTCTTATAGTGTTATACAATATGTCTGCTTGAGCTGTCTGGCATAATTGATGAGGAGTATCCACTCATTTGTTTCCTCTATTCTCCGCCGTATTAATCGACCGCTGGAGTCACCGATCATTACTGCCTCACTTGCTGGGAAATAAAGACGCCTGCGTTGTTTATACGGGACAATGTGACCATGTGTCACAAAAAAGCGGCATCACCTCCCATATTGCATCAGGTCTTTCTTCTATAAAATAAATCCAGCAAACTTTTGCCTGGTCGTCACAAATCCCAGTTATTAACCTATAGCTGCTCAAACAGAAAACCATTATTGTTTTTAGCTTTTTTGTTTGTTTTTTCCGGGGGAAAAAATGCAATAAATCATTCCAACTTACCTGACACCTTGCTTGGCCTCGCTGTCCAAGATGAATTACTACAATATCTGTCCAGCTGAGGATAACATCGATGAGCGCGTCTTCTCTTTCTCAAACAGCTGCCAATATCATCATTGGTGCTTATTAAGAAGCTACTGAAAGCGGTCGCTCCTTCGGCTTCAGCTTCGTGTGCCTACATGGGATAAGCGCGTCCAGTGTCATCTAACGGGACCGAAGCCGGTCAGCGGGAATAAACAAGGGACCACTGATGGCCCTCTCTCTCCTCTCTGTGTTACGCACGGCTCCGGGCTCCTGTAGCGGCCATGTGAGAGCCACCGAAACAAACCGCTCGCTGTCACAGACGCGGATATTAGTTTGTAGCTCCTCGCAAACTCCTACCCGCCTGTCTCTCTGTCGCTGAGCCTAATGAGGCAAGATGTTTTAATCCCATTTGTCTCTCCTGGCTGCTCCGTGTGGTGGCGGACAGCTCCACCCTGTGAACCGAGCAGGCATAGAGCCGCTGTCCATCGCCACCACACGTGTTGTCGCTATAACTTTGGGTTAAAGCGTAAAAATGTCACTACCATTAAATATATAACATTTGCATTGACTTGTGGTTTATAAGGCAATTGCATTGACTTGTGTTTGTTTTGACTTGTGTTTTACAAGGCATTGCAAAGTCGGTGGACAAACAGGCTTATTCAGAATCTAATCGTAATTTAAAGGGATAGTTTGGATTTTAAGGCATTAAATGAAATAGTGTGACATAATATCGGCGATAATAATATATATCTGAAGATATGATATATACCATTTTACAGGTGCTTCACGATTAAAAGATTTAAAACGTTGTATTGCCTATTACATATTAATACAAAAAACATACAGTATAGCAAAAATAAATAAAAACAATGAAACCTAAGGCACAACATGGAAACTCTTAAACAGAAAGACATTCCGTAGTATAGTGGATATAAAGCTGTTAAACCGTTTGTCCTCGTCGAAGTTGTCCCCCATTTTTGGTGTTGGGTGGAGAAAAAATAGCTCCAAGAAGACGATAGCGTGACGACACAAACATCTTTTTCTCTATAAGGAAACATTAACAAACATGTAAGTGTTTTGTTAACCCGTTTCAATAATAACACCATCTTCTCTGGTCTGTCAGGCTTTGCTAACACTTGACGCTATTCGCTACTTCTTTCTTGATATGTGGCGCCATCTCGTGTTATTTTTGAACTGTGCGCTTTGCGGGCGTCGGTGGTTACGTCATTACGTAAATGTGTTGACGTGGCGTAGTAGGTCCCGAGTTCAACAGCGGCTAGCTAAGCAGCAGTGCGGTGTGAGATCGAAGATAAACCCGGGGAAGTATGGATATTATTCGGGACAACTGATCGATCAGTGCTCATCTTTTTCAGGTAAAGACAGCTGTTGACGACTTAATCCAAAATTATTGTAACAAGGTCACATGTTGTTATTGTTGTCAGCTCCTCAGAAATATAGATAGATACACTGACCGATGCAAAACTTAACGTTACTCGTTGGCACATAACACAGATGGTCGCTAGTTAGCATTAGCCTATATAGCCTATATATAAATATATATATATATATATATTATTTCTTAGTTTACGAACCTAACAGAACCTTCATGTAGCCAACGTTACATTACACTGCTATCAGTGAAAGCTCTAGCTGTTGTCTTCAAACATGCGTATGTCTAAAATGACAGGATACCTACAGGCTACATGTTAACGTACATGTTAGCATTAGCTCTGTTTTATAATTGCTCAGCCGTAGTTAAGTGAAATAGTCTACTACATACATTGAGATGTAGTTAATGCTTCTCTTTCGATTCAAAACCCTGTTTGCTTGAGAACAAAAGAAGCAAGTTGGAGTGCTAATGACTAAAGTCGCCATAGTTGCTAGCTAACGTTTATGATAAAGTTACCTTTATCATTTTATGTGAGGCAGGAATCAAATAACAATGTAGAGATCGTGAAAGACCAGTAAACCATCATTAAGTGTGGTAAAGGAAGGGAGCTTAATGTATCTGACAAAATGTCACATTTGATGGTGATGTTCGCTAACAGAAGCGTTACACAAATAGAGCACCTTGACATCTCGGTGATTGACTGTGACTTATCATAGGGAGTCTTATCTACCATAACTCCAACTTGTATGCCCAGGTCTGCCACAGATGGACTTTAGTTTTGTTTTTCAGTTTGTGGAGCAAACACGTTCTCGCTACTAGGAAACGCGTCAATGATGTTCGAACGTCCCTGCTACTAATACCTGCTAATTGTAGGGTTGTAGAGAAAGAAATCCATGTTAAGTCTTAGATGCTGTCATTAAGTTCACACGGGCCTGCTTTCAGTCTACTTTCATTTGATTTGCCTAATGTTTAACTTAACAAACTTTAACTAAACAAATTAATTAATCTGTACGTACTTGCACTTTCCCCCCCCAAGCATTTAGAATATGGGTTTGATTAATGTTACTGGTATTCCAAAAGGAATAGACTGTACATGTTTTCTACTCCTAAACCTATTTCTGCTTTCCTCTCCCAATAACAGCGGGGAAAAAAATGTCCAATAGAAGCCAGCACTATGGTTTCCAGTCAGCCACCATGGTGCAGCCTGCTAACGGCGGCCATGCCTACCTCTTTGGAAACAATGGTTCGGAGAATGACCTGTCAGAGGAGGATGGTGAGAGCTATGAGCTGCGGCCACGTGGCAGAGAGAGGATGCGTAGGAGCACCTCCAGAGAGAAGATGGATGATATTGTCTACCTGGCCAGAGATATCCAGGAGGGCGACACCCTGAACAGTATTGCCCTGCAGTACCATTGCTCAGTACGTGTTTAGGACAAAAATCTTTGGAGAGTATCCATTGAAATTGTACCTCACTTTTTTCTTACATTCCAACATATGCAAAATATTCATGGCCCTTAATACAATCACTGCTGACAAATATTAATTTAATGGTTACACAATGAACCCACCTTTTCCTTACAACAATAATAAAGTGTTGTCTAAAACCCACAAATTTCACAGGTTCATCCATGCTTTGACCCAAACTCATAAATAAGCTTAAACTATCCTCTAGGAAAAACAAAGGAAAAGGTGATTATTTTTAGGTCACAAAATGCTGCGCCTTTAAAATATAGAGTATAAAATAAAGTTAATTTATTTTTTTTGTAATAGTGTTCCAAATCAAATATAAAACAATTTGCACACTCAAGACCTTTTGGCTCCCAAATTATGCTTCTGTACTAATTCAAATGAACCCATTCATGATTGCTAGAGTGGCATGCCACAAAACTTTCCTTTTAAAATGTATTAGTTATTTGAGCCAGAGGTCATAGGGGTCAGACACCATTTATCAGCTCCTTAACTTGGCAATTTTTCTAATGAAAACTTGCGCCATCACTACAAACCCTCTATACAATTATATTATCACACTGCATACTACTGGAGCTTTTTCATTTCTTGTATTTTAGAGGTTGGCTGATATTCATAAACAGTGAATCTGTGTTTTTAAGCAGTTTTATAAATTCAGATTTCTCCCGTGTTTCCTAGGTGGCTGATATAAAACGTGCCAACAACCTCTTGACAGAGCAGGACTTCTTTGCCTTGCGATCTGTCAAGATTCCTGTGAGGCGCTTTAGCGTCCTCACGGAAACTCATAGCACTGGACCTCTGAAACCCGCCTCTCCTTCGGAAACTAGGCGCCTGCCCCAGATCTCGCCCGTTCCCGCCCTTCCCTCGGAGTCCTCCACGGACTCTTCCTCCTCTACGGACAGCGTGGAAGGATTCCTCCAGGAGAAGGACAAGGATATCGAGCGGCTGGTGAAATCCACAGGCCCGTCTCGGAGCAGCCTGAACGAGGTTGTGTCCTCTTTAACACTCCAGCAACAGCAGTCGCTGCTGGGAGAAGTTGAGTATAAACCGGCACAGAAAAAGGACCCTTATTATGGTGCAGACTGGGGCATGAGATGGTGGACGGCTGTGGCCATCATGCTGGTTGTTGGCATTGTTACGCCTGTGTTTTATCTGCTGTATTACGAGGTTCTCATGAAAGCTGATGTAAGCCATCATGGCGTCCCTACAAAAGCTAATTCAATGTCTCCTGGCAATCAAGGCGTTATTGGAGAGGACAGTCATGCAAGGGCTGCACCTGAACAGAAAGCTGGAAATGTTGACCGAAAGCCACAGGAACCCAGTGTGCATGAAGCCGCAGACATTCAACATGGAGCGCATGAGAAAACATAGCAAGGGATTAGAACTCTACATACAATTTTGTTGCTAACTCAGAGACACAATAAAGCTGGGAGGATATTCCCATTTTCTAGTTTTTGACTGGTACATCAATGCAATCTGTCTGAGAGGGGAAGTCACTTTATAGTGGGAACAGTAATTTTATAGGGTTAAGAGACCACAAGCAAGGTTGTGACCACATTAATTTTCTAGCGTCTGACAAATTTACATGTGTAAATTTGGGGAGCATCAATTGCTTATAGTGGCCCCAATTTGTTATAACCCATGCTGCTGCATTCTCAGTTAGTACATTTTGTCTAAGGAGTTAAAAAATAAACCAAAACTTTTGGCCACACCCTAAGATAATCTTTAATTATAGATATTTAGTTTTAAAGATTTTTTTTTTTAAACTGTAATTTTTTTTTGCCATAGTGTATTTTCCAATGTTTTTTTGGAAATTTTGCCATTGTGACTATAAAATTAATTTATTTCTATTGTACATTAGTCTTTACTCAACAGTATCAGTATTGGGAGTCACATTATTCTGAATTATCTTGTCAGATGTGTGAATTTTGCTTCTAACTTGCTGGGAGAGAACTGCTTTTTGTTTCTAACAAGAGCATGGTGGAGAAATTGGGGAAATACACAGTATTTCCACGATGACTCATACTTATAAATTATGTGAGATTTTAGACTTCGTTATATAGCCCTTTTAATTTACCACTGTGTTCAATTGATATTTTATGAAAAAAAGCATTACATGTCATTGACAGTATGTGCCTTTCAACCTGTGGAAAAGTGCTGCAGGCTGGAGAATAAATAAATCTATTTTGAATAAATTATTGCAAGTGTGCAAATAGTTTGACATTTCTTATTTACACAAGTCTAAAGAAAACCTGACTTTCAAAACCACAAAGCAAACAAAACTATCATCGATAACATTATTTCCATCTTATCTACAATATTTAAACAGTAATCACACAATGATTGGTCACTTTAACGGTGTGTGGTTGAGGTAAGAGTCTCAGTATGTTGCTTCACCATCCATATTGTCATCACTGCCCACGGCATCTTCACCATTGTCAAAATAGCTTTCTATGTAGTCGTTATCCTACAAAGAAGATAAAGTATAATATTAAGTATGGTTATTACATATTCTAACATAGTAACTTTGTGTTTAACACATTAAAGTGATTTAGGGCTGCTATCCCACCTCTTCAACGTCCTCTTCGTCATAGTCTTCCGCTTCAATTTCCTCCTCGTCTTCCTCGTTCTCAGTTTTCTTTTTGCCTTCATCATCGGATTTTTCAGCGTTCCCATCATCTTTCTTCTCCAGTTCCTAAAACAATTAATTTATATTAAAAATAACTAGCTCAGAAGGAGATGGTTAGTACATTCCTAACTTGATAAGTCACATGAAGACACTTACATCTAATTTACTCAGCACCTCCTGTGCAGCTTTGCGTGACACCTTTCCAGTTTTCCTCTTTGTGCCTGTTGGATTTAAACCGTTTTAGTCTTTGTTGCAACAGAAATAAATATCATTGTTTTAAGGTGGATTTATTATACCTGCTTTAACACGAGGTTTATCCTTCTGTGGCATCAATTCTTTCGGGAAGAGGTTCCAATCTTAAATATAACAAATATACATTATTTCCTCTTCTTCCTCAATTTGCTCTAGTCCCATGACTGTATGTTTTATAAATACCTGGAGTCCATTCTTCATCGTCTATCTGCCTTTGCTTCAGGTATCTCTCTGTGTATCGCTCCACCTCTGTTTATGTAAACACAAAGTTTGGCTTCAGTATATTACACGTTTAAAACAAGTCTCCATTCATGCTCATATCAAATTGAGAAATTCATCAGAACTGTACTTCCGACGTAAACCACTGCTTATTCTTTTCTGCAATGTTACAAACGCAATTGTCAAGTGTTGACTGGAGACAGCAATCAATGGCTTAATGCCAGGAGTACATACATTAGTGGTTGTAAAACATGATCTGCGGAACTCAGGCCATTGTAATAAGAGTTTTTTTTTTTTTTTTTTAAGATTTCCAAACACTTAAGCAACATCTGAAAATATCTATGACAAGATCTAACACTAGTTATGGAAATACAGTCTTTAATTCATCATTGAACAAGAGAGTCAGATCTTAAAAACCATGACTGAAACTTAATATTCTGCCATGAGTTGCTTTTAACACCTTTTCTTAGGATGCTAATTAAATAAGTCAGTTCCTAAGTACTGTATTATCTCCCTTCACAGCATCCAATTGTCTTGTCATTGCATTTTATTAGATCTCAGGTTTCTAATGCACCACACTCCTCCTCACCTGCCTTTTTGGAATCAGACTTGATGTTGTGAGGCAGCCGTTGCATCGCTACCCTCATCTCTTGTTTCAAAGCCAGCATGTAGTCCTCATCCTCCCCAGCTTTCAGCGGAACTGGCTTAAAGTCTGTGTTCTGGAAGGAGATTGATATGGAAGAAGAGTAATACGGATGAAGCACAACAATTGTTTCTTTTTCAAAGGCAGATTTGAAAATCTTTAGATGAGGCAGTGTGATAGCTCTTTTTTCTTATGTTTAACTGATAAGTGAAATGGCTTCTTTCACAACAAGATGCTGTGATGAATCATCACACAATACAACATCTCACAGCCCATCAGCTATCGTCTGACGACGGATTAGCCTTTGGGAGTGTGCTCCAATATTTCTGTGAATCCAGTAGAATCAGCAGATATCCAGTCCAAGTCTTTCATTTCCGTCGTCCGTTATTGTTTAGTGTCTGACAAACCCCCATAAATCAAGAGGTTCCTGTGGGAAACAGAACAGCTCTGGAACCGTTTCCAGTCACTGTCTCACTCACCTACAGATTATGCACATTCACATGCAGATATAGAGATTTATAGAGATTACACAATACCGAACTGTATGCGGACGCTTAAAACGTAGCCTAGACTTGATTCCAAAGTAATGATGCATAGAGTTATGATAATACACAGCCTTTTTGTATACACACAAAACAACACCCATTGGTACATTGGTACTGGGCAATCAATGACTGCTTAAGTTATTAAAAAAATTCAAAACTCAAACTGACACAAATTACATCACAGACCCCCATTTGATGAGATTTTTTCCTAGTGTCTGATGTAATCAAACAGTCATAGGTTCTGTCAATGAGTTACTTCAGGATGAAATTATAGTGAAAATCAATTATTCGCCTTGTTGCTGGGGACCAACTGAAACCCCTACAAGGACCCCTTAGGGTCCACAGATCCAATTTAAGAATCACTGACAACAGAGGGGGAATAAAGGGGGTAATAAAGGGGATTGAAGTTCATTTTTCTCTCCGGGATGTCCACTATTTACTACAAAAAATACTAGAAACCTCCTACAGCAGCTGATTCTTAATGTTATAGGAGGATGCCATCACAATTATCACCATTATGATCATAACATTTCATACTTTTATTAACAGATTTGGACCAAACATACTTAGAATATCATAGCGTGTCCATTTCATACTGTTTATACAGGCCTACTCTTGAAATTCCAAGCAGATTTCACTGTGTGACTCATCGGGTCTAAATTCTTCCCTCTCTAATTGTTTTAGGGCTTGAAGGGCGAATCTAATCTACTGCAATGAGACAGTCCTGGTGTTGATTGTGTGCATGTGGTTGGTACTTACTGGAAACAGCGGGCTGGGCCCCACCCTGGCTTCTGGCATGCTGCCCCTGCCGATGCCCAGAGCCTCGATGTTGAAGGTGAAGGCAGCTACTCCGCGACCCTTACCTGCCATGACCGAGAGATACCTCCACCGCACCTACAGCACACACAGTCCACACACACATACACAGGAGTCCACGCGACTTTAGCCAGCGTCAGACACGTGTTGAGATACAAGTTAGTGGAAACACACGGCTGTGGCCGGTGCAACACTAAAGCACCCCCACTAGAGACACGAGACAAGTTGTAATACTCACTAAAGGGATTTGGGGTTAATTTCTCCTGAAGTGGAGACGTAAAAATCCCCAAAGTCTGTGTATTCCAGAGCTATTTAGCGACATTAAGGCTTCACACAGCCTCCATGTTGTCACCTTTTTCGAGTTAACTTGTCATTCACAGGCAGCTGCTCAGTTCTGTCTATTGTTCGCCTCCTTCGCGAACAAATATCGCGGTTGCGGCTAAAACTCATGAATTAATACGGCTTCGCTAACACTCGGCGTGGATACAACACAAACTACGGCCAGCATGCAGCGTAAATGTGGCTTTAACTCTCTCCGCCCCCACCCGCATGACGCCAGGAAGGCGTGACGTATACTCGACCAATAGGGGCGCGTTTCGAGGCTTCCGTCACCCTCCGCTTCGCCCAATCGCGGCGCTGCCCTCCTTTGCAAGGGCGTGTCCGCCTCCGGCCACCGTAGCCGTCCGCTTCAATGAAAACACACATCACCCGCAGCTAACGAGGCTACTCGCGCTCCTCCCGGCCGCAAAACACCGCGACAGGCAGCTCGCCCGCGACACGCGCACGACCTGGGATGTCTGCGGCCGACTGGTACGCCCACAAGTCGCTCGGAGACGGACTCTTCTGGATCCAGGAGCGGTTCTACCAGTCGGAGAACCGCGCCAACATCTGGCTGCTCCGCGGCTCGCACCAGGACGTGGTGATAGACACGGGTCTGGGCTTGAGGAGCTTGCCCGACTACATCGACGCCAACCGGCTGCTAGGCGGCGACCCGCAGAGGAAGAACCCGCTGCTGGCCATCGCCACCCACGCCCACTTCGACCACTCGGGCGGCCTGCATCAGTTCCAACAGGTGGGCGTCCACAGCGCCGAGGTCGATGCCCTGGCCAACGGGGACAACTTCGAGACGGTCACCTGGCTCAGCGACAGGGAGATCGCCGAGGCGCCCAGTCCAGGATGGAGAGCAAGGCACTACAAAGTCAAGGCTGTGCAGCCCACACACATACTGCAGGAGGGTAGGTGGAGGTGTAGGCCGTCGGTGCGGGTGTGATTTCTATTTTTTATTTATTTATTTTTTTTATGAGAGGGGGAGTGTATCTGTGATCAAAGACCGGACGCATAGAACTGTAGAGATAAGCGGCACGGTCGATACCAGCAGATCCATTAGACCACACGTAATGGGCGCGCCTGGACTCAGCTGCTGCACATTACGCTCTATACACAATCCTCTCTGTGCACTATATGGATTTTACCGCACAATGAATATGTCAGAAGCCCAGAAATGAATACACTACAGTACACTACACTATACACACACACACACCCCTTTCTGTCTATACCTGCAGAGGTGTTCTATTTTAAACCAGTGTGATGATGGTTAATATAAATACTGTTGTTCTGTACTTCTGGAATGCATCACATGGTCGATTAATAACCTCCTAGCATTAATTTATCTTTGCATCCTGCAACATAATATTTGCTCAGTGTATAAAGCTTCCAGAGAAGGGTGGTGCATTTCCCAACTGTCTCTCAGTATGGGATGAGCAGCTTTTGGCTTCTGGGTTCCGAAACTCCATGAGATTTCATATAATTCTCGCAGTGTCATTTATGCACTGTCAGTGAATACACACACACACATACATACACACACACACACTTGTTCTGCTGTGTCAGAGCCGGCTGCTGCAGTGCAGCTGGAATATCTCATTGCCCGGTGTGTCAGATTTCCTGTAACAGTGTGACCAGAAGCACAGGTCATAAAACAGAACATCACTCATGGGGGGGGGGGGGGGGGGATTAAATGGGACGTGTGGGGAAACATAAACATCACCTCGGCTTGATTCCAGCCTTTATGAGGAACATAAGGATCTATGATGTGTATCTGCAAGTCATACACTGTGTTAATTTAATGGCGGCACTGTCTCTCCCTCCCTCTCCCTAGGTGATGTCATCAACCTGGGCGACAGACAGCTGACGGTGCTCCACATGCCCGGTCACTCCCGGGGCAGCATCTGCCTCCACGACCGCGACAACAAGATGCTGTTCAGCGGTGACGTGGTGTATGATGGCGCCATGATCGACTGGCTGCCGTACAGCCACGTCGACGACTACATCAGCAGCTGTGAGCGTCTGGTGGGGCTGGTGGACAGCGAACAGGTAACACTCCAACGTTAGCAGTCACAGTAGTATAATAGCAGTGTGTTTAAAAACATGAGCAAAGCCAAAATCCTTATGTTTTTATTCCAATGCATTGGGAACACTGCATTTTTATATCCTAAATCAAAATGTGAATGTGGTCAGAATGGATCGACCCCAAACACACTAGTAAACCAGCAGCATCCTGGTTCCAGAACAACAAATTTAAAGTTCTGGAGGGAGTGGCCAACCCAATCCGTGGACCTTAATCCCATTGAAAACTTGTGGGTCCACATCAAAAATGCAGTTGTCAAAACCAAGAAATTCAGGGGAACGGTGAGGCTAAAACACCTGTTCATAGGTGCCAGATGTTGGTCGACTCTATGCAACACAGATGCAAAGCAGTTCTCAGAAATCGTGGTCATAACGAATGCTAAATCTTGAAGATTTTTTAGTTAATTCATTAAATATTTGAGGTTGTAAAAAAAATATTCATTTGAACAGTCTGTCTTCATTTTCTGTAAAGTAATTAAAAAAATTAAAACATTTTTCTTTTTTCCAAGTACAAAACATTTGACCCAATATTAGCTCCATAAGTGTTTCACAACATGCAAAGTGCATGTTGCATGTACAGCACTGTAACCGCACCTCGATTAACTGATTGCAATCAATTGAACAGGTGGACCAGGTCCTCCCCGGTCACTACAACACCTTCGGTGCCAAACGGCTCCACCGCATCGCGTCCACATACATCAGCAGAGCCGGTACCTGCCCTGCAAAGTTCTCCACGTTCGCCTGGAGCACCCTGGCTGGGATGGCACTGCGGGCATCTAACCCGCGCTGCGTCTGCTAATAAAAGATGAGGATCACGGAGTGGGAGAAAGCACAAGTGCACAAAAACAAATTGTATAAATATGGAGGACACAATTGAAGGGGGAGGAAGCCCTGATTTATATGTAACTTTATGTAATATTATTGGGCCTCATGCTGGAAGCAACAAATTCTCTCTTACATTTGTTGTTTACATGGTTTAACATTGATCCATCCATTGATTTCTAGGATTCACCGATGTTTTCTTGTTTTTGCTCTTCTCTTAGGGAAGAATACGCTTACCAAGATAAAAAAAAACATCTAGTTTTCACATTCCACAAATTGTATGTCCAGTGCAAGGAATCGTATGTTTAAATTCGAGGAACATGTAAAAAGAAATGCATGAAGATGCTATGATCAAATATAGATGACTATGTTTTACAGTAACTGTGACTGGATTATTAGATTTGTGGGCTAAAGAACATTATTGGTCCTTGATCCCCAATTAAGACTATGATAACCCCTCGATGATATAAATGTTAAGGTTTATACAGTAGATCTCCAACATGACCGTGCAAAATACCATTTTTTTTAAAGTCCAGTTACTGTGCCTCACTCTGCTGACTCAGCATTTACAGCATCACAAATATCTTGCCATTGTGGGTTTCTAATTTTCTTGGAACACCTACTCACGTCTGGAATATCACATTTACTTTTTTAAAGCATATTTTATTTATTTAATTTTTAAAATTTAATGTATATTTTTACTCTTTATATATGAGTTTTTGAATAGAGACCGAACAGACTTTATGTTCAAGTTTTTGTTTTTAACAGCACATCAATTTCACAGCTGCTGAAGTTTTTCTTCTTCCAGCCTTCTTTTTAGTGGCATTTGTCAATCAATTCTTGGGTATGAGTATTCACACACACCCCCAACACCTGCTCCATTAAATAGGGGGCATTACCTTTGCTAATAGAAAACAATTGGCCATGCCCTTCCAATTTATGATAGTGGGACTCCTTTCAGAACACCTGGGTAGGAACAGATTTGGATGCTACAAAGGTTTTGTGCAGCTGGAGTTGATGTCTCTTGTTTTATTTTTTTTCTCAACAACAGGAAAAATATGAGAGAAATTTCTGTGAATGTTGCTGCATGAGGCCCGTTATTCATTTATTTATATAATCCAAGCAAAATCATATAATTGCCAAACTTTCTGTGAAATGCCCCTCTTTGGGCTACACAAGTCAATAATCCGCATCATATAAGGCGTACAATATAAAGTATGTTTGTGTATTATGTTATATACTGATGAATATGTATTTCTTGAGTTTAATATGGTTAGATGTATTTTCTTTTATATACTTTTAGGCAGATGTGAAGTTACAATAGCACAACGGAACAACTCTGTACTGCAAACAGAAAGCAGGGAGCTTCGGGTTCTCCTCTGAGACATTTAAAATAGTCAATAATATGGCCATAGTATTTCTCTATGCATATTACAGAGCTCAGTGAAGACTCAGCGTCCACTACCTCCTTTGTTTGTAACCGTGCTTTGTACTATTGACTTATCTATGGCTTTGCTATCGAAAGAAATGAGAATAAAGCCTCTGTTGATGCTTCTACAACAGAGACTGCTGCAGCTTCTACTGTATATGGAATTGTATCTTCATTTGTTCACATGACAGATGACATCTCCTTGTGGGATTTGTTAGAGGAAACGGGACAGGATACTGTACAGAATGTGATCAGTCAAGTGTCAAGAGTCCATGTTTTTTGACTGATCTGACAGAAAACTCTCCAGTTGCAAACGTGTACACAGTGGAGAGGGAAGGAAGAGTTTCTCTGAGCAGACCATTCTGGTCTATTGTGCAAAATTACAATAAAAAGCAGAGCAAGTTTGCATGAAGCTGTTATAAGTGGAGTGTCTTGATATATTCGTGAAAATCAAAGCTGCATAGTTGGAATTTATGAACCACCACCATCTGGAGTTAAATATTCAGAGCAGGTTTCCGGTCACATTTCATACAGATGTGTGTCGACACGGAGGCAGTTTTAAATTGATAAAACATTTATTATAATTAATGTTATATTATTTAAACATGAGATTTCCATATTTCTCATTTTATGTTGGCCTGCTAGGGCGGCGTACATGCAGAACACAAAGCCTGCTAACACGGGGAAACTCTTGCAAGGTTATAACATTCAATGTTATCTATAGTTAAAAGGTCCGCACATCATCTGTTAACATGATAATCGTAGCTGCATTCGTGATAAAACCAATACTGTAACAAAAAGACAAAGAGAGGAGGTTTATTTGTTAACTTCTGAAAATTAAATTACAGTAACAAATGCCGTTTTCAAGCATTTGACAGGTTTAGTTCTTAGTAGAAACGGTTGCCGGGGCACTGAGCCCCAGGAGAGAACCAGAGTAAAGTCTGCAGTAAACTAGAGAAAAGACGAGGCTTTACTGCACAGATGAGGGATGCCGACTTTCCTTTTAACATTTATTTTCACATGTTGTCTAAATGGCACTGACTTACCGAATTAAAACCAGGTGGCAGTGTAAAAAAATAACATTTTTTCTCTTTCCATCATGGTCTAATGGTTGACTCGGGTTTATATAAACTATATAGAACTCAATTCCATAGAAAGTTGCTGAAATTAACAGCCACCATGAAATAAAATGTTTCTGTGTTGCGTAACACGCATTAGATTGATGGATGGTTCACATTTAACTGGACTTTCCTGAAAGCGGAGGGAGTGATGTAGCAGAATCCTTCTGAAAGGCTGTCGTGGGCCTTTCAGTAACACGCAAGCTTTGGTTTAATTCTATTCGTTCTCGGGTTTCTTCTGAGTATATCAGCAATTATCACCCGAACGCGGTGAGATCCTGTCAAGAGTGTACGGATAAACGTGTAAATATAAAGACCAGAGCACAGATTTTTACCCTGAAGAAATCACAGTAATAACCAGTACAGTATGTATGAGCACTTGCATTAAGTTAAGCTTTCACCAGACTCGTTGAAATTATCTGTTAAGTAGTTCAACATCTTAAACTGTAAATAAAATCATTAAAAAACACTTTTTTAACCAACCGCTGCATAGTCATTTAAGGAGAACCACAAAGATCATATTTTGTGTGGATATTAGAGGATAAGTACACTGAAGTATCACAGTACAGGCAACCAAAGACACCAACCTTCCCTCCACATTAAACTTTTTTTTTAACATTTGAAATACTTTTTTTTTTTTTACTGATTCCATCTCGTCGTCCATCTTCGCCACATGCTCTCTGGCTTTCATAGAATGAACACTGCAAACCTTTGCTTACAAAATACATCCAGTCAAAATACCACTAGTGCATTAATAGAGATGACCTTGAAACAACGTTTGCAAAGCCGGGGATGGCTGACACAGAAGACAGAGGAAAAAATGTTTTTTTTTTTTTTTTTCCAGTTGCAGAATATGATTCCAAAGACAGAGAATAGGCCTAGTGTGGCGTTTTTATTAGAGCGAGTCCTTAGTTCTTTGCATCACTGTCTCCCAAGCAGCAGCATCATTTCCCAAAGCAAGCAGAGTACCTCCTATTTAGTTCTGGACCGTCTTCGATATCAAGGCAACCCTGCAAAGAGCAGAGTAGCCTGCAGTGATTGTCATCTGTCTTTTATGTTAGAAGACATTCCAGTTTACCCCAAGGGGCTCTTCCATGATCCGTCCCGGAACAGGAGGCAGGCTGGAGGCAGCTTATCCTCCTCAGGCCCGCGCATGTGGCCTAGCGGAACGCCTGAGGTTGGTTCACATATGTTAAACCGGTTAAACCGTGGTTTAATGAGCACTGTTGCCTTTAGGCCGCCGTAATTTGTCTCTTTGAACAGAAAAAAAAAAAAGATTTCACACCTGGCTTTGGAGCCAGTTGCGAGGATCGAGTCTGGCCCTGAGGTTCCTGAGGCTGCGTCGAGCCGGTGAGGGCCGCGAGAAGGGGGCCCCCTCGGAGGACTCCAGGCTGTGGCTGCCCTCGCTGTTGCTGGAGCTGTTGCTGGACGTGGAGCTGGAGCAGGAGAGCGTGGTCTGCGTGCTGCGCTGCGACAGGGGCGAGCGGGAGGAGGAGGAGGAGACGACGGGGAGCGGGGCAAGCAGCGAGGAGGAGGCCGGGGGCTGGCAGGGGTTCTGGTAGGCGCCTCCCCCTCCGTAGCCCCTCCCCCGCAGGGTGCTGAGCTTGGCGTCCAGCGACAGAGTGCGCGGCCGCAGGCGGGAGGGGGAGGACGGCGAGAGGGAGAAGTTCGACGAGGGCTCCGGCCAGCCGTGACGCCGGGAGCAGGGGCTGGTGCTGCAGTGGCTGTCGCTGTCGGAGGTCAGGCTCGCGTCCGAGGACAGCAGGGTGGGCTGCGGGCAGCGGTGGGGGCTGGCGGGGCTCCGGGTCAGGCGGTGAGGGGTGCAGGGACTGTGGCCGGAAAGGCGGGAAGTGCAGGGGTGGGGGCGGCCAGCGCCTCTGGGGTCGTTCTGCTCAAACACAGACATCCAGGTGGGAGAGGTACCCAGCTGGCTGCGGAGCTCCAGCTCCTGCATCCTCCGAGCCAGGATGTCTGACACAGAGCTGCTGAGATCGTCCGATGACTCAATAACTGCAGGAGAGATGCAGCAAATCCTATTATACCACTATACATCCTGAGCTGGAGCCCAGTTCTTATAAAGGATTTAGACCTAATTTAAAAAAAAATGTTTTGGATTCAATATGAGATTTGGGGGGGGTGTAATGATTTTGTTACCATTTTTAACATGCATGTGGTAATTCAGTTTCTTACTAGTTTTTTTAAAATTCCCTAAAGGAGGAATTAGGGAATATTCTGATTACTGGATGGATTTAGATATATTTGCAGTTCTTGAATTGATTTTTTTTTTTGGAGTTGCCCTCCAAGGAGGCTTTGTAATTAGTCTTTGAAATGGTAGTATATTGTAGACCTGTGCTGAATAGTAAATGCAAGTAAAACACAAACTGTATTTAGTACATTTTGGCCCTGCTCAGTATATATTTATTTGATCTTGCAACATATTGCAACATACAGTAGTCAACGAGTGTAAAGCTTTCAAATCAATGCTTAGTGTTAATTATTTATTAATAAAGACAAAGCAAAATCATTTTTTGCTGATTCTACTTTACTGTTAACAGGAGGATTTTGGAATGCAACATATACCACTAAATAATATATTATATATAAGGGCCCCTGCTCCTGTTACTTCACCTGTCGTTGTAATATGACGAGAGCAGAGCACGAATCTCAGCAGACACAGCGTTATCCTGCAGCAGAAGACCCTCACAGGAGGGTGTGGAAAGAGGGGCTTCCGGGGGGGTTAGAAAAACCAAGAGGGAGGTTGGCAAGACAAAAAGGGTGGAGCAGACAGGAGGGTTCAACAGGTGATGTGCAGTTGATGGATATGATTAGAAGGATGAGGAGGGTGTGGGTTTTTTATTAAGGAAATTAATATTGAGCCATGGTGAGAGAACAAAAAAAGTCTCATTCAAGGATAAAGATAATTTAATGTGTAGCGATGATGATGAATTATGTAAGAGAGAACAAGAAAATGACAAAGAACGAAACAGTCAAGGCCGAGGAGCGATGGATTCAGGACACACAAGGAAAATTGAAATGGACAAAGAGAAAACAGAGAAACAGAAGACAGAGAGTGAGTCAGCGTGTCAGAGATAAGAGTCATCTATCTACCGTGCAGACAAGTAAAGCAGAGTGAGTCTGAGATACTGGAGAAGAAATTTTAATTGCTACAGCAGCTCTCATGCACAGAGACTCCAGGAATTAAAGCTGCAAACAGTCACATGCGATGCAAGAAATTTCTTTGGCTTCCTTTCCCTGCTGGAGCTATTGCTTTTATTTTTTCCCATAGTACTAAAATATTTTTTTTTCCATTGTTATTTTTTTTTTATTTTATACACCATTATATCCATAATGGTATAATCAGAGGGGTCTTACCCATTTCGTGGTAAAGGGAGCCCTGTTTTGGTGTGACAGGGGCTGGTTTCCTTGGCGACGGCAGTTCAATTTTCATTAAGTCATCACAGCACTGCTTCCATTGGCCTGTATGTTGCAGACAAACTGTCATCTTCAGCCAACCAAGACATATAATACAATACACTACATGCCCTTGAGATGGAATCTATTTTGTGGTTATGATCATTTACGAGTGTGCGGCGGGTGTAAATCACACGTACGCTTCCTTGTGAAACAGCGTAGCAGGTACTTACTCATATCATAGAAATGCTGCCAAAAGGCCTCCATCCACCGGTGTGTGTCCTCGCGGCTGTCTGTCGTCAGCGTGTGTGTGACCTCGTCGCCGCCGTACTGATTACTGATACAGATATTCTGAACTTTACTGTGAGGGTCTTTCTCTGAGGCACGTATCCTGGTCTCCTAGAACAGGGGAGCAACAAAGAGTACAATCATCTACAGCAGGGTGACTACGATCATGGATGAATACAAATACTACTGAATGCGCAAAATGACGTGCTTCAACAAGTGATCGTTATGGCAAGGCCTCGCTAATAAAGCCACCATTTAATCCTCTTCCAAACCATTTCCTGTTAGCAATTATCCAACTAAAGGTGCAGACTCCCAACTCTCCTCCTCCCTGCTCTAAAATGTGTTCAGGTCACAGCCACTAGATGGCAGTGTTGTTCCATCCATCACACCTCTCTGCCTCCTCCTCCTCCTCCTTCTTTTGGGAAATCCAGACAGCTGATGAACAAAGGATCATACATAACCGATCTTAGCTCTAGGTCATCAGTGTGCTAAGGGTCAGGCTACAAAAGACAGAATGAGCCACTGTGGAAAGAATGACGAGCCCCATAAGCATCGACTTGCAGACACAGGCAAATAAGATGATTGAGAACCTGACTGGCTGACTGACTCCCTCTTCACTTTTGTGCCAGGAAAAATAGGAGGATGAGAGAAATCTGATTTGGAATTGGATGGGGCAGTCTGCTGCGTCTTTTTGTATTTGCAAAGACTCCAAGAAGATATTGAACAGATTCTGTTTTTTAAATCTTTTAAGCTTTTTCAGCCCCGCCAAACATTTGTACAGCTTCCACTGCTGCACCAGTGGAAGCTGCGCGAAACAATCCCGCTTTTCGTGTCTTGTAACTGAGCAGCTCTACAGAGGCAACCGAGGGCTAAGTGCCTTTTGCTCGAGGGCACACTGGAAACAGCAACTAACCAGCTGGCCAAGACATTGTCATCTGGCATCAATGTCTAACGCCAACGTCAAATTGACGTAGAACTGAGAACAGATGCCATTGACATTTTGTTGGTTTTAAGTTGTGCTCCAAATGTCATAATGTTAACACCCACACAACATGAATTTCTAACATCATTAGATGTTGACATTTTCATATGGATGTTGATGTTCAGTCATTAAATTTGATGTCAAGACTAACATTGGATATTGACATCATCATGAGTTTCATTGGCCGAATGACATTAAACCTCAGTCAGACATTAGAGTCCAATGTCTTTCTGATGTCATATCGACTTCCAGGGACTTCTGGCTAGAAGATTTAATTTTTAGGTTGAGAAAACCTTTCTTCTACCAGTTGGTTGGCTCAAGATTCAAACTGGCATCGATTGTCAAGTCAGGTCCTCGCTGTCTAAGCTGCTGGCGTTACTTAGGCGTTACCAACAAATATTCGGTCTAACTGTAAAGCTAGAGATGGAGCTTTCTACTTTCAGATCTTTTTCTTTTTTTAAGCTGACCTTGTTGATGGCAATGGTGAAAGCTGGCTCAACGTTAGCCTCCACGTCTTCTTGCTGGTGGTAGCAGAAAAGGCTTGTTCCTTTCAGGACGGCGTACACTTTTGTCCAACTCTGAGGGTCACCTCCCAGCTGCTGTGAGGTACAATAAGAGGTCAATGTTGTGAAGGAGAAAACACATACAAAAAAGAATTGGCAACAGAAGATTGAAAGGGGAGGTGGAGGAGAAGACAAGCGTGAAAATAAATCAGTACAAAATCCCCAATGAAATATCGAGAGAGATCAATGCTTACCTTAACTTTCAAACACCCACTCATCATCTGGCGGGTCATGCAGTGAGGCTGAGCTGCGAGGCGGCAACACATATTGCCATAGAGCGGCAGCCAATAAGAACACTCTTCTACAGGGAGAGATGGATAGGCAATAATAAACATCATTAATAAATAAAGCTTAAAAAAAGCTGTCAGAATTCACACACAAAAGCGTATACTCATGTATCTACAAAGGCACACACACACACACTTGTCTATCTGACGCCGTGGGGTCCATCTGTCAAATACTTTCATTATGGGGACCACCCTTTCTAAATGAGATAGATATAGTTTCAGCTCCAAAAAAAATCTTTCAGGCCAATATCCTCACCAAGATAGATAAACACACACACTTCATCCTAACTTTACAGAGCCCCCTTTTTAACGCACATCAGAAGGCACAGGGGTGTAAAAGACTGGCAGCTGCAGGGACTGTCATGAAGTGGCGCAATGAAACTTTACAGCAGTTTGAAGGGCCAATGAATAAAACCCATGGGGTCTGTCTGTCTGAGGGTCTGGGCCCTTGTTAGCCCACATCATTACAGCTTTTCACAGCAGTCACCTCACTAGCAAAGCCTTTATTGCTGTGACCTTGACAATGGCTGTCTGTCAGGGAAACATGTGAGGACTGCGGGCGGGGGAGAAAAGGTGGTGGTTTAGGGGAAATTATTAGAATGCAGAGAGAAGAAACAAGACAGTGATGAGTGAGACAAGGACAAAAAACAGACAGATGGCTAATTTGGCAGAGAAAAGGGAAGGAGAAAAAAAAAAGGTGAGGAGACAGATTGACGGGAGGCTGCCACTCACCGTTGCCTGAGATGGTGAGGTCATGTGTGCGAAAGCTGTCCTGGACGTGTGACAGCGACAGGGTGGTATGAGCTAAGAGGTGGTACTTGGGGCCCCTGTGAACACATGGAAAAACAGTAAAAATAATTTTCTCTGGAATATTGTATTTTCTCTACCTACAGTAACATTCAAAAGTTTGGCGTCACTTAGAAATTTCCTTATTTTTGAAAGAAAAGCACTGTTTTTTTTTCAATGATGATAACCTCAAACTAATGAGAAATACACTATTGATTGCTAATGTGGTAAATAACTATTCTAGCTGCACATATCTGTTTTTTGGTGTAATATCTACATAGGTTTATAGAGGCCCATTTCCAGCAACTATCATTCCAGTGTTTTAATGGTACAATGTGTTTGCTCATTGCAGTGCAATCATGTTTAGCTGGTTTCAGAAGCTATAAAACTGACCTTCCTTTGAGTTTGAAGGAACAGATTATTATTTCAAATGCAAATCATCATTTCTAACCTTGTCTTGACTATATTTCCTATTCTTTTTACATCTCAATAAACTCAATATGGTAAATAAAAGTGTGTCTTGCACACCAAAATTGTCTGGGTGACCACTTTTGGACGGTAGCGTATATCTATCCGACATGAAATGTAAACGTAGTTGATATTTCAAAGGCCACTCACGGTACGGAGGGAACTGGCAGCAGGAGAGGCGCCGCCCCGCCGTTGCTCACAGGACTGCACGGCCCTGGCTCCATGGCTGCCCGCAGCTTCTTCCCAGACGATCGGCCCAGTGAGGAGCTCAGCTTGCTGGCTAGTTTCCTGGGCGTGCTCCCCGCCGAGTAGTCGTCCTCCGAGCAGCAGCTGTACAGCTCCACGCGCAGCTCAAAACCCGAGCCGGCCTCGCTACTACGAAAAAGGACACATGCACATCAGTCACGAGTTCCTCCTTATAGCGATGAAGGATTGTGTTGCTGTGCGGATGTAGAGCCGACTTACAATACGATAGTGTTGTCAAAGCAAATATCAGTGAGGGTCCGGTCCACTATCACCATGTCCGTGTCAAATATCTCTCCTCCCAGCTGCAGGAGGCAGAACACTGCACAGCGGTGGAGCTCTGCAAAAAGAAGAGGTTGAAAAACGATTGGAGGGGCGATTCAGTGGGACAAAGAAAAACAATACCTGTGAAATCCCTCATCAGCTCTCTTCCTGCTGCATCACTTTGAGATGCGTTTTCATCTTCAAAGCCATTCCGGCTTTAATGAAATAGGTGACTGTAATATCGAAGTGTCGATGCCAGGGGCAGGAGCAGTTTAAAGAAGATCAGCTCTTTCACCTGGCTGATGAGCAATTCCGCTATTGTTGCTTTCAGGTCACCATTCTCAATGGCCAGACGTGCTGAGAATTCGTTTCTGACTAAGACGTTTTGTGGCTGAATCTGAAGCACAATGACCTTTAATGAGAGCCGGGTAACATCTCCTTTGCCTTTTGTATGTATTGTAAAATGAAAAAAAAAAAACAGGGAACATACATGCATCGTATGAAAGCCCTATTGGGCAATTATTCTCAATGAATGCAGGCAATTTGGCAAATCATTGTGTCAAGAAGCATCACCCTCCTATCCAGAAGGAATAAATGAAATGGCACATTGGGTATTATTGTTGGAATAGAACTGATTTGCCCCCTGATAGTCAAGTACTTGTAAACACTCTCTTACTCTCTTGTAAACAAAAAGGACAGCAAAATACAGATGATCATTTTGCCACTTCACATCAAAAAATAAAAATAAAAAATAAAGGTTACAGCCACCATGGGCTGTGAAAGGATGCCTGTTCCTGCTTATGCACTTCACTGTCAACCCCAGATTGACACTTAATATTCAAACTCATTACTCCAAATATGAGCTCAACGTGCTACTTAAAAATATGATTGGACATGTGAGAGAGGAACATACTTTACTCCTCCGTGCCTCTTGGGCTCGGATTAGGTCTCAGTGTGCTTAATGACGTGGGCTAACAGCCTCATTAAACTTTGTTAAGAGTCTACTACCTGTCTCCCGAGTTCATTTATATGCACAGAAGATCGACTACAGACGACCACAGAGAGTCTCATGCAGATTAATACCATTCAACTTGCCAATGGAGAGAAAGAGCACTGAGACTGTTATAATGGCTGCATAGTTAACCCACGTTGACTCTATGAAGAGGCGGTGGGATAGCAAAAAGCCAAGCGATTATACGCTGAAAATATGCCATAAAAACATTTGAATATGACCCCAGTTTACAGAACAATACAGGCAAGGAGTTTCTTAAATGCATCAGATTTCATTTGCTTTCCCTTGCAGTTTTCTTTGTCCTACTAATAAGGACCCAGACTCAGTGCCTGTGTGCTGCTGCTTCGCAGAGCCAAGAGGAAAAGCCAAGAGGCCTGAGCAATGGGTCAGGTTGTGCTGCCAGGAGGTTCTCACGTCCCAAAAAAACTGAAAGATAAATCTGGGAATCTGCAACAGATTGTAATAATCAGCTCCAGGAACTGCGCTATGGTCCCTGTATAGATATGTCATGCTGTATGATCCGTCTGAACGGTTCAGCGAGTTCCTTTGGTCAGCATTTTTTTTTTTTTTTTGAAATATGAAAGTCTGCATCTGTGTTCCACCCTCTGGCAATGATAAAAGGTGATTTTTGTTCTGCAGTCCGGAGGAATCCCACGCTCTCTCGCTCCCTCTTATACAACGCTTCCACGCAAATTCCCATCTTGGAATTACTCATGTGACAAGCGCATACCGCTTCCTTAATAAACGCGGTGGACATGAATCATTAATTAGCCGTCGGTAAAATTCTTTGCACGCTCGCAGGGATAGCTACTCACCTCCTTTGTTTTTGAAGTACTCTGTGTCTTTCCACATGAGAGGGATACGAAGATCTGTAACGACAACAGCCAGGGGATTAGACAAGAAAAATGTTAATCACTGGAACTGTCCAACTGATATTTGTGCGCGTCTGAGTGTGTGTGCCTTCTTGTGCATGCTGATTCCCATCACTGGCTGAACTAAACACTGCTAATTACTGACTGCTTATGTGTGTGTGTATTTTGCATGATCTCCAGCCGGGTACCCAGAATGATAGAAAGTGCCTCCTGTGAACCTCCCACAAACACCCATGATCCCAGCAGCGCCACAAGTCCTTTAATATTCCTTTCTTTGCTTTCTCGTCACGTTCAAAGACAAAATAAAGTGACAACAACATGTCAGCCCTTATTGTTGTGCTCCCTGTGTGCAAATTCTTTTCACTTGTACGGCTATGGGATAAACAGCGCAGTGCCACGATAATTCACTGCCCTTTCTCATTTTTGGGATGGGCAGGGTCACCTCAGTCAATAAACAGAGAATGAAGCATCATCTAATAGAGAGAGAGAGAGAGAGAGAGAGAGAGAGAGAGAGAGGAAGTCTGTGCCTGACAAGCTCTGCATTCAATTATAATGCTAAAGGGATGGCAAAGACTCTCTCTGTTTTGCTGTCTTATTGCTGCCTTTGGCTCACCAGAGAGGCACATTTCAAATATGTCTCATACATAAATACATGAATCCGTGCTTTTTTTTTTTTTTTTTTTTTTTTAACAAATTCCTCAATTCATCTCCGTTTCATAAACACATATACACTGATGTAGTACTTGCCTGAGATGGCCACCCTCCCTTTGCAGGGGAGCCGGTCATCCATCGGCCCCGCGTCCGACGACCTCCGCGTGACCTTCTGCATGACCTGGGCCTCCTTCATCCTCTGCAGCTCTGACATGTAGGCCATGATACGGGTGCTGCACGTCTGCAGGCTCTTGGCCGCTTCCAGGGCCTGGTCCCTCTGCGAGCAGGCGGCCAGCAGCTTGCAGGCCCCGTCGCGCATCCGGATCTCATGGTCTATCTTTTTCTGGAGGTCGCTGTCCTGCAAGAGGGGGTGGTGGAGAAAGAAAAGAGTGTGAGACAGGAGCTTTGAAAACAGATAAAGAAAGGGTCTCGTTTTTGGCAAATGGTGAGAGACATTGTTAGAGGGGTGAACTGAGAGTGAAGTAGAGATCAGGGTTGTACAAAGACTATTAGAGGTGAAATGTATAAATGGAAGTGAGATTAAAAAGAGAGTGCATGTCTGCTGATTGCTGATGCTGGATTTCAACTGTCCAGATACATTAGTGAGGCGTGTCTCTGAAAAGCACTCTGGTGTGTTCATTGGTGTGTGTGTGTGTGTGTGGGCACAGACAATATTCAAGCACAGGCCATATGCCCCCTGCTGAGCAGACATGTAGATGCTGAATCATTTAGTGCTTATACTCACACACTTACACACACATAAACAGAAGGAGCGACACATCTCAAAAGAAAGAATAAAGAATGAAGGTGTCAAACATTGTCAGCATCTGAGACTAATGCTCACACACACACACACACACACACACACACACACACACACACACACACACACACACACACACACACACACACACACACACACAGCACCCCTACCACTAGAATAACCCAGACCTTATCCTAATGTTGCCTTTAATCTTAAACCAAGTCTTCACTATGAAATGATTTATATCATGGGTTTTGTTTTCAAAAGTGAGGACAGTCCCCATTAGTAAATTGTTTAATCCACTTTGAAAATAAACACACACCAAACACACATGCACGCACACACACACTTGCACGCATGCACACGTGCGCAGGCACACACACACATTCTTGAATACGATTTGTCAAGAAATCAGTGTATTGTATGGTTATGGCCATGGGACCTAATTTCCATTGCATCCCATACAAAAAAACATTACATAATCAAAAGAAAAGTGGCTTTCTATCAGTAGTTAAACAGTGTCAAATTGACATAACATTTTGTTGGATTGGAGCACGTATTTAGCATGTATTCATTAATGCAAATAATATGCACTTTTATAGCATTTGATAGGATTCTTTGATAGAAAGTTTATTAAGTCAAGTAATAACAAATTACTTTTTTTTCTCCACTAGCCTATATGGTTATAGTCTAACTACAACTACACAGACCCTCACTTAGTGAGTTTGGCCCTGAACCTGCTTTCTCAAAGAGAAAAAAAAAATATATTATCAAACTGAACAGGGTAAGGCTGTCATCCTTCCTGTGATTAAACAGACTCTACAGTATGTATGCATGTATACATACACATAAATACATGCAGACAGTAAAGGTTCTTCAACGCCATCCTGTCTGGCTCCATCCTGTGGGGGAGGCGATGCTGTCCAGAGTTTTAAACAAATCCCTAAGCCCCACTTCTCTCTGTCAGCAAAACAGAAATACTGGAGGCGTGAACTTAAAACGCGGTAGACAGAAGGTGAACGCAACTGTCATGTAAGGTGAGAGTGATGAGAGAGTAAACAAGGGGATCTGGCAATCAAGCTGAAGCAAGGCCGGGCAGACCTTGAGTGTCGGTGGCAGTGCTCTGTCACCGCTGCGTCATGCATTTGCACATCAATTACTTATCGATCCAGGGAATACTGATCAGCACGGTTGTGTTTAGAGAACCCAGATGAACAAATTAGGAAAAAAATCAGGTTTCCTCAAGGTTTGCAATGAATTAATGAACAATCAAAGGCACGAATCATGTGTGTGGTATGTGTATGGATAGTGTGTGTCTGCTTGTCCTCTTCAGTGACACATTAACAAGCTCAGGCTCTCCCCACAATTAATCTCTAATGCTCCTTTTGCCCTTCTTTGCCCACCCATCTCTCCGCCTAATATAAGATAAATGCAGCTTCCCCACTCTACTCTGGTATTTCTCCTTTATCTTCCGCACTCCCTGCCTGATTCTTATGAATTTTTAATTCCTTTGATTTCAGCTTTTATACTTTCACTGCTCGTTTTCTTCACACCCGGTGAAGTTCCACTCCACTGTCCTCAAATCGGCTTTTCTTTCTCTTGGGTGCCTCTTCCTCCTTTCCACCTGTCTCTCCTCTTTGCAGGAGCCGCACACACTGTGTTCAAGAGGAGGTTTGGTGGGAGAGGAATGAATGTGGTTCGCATTGCAAGGAAAAAGCCCACATCTGGACAACGGGAGTCTTGCTTGGACGCCGTTCATGTGGTTTTCGATTAACCACTGTATCGGAAAAACTAACTCGCGTCTTAGGATACAACCGTACTGGCTCTGCATAGCTGTAAATCACAGGAGACCAAAGCATACTCCCTCTACCAAACCACCGAAACATTAAAACCCTGTCAGACGTGCATTACTTTATCACCAGCTACAATAACACGCTATGATTTAAAAAGGATGGAGGCGACTACCTGCAGATTCCTCCTCACAAGCTTTTGAGTGTATTTATACTGATGAAGATAATGATCGGTAGAGCCCTGCATGATCGACACTCACTGTGGATGTTTAGCACAATGTAATGTAGCTACACAAATAGACCTATCATTAAATAAACACTCTCACTGACTCAGAGTCAATTACAGAACTCTTGACTATGGAAAAAAAAGAAAAAAAATAGAAGGAATTTACAGCAACAGTATAAACACAGATAGCAGTTAACTACTGGATGTCTGTGAGGTACAAATAAAATATTCAATCTTAAAGGTTAATGTGTTTGTTTATGAGAGTCGTGGTTTCCTTTTTTATAACCGTTTTTTTTTTTTTTTGGAAAGAAAGAATAACTAAGTTTAACTCAGAGAACTTGATTCAGGCTGTCCACATGGCCTTGTCAATGGTGGCACCAAAAAAAACATGCTCCTTGCATGACTGAGTCCCAGGTTGGCGAGCCAACGTCTAAGGAATTTGCACACACACACGCATGCACACACACACAAAGATACCACGGTCCAGTTCCATGCAGCAGGTCTACAGTGACCTACTAGCAGGAGGTCCTGTATTTATAGCAGCTAAATTAACAGGCTTCTCCTTCTGGGGATCTCAGAATAGAAGACAAACAGCCTAGATCTAACTCTAATCTACGTGTCTGGGTGTGTGTTTAACCGTCCGGTACAAGCACTCAGGGAAATAACCATCAAACAACAAAGCTTACGCAGACAACAGCAGGCAAGACAAACTAGAGGGGATGATAAACTCATTTTCTTATTATAATCTTTCACAAAAGCACACATGCAGACACACAGAAGCACACACGCTGTCTTCAGAGTGGCAGGTGTTACACCAGTGGGTAATGCTCGAGAGGCTGCCTGCCAGTGATGGTGGCAGCGTGGACAGCAGCCAGATAGAGGGTGAAGGGAGGGTGGATGGGCGACAAGGATGGAGAGCATGTAGGGCAATAAACGGACACATGGAGGAGGGGTGGCGCTGTCAAAGAAAACGAGGGGGGGGGAGTTGAGGAGAAATGAAGAGACGGGGGGAGGTGAGAAGACAGGAGGAGATATGGATTGAAAAGGAGGAAAAAAAAGGTCTGGGTGGAGCGTGTGAAGCAGTTGCAGAGGCGGAGAGAGTAAACTGTAGAGGACAAAAGAGAAAAGGGGAACTGCAAGAGAGCGTGTGGAAGAAAAAGCAAGAGGTGCAGGGCTTGCAAGAAAAGACATGATTGATGGGATGACGAAATGCACCTAAAGGGGGCAGCGAAAGAAAAGGTGCCGACAGTCAGGCAGAGAAGAAAAAGACAGAGAAAGAAAAAGAAGAAGAAGAAAGGTGGTGGAGAGCTTTTTATGAGCAAATCTGCACCCGACGTAGCGAAGCATAACGCTCTGTAAATGAGCAGGCATGGAAATAATTGGGGAGAGAACGTCTTTTTTGTTCCTGGGAGGGAACAAACAGAGGGCGCATAACGAGACAAGCATGTGTCTCCAAAAGTTGACAGCTACACTAATGGCCGAGGACAGGCGACTTCAAAATGACATGTTGGCGATTTGCTTGGAGATTTATAACTTCATTTACAGAAATTTCTTGAAGGACTTCATAAGCTTCTGTGTTGGAGCATAGTGAGAATAAGGCGGGTTGACCACCAATCGCAGTGTCTGTAGTGTGATCAATTTCAAATAGCTCCACTCGTTTGTATAAATGTTAAACGCTGCAGTAATAGATGAAGCCACCAACAACAGTTTATGCATAATGCTGCTGTAACCTTTCAGCAGGTAATTTGATGCCTCAGTAGGTACCAGATGGTCACTTCCTCTGTCACCTCGCTGTCCCGTCTGGCTGTGTGTGTGTGTGTGTGTTGATCCTCTCTGGTGTGAACACAGAGACACCAACACACCTACACAAACACGCACACACACACGCCAGTTGGGGATTTGACGCTGCTGCAGATGGTGTGTAATGGTTTGTTTACGATGTGTTGTTCTGCATGAGTAGGCTTTCGTGTTCAGATACCCGACCCCTGACCTCTGACCTCTATCCCTGGCCAGACCAGACGGCTGTAGTTATAGCATGAGATAAGTCCACGGGGTTAGGTTTAACACAGAATGCGCATGCTGTAGTCAGCTTTGAACGGCAGAACTATACTAATACAGACCACTTGCGAATGGAGAAACAGCAGTTAGGGTACTATACTGGTATGTGAATTACTGGATAGATTTGCCTAATGAATGACTCTGAAATGCTGGTACTCATTATGGGGACATATTTTCACCATTTTCACATTCAACCAGTTCAAGGGTCAAGTTTTAACCAATAACCAATAATTTCAAGTAATCAATTTCGAGCAGCAGCTGGCCAGCTGTGTGGCTGTGAGAAAGTTCTCTTTTTGTGAAGATTATAGGCTATCAGGGATTTAAATCACAAGTCTCATCACGATACAATATCTGCTAATGTCATCATAGTCCTCCATAATTCGATTTGAGCTTGATTCAATAAAGGAGGCTGCAATCGATATGAGATGAAATCATATGACATAACAGAATAACACAGTCAGTTACATTCATGTAAACTCACAAAACACAACTAAAATATCACTTGACAATTTTATTGCTGAGCTCTTCCAGACATTTAAGTAAAAAACAAACAATCTATTTCAATTATGAACATAAACCTTCCATACCTACGCTTCCTCACCTTGGATTTACAAGGTTCCATCTGTGTGCTCAGTGATTTAGAGATTCTGGCCTATAAAACTAAAATAAAAGACCTTTACATTCCCCTTGATTGTACAGATTCAGTATGCAAGTTTCCCTAAAAGTGCTGTCTCGATGGTATTGCATATTTTGGCTCCGGAGTATGCTGTAGCTCACAAAAACTGTCATTCTGGACAACGCTGAAAGGCCTCACGTCTCGCAAATGAAATATGAAATAGCAGCTGTGATACTCATCGCTCTTTTAGAGTTGTAGTTCAGATTTGGCAGAAAAATAGCTGGCCAAAGATGTGTATTTTTTTAAGGTGCCCAGCCAGCAATATTTTATCTCGTAATGGCATTGTTTCCATATGGATAGAGCTCCCGTGTGGATGGAAAATAATTTGTTGCCTTGTCTGTTGACCCATCTTTTCTCCGAAATCCCTGATATATCTCCATGTTGCAGATTTATTCCTGAGAAGGGAGTAAATATCCTCATGGTCTTTTTCTTGGCTACTTTGCCATTATCTGCCTGGCGTTAGCACCGTTTGAATGTTTAGGAAGGAGGTGTGCTTGGAGAGAAATGGCAAAAAAAGAATTTCAAAATAAAAGTGCAACTGATAGGGATCAATGTTTCACTTTACATTGATGATAATAGACTGTCAATCATAGATTTGGACCACTAGATGTCTGGCATTAACGATCATACCTATAGAGAATTGTCCTTGTTCTTGTCCTCCTCCTTATAAGGTCGGAGGTCAGGGTTAAATACAGATCAGCAGGGAAGGATTCAGGGTTTTCCTCAAAGTAGAGCTGACACAGGGATAGGAACGGCATTGTCAAGTTAAAGACTAGTTTCTCTAGCCAGTACAACAACAGACTCAACTGAACAGACACAATGACACAGCTGACTGGACAACCACAGCTGTTGGTCAGACGCAGAGCAAAAAAGCCTGGTAGAAAAGCGAGAGATGACTGACTGAAACATAGACAAAGAGGGAAAAGTCTTGCTCACTCATTCACAAAAAGCAGAAACAAGCAGGCTTACATATAATCTGTCAATCGACTATATAGGCACATGAAGATTGACACGAGCATGCCCCGTCTCTTTTTCACAGACATGCATACGCGGCCGAGGATCGCAGCTCCTTGACAACTCCCATACATTGGGACTTTACTGACCCAACCGCTGGCTTTCAATTAACCGGCCACAACTATGCGCCTCGCCTTCCTCTCCACCCTCTTCCGCTACTTTCCCCACTTGCTCACCCTCTTCCTCTCCCACACCCAGAGAGCACAGTCGCAAGCTTAAGACGCAGGGAGGAGCTGAGGGCGCGAGAAGAAAAAGCGCGAGAGAGGAAGGAGGACTACTTATTGAAGATGGAAGTTGCGAAAACTGGGTGAAAGGGAGGAATGAAAAGAGTGGGCTGATTATGAATGAAAGGGATGAGTGAGTAAATTGCTAGGATCTCAGGGGGAAAAGGCGTAATGGCAGACCGTGAGGGACGACAACGTGTCGATATAACGCACCAAAATGCAAATATGCATGTTGCAGGACTACATAATGATTTACAGAAAGCACGGCCTGGAGTTAGATTCATGAGGAAACTAAAAACAAGCAAAAAAAAAAAAAACACAAAAACAATGATCCAATTCACCCAACAAAGTCCCTTCAGTGCTTCAGACTGCAGATGCTGCTGCGATGCCAGCAGGGCACAGAACAGAGCACAGTGGAGGGAACTGGTTTGGTACTGGTCATGGAAGACAGAGGATGGGGGGAGGAGGAGGAGGAGGAGGAGGAGGAGGAGGGGGCAGAGAAACAGTAACAGGGTGGAGTGTTTGCATTTGCCTTTTTTACAACAGCAAAGCTGGCTACAACGCAGCCCGAGCCTGTTCAGTGCCAACACACACTTAGCCTATAGGTGCCAACATGCTGATGTCATCATGGAGGTGGTCGCTTTCGAGTTTCAACAGTGGACTTACATGCTGTTATAGCTGGAACACTCCCCCTCCCTTCCTCTCTACCTCCCTCCCTCCTCCAACAGCTTATGCATTCAATTATTTGCTGACAATAGAGCCTGTTTCAGCTCTGCTTCCATGGAAAGCTATGTGTATATTTGTGTGTGTGTGTGTGCTTGTCCACAGGGTGCGCGCGTGTCGAAATGACTTTGCAGCCAGCTGTTCTCACACAAAGGCAGAGTGTTTCAGTGCAGCTGGGTCCCAGCGCACAGGAGGCGGAGTCGCAGCAGAAAACACTATAAAGAGAGAAATAACACGCATGTGTGCCCTAAATTATGTTCAACACATAGGCAGGGCTGAATACATGTGTCTGCAAACAAGCATGTGCGAGCAAAACGGTGCATATTTATTCTGTGCGCACACACTTATACTTAGAGTGCTTTTTTGTTTTCTTTGGCTGCCGGCCCTAAGGAGAGCAACAGTGAAGTGAGTTTCAAGCTATAAAACAAATTTGTTTAGGGCTATGAGAGATCGCAAGGAGCTTAGAGTCTGCCAAGCAGTGATCACTTCAACGATTTATAGGCACACTAAAGCTGGATGGCTCTTACACGGCTGTGCACACTCAGCCTAATACGCCGATGCTGCATTGTCATGGCAGCACAGTGGGAACGGGGAGAAGCAGCAGGCGGGCAAACCCAACTGCATTTGTAGGAAATGTATAGGTCATAATAGCAGGAAGTGTGAGTGTGTGTGTGTGTGTGTGTGTGTGTGTGTGTGTGTGTGTGTGTGTGTGTGTGTTAATATTATCTACTGTATGAGTGTGTGTGGTCTTTCTGCACAACAAGCCAGTATAGATTTATGAAACGTTGGATGCAAGTTCCAGAGTAGACTCATAAATAACTCAGGCCTGGGAAAGAAGTATATACATTCAAGTTGTGGAGTAGCCACAAATGAGGAGTAGCTTATTATGAGAAACAAAAACACCCCCCCCCCTTCCTGCTGTTCTTCTTCAAGCTCACCTTTAAGAGGACCATGGGTGAGCAAAGCAATGCTGGAGTGGTAGAGCTGAATCTGAAAAAAAAAAAGGTCAAGTGAAAAGTGTTTCAAGGATCCAAAAGGATGTAGTAAATCAGTATGCTCACAAAACTGATTTGCACAAAAAATGTGATAATTCTATCCTTGAGCGGTTCTGACATTTTTTTTCACAGCTTTAAGAAGGGATGATCGCAGTCTGCGCAGCTTCTGTGAAGGTTAGGGGCCAAGAGAGAGAACCAAAACAGTCTCCAAACAGCTTCCCTTTCCAATCAAACATTAATAGAGAAACCCTAATGAGAGTAACTGGCAGACTGGAGGGTCTGACTGGGTGAGAGGTAATTAATGAATTAAGAAACGCACACAGCAATACTGTAATCTGAACTTTACTGGCATAGAAAGTGTTCTGCCCTGCAGGCTGCAACACAGCTGCTGACTATTATACAAGTTGATACTGTATTATTAACTGATTAGCAGGCTTTTCCTGTAAGCCAGAAGCACATAGAGAGAAAGGAGAGAGGCGTTTAGAAAAGGAACGGGTATGAAACAGGTCTTTTTAAGCCACTGATCAAACACTGCTGTGATCTCCCTAAACGAGAGGACTCTGCTGTGCATCTCTAAGTGGGGAGATGGGAGTAAAGGGGATTTAATCACATTAAAAGATACACAGGAGGCTTAAAAGCACTGATTTGACATTGTAATCCACTCTGTGCTGGAATGTTTCACATCATTGCAGCCTGTTCTTTTTTCCAACACAAAAATCACTGTTTGAAGAGAGGCGTTGGGCTGTGAACAGGAATTGGCTGTGTCACTTATATTGCATTTTGGTGATATGGCTGCGAGGGGCCGGTCAGGGTATGTGGCAGCAAATATTAAGAAAAGAAAAGAAATTTGAGTCTCCAGACAGTCTCAGTGTGTGTTTGCATGCGTCATGGTGACTGACAACTCTCAGTGTGACATGTTGCCTCACACCCCGGGTAAACATGGTGGACAGGAAGCAGGGGAGGAGAGAAGGAGGAAAGGAGGACACAATGACAACCCATGGCCTCCATCTCTGCAGTGCACCCAGGCTGGAAAGACACTTTTTAAAAAAAAAAAAAACTGTTCTCCATCTCGTTCACGTGTCAGAAGTGTCGTGCGGTTGCTTGTGAGTCCTTTTCGGGCTGCAGGTTTTCAGCTTCCTCTGTGTGACTTGCAAGCAAGTGCAATGCAGCAGGGATAACTAAAATAAACACAAACCTCCCAACTGAAATGATTACACAGCACATATTTCTTCACAAAAAATGCCCAATTAAAGTAGTGAATACTGTATTAATATCAGCAATCGTTCTGCACCAGAAACAGAATCAGGTTGAATCCTCACAGAAGAAAAACACACAATAGATTTCCTCTCTAAATATGGAAATATGATAAAATGTGGCATTAGGCGACTTATCAATCATGAAAAATTTGTATAGAAAGTATGTATGACGCATGAGATTTGGTGTGACTGTAGTAAAACTGGAATGGTGGACAGACAAATGGCAGATGAGGGATAGCTAAAAGGGACAAAGGCAGAGTGAAGAGTGCAAGAGGTCGCAGTCAGTCTCCTGAAAGAGAGTGGCACCCCCGCTTGGCCCCGTAAAGCATTAAGCTCCTCTTTTACCACACATACTGGGGGTGAGGGGTGGCCGGCTATCTCACTTGCACAAGCCTTTCCTAACATTTGCTGTGCAACATGCCGTAACACATTTATAAACCTCTAATTAGTTGACTTTTGCAAATAAGCGCGCCCAAATGCCCTGTCGCCCATTAACAGTTTCAACAGCCTGACACACTCACACACACAAACACACATACAGTGCTCATCTCAGTAATCCCAGGCTTTCGTCCTTGTCTGAATCAGAAAGAGGGAATCAGGGCTAATAGGCTCACAGCCTAACTAGCATTTAAGCCTGCCAAATTCCCCTCCTTGTTGTCTTTTACCTGGGCTCCCTACTCTACTACACTACAGATACACATAGAGTTGCAGTTCCATCCAAACAACATCCTACAGTGCAGTCTGAATGCAGCTAAACCTTAAAACAAATGCACATATTTCTCTAGTTTTAGCCCTCCTTATACATTCAAAAAGCATGCTTAAATTCTAATCTTGCATATATGGGTTAGACAGAGCTTCTATAAGATGCTTACATATGATTGGCATGTGATAAACTTTCCATAAAACCATCTACACATCCAAATCCCTCTGCTAGCCAGATGGTGGAAGCAAATAAACACTTTGTAATTGCCCCATCCATTAAACTTGAACGGAAGAAAGAAGATTTTTGTTCTTCTTCTTCTTTTGGCAACTACATCATTCATCATACTTCTATGTGTATATAAAAGTATACATGCATACACGCTAAACTGCAGCGTTGCCAAATTAATCTGACTAAAATCATCATTATGTATATGCTGTAAATACACAGATGGTCCATTGTAGACACAGTTTCCATCAACTATTCTATCTACTTGGAAGTTGTGATAGTCCACAATTCAATTATGTGTATTACAACTTGGGGGGTATAGATGTCAATGTAATCAGACAAGTTTGCGTGCCTCTAATCAATAGTGATCCATGTTAATGTAGTTATTTTCATTCTGTGTGCTCTCCCGGAGCCCTGTTTATAACCAAAGGCTCTGTAGTTGAAGCTGCTTTTATGACTCTGTATTATTCATCACTGTTGCTACTGTTGCCTTATTTAGACTATATGGCCACATGTGCTATGATCTATATATATAAAATCACATGTGGTGCCCCCACGTGAGATCTGTTAGAGTTGCGGTGAGGCATTTATCTGACATGAAGGTGTATAGAACAGAGAGACACAGAGATACAGCAATGACTGCTAAGCAGATATGATGCGGTGGTGAAGCAATGCGTGTGTGTCCTTGAATGACTATTGACCAGCAGGAGCCCTGAAGTAAAGGGGTTTATTATAATATTCATGAAGCTACAGGACTTCAGAGAGGAGTTTAAGGTAATTTGAATATCACTAAACTGACCCTCAGCACTGCCCTCAGGGTGAAATGGAAAAGAAAGGGACAGATGAGGCATGATTGGTGGATTGGTGTGTGTGTGTGTGTGTGTGTGTGTGTGAAAGAGAGAGATATATACACTGAGGAAACCACTACTATTATAACAGTTTAATGATTTCAGAAAAGACTGAATTTGTATTCACCACACCGAGCAGTACAGGTTTGGTTTGTGTATAATATAACAGAATGATTCTCTCTGTCTCTAACTCACTAAATGATGAAGTTACACTTTTGTTGATATCCCAGAATGCATTTCGCACCAACAATGAGTGAAAATTAAGATGTTAAGCTGAAATTAAAGCCACTCTATTCTGATTGGTCAGCTCTATTAGATTCGCTACCTGCTTAATGTGTGACATAACAGCATCCATTTAATATGAACATCCTACATTGTAACGTTATATGCATGACAAGCATAATAGGTCCCCATATAGCAGTCACCATGAATTAACACATTAACTGATGTCGACCATGGGTATAAGGCTACCATTGGCTGACAAAACAGGCAAAGAAGCTAGAGCCATTTGTTTCCCATAGCATAAATAATAACAGGTGCAGCCAGACCATATTATTAGTAAAGCATGAGCTAAGACCTGAGGAATATTGCTATCATAAGATAGTAAAAGCAGTTTTTGTTTCACTGCCTTGATTAATGATGGTCATTCATGTCATGGGAAACCCATGTAAGTTGAGATCCACTCACAGTCTCTCTGAGTCTGTCACTTTGGTTGCACCCTTCTGCCACTGCCAGAGCACTTACAGCCTGCTCTGGTTACTAATGGTCCACATTAACCCTCGGAGTCTTTGTGTGTGTGTGTGTGTGTGTGTTGTGCATGTGTGCATGCACAAGTATGTGTGTCAATTCAGTGAGAGACAGTGAGAAAATGAGTTGGGAAAAGCGAGGAGGCAGATAAGGGCAGCTGAGATTGAGAGGCGAGAAGAGGGAGAATATAATTAATTGGCAAAAGTGCGTGCACATGTGCATGTGTGCGTGTGTGTACGCTTGTTATCTCTGCCCTCCAGAACATCTTTAACAGATTGGGGGATCCAGCCGACATTACATTTACATAAACACACAAACTAGCGTAAAACTTTAAACTCCCACACACTCATTTGTTCCACCACTTGTCTACAGAATAACACTGCACACACTGATACTGGTCCAACATTATATTTATTCAGCTACAACAGAACTGTGTAAATTCACCGCAGGCAGATATGCGGTGTTAGCCTGGTCTCACATGGTCAGATTCATCCCAATTTGTCTCTGCCTATGCTGTTGGGGAATTAGTAAAAAGCCTGAATAAGCACAGGATAAATAAACAATGCACACAGCACACAGCATTTACAGAGACAGCCTTCCAGCATGTTTTCCTTAAGGTGAAATCAATACACTGAACTAATAATGACCTTTTAATAAATAGCAAATGCTTGTTTTTTTGCCCTGCAGTCAACTAATCTACACGCAATAGCGATGGCTGCACCTCTGTGGTCACAGCTGCAGTCGGTAAAAACTGCAAAGAAATTGTATTCTCTTTGAAAGGAGAGAGGTTTACTTGCCCTAGTAGGTTTAAATTCAAGTTTGAAAGAGGTTTTTCCACCCAGAAAAGTAATAAGTAGGGCAACAGAGGAACAGTTTTTGCTTCTGAAAATTGACAAATCTGTTTTCTTTTAGAAGCCATATTTGGACTAAAAATATCAGAACTGAACCATCCCGGTTTTATTTTTCCGCCACTGTGGAGCGAATACAGAACAGAGGTCCTGCAGTCAGCTGACACGCGAACAGACTCGCATGCACACAGACGAGATAAACAAACGCAGGTAGACATATTTCATTGTGACAGCAGCAAAACCGCAAAAGGAGCCGGCGCGCACCGCCCCACTTTAACATTGTCTTTCTAAGCAAATCCACAAGCTCTTTTGTGTCCTCTGTCACACACAACCCTTTCTGTCTGCAACATCCATCCCTGCTCCACACTGATGTATCCTGTGAGCAGCGTGATGTGTGTGTCTGTGTGTGTGTGTGCGTGTGTGTGTGTGAGGGAATGAAAGCTATGTCTTTGATATCATTATTATTGATTCCATACGGCCATGGTGCCAGCATTTCATCAGAGGGGTGCAGGAGCAGAATAAAGGATCACCTTGATAGATCATCCATAATGTTAGATTTCCTCGGATGAAGCAATGCATTTTGTGGCTCCACTCATGTCAGCAGCATACAAGCCATTCGGCTAAATAAACATAACCTAATCGTGGATTTTCACCAGAGATGCACACACACACACACACACACACACACACACACACACACACACACACACACATACAGGCAGACAGTATGATACAGCCTGTCAAACAGCCCTGTATGAATGACTGACAGCTTAGCATCTGCTTCCCCTGATACACCTGACAGATAGACGTGGCCCGGTCTGATTGTGATCCTCTGCCAGCAGCTCGACATTAGCTGCTCGTCTGATTATCTGTCTGCAGGACTGAGCTCTCCTGTCCATGACCATCAATCCCTTCCCAATCCCCCCACCCGCCGCCATTCATCACTCTTCTCTAATTGTCTGTCTGTCTGTTTATCCGCCCGTCTCATGTTTGTCCGTCACTCCTATCAGCAGCATCATTATCAAGCCTGACCATCGCTCTATCCTGTATGTATCACACTAATAATACAAAGAACCCCCCCCCCCACCCCCTCCTTGTATCTGTCTGTCTCTTTACATCATATTTCGAGGTGCTCATGTCAGGGCAAACCCGCTGAGAGCAACTCTGCCTGCCATGACACTTGCTCCTAAACATGGGAGGGGGGTGGTCAGAACATTGCTGCCGAGCTCTGCTGTGGTATGACAGGGATGCTTTTCAAATGGCCTAGATTAGTGTGTGTTTGAGTCAAGAGGCCAGAACCTAAAAGCTGGTAGTGAGACACTGTGAGAAAGTAAAGAAACCCTTTCCCAGAGAAATGAGACCACTGCAAAATTATCATTTTTTCCCCAATTGTACTACTAGTAGGTATGTGTTTGGACAAAAGGAATAGTTTTGTTTGAGTCTATAAACTACCGACAAACAAAAATTGGAGCGTTTATTTGCAGAAAATGAAAATTCATTTTAAAACAACACAATATTAATGTTTACACTCAAGAATACACACTTAGGAGTTCAGAAATCAATATTTGGTGCAATAACTCTAATTTTTAATCTCAGCTTTCATGCGTCATGGCGTGCTCTCCACAAGTCTTTACCATTGTTCTTGGGTGGCTTTATTCCACTCCTATACCTCTTTGAGCAGAATGAGGTGTGTATGTGTTGGAATTCATCAGACGCTGGAATGGAATGGCTGATTTCAGAAAAAAAATGCAGCGGTCTCTTATTTTTTTTCCAGAGCTGTATGTTTAAATTGAATTACAAGATCTATAATTGGGCAAGGTATGAGTGCCCCCTGCCCCCCAGCCTCCTGCACAGCAGCTGTCATGCAGCACAGTACATAGAGTAATGGGCTGCAGTTGCCCCCGTAGTGAAGTCCTACCTATCCCAGTCCCAACGGCCTCCTCCTGGGGAAAAGCAATGCACAATACCAGCACAGAAAGCAGAATGACCTCTACCGCAGACGCATAGAGAGAAGGAGAGAGAAAAAAACATTGCACGTGACTGCAGAGGTGAATGAAGGCTGGGCAGGGGAGAGTAGGGAGAGAGAGACTGATACAAGCAGCAGAGACACACTCAGGATATCCGTCTTGATGGATAGAGAAACAGGGCAACAGAGAAGCCGGGTGGACAGACGGACCTGACTGCAGCTACTCTGCAGTAAGTGGTTATTGATTGTAAGACAAGGACCGGAGGATTCCACGGCCAGTGAACTGACACAGGACTGCTGACTGACTTCTCTCCACCCCCGCTTTTGTAAGAATCGCAAATGCATAGATCCTCAGCAGGATTAACGACGAAAAGCAAAGTCTGTTTAACTGATGCACGCAAAAAAAAAACCCAAAAAAAACAGCGTGTCACGCTGCGTGGCGACAAAGATGAGATGCTCCGGCACATCACTGACCTTTTCATCGCATCGAGACGTGGCTGCAACAGCAGTGAGGCCAAAACGAGCACACACACACAGCACACACACACACACGAATAGAGACGCACAACATAGGTGCGAGGCTGAAAGCTCACGTCTTGCTCTTTGAATCCCTGGCTGATTCTGATGCAGGTGACCTTTTAAAAATCAGCATGAGACACACACTGTAAGTCTTGTGCGTCAGGAAGCAGCCGGTCAATAAGCAGAGAGAAAGCAATCAACAGGACAGTCGATTGGTTAATCTGTGCACGGATGGGGCTTCGGTAAACAATAGAAAAGTTGATTATAGGAAGTGGTCGGAGGGAGCAGGCCGCCGGTTAAATGTGCTCTCAGTAAGGAACCAGAACGACCGCCTGTCACACACACTCAAGCTCTCCAGCCACTCCACTTAGTGTGTGTGTGTGTGTGAGGGGGGGGGCATGGTGCATTCTTTGGTAGCTGCTCTTTCTTTTTTAATACTTTCATGAGGTTTGGTGTTTCAGGGAGGCTTTGGGGAATAGAAACATGAGTGCGTGATAGACATCTCTTCGTTATGTGGACAGGTGTCCGCAGGGCCAAACAGCTTTCATGTGAAAAACCACGGGGTTTAAAACGTGTCTTGTTGCCCTGGGAAAAATGATGAAAACCCAAAGCATTCTGACATTTGAAAAGAAAAAATATATTGCAGAGTTCAATTCGGTACAGCTACCCCTGAGCCGCCAACTCAAAGCGGATAGGAAAAATATATTCACTGGAGAAGAGGGGAAAGGCTGATGACTTTAGAAGTCGTTACTGCAGCACTACCCTACACTTGTCACATTATTCCTGCTCAGCGGCTGGGTGATCTGCCACAGGGCTGTCAGACAGTAATAGTAGTAATGTCACCATTTATCCCTGCGACACACACACTCTAACACACACACACAGCCATAAAGAGTTATTTATTGATGAACAAATTACATTAGTTACCATAATTATTGAATTGTATATAATTGGACATCGCGCTGCTGCCCACAGAAATGTAATTAACATGTCAATGTTTGTTCCCTGTTTTAGGCATTAAGAGCAATTAAGGATGACCAAACTCTAAAAATAAAGATTGCAGTTGAAATATTTCATGACTATAAGGACAAGTTATTACCTTAAAGGACATGTGGTAACTTATTTAACAAATCATTAGGTCATACTCTTTGTTTTGGCACACATTTCATGAAATCCATATTATTTGTTCGTCTAATATCTTCTTTCCAATTAGAAATACACATTGTGGGTGGTATAAAAAAAAAAAGCAGCATGGACCAACTGTAAAAGTTCAAATGTGATCTGCTGAATCAGCTGTGAGTCAAATCCATCAATCAGCTCCTGGTTATCTTACAGCAAAAAAAGAGAAAATGTAACATAAGCAAGGTAACTTTAAAATAACATGTTTTTTCCAATAATCGCGTTGCGAACAGAGTTAACAACCCATGATCAATCAATAGTGGAGCCAATAGGCCAATAGGACAAGTCTCCCCAGCTGCTGCTCTGCGGCTCATCGCAGGATCAGAGGAAGCCTGCGCGTGTGTGTGACGTGCAGCCTCTATTACAACTGACTGACATTTTCCATTTTAAACTTAATGTGCTCGAACCCTTTTCGGGGATCCGAACAATAAGAACCTTACCCTGTGGTTGTTTGAGTTGTTCATCATGTTGGTAAAGAGGTGGACTCCGCTTCCCAACTCTTCACCGGGGCGCTTTTTTTACGCAGCACCGGGCTCCGCGCAACGTCCCGCAAGCAAGCGTTAAAAAAAAAAAACGCAGCCGAGCTCAACTCAGATTTCCCCTTTGAGGCAACTCCGCGAACGGGTGACACGACGAATCCATAGAAAACATCCACCCGGAGGCTAATTAACCTCAGAAGTTGTCCGCGCAGAAAGCACAAACCCCGCACTTGGCAGTTTGGGAACGATCGCGGTCATGCGCTTGAACCCCGTCTGTGTCGCGTCTGTCATCGTCATTATCGCGATTGTCGTCGTCCTAGTAGCTCCAGAGCTCCGGTCTCCGGACTCACACACACACATACACACACACTCCACCAGCAGCAGCGGCTCAAGGGAGGATGAAGACTGACCGAGCGGTGGACCAACCGAGAGCCGTTTCTCAAGGAGGCGGGTGCGTATGCGCGCGTGAGTCTGATCCGCTGCGCGCAACCAGGAGGGAGAGTGAATTGTCATTTAGTGGCTCTGAAAGCGGCGTTCAGGGAACCTCCAGGGTTCCTCACAGCCTCCCCAGGGGCGTTGGCAGCAATTTGAGCAAGAATCTCACACCGTCATTTACAGGATGCTTTGCTCTGTGGTTTATTATGTGTAGTCCAACAGAAAATGTAACCCAGTGCACCCCCCCCCCCCCCCCCCCCCCCCCCAGTAAAAAGGCAGGACCGTGCCTACACCTCCCAAAGTGGAAAAAAACAAGAGGTTTTTTTTCTTTTCTTTTTTTAACTTGTGACTCAACTTTCTTTTACAAGCCACAGGTCAATATGTTGCTGTGCACTGAACATTAACAAGCAAAACATCCCCTTTTCTCCCCCCCCCCCCCCCCCCTCACTGGTATGATTCAAACAACCCGTTACGTCTGTGTCTGCTCCGTAGAAAAAGACGTGTGAATTGTTTTTTGTGCCATTTTTTTGGAAACAGCAAAACCTGCTGCTGCCGAGTCATTGCTGCAAATAATGACACAAAGTCAAATGAGATAACTGACCTCACAGAGGCTTTAAAGATTCCTATCAGCGACTGCTGCATGCAGGGCACATCTGACATCCCTATAACATTAGTACATGGATAATTTATTAATTCCATAAAAAAATTAAATGAGCACCATATGGTGGTAGTAAACCAGCAGTGTGCTGCATAATCATAAATATACTCTGAATTTGCCTAAAAGAGGCAACAAAAAGAGGGGAGAAAATAATGTTTCAGTCTCAAGACTCCACAAAACGATTGTCCAGGATCCTAAAGTCGGTACGTAATTCTACCGGCTTATCGTTCCAGGCAAAATAGAACTCATTTGTCTTCCCTGTGCCTTTTCTTCTTCCGTGCCTCCCACTGCTTATTGCCTGGTCCATGTGAGAGCGCTGGCAGGTTGTTGTGCAGCGGGGCCCGTTGCTTTGTCACCCGGTGATGTATGAGAGTGATTTGTGGGCAGGTGGGAAAAGGGGAAAGCACAGATGAGTCCGGCCAGGATTAAGTGTGCGAACACACAGGTGGTAAAGAGGGAATCACATGACTCCGAGAGTCGTGGCTCCAGGAAAACTAATAACGGCCATATTTTCGCAGGGAGAACTTTATGAAAAATGTGTACATATATACTCTGGAAGTAAAACAAGCTATAAAGCATCAAAAAATGCCCTCCTTTCAGTGTTTCCGCTTTTCATACTGAACTTTATGTTCCATTTCATGCAACAGACAAAAAGAATGCATCAGTCAGTGTAATATGTTTTTAAATTTTTCACTGTAAACTACTGCACCTTTGAATTTTAACATCCTACTGCACTTTATATTTTGAATGTTAACACATATTGCTCTTTATCATCAAAGTGTTTCTGCTGCACTTTAGTTTTTAATATAGTATTTAATTATAATGTAGTTATTTATCTTATCAAGTTCTGTGACGTGTGCTGCCGACCTCTTGGCCAGGTCACCTTTGGAAAAGACATCTTGATCTCAATGGGTTTGTTATTACCTGGTTAAATAAAAAAACATGTATATATTGTCTTCGCATTTTCCTAAATGTCAGCAGAGGAAAATAGAGAATCGCAGCGAAGAAAGACAAACACAACATCGCTTGTTTTGCTGCGCGTTGTTTGTGGGTGAGTTGTGAAGATACAGTCCAGAGAGACACAGCAGATGACGTGTAGGAGGATCGGGATGGAGGAAGAGGAGAGTCAGTCCGTGGGCAGGCTTGGCTAAAAGCGGCGAAGTCCATTTCAATGGTGCACCAATACATCTGTGCATCTGGCTGTGGGAATACAGTTTTTTTTTTTTACCCTTGGCAACAAGGGGGGGGGGAGCTTTGTCATGGCATCCACTTCACTGCAGGGGGCAGAGGACAAAAGCCAGCAAGACACCAGCAAGTTAACAAAGTCAAACAGAATTTAAAAATGACCTTTAACCCTGTTACACAAATATCTTCTCTTTCTCTTTCTTTGCGCATCTCTCTGGGAAGCCAGCCCCGTGTAACAAAAAAAACATGATGAGCCATGATAACGCAGGACTTAGAGCTGTAAATATCCTACAGCTAATCAGATTAAAGGTTTCATCAGCAAACAGCAGTGACAGGAAACCAATGCTGTTCGAAGCAAATTTGAACTCAAAGTTCACCTCTGGAGAACAACTGTACAGATAAAGGGCCAGGAAACAGAGGCAGATTAAACAAACAGTCACCTGTCAAATCGGGAATGTGGTATTGACCGAATAACGCGCTACAAAAACAGACAGTCAGCTTCGGTTTTCCCACGAGTGACTCAGAGGGTGCAGCTGAATGAATGACATCATCATTCGGTGTCATCGCGCTGCATTTCACAGGAAGAGAGAACGTTCCTTCAGCCGCACTAACCTACTCAGCCCTCTGCCTCGGAGTCTCGAGCATTTCCTATTGACTCACTGACAAGAGAGCTTTTCCTTAACAAGCGCCTCTCTTCCTAATCGGCCGCTGCTGTTGCTATACTGCACATCCTGAAGACCTCTTCCTTCCCCTCGCAGATATGAACGCAGCCATTGCTTCCTTATCGCGGAAGATCTTTCGCTTTCCTGTCTGTTTGATTCGTAAGAATAGGGACGATCTCTTGATTCTTATCATGGCCTGAAGAAGAAACTGCAGCAAATAATCTTCGTTAAAAAAAAAAGAAAAAGAAAAGAAAAACCCACAGTTTCTTGTTTGTGCGGATTTAAATTAAGCACCTTTGTTGAGAACAGTTGTCGAGGGACAGGCCTGTGTTTCTCGTTCACATATTTTGCCCACTTTCTTTTCCGAAGGCCTTTGTTTGAAGAAAGTTCCCGTGGCAATTTCACATGGACTGACCCAGAGGAAGCACTGGAGCACATGGATAAGCTGAAATTGCTTTGCTGCGAGATGTAGGGAATAAACGTCAAACATAAAACCGTGATAATGTTCTCTCTTTCTCTTTTAGACCATATTTTTAGACCATTTGTCCTGTTATGGCTCCATGATATTGGTAAACACTGACATTATCCAGCTAGACAGCGCAGTACGAGGCAATAGCGATATTTTGTAAGTATACTGTACTATAAACATGCATCTGTAGACTGTAATCAATTTGTTTTTACTGTGCGACCATATAAGGTTAGGTTCATTCTTTCTGATCATATTGGCCATGAAAGATCCTTTCATAATGCACTTTCAATTTAATTGATGGGACAAAAGCCACAGTCCTCCTCCTGTGCAGAAATGTATTAAACAGAGATATATTGAGGCTTCAGCTGTTCAAATTTGTCATGACAATTCATTATCTTTCAAATTTACTGTCTTTTTAGTGCCTAATTCACTTTTCTTATTACCATCTTCCTGCAGCTGAAGAGGCAAACACTGTCCATCTTGACACAAAGAGGGATCTTTTTTATTAAAAAGATTGTAGCTCAAAAGATAGCCACTTCATTTGACTATAACTCAGATGGCTGGAACCGCTTATTTCTGTGTGTTTTTTGTCCCCCATCGCTTACATTGTAAGTTAATGAAGGGGATCCCCTAATAGCCAATATAAGGAGGAGTTCTATTCAATGTTCACATGGGCGAGAGAGACCTGAAAGTGTGAACCTTCAGGTCAACCCCCTAATCGTCATTAGGGGGCATAGCAGCATCTACATACACAATCAAACAGGATTATTAATCTCCCCTCCTGAACGGTGTCCATATTGGAAGTTTTTTTTTTTTATTATGCAAGAGAAAAGACACATAAAGACCTGCCTCCCTGCCAGTGTCCTAAATCAGCCTGAGGCTCTGTCAGACAGGCCACGAACCTGCCTGTTGTCTAACCACAAGAATGCAGGGAGTGAACCGGGGACTGTCACCACACAGACATGACATCAGCACCACAGACTGATTGATTAAAGCTAATCATATATAAAAGGGGACAATCCTCGAAACGGGAGTGTAGTTTACACGATAGGGCATGCTCCTGAATTAACCGGCCTGCGAGTTTAGTTACTAAAAACCTCAGCTTTTGCTGTCACAGTTGCTGTATCATTGCAACCTACACCGCAGTATTGTGCAATATATATCAGCAAAGCTACATATACAAGTGTCAATCTCCATGGATCTCACAGTGACAGCTGCGGCTGCCAACTGTGAGGACATGAGCTGCGTGCGTGTGTCTTCATGTGGTCCGAAAATAGTGCCGGAATAAACTTACACGTGTAGTTGCATAACAGCCAACAGGCTGGCTGTGCCCAGTGGCATACTGACCAATGACACAGCGTATCGGAGGGACTCGGCGAAGCAGGGGTTAACGCAGGTCTTCAGGCCGGTTACTGCTTGTCTTAGCCAATCATATCGACTCACGCTCCTCCTCAGCGCCAATAGAAATCCCTGTCTGGTTTCCTTCGTCCATCCCAGCAAAGATAAAATGGATTAACCTTTTCATCTCCTACTGTAGTGATGAATAGATTAGAAAACACACACACTCACATATTGACATCCGTGCAATTAACCTAATGGGGATTTTTTTTTAACCCATTTAAGCCTAAGAGCCGCTAACTCTCTGACTGTCACTTTATACTTAACCCATTTAAGCCCAAATTTTTTTTCAAAGATTTCATGCATATAATTATATCAGTTCAGTCAACAACCTTTAATATTTATTATGAATATATTTTTTCTTTTTGTACACTTTTCTTTGCAGAAAATAACATTTGAATGGCTATTATAGTTGCTGTTTGCACAAATAAACAAAATATTTATCCCATGTACAGAAATCTTTTTAGGGCATTATTATAGAAACTTTTAGTATCTATAATTTAATAGATATATACATGTTAGGGTTAAAAACCATAAGGGTTTGTCTTCGCCATGTTCTCAGGAGGAAGGGGCAGGAAGTTGGTAACATCATATGAAAGGAAGCATTTGGAAACTTAAATTATTTAAGTTGTCTACTATCATGTCATTAGAAAAAAAAAGCTATATGAGTAACATTTATTTTAAGTATAAAATAACAGTCATAGAGTTAAAGGCTTTAATGGGTTAACCAATAGCTTCACTAATGGACGGGGTGCACTAGGACACAGAGGGTAACAGAGTCAAAGGGTGTGTGTGTGTGTTTGTGTGTAAGACGACAGCACAAAGAACAAAAGATAGTACCACTACAACAGATTATTGTCAAATTCACTGTGCACAAAAGGTTGCACGCACCGCTTCACACACATGCAACTTCTTCTTATAACTTCTCCCCTGAGCTTTTGACCCCTGAGTCCCAAACATGACATCATACAGCTGGAGAGTTTGTTCCACTGATCTCATCATGGTGAGACAAGAGGCTGTTTTTTTTATTTTGTGGAACAGCTCAGTCATGCCCCTCAACACCTCACGCCACAACAAGAGGCCCCTTTCAGCAGCCTTGGCCCTTAGATCTACCTCAGATTTAAGGCCCGGCTCCTTCTGACCTGCCCTCGATCCCTGGAATTCCCCCCTTGACAGTTTGCTTTGAGGCATTTAGGCCTTTTTCCTGAACAGCAAAGTCATCCATCTTATCAAGGCTGAGTGTTCACCAGCAAGAGTCACGTCAAACCGGCCCTGCCTTTCTGAACTCAAATCCTGCTGCAGACACTGCAAGGCCATCCGTCCAGCTTGATCACTTTTGCATGATCGGGCCACTGCGTATGTGGCGTTCTGTGTCTCTCGCTGGCGGACAATAACAACGTTGTTACATCATGTCTTTAAAGAGAGATGAGACCCTGTCTTGTCCTTGGTGGGAGCAGAATGGACTCTCACATGGTCAGGCGGCAGCCCTCCAAACGCTGACAGGCTTGTTCCACCTGCCAAACACGCACACAGCAACTCAGTGGCCAAGGATCCCGCAGCATGCAGTGATTCAATAAGACACTTTGGCACACGCACACACACACACACACACACACACACACACACACACACACACACACACACACACACACACAATGGCCCATAATATGCATAATTCTCCAGGTCACAGCAGTACTGGTGATGCTATCCACGTGACAGGAACGTGCAGTAGCATGTGCAATGCAATGACAGTGCATTAAAACATAATGCATAAGACCACTTAAATGAAAATATAGTGCATAATGGTTTGTAGGGCTGCAACTAATTATTTTGATAGTCAATCTATCGATTATTGAAACGATTAATCAATTAGTCGTTTGGTTCATAAAATGGTGTAGAATGTTTATCACAGTTTGCCAAAGCTAAAGATGCAACCTAAAATGTCTTTTTGTCTTTATGTCTTTTAACAGTCTACAATCCAAAGATCATCAATTTCAGATTTCAGAATCAGAACCATAGAATTCAGACATTTAAAAATGACTCAAATCGATTAATCGATTGTCTTAACCCTGGCATCTAATGCTCACAGTGATCCTCTGCTTCTCTGACTTCTTGCCTACTCTCTATTCCAGGCCCCTCTCTTTGCGTGGTGTCGGTAGGGATATCGAGATGCAGAAAATCAGAGAGGGAGAGAGATAAACACAGAAATAGAATTTATTCCTGCACACTTTACTAATCTCCCACACATGCTGCGCATAAATCTCATCAAAGACACTCAAATCCATAAGGTCACTGCATGAACCATAAACTTGCACACAACGTCACGAATGTTGCGCAGACTTCATCTCCCGAGCTGGAGAGAGGAGCGCACAAATAGATCACACAGACATGGGAATAAATTGCATCCATATGGGCAAACACAAAACATCTACAAGCTCAATTAAACACATTACTGTACCAAACACTCATTTCAACACAATTTCAAAGACAACCATCTGCCAGCTGCATCTCCAGAACGTGCTCAAATGTTTTTAATTACATGCTTTATAAAGGGAATACAACATTTTTTTTTAAATATATCCACTTGAAAACAGTGACTCATGAGCTTGTTGACACCACAGCTCAAACATAGCTTAAAATCCAATCTGTGCTGATCAGAATTATGCCTGCAGACTTGCCTGCAGACACGTTAAGCGGCTCTGATTTTCCTTGCTGTGACAAAAGAAAGAGATCAGCCGCTGAAACCAAAAAAAAGTGTCGGAGAAGATTAATGAAAGGTGACGCCGAAGGATGAGATAAAAGGGGTTTGCAAATGAGGGCCGAAAGCAGCGATACAGAGGCAGGGGAACAGCGGGAAGGGAATTTATCGAATAGTTTCAGGCAGGAGATAGCGAGGTAGGGAGGGGAGGGAATAACAAAAAAGAAGCAAAGTGGGAAGGTGCAGGGAGTCAGGTTGATGTTCCAACAACAGCACCTCGCAGTTTGGCTCGGTATTTTCTCCTTTGCACTCTCTTGGCTCACGCTCACTGTTTTTCAAAGGAAACTGGCTCGGGTCGCGGCATCTAACTGGTTCCTGCTCACACAGAATGCCTATTCAGACCTGCGCTGCCTCCTCCTAACTGCTGCATGGGCGATGGCTCGGGCTGAGGACTGAGGTGTAAAAAGAGCTGGGGGGGGGGGGGGGGGGGGAGCACTGTGGTACAATCCAGGGGAAGGGGGGAGTCAGAGATGAGATGAGGAGCCAGATGGTTTGGAGTCAGTGGAGGTTGGCAGGGAAGGGAGGAAGGCTTAGAAAAGATGGCTGAGAGTTAGGAGCTAGATTTGTTCTTCCACGACGGAGTAGAGGAGGGCCTCGCTAGGGAACGTTGGGTGTGTGTGATGTGATACAAAGCCCTCTTTCTCCTCTACCTCTCTCTCTCTCTCTCACACACACACACACACCATGCCCACTTTTGGCATAGAGCACTGGAAGAACTGGAACCTATACTGTAGCTATCTGTGCTACGGATGCCAAAGATACACTCGCGGACGCGCAAAACACACACAGCAGCATACAGACTAACATGTACATAGCGCTCGTAAAAGCAGGCATACCTACAGTAGCTGTTTCCATTCAGTTCAACAGCACTGCTGCACCCAAATGGGGAAACTCTCTCTTCCATGCAGAGGAAGCCCATTTAAAAACCTACATGCACAGTAGAATCCAGGGTGATAAAACTAATGTCCCTGATTAAATCAATGCTGCTGAGATTATATACAGTAGCTTTGCAAATATTTACTCACACACACACGCACACACATGCTCTGCAGGGTGCTGCGTACATTGAAGTGGTCCGTTGTGGAGGAATGTGTTTTGGCTCAGACATGACTGTGTATCCTGTGTCACTCTGTTAGCTTTAGCACACCTTCCACTGAAGCAAGCAAGTCGGGTGTAACTTAGGCTACCTAAACAACCTAGCAGCTGAACTAACACACTGTATACACACACACACGCACACACGGATTTCAACGGCTGACCGCGTCTTTATGGAGGAATTCGTTGATGCTGACTGGTTTCATTTATAACAACTTGTATTTATCTATTTTAAATGGTGATAATCATACCCGACAAAAAGATTTTAGAAAAATAGGAAAATAAATAACTGGAATGCATTGAAAAAGCTACGGATCACAGGGAATGTGTTCCTGTTCCTATATAAATAAGGTTAACCTTTGCTCTTACAACAAATTCATCATCAGGTTAGAGATTCACCAGTCTAGCCAGAGTGCACATGAGGATATTGGTTTACTCTCCTGCTGCAGACAGGGATTAACTACTGTCAATTTGGCCTTTGGCCCCTCAGCCCCCCTCCCCATGCTCTGGACATCTAAAATGTACTAGAACTGGGAAATACCTATGTGTTACCAGAGGAAAATACTGGCAAAATAGCCATATTTAATGACTTCAGAATCCATGCATACCAGGAACAAATCGTCAATTTATCACACGTCAAACCAGATCAGTGAAGATATGGGATTTCTGTGCAATTACAGCAGTGTGGTTTCAACTGGAAACGGAACGCTGCATTGAACCGAGTGGACAGACGTCGCCTACTGAGATCTGAGATGAGAAGAAGAGAGCCTGCGTGAATATCAGCCGGTGGATATTTGAGGCGTAGGGTGTCTAGAATCTTCAGAAGTATCCGAGGCATTGCCACAGCTAAGTTTAGGATTTGGGAGCGTGTGAGAGGTCAAAATGAGTCCTGAGTGAGGCAGCATGAAACTCCAACCTGACCCCCCCCCAACCCCAACCCCCACACGCTCATATTCGAGCAGGGTCAGAGGTTCAGCTACCATGACTTTTAACATGTTGAGATCAATGAGTCAAGTTTTTTTTTTTGCTCGAGGACTTCAAATGGAACCTGTCAACAAATATTAAACATTAATGTCATTTATCAGCCTGATCGTTAGCTCGACATCTGATGGGACTACAAAGCATCTAAAGAAGATCTGCACATTTAAAAATGCCTGGAATTATCAGCACTATCTGAAACATGAATAAATAGATTTCTAGGTTACAGCGTTTCAGTGTTTCTCTTCAGTTATGGCTGTTATGACCTGAAACTAAAACAGCTAAATGTCCCAGGATGCATCCCTTCTCAGCAGAACAGGGCCACTCTGACCCTCGCTGGGTCAGAGTAGCCGAGCATAGAGGAAGTAGTGAACTTTGACAAAAGATTCTCAGAGAATGAAATGCTTGAGACCAATCCCATAAAAAAGAGCAGAAATCTAAATGCCCTTATCTATCTCTCCATGATATGTATTCAAGCCAAGTCAACAGGCTAAAATTAGACCAGGGGGAAAGTGTCCATCTATGGCCCCTGTCCCTTTCACCCCCCATTAAAGGAGGACAGGAGAGTAGAGGTAAACAACAAGGGCAGGTTATTACAAGTAAAGCAAATAAGAAGAAATAAACATCTGTCTGTATCCGGTGACAGGAAATGGTGTGTAGACGTCCGCCAATGTCCGAGGAGTTCAGTGACATCATATTGTCACTCCCAACGGGAAACAGTAATTACACAAGGCCAATTTCCTGTTTCCCATTGGCCACCGCTCCTCGGACGGGGGAAAGCCTGAGCGCCGTGGGTGAGAGGCTTCACGCTTTGCATGTGAGCGAAGTAGAAAATCTGCAGCGACCGTCCTCTGGGCCTCATAAGAGAGGAGGGACCGAAGAAAGATAACAGTGCTCCGCAGCCAAGAATCGTTGGACTTGTTAAAACCTGAAGAGCAGAAAAAGTTACATCCTACTGAGCTTGGAAACAACACAATGGCTGCCCTCCCTCCTCCTGACACAGCAATTATACGCGCCTGAGGAATGCTGAGCCTGGGTGCTCAAGACATACATGATTTTCTTAGTTTTTAATTACATAAAACATAGGAAAAGTAACCAACACAGTGTACTTTGATGGATTTTATAAAAGGTATATGTGTGTGTGTGGAGGGTGGGAGTGGCTTTTAGATATATGATGCCGCAGGGACAAACAGGAGGAGGAGAAAAGGGCTTACACTGTAATATCTGCAAGTTTTGATGACATTTATGAAAGACCCTGAAGCCAAAAAAAAAAAAATTACAGTTAGACTGTGGGCCTTGCAGCTCAGCTACATACAAAGAATCCCTGTCTCATAAACCCACCCAGGCAGGAGACATGGGGGAGGGAGCGAGAGAGAGAGCATGTGAGCAAACAAGTGAGTGAGCGAGTGAGTGAAAAACTGACAGAAAATCCCCAAAAATACTACATTTCAGTTGATGGCGAGCACAGCCATGTATCCAACAAAGTCGATATTACTGGAAAAAGCTGCTCGGGAAGCGACCCTGACCTCTCACCTCTCTGTTGCAGGAGGAGAAGCGATGAGAGCATTTCTCCATGGGGCTAAATAAGGACTCATCATCTTGTTATCATACACTTCCTCTCCGTGGAATTGCATTAACAGGACTCCCGCACACAAAAAAATGAAACTGAGTCAACAAAATGCTTCAATTCGCGACGATTTCACACAGAAATGTGTTTATCTACATTCTAACATAACGCCCTAGATTCAATATACAGACAAAGTGCCACTTTCAGCTCTGAGCAAAACAAGTTTACTCATCAAAAGAGGCTGTGTCAGGAGCTGATAAGTTGATTAGTGCGTGATCAAATTGTCAGGGAAGAATAAACCTCGTGATTACGGGGTGTTTTTTCACAGTGCATGTCAGGCTTTAAGCGCTATTAAAGCTTCGGGAAAATCGCTATCCTTGGGCGCAAGTGGCTCTTAAGCGCTGCGAGAGATTCAGAAACAGATCCTAACCTCACGGAATGAGGGTGGACTAGCCTAAACACAAATTACAAGTGGGTAGGTGTGTGTGTGTGTGTGTGTGTGTCATCGTCTGACAGCCATGGATCTCCACAAAAGCCAGAGACACCGCTTGGCATGCTCCACGGCACTTGGCACTAAATAAAGAAACACCTTAGACACAAATATGGCACCAAACTTGTTAGCAGGTACGACACATCCCTCGATCATCCCCTGTGTCACACAGCCGAGGGCCGATTGGACTGGATTTCAGTTGTGCGCGTTTTTACGCCTCTAAACAGCTGCGGCGCAGACAGCCAACATATTTTCAGATCGTAGAGCCAGATAATAAAGTGTATTAGAGTTTCCCTTTGAAGTTCCCATAACATTTCCAGTGTGTCTCCTCGTCTGCTCGGCTCTGCCCGAGACCACAAAGGAGCAGGGGTCGTGCGTATCTGCAGCAGAGGTGGTGGGACGTTCCCTGAATGTGAAGTGTTGTCATGTTTCTCGGAACACAACACTGGCCTCCACACACACACGTGTTTGCACACACACACACAAACTCCCACTGGGACTAGTGAGGCCCATATGTGCAGCTGTGGACTGCGTGTGAACCCCAGTAGGAAGAAGGGGAGAGACAGGGAGGGAGAGAGAGAGAGACGGATGGCATGCGGTGTTGTTTTCTAGTTGCCTGTCAGCGAGAGCTTTGCCATCTGTAAAAAGGGGAGAGAGACCGAGCGTTTGTCACACAGAAAAGATTCTGCAACACAGGCCCTCTGTAAACTTTACAGCAAGTCCCTGGCACAGCTGCAGAGGCGGCCGGCTATAACACAGGGATGCACTGTACTCAGGGAGGACAGACATGTCTGGAAATAGATTTCAGTTATTAATGAGTCTGCTTCTATTCCGGCCGGATCACGGAGACGTAGAGTCAAACTTGTAGCAATTTCCTGCATTGACACAGCGGAATGTTCAAAAACTGCATGACAGGGAGCTGGAATAAGAGCAACCATGCAGAAAGAAAGCAAAAAAAAAAAAAAGTTAGAGAGAAGTGATGGTGAACAGAACTTCTACCTGTAAACTGAGCGCGATCTGACGGATGTACATCATGTTGAGGTCCTCCAATATCCAGAGTTTGTCCTCCATGATTGCGAATTTATCAACTGGCATCCTTTTTAGGGAGAAATCCACACACAAAAGTGCTTCTTCTGAACGTTAAATCGCCCGAGATCGAAACGCTATCCCGCAGCAACCAAGGAGAGAAAGTTCATCGTGACAGGGTTTCCCCCACGACAGACGCGTCTCCGCGGAAAGCTGCTGCGATCAGCGCGCGCGCCAATGCGTAAAAGTTGCGCTCCTTGTCCAAAACAAGACGAGTCGCTCCGGGAAGGCGGGCAGCGGTGGAGTGGATGACAGCATGGGCTTTGCTGTAGTAACCCTGTCCAGAAAAAAAAAGAGAGAGAGAGGGAGAGGGAGAGAAATCCCCCCCACCCCAACTCGTTCGCGGCGCGTATTCTCCTTCTCTACTTTTCTCTGGGCAACAAAGATCCACTCAAACACCCACAGTCAACACCCAGCGGCAGCGGGGGAAGAATGGACCCTTTTAAAATGCAGTTTCTTCTCTTTGTGTCTCTGCGTCCTGATTGTGAATGCCGTCTGTCCTCTGTGTGTGTGACAAGAGACCTCTCCACAAAAGGGCATCGCCTCTGCGGGAGCGATCGGCACAACTAGTCCACTGTGTTGCGCCCCGACGCGCCCCGGCTCCGCGCTACTTTAACCCCTGCGACGCGTTTTCTAGTGATGGTAATGAACTTTAAGAGGAGAAGTTAAAGAGTGGAAGTGGAGAGCCAGAGAGAGGGGGGGGGTTACTGTAGCAGCCTCCACGCCCCTTTAAACAAACAAATAGCAAATACCACACCTCCACACAAGCATAGCGGGGTGGGGGAGCTTTGTTCTATTTAATAAATGGGAGAAATTATAACCGTGGCGCTGAGGGGAGGCAAGAATGAAACGGAATAGCCAGAGATGCAATTTTACACTGTGGGGTATTATATGCTCGTTTTGAGCAGCGAATCGGAGTCACATTCACGATTTGAACGCTAAAAGTAATTACCACGGCTGCTGACTTGATTTCCACTTGTCAGGTCTGTTAATCTGTTTCTCCGGTCCTCTTGTGCCAAACTTGTAATACAGCGAAATTGTGATATTCATATTTTTTTTCTCCCCTTTTCCATTTAAAAACATGAAGCCTATGTTTTATACCTCAAAAAGGCTTATCCAGATGTGTGTGCCGCTGTGACAAACTGATAAACTGAGCACAGAAGGGTGTAGAATGTGATGGAAATATACACGTTAGTAGGTCACGGGGTCACAAGCATTTGGCCAGAGCTAATACATATTTCATAGCACTGAACCTCTGTGTCACAGACCTTTTCAATCTTTTATCACGTGGCTCTTTAAATATTCATTAAAGTCTCTGGGTAATTCTTACCATATCCAGTAAAAAAAAAAATGAGCTCACTAAATGAAGCAGAAATCGGGAATTAGGGGGACGTGTTCACATTAATTATGACAAAAATGGCATAAAGTTGTCATTAGAAGGAAGATATATTTCCGCGGCGTATTTTATATAACGTCAGGGCAAGGTCAGCCTCCTTTCCCATCAGTGTTTGGACGAAGCTTCGCTGTCCCCAAAAATAAGAACATCACAAAGTTTACTTCAGTTATAAATTCCTCTGAAGTTTCTGCCTCAGTCTTCTGTGGAAAACGGCTTTATAGCATATGTGTTTGTTTATTTATTAAAATGGATCCAAAAACATGCTGAATAAGAACAGAGAGAACCGAGCAATCATCCTGTTTTCTTCTCCAGTCGGTTAAATCCTGAATTATTAAAACAAACAGACACACACACACAAACAAACGCATTTCTATTAAGTCACCAATACACCAGCGTGGACCAGTTACTTTTCAGAGGATCACTGATTGATCCTAAAACAAAATGTTTTTATCATTGTCTTTACATTGACCTGACATTTGTGACCACCCACCTCCACACACACACGCCCATATGGCTCCATCACACCTCCAGCACGTCCTCTAAACGCTTTTACACAGGCAAACAGTAATAAAAATAAGGAGCTGTGAATGCCCATTTCACCCCGCAGGAGAGGAGCCAGGGGTGCCAGTAGCAGGCTGGGCCATTTCCCCCCCGGGAAAAAAAAAGCCTCCACCCTCGGAGTTTAAATCACCCGGCTAATCTGTCACAGACACCAACATACACACAGTCAAGAGAAGAGATGTATTGTTCTTGAGCTGGAAAGAGTAATAGTTGAGGAGAATGCACAGAGGGAGGGTTATGGGTCCACACAAAAACATTCTGGCACTGTGAATTCTAGTGTGTGTGTGTGTGTGTGTGTGCAGGAGCGCCAGAGTCAAAATTTGATCCATATCCAGTGTCAATCTCCTCTGAAAGTCAATCTGGCGTGCTGCTAAACTGGAAAAATATTCACTTAACAAAACCTCAAAAACAACCCTTTCCTGAATTGTGTTCAAGCTTCTAATGAAGTATGTTACTCTGTTCCAGGGGCAGAGCACTTGTTAATGTGGATGTTTCTAAAAGAACGAACAAGAAGCCTGTCAGGACACAACTATTTTTTTTGTGTTCATTGTCACTTAATTCATGTATTCCTCCTTGAATCTTTACATTTCACCGGCAGCAGCAGGTCCAGTGAAGTGAAGTAAACATGCTGCAGGTAAATCTCGGTTAAAATGCAAATACTGACACCTTACGACAGGAAAAAAAAGCCTAAATGCTGAACGAAAAACAGCTATTATCTCAATGACAGGGCAACGCTGGCAGACAGGCGACCTGCACAAACAGAGCAGAGCATCGCTGCTTCTTGGCCCGGAGCCATCGGACATGAGGCAAAAATCTGATATTCAGAGACAGTAGATTAGTGGTTAGTGGAGCGGCCCAACAGCTTTACACTGGGGTTTTGCATTGTTTAATGCTGATTACCTAGGATTGAGTGGTAAATTAGCAGCTTGGTTTGATAAGAATGGGGCCAAATGTGCAAATTTGCCTGGAGCAGTGAAACCAGTATATTGCACAATCAGTTAATCCAAAAGTAATTCTGAGGTTTGATCAAAAGAGGAGGGGAGGGTTTCGGCACAGAATCACTTGTTCCTTTAAAAACTTATGAGGATGAAAATCCCTCCTCCTGACCCTTGCATAACAGATTCTAAAAGGGTTGGACCGCTTTCAAGACAATACCCGGTGCTTTTCTTGTTTCTGAACGGATGTGTGGAGGAATATGGACGACTTCCTGTCCGTGCACCTAATCAGCTGGAGGAAACACGCCGGACTCGGGAGTTAAGGGTCACGCTGTCGCCCGGCGACGCCGTGCCAGAGAGAGGCAGGCAGACAGGTGTAATATAGTGTTTAACACTGGAGTAAAGAAAGGGTATCCATTTTAAGGCTGATTTATATGTTCATTCTTCAAAGCATCAGTTGCTACAAGGAAGGAAAGGCTGTCAAGACAAACAGACTCCAGAGAATTCATGTCGTAAAATCAATGACAATTCGTATTAGTTACAGCCAATAATAGGTTTGCCAATAATTTCTCCGTTACATACAATGACTTACTCACCAAAGTTGAGATATGGACATATAATGCACTGTAATTGCTGTAAAAAAAATAAATTAAGATTATATTTAGGATGACTGTTTCCTTTTGAACTATACATATACATAATGTTAAACTGGCCTGAATTACTACACCTTTGTACACCTTTGTTCTACTTGCATTTCATAATCCACAATAGTCTACTTTTTAAAACACATAACTATTGACAGAATGAAAGAATGTTTCAAATAAGTGACTCAGATATTTTGGCAGCTAAACCCCAAAAGACAGCTCTGATCTCAGATCCTGACGAAGTAAATCCGAAAACGAGTGCAAATGAAATGTTGGCTCTGTGTGTGTGTGTCTGTGTGTGTGTGAAAAAGGTCAAAACTGAGCCTGGAGTAAACCATGATAGATATTTACAAAGAACAGTTTGTATCATGATTTTCTTGCTTGTCTTCTTTTTCTCTTCCAAATAATTTTTCCTAACCTCTGGATTTGTTTAAAACCTCACAGGGAATCACAGTTGCTTGGTGGACTGATTGTTAATGTAGCCTATACTAGAAATAAAGGTCAAAAAGTACGGAAATAAGAGGCTATCTGTTGATATCACCGGACTCTGTATGTGCATTGTTCAGAAAAAAAAAAAGAAAAAGAAAGAAAAAAAAGGAAAAAGCTAAGGAGATATCCTTTATCCAGAGTGTTATGAAAGCAAAGCGGACTGATACTTACTGCAAAAATATTATTTTCAGCCACTAATCAGCACAATCTTATTGCCTCAGATAACAATGTCACCTTTTATCTTCTGAGTCGGTGCTAAAGGTTAGGAGCTGGCTCGAGTCTACCATGCGGTGTGGCACCAGAACAGGGCAGGGAGACACAAGAGAAGGCCCCAGGCCAGCCGGGCCCCAGACCACAACAAAGGACCCTGACTGTCATCTAGACCCAATCTGAAAACGGAACCCCACCCACACCACGACTCCCACTCACTGACAGACGCGCTACTGTACACACAGAAACCTACACTTACCTACAATCACGGGCATAAACAACCTATGAAACACGTGCGTATTGGCGTGCGCGCACACGCAGACGCATAAACGAAGATGTGGCAAAGCTGCGTCAAAAGATTAAAACAAAAAAATGCGGATGATCAAGGCTCAAGTGTCTGATTATGGGCTGCCAAGCTGATGTTTTACACAGAGGGCAGTAGAATAGGGCCCGGTTATTTCCACACTCTACCAGATTAGACAAGGATAGAGAAAAAGAGATGCAAATTGTGCAAAATCACAGAAAGAAAAATGTTATAATCAGCGTACAAATGGACACACGCGAAACGAGGAGCGCTTTCAGTCGACTCCAAAAACAATAAAAAAAAAATCTGCCTCAAGAATGTGAATACATCACAGGGTTTAATTACACGGCTGCGTGTCACGCCGGCGCTGGGTCACATCTGCTCAACTTGATGACAGCAACCTGTGACGGGCTGCGAAACCAGACGGATCATGCAGAAACCCCCCCCCCCCGGAGGTCAGTTCGCAGTTTCAGAGCATGAAAAACCTGCGTCTGCCGCTACTACACGGCCATAACTCAAGCACAGAGACGGTGTAATGACATTGTAAATCTCACCAACACTCTACCCTGTTATTAGGTGCATCAGTTTCAGTCTGTAAATTCTGTGATTTAACTTCTACTTCAAGATAAGACACAAGGGGATGTTAGGATGCTTCATGATCAAAGCTGGACTATTGTTGGAAATTAAAGCTTTCTTCAACTGGAAATCCTGTATGAGGACAAAAAAAAAAAGAGAACGTATGTGTCACAGTTCACGGGAGCCGGGGGAGCAGCCTGCCTCGTCGCAGATACGGTAATAACTGGAACTAGTGTTTTTTAGCACCTAGGTCGAGGGCCCAGTATATTTCTCAACATGGTCTCTTGTGCTTTTTCTGTGGAGGCAAAACAGGTCAATATCCAGTCTCACACACAGAGAGAGAACGAAAGAGAGAGAGAGAGCTGCAACATATCCAGAGTAAGCAGATCACGTTGGCTGCTTCCCAGAATCATTCTTCCCTTTGCTGACTTTGAGGAACGCTACCTCAGCCGTTCGCCGGAGACTGCAGCATCTCATCACTCTGAAGGAGCAGACGGCGCATTGAAACAAAAACTAAGTCATTAAGTAATTCATCTCCATCTATTTCTACCTCCGGGGTGCAGGATGTGGGCTCACCTCCGAGCTCTGTTTGGATTTGAGAGGATAAGTATACAGACAATTTATTATTTGAAAATGCTCGTTTTCTTCTTAAATGAATAGCAGAGAGAGTATGGTGAATGTTATGTAATGAATATAAAGGAAATGTGAATAATGAAGAGAAAGCTGTGCATTAGCTGCTTGAAGGGGTTTTGAAGGATCTGGAATGGAGCGATGGCTCCCTCTGCAGAACAGCAGCAGCAACACAACGAGATGTGCAACCATGTGAAACAGTTTAACAGTCAGCGAGGCTGCACATTACTTGATAATAATAGTGACATATCATTTTGTGAGTTTTCTTGAACGATTCAAACAAGGAGTGAAAGAATGTTCAAAAACGTGTAATGTGCTGGTATTGGTTTCCACTTTAAACCAGACAAAGACGAGCTTCCACAGACATGAAAGAAAGAGAGAGAGATACCAGGACAAAGAGGAATGAAACAAAAGTCATTGTTTGCTTTATGTATAAATAGTCAGTCACAAAAAGACATGAAAGTCCACACTTTTAAATTCCACAGGCGGGGTCACTTCTGTCAGACCATAATAAATGCTTTTAGTAGAGCTCTCCCAAAGATGCTCCCGTTTGTAGTAAAAGTCCATCTGGGTAAAAAAATACTCGGTCACTGGGGGAACCATATCTCAAACTGACGAGAAAAAAATAACTCTAAAGGTTACTGACTCTCAGCTGACAAGGAGTGAGGAAGGAGGAGAGCTAATGAGGCAGTTGACTCAACACGGTCCTGAACATGATGGCAATTTATGTGAAACAGTTTGCTCTTTGATTGTATTTAAATCAAGATATTTGAAATTTACATTCTTTCTAACATATATATATATATATATAAAGAGAGAGAGAGAGAGAGAGAGAGAGCATGCCAAGAGACATTTTTAAAAATTCAGAATATTTCTTAAGTGTAGTCATTATGTTGTTTTAAAATTAATTTGATCTTGTTTCTTTGCATTGTTTGACTGAAAACACTGTATCGTTTTTGTTATTTTGACCATTTGTCATATAATATTAGAATTTATATTAATAATTGATATTTTTATTTGGAATTTGGGGGAAATGTTGTCAGTAGTTTATAGACTCAAACAAAATTGTTCCTTTTGCCCAAATACATACGTATAAGAAACAAAATCAGAAATAAGAAAAACTGATAATTTTGCTTATTTTATAGTTATTTTATAGTTTTTTCCAGAGTGGTATATATATTAAAGTAGCAACAATAATAACGATTAAAAGGACTATATTTGAAGCCAGATTTCTTTCACTGCTGACAAATGCTGCTAGATGCTTAATCCATGCGCGTTGGTAATGTGACTCACCTCAAGAGTCGAAAATCCGTCATCACGGTTGTTTATTTTGTCTGCCCCTCATATTCTGTTGCATGCTCATAGAGGTACCCGCAGTAACATTACTACCTTCAGTATGGATGATTAAGCATCCGAATCCACCTGAGTGAACATCTTAGACGGATGGCTTTTCTTTTTCTAGGGGGTAGGCAATAATGGAATACCAGCGACAGACACGATAAAAATAATTGCTGAGACAGCAGGAAGAACACAACGCGAGTAAACAACCACATTAAAACACGAGCACGCTGGCAGGGACGGGTACACTACGCAGCATGCAGGGAAGGCAGACATGCATAATAGACCCATCTGCTCCCATAAAGTCAAACACCTGCCCGGCATCGTCAACACGGAGAGCGACATCATTGGCAGCAGTGCCCCTTTGCCCTCTCCTCTAAAAAAAAAAAAAAATCCAGTGATTTCCCACGGTCGCTGCAAAAGAAAATGCCCATATTAACAAGTCTTTGCAACTAAAGTTTGGAATGTATGCCCAATGTTGCAATAAATGTTTATATTTTTTTATTTTTTTTTGCAATGATAGCCATATTCATCCCCTGCAGTGGGCATGTAGGTGACTTAGCTGGAACTCTTGAACTTTATGACTCAAATGAAAACAGTTGTCCAAATTAATGCAGGAAGAGACATGTACAACACACCTACCCCTGTCACGCTCCGACACACACACACACACCTAAACATTCTTCAATACCTACTGCGTTCCTCTGTGTGAAAGAGAGGCCCCGACTCCCATCTATTTCACAATGAACACAGGTGGTGATGTGTAGGAGGAGCAAGGTATCAAAAGGTTCTTTGTTTAGGACAAAAAAAAAAGATGGGAGATGAATGTGGAATAGAAAGAAAAGTAGAAAAGGTGTAGCATAGCTGGCTGACACACTCATGCCCCATATTCTTCTGCCTTAATGACCGTGTAGGATCGAAGATGAATGGCTTGCCCCTGTTGAATTTGCACGCAAAACTTATAGCACACACGTTTCACATGCAGTGCAAAGTGCCTACACTCTGTTTTTTCTTCCAGTTTTCAAGGCCATGCCATACACTGCCGTTCAAAAATTTGGGGTCACCCAGACAATTTAGTGTTTTCCATGAAAAGTCACTTTTATTTACCACCATGAGTTGTAAAATAAATAGGAAATGTTATTACATACCCTTCTGATGCAATGAGAAAACCCATTGTACCATTAGAACACTGGAGTGATAGTTGCTGGAAATGGGCCTCTATACACCTATGTAGATATTGCACCAAAAACCAGACATTCGCAGCTAAAATAGTCATTTACCACATTAGCAATGTATAAAGTATATTTCTGATTAGTTTAAAGTCATCTTCATTGAAAGAAAAACAGTGATTTTCTTTCAAAAATAAGGACATTTCTAAGTGACTTTTGAATGGTACTTTTTTAAAGAGTGTGATACCAAGTTATAAAAATAACCAAACTGACCTCATTTATTTTCATAGTAACATTTACAAGAATAAATCAGAGTTTCATGAGCCCTAATGCTCAGAGTTATACCCATGTAAGCATTTGTAACGGTTTCTGAAATTGTCCAGCATCGCATGCTTCTGAACGTGTGAAGGAATGGCATTTTTCCACAGAGACAAAGCCTCTCATGTTTCTAAGCCCTCCATGGTAAGTCAAAAGGGGGCTGACAACAAGTGAACGAGACTGTAAACGAAACCACACGCTGGAATCTGTGTGTGCGGGTATGTGTGTGTGTGTCTTTTGTCAATGTTTAACCGGGGAGTATTCAGCCGGGGTCTTGTGTTCACAGGAAGAAGATACCTTTGGCATGTGACAATCCACTTCTGTTCCAGTGTGTTAGCTCAAGGCCTGACACGTTAAGGTGAAGGTCTCCGCTGTGGCGTGTATAAAGACACGATGAATGGAAAAAGATTGAGAGATAAAAAAAGGGAACATACAAGAACAAACAGCAATCTTTTATGGATGTCTAGAGGAAAAAAAAGACAAAGGAGGGCTTCTCGTCAGTGAAATCTGGATCAGGAAAGTGGGTTAGAACAACACCACAGTACATGACAGCGAAAAAAAAAGACTAATTTTCTCGGTACATCAGGGGACCTGAGCCTAAAAGAAAGTAGAGTGGCCCAAATAACACGGCTCTCCTGGGGAGGGGAGGCGTTGAGGTTGATAGATTGAAACAGCGGGAGGTGGCGGATGATAGAAACCTGGCGAGAGCTGATCATTTACCTGCAGTGTGTTTCTTTAATGTCCAACATTTTACCTTTTCACTGTACAACAATATTTAAGCACTATTCCTGTTCCCTTTATAGTTCTATAACTTCGACTGGAAGCACTTAGTTTAGAAAACCTAAATCCAATTCCTTCTATTAGGATGTTTTTTTTTTGTAGTTGTTTTTTTTTTTTTTGATGGAGAGCAACACCTCTGGGCTATCCACTTCAATAACCGAGGTAGTAACTGAATGAGACAGGATTGGTGATGCATGGAGGAAGTTTCCCCTCCGGGAGAGTGAGAAAGTATCCAGCGATTACGCCACCGTCATCTCTCCCTCCATCTGTCTGTTAACACAGTTGCTGCCAATGAACGACATCCTCGCTCAGGACGCTGCCGAACAAAGCCCGTCTGTGTATGAGGTCATTCAAAGGATCTTGCTCAAGGATCCACTGCTGCTTAGTCATTGTCTGACATGTGTCTGTGTGTGTGTGAGAGAATCAGAGGCTGACAGAGATAGAGGACGTGTGAACTGGATATTGACAGCGTGCGTGACTCACTTCCCGTGTGTGTGTGTGTGTGTGTGTCTCTACGTGTCTGTTATCTGTATTTGCTCCCCTCTCTTAATGCCTCGTTCAGAAAGGAGCTCTCTCACGTACACGGAGGACTGCGGCTGGGTGCGGTTCACATGCAGCTTCAGCAACATACCTTCAGCTGTTTAACTGCACCCAGACACCAGTTGCCACATAGTGACACGGGCCACTAACTACATTCCAAGGCCAAAACACTTGTACACTCAGAAACATGTTTGACCCTCAGCGAAGGGCAGCCAACTGTATTCATTTATAGCGAAGAGAACCTGGAAACAGATGCTTCAATGTGATCAGGGCACCCAAAAGGTGTCATTAAGTAGTTGATTACTGTACTTTAACACACCACATATTTATTCATTGATTTTAAGTTACGCTATATTTTCTAGGTCATAACACAGGATGCATGGAGTGATTACAGTACATTTCTATTCCAATACATTCCAGGGGGGAATGGTGTAATTTTTACTTTTATTTGACAGCTATAGCATTGCATTGATGGCTTCAAGGTCTGACACTCCAAATATATGATCAGTTTATAGCAAACTATTCACTGTTCTAGATTCAGTTACCCAACAGGATATTAAGCTTTTTTTTTTATTTGACAAGCTACAACATAAAATGCTACATACAGCGATGCATCTGCAATAATATCACATTGGCACAGGTCATTCTGAAGTTTAATGAGGACTTTTAATTTCTATACTTAAAATATATTTAGCTGCTAATAGTTCTATAACGTCTACATAAACACAATTTTGAATGCAGAACATTTATTTGCCATAAGCCTTTTTTTTAAGATACAGCTTCATTTCTTCAAGGTGCTGTGTAAGGTTTTTAGTAAACATTCCGTACAAATGTTTATTGAGATTTACTCACCAATGCGCATTATGTGCATCCTTGAGGTCTAACAAATGTGTTGAATGTATTTCTTTCCTCATAAAAAACAACCTCAAAGCCAAAAGATCTTAAATCCTACAGTGTTAACATCCAGGTTTACTAGCTTGAGAGATAAACAAAACGGGACCAACTAATTAAAAAATGCTCCGCAGCACTATAGAAGTCAGAATTTTCACAATGTACGTTTACATAAAAGATCCGAGAAACTCTTTCCGCACTGCAGCAAAGACGAAAAAGACAAAAAAAAAAAAAGAAATCTGAAATGCAAATAAACATCCAAGCTGAATAAATTTCACCCTCGTGATGCCAATGCTGCCGTCTCTCTAAGCCAAGCACTGAATGGTTTGTCCAACATGTCTGGTCAGTACGACTTAGATAAGACAAGGCTGTGAAGAAAAAGTGATGTCTGGAGAGTCTGGACCGGGGAAAGGTTTAGTGCATGAGGACATAAGTGTAGCTGTGTGTGCATGAAATACAAATACAAACAGACCTACAGGGCTTTGGAGGCCAAACAAGAAGTTAACAAATCTACAGAACAAAAGGATTGTCAGCTGTAGATCAGATGTGGAAATAAAAAAAATAAATAAATAAATAATTCAACAGTAGAAGACATAGCAATGTTTATTATATCTTTTATTTGAACAATAAAGCTTTGTTCTGTCTTTTACCATATGTATTAGGCAATTAGTCATTGCCCTGGGAACAATAGTGAGACTTTGTCTAAATTTTACATGCCACTTGAAGAAATGGAGATTAAACTATTTTTCATTTGCAGTAGCACTCCTAGGCTGAGTGGGAACAGTGCTCTACAATGATGTGCACACAAAGCCTGTGTAATAAAAAAAAAGTTAAACATTTGCTAGTTAAAATATCCTCAGTGAGAAAGCCTCCGAGCATACAGCTCCAGTCGTCTTTGTTTGAGAAGAAAGGTCTTATAAGGGGTAAGCGTTTCCCTGGCATCACCCCAGTCCCCCTGCCGTGTTCAACATGCCAGAACGCTCAGGGGTGCGCACGCACGCGCACACGCACACACATTAGTGTTTAAACAGATTCAACCACTTCTGGTCAGTCCCACACTAATTTGGAAGATTGAGCTAAAAAATCCAATATCATAACTCTTCCACAGAAGTGCATGTAGGCCAGCCTTTAAGACGCTTGGCAACGCAGTTGTTCATGAGATCTGGCGGAGTCCTTCCACTCCATTCTAAGAAGCCCTGGGCCTCTGAGACCCTTTGCCTGGCATTTCATGCCCCGGAACAGGGCTTGGTTTTGGGCTACAGGGCAGTGATGGCCTATTGTTCTCTGGGTACACAGAGCTGCCTTGAGAGACATCGGACGTTTTGGCATTCCTTGAATGCGACTCGTTTCTCAATGGTGTGAGGTTCTTCCTCTCTGCGGGCTGTGGCGTTGCCCGGGCAACATGTATACGACCCCTCTCCCTCTCCATATGAGGGAAGGCAAACATATGCATTCATAAACATGCTTAGTTCGTCACAGTTTGCTGCCAGGCCACATTAAACACGAGCAGAAGCCATGCTGACTGACTGCCGAACATACGGCAGCTTACAGCACAAGGTCTATGCCTCTGTGAACTATAAACCAACCATCTGAGCATCTGGAGAAAACATATCTGCATATAATATCCTTGAGACTGGGAAATAACCTGAAGTAGCATCAGTCAAAAGGAAAAACATTCCTTCTTTTTACCCTGAGAAAGTTGAAAAATAAATAAATTAACTAATTAAAAAAATGTTAAATACAGTTTTCTAGTGGATACAGCCCCTTTCTTTTCAAACATGCGACTTTCGCATAGAGGAAACACTGTATTACTCTAATCTCAGAAATAGGAGTTCTGGTGTGACCAACGCATTCTTTTTAAGGTGGATGAAAATATGCAGAGCAAAGGGAACACCCATTCTATCCAAATTTTCACTGAAAAGCCACGAGCAGTTTTCAGTTTGGAAGCTTACTGGTGAGTCTGTGGATCTACAGGGTGGAGGAGGGCAGAACACCAAAACCAACCCAACCGCGGTCCAAAGTTGTTAAAGATTTTGCTCAACACACGGCAGCTTCCCAGACCTTGCCATACACTCCCGCGAGCTTGGAGAGTGCGTGGGTGGATGGGCGTGTCATCACACCAACGCACTCACACACACACACTCACACACACACACACCTAACCACTTCCTGGCCCTGCATAGCTGGTGGTAAAAACAGTGGCGTGGACTAGAAGGGACCATCCTTGAGTTAAACATAACACGAAGCATCCAGCATTGAAATAGAGGTCATAACCGCGCTACCCGGGCTCCTGCCGCATGGCTCCAGCTGAAACAGCAGAGCCGGCTAGGGCGAGAGACGAGAGCAGAGTGCATGGACACACTGGTGGCCTTGTGGATGAGAGGAGGGATGTGGAAAGCAGATGTCTCCTCCACGCCAACTGACAACAGCAGGCGGAGGAGCGACGGGACGGTCTGCAGAACGGATTTATGGACAAACGCTGTGGGAGCATGTCATCGTTTGCTCTGTTTCTCTCCCCTCTCTTTTGACTCTCTGACCATATCACAGCGTCAATGTCTGAAATGCATACAGAAGAGGAATTCTGCAGCGGTTATGGAGACGGAACACAGGACTTCTCCTGATAAGGCAGACGCACTTAAATTGCACTCACATGGAAGCAATAACTCTAAATATCATATTCATCCTATTACTACATTTAGAAATAATACATATGTCAACATCAAATTGGCTTAGCAATATTTTAAACGTTTGAATCTTTTATTTGCATTACTGATTGCCGTAATTAGGCACAAGGCGCACAGAAATCCCCCAAGCCTGGTTCTGCCGTCTTTAGATTAATAATAGCGGTCTTTAGTCATTTAAAACTATGCCCTTGGCTTCATTTGCCTTCCGGCACAATAGCACACACACAATGCATACACACACTCTGTCCCTCTGACAAGCTGCTAAATTCTGGGGCATTTAGAGAGACCTATCCATTATCTTTTCTCTACAGAATACACACATTTTCATTGCCCACATACATGCAAATGAGTGTGCAAAGCAAAGTTAGCCCGTTTGTGGATAGATTTTGTCCAGCAAAGCAGGAGAGGTTTTTCTTTCTCTATCAGATGTTTGAGCATTGTGTGTTTCGTTCACTGATAGCATGTCATTGACCGACAGAAATTCCAGACAAACCACCTTTACATGCACTAGGGCCAGGTTTGGACAGTATCTTTTTTACTGGGGTATATGTTATATAACAATATTTGTGTTAAAAAATGACAAAAAAGCTGTATTAGAAGGCATTGTAGCATGTATGACAATGTCCTAGTCTATAAAGCTGTGCATTTAATATGCAATGAGCCTAATTAGACAAGTCTTGCTGGGTTTTAATAGCCTTGGATACCATAGAATAATGAATATATATATATCAGCATGTGAATAAAATCATGGGGTAATGAACTGAACGCAGTGGACTGGCCAGGCTTCAAGTTTTTTTTTTTTTTTAAGTAGTTGGGTATGAGTCATTGGCTCTTTCTGATAAAGTTCCTCAGAGGTGGACATGAACTTCCACTGACTTTTAGCAGTGACTTCAGACTTTTCTGTGTGATCTTCAACATACTCTACCCAACAGCCTCATGAAACCTGAAAGCTGGCACGTCCAGTGCTTTTCTGTAGAAATTCAAAGTGCTGGAGTTCAGTAGCGTTATCTCTGTTTCCCTAGAAACACAGAGCGGAACAGGAGATTAATCCTAAACAATATAGGCTAGCTCAGTTATCTCAAAATATGAAAAGATTTCAGGTACTACGTTTGGTAGGTAAACATGCTTTTCTCCTATGAGCAAAATGGAGACTGAAACAGTTTGTTATTATTTTTAATATATTTCCATGTTGTAACATTGTTTTTTGCAGTACATTATTTATCACTGGAATGCCTGTTTATTTACCTTTTCCAAAATGGTGCCCCATTTGAAGGAAAATGCATTTCTGGGATGATCAGCAGAGTATGTGGGTTGTGCTCATGAAAAAAATTCCAAATCTTCTCTGCCAATGCCCGACATCTTAATGCTAGACATGCTACTACTAGTATAAATATCTACCATCCCAGTCTTGTAAGCCTTTTTAAACAATGATTTATAAGGATATTAGAAAAATGGCAATACTGTGGTCTCATACAGTTACTCCAGGACAGTATACCATGAAACCAGCTCAGAAACAGCATGAAAGCAAAATCTCTAGATCAGTTTAATAGAAAGAGGAGCATGTGTATTTTTAGATGATACTGAAATCATATCTTCAGCATTTCTAAATACCCCGGTATACAGTAATACCTCTAAACCGCCGAAGCCTAATTTTATATAAGAGGCTCAAATGTTGGCACAAAGATGCACACGCACCCACAAACATGTGATATCCCCTGGCACGGTGGAAAAAGGGGCGCTTTCACACCGAGGTAGCCTGCTTCATTGAAATGCCACAGGCTGGTTCTAGGGTAGCATTAAGAGAGCCTTAACACACATAGAGCTGAAGGGACGTCCCTCATTAGCATCGGCACCAAAGCCAGAGACACAAATGAATCTTGTATTAGAGCCAACGGAGAGCAGATTACAGAGTTAAGTAAGCAATGATTGCTGTTGTGAAAAGAAAGAAAGTCTCTGATTCTGATTAAGAACTAATACAGAGACTAACAATTTGGGAATAGGGCTGCAATTAGCGATTATTTCCATTATTCATTAATCATTCTGTCTATAAGATGTCAGAAAATAGTGAAAAATGCTTATAATTTAGATCTCAGATTGGCATTTTTGGATGTCATGTTTTGTAAAAAATCAACAGTTTACTATCATGTAATCTACAAAAAAGCTTGATTAATTTGATTAATTATCTAATTAATCAACTAATTATCACAGCTCCAGTGGAATATCCATGAAGCTGTGTTATAGGATGCATGTGATGGTTCAACATAACCCTAGATTAGATGTTTTCCCCCTAAAAGAGTGTCCTCCTCTTTCTACTTTTGCTCCCACCTCACCTACCTCTTATCCAACCCCACGGGCAACAGAAACACTTAGATAAATAATATTTGTGATGAGAATGAAACACCTGCAACCCTTCTCCAAAAAAAAACAAAAAAAACACCACTCTCATTCATCTCCCTTATCAGCCTCTGTGGAACATTGCTTACACTCTAAGCTCCGGAGACAATCATCATCTCACACCATCTGAAAGAACACACGACTCACTGCCTGAGATACTGTACTGGCTTAAAACCACATTAACGCCGCTTCACCTCCAGGAAACGCTATGATTGGCTCGTATGAGCTGCTGTGTCAGATATGAACTCATGCTGCTCTGACATCAGATCAGGGTAATTCTGACTGCGGATCAATACGGCGGAGTGTTTCTGGCTGGCCGGGGGTTAGTTGTATTTTTTTCCTGTGACATGAATTATAAACAGGTGAGCTGACAACGTGTAGCACGCCTCGCTGTGTGCTGACACACAGGGAATGGCTGGAAAAACGAGAGAGATTCTGAAAGGGAAGGAGGGAGCCAGATCAATACCCTATCTTTTCCACTTGCTGTATTGCACCATTAATATTCCTAGGTATCCTGTTAAAATTGAGCCCCCACCCCCTTCTTACACTCTTATTACCCTCACATCCTTCGTTCTTACATCTGCATGTATATTGTCTGGTATGCAACACAACGTGCGTCTAATATGTGGGTTTAGTTTTAATTTAACACGTAACAAGGCCAAGTTTCAGGCTGAATAACCCATCAGCACTCTAAAATGAAACCAAATGCATTCTTCTCACGACTCTCAGGCAAGTGTGTGTCTGTGAGAAAGGAAGAGCGAGTCACATAGACAGAGGCAACAACTTTCCATCAAAACAGTATTAAAGAGGACCGTGAGTAAAAGTAATTAGAGGCTATATTGGAAGTGCTTCTGAGCCCGTCTGCTCGGCAGACAAACGGAGGCTAATATGAAGCAGATGTCGACATGGGAGCTTTGGCAGAAAAGGAAGAGGGAAACATGCATGAAGAGGAGCAACTCTAATCCAGTGATAAACAGCTGAGAGGGATACACACACAGGCTGCAGCTTTGACCTCCTCCTCAACTTCTGGTGGATGCATTCTTCTTCTTTTTTTTGACTATTTTCCCCTGTGGGTGACTGTCCACATGCTGTAGACCAAAGGACCCACACACACACACACACCCACAAACACACACACACCCACACACATGTAAACACAAGTCAAGTGAAATTCTGGAACATTTAAAAGAAAAGTCCTTGGTGATTAAACAAAAGCAGGAATCTCCATCATATAGAATTATCAAAAATGAACAAATAAAAGGCAAATGTCATGTTATAACCTTCTCAAAACAACACCACATTAAACCACATCATGAAGCCCATTTAGGTTCCTACCAACCCGCTAAATAGCTTCTCAGCCACAGACAATTTTCAAGTCTCTGTGGTGATATTGTTGTTTGTATTAAAAATGCAAAGTAGCTTCGGAAACGCTGCAATTAGCGCCTTTAATTTGAGGACGTGAACGCAGCGGCGCGCGGCTTTCAGGGCAACTGCATTACAATTTCGCAATATCGCACAAAAAGCAATTCAAAAGGCTTTCAATGAGAGATTAAACATGTGCCAAACAAGTTAATGCGAAGAGAGGGAGATCAGTCAAAAGTTGTAAACAGTGTGTGTGTGTGCGTGCGTGCGCGTGCACGTATACGTGTTATATCAGAGTCTTTACCTGTGATGTTTCCAGAAAAACGCTCTTTCTGAACTTCCCTCGCCGTATCTCCATTTCAAGGGCAGAGCCGCGGGCAACGGTGGCTCTCGCTGTTTGATTCCGGCAAAACATCGTCTCTGCTTTTCCAGCAACTTCACAGATAGACTTGTGTGTGTAGTTCTTTCTAGCTGAGCTTTAAAAAAAAAAGTGAGCGCAAAGGGAGGAACCGCTTAGGAGCAGAGGAAAAACACACACACTCTCACACACAACTGCCAAACAACCCGAATGCAGATCCAGGTGGTAGGAAACGGGCCCCCGCAGGCGAAAAAAAAAAAACCCGAGAGATTGGAGCTAAACTCCGGATCAAACACTGACGTTTCTTCCCTGTGACGATGAGACTGAAGCAGGATGACTACAAGTCTACTTCACTTTTTTTTCCCAAACGCTGCCCCTTGTGGGTTCTCGGTGACACGGTGACACCCCATGTGTGGTGCAAGCCGAGACCTCTCCCGGTGCTACACGTGAATCCACCCGGAGCGCACATTCACCGTGGAAATTACCTCAGTGTTGTAACATTAGGCCTGTTTATTCATGCGGGACGGAGCGCGGCTTATTCACCCCGTTTACCGGCATTCACACCAAGTAGTAACCAGTGAGTAAGCTTTGATATTTCATCATTATTTGTATTTTTTTTTCTCCCCAAGTTGAAGGAAAAACATTCAGCACGCACACACACACACTCTACAGAACCCGTGTCTGTCCCTTTAAGAAGTTTCACAGCGAGAACTCCAACTCCTCTAGAGGACAATGTTTGCTCCACTTTAATGACTTTGTGTATATCACCCTTAAATTGATGCTGAACAACTTTTGAGTGAAAAAAAAAACAGAAAAACCCTTATAGTGACTGATGAAAATGAACAAAAACCTGCATCGTGATGGATATCTTTGTGATTTTAAGGTCATTCTCTAACAATTTCATACTAAGGACCTACATTTTGTCTCAGGATGCCCCATCTGGCACGATTTCTGCTTTATAGACAAATTAATTATTCCCTCTTTTTTCCTATGGATCATCTCAAGGACCCCTGAGGGTCCCTGTGCCCCACTTTGAGAACTACCGGTTTAAGTAACTCTTGGCCTTGTAACATACATTTGAACGATAGAATAGTGAGTCCAGGCAGCTATTGATAAGGTAAAAATCACGTGGCCTCAGTAGCTCAATATATAATAGAAGATACCAGAACGATCCACTTCTTACAGTATCAGTAAATGTATATTATTCAGTAATGCAGGAGTGTTTAGAAGGCTGCAAAGCAGGGGGTGTGTTTGTTTACAACCAAGATTCAGTGTGAATCACAATACCCGAGCTGCACTAGGGCTCCACTGGACCTGCTGTGGGTGGAATTCTGAAAGGTCAGAAGGTCATCGGGGCTCAGTCTCACTGAGGCAGACACCACGTCCACACAGACACACAGCGAAGCCTCCAAGATTCACATCTTGAAATGCTTCAGCGTCAAAACTCCCCGCTCCCCCCCCCTTTTCGGTGATACCTTGGACAACCCGTTGACACTAAGATATATTAAAACTGGTGGGAAAAAGGCCAAAGCTTCAGCTACTAGCTTATTTTCCGCATATCGACAAACTGAGTGACCCCAGCGCTGACCCGCGACACCTCATACGTTTCGAATAAAACGTTAACGATAAACGGAGAGAAAAGTTGAAGGGACCCGGAAGACGTCCATAAATTAAAGCGTCTTTATTGACGCGTGGCTGTGAGTTATTGCATTCTATAAAGCCCAGGTTGGATAATGGGAGCTGTTGCTCACTGTGGGGTAATTACTCTTCGAATCCACTGTCTGGCACCATGTAGTATTCATGGCCTGATGGTGAGCATGTTTTGTTCTATTTTGTCTGCATCGTAAACAGGCTTGATACTGCGATCTGCTGTCTGCCTGCCGATCATAAAAAATGAATTTGGAGTCTGTTTACATTCCCGGCAACAGACATAAACAGTGTTACTTTTCCCACACGACAGGATGTTGCAGCCAGATCGGTTACAGTTTGGGGCGCTATACTTTAATACTTAAATCTCCACAGAACCAAACTTTATGCATAATTGTCCAAATTGATCTTTTCCTGTCTCAAAAACACTTTCCTCAGCTGGGGGTTAAACGCGCCAGCAACGCAATCTTAAAAATGTAATGATGTAGTTCTGCAATGTGCGTCTGTGGCTGGGTTTCTACAGCGAAAGGAAAAAGGGGCCTCCTGTGTGTCCCCCTTTTTTCCTCTAATCTCCCCTCAAGTCTCTTATTTAAAAGCAGGATGTTTGTTGATGTCGGGAGCCCAAGTAAATAGCCGAAGGCGCTGTAGCTCATGCATCAACGTGATCTTACTTGGATGTCGGTCTGTTTCCTAGAAGGGACTATGTGAAACGCAGATTATGTCTACACGCTTCATGCCTTTTTGGTCAGTGGGGGGGGGGGGTGCTTTCCCGTGCGAGGTTTGACCCCCTTTTAACTCCTCGCAGGGCTCCATCGAGCCCTTTGGGCAGCTCAGTTTGCTGCAGTCAGGCAAGCAATGGGCTTATGTGCAGGCTTTGCCGTGGCAGATTTTAAACCCATCTGGGCAGAAAAGATAGGTCTGGTTTATCACCCCTCGTTTACAGTGCACATTCTATTTGTAAATCCAACAAACTATGTTACCGTCCCCCTTTCTTCTCTTATTTTCAACCCCCCCCTCTCCCCACACACAGGCACACACAGCACACAAAATGGCAAAAACAAAAGTGACAGCTACATGAGAATCAAATACAGCAGTCAACGCTGGCACAGTGGGCTATAAAATGCCTACCAGTCAGTGCACAAACAAAGGGGCCGCTCTTCACTCAGAAAGCAATGGCTTTAGAGCAGCTGGAGGATGATCACATGGTATAAAAAAACAGCAGACAATCATACTGTTACATCCCACCAAAAACAATATTCTCTTTCTCTCTCATACACACACGGTGTATGATGAATTGCCCACCAGTTTAGAACCAGAGGAGTGGGTGTAAGCATTGAGGAAAAATCATGTGAAATATAGGAAATCTGTTTGGCTTCCTTTTCATAGAATGAAAGCGCTACAGGCCCAGCAGAATGATTGTGGCTGTAGCAGCCCACTGTAATTACATGTGGCTTTCTATATTCTAAATATAAACGCACATACAGCATTCGCAACCATTGCCCTACTTCCTCCGCTGTTCTTACATTATTAAACCTCAAACATTCCAGGATCAGCTTCATGGGTGATCTGGGAGAAGATAATAACAGGTCAGCAGATCCAGTCATCAAGCTGAGGAAGTAATGAACCTCAGACTCATTTCACAAGCATATACCATATAAAGGAATGTTAACATTAGTATCTGTATTAATAAATCATGTTCTGTCTCTCGCGGGCCTCCGACGGTCCTTTTAATCAACGTTTGCAGCCTTGGATTTGTCAAGTGTAATGGATGTGGAGATGATTAAAAGAAAAAAAAATCATTTGAATGATCTTAATAGCTTAACACTGGTTTAAAAATAAATCTTTATCTGCACAGCTGTCTCGATGTGTCATACTGCTGCTGTGAAACGTTGCCTACTATCGCCTTGAAACATGTACCCGTCTGATAGGAGTTGAAAAAAATATTATATGATGGATGTGATCCTATATTGGAGTTGTGGACGAGGGAACACCTCGGGGAAAAAGGGAGAAGTCGGATGCATGGCACGGCATGCGCTGCAACGATCCTCTGGATTAACTATGTGGAAAGCACCGCAGGGACCAAAGCAGGACTCAAGTCTGGCTTAGAAACAAAATTCTAAGCATGTCAAGAGACACGAGTGCAGGGTGGGCACGAAAATAGAAATTGAGTCTTCCTCTGCACCGCAGTGAGACTGTAGAGGTTTGAACACCAACCTGTTACATATTCATGCCACATCGTCCTATTAACGTGACTACATTATACTAGTCTGACTTCTGCTGGACAATACTTGCCATTACAATCACACATCATTTAAATCTTGCCACATACACATTTGGAAAACTAATCTCCGTAAACAATTACTTTTTTTTTTGCCAAGTGATAAAATAAATGCGAAAAAAATGGCTATCATCGCAAACATCTATCACGTCCAATAAACATTCATTTTATGATTACGTGTCAATGCTACTGTGTAATAAAAAATAAAATATGAATCGAGTTTACAACTGTGCTTCAATAGCCTTTATTTAATTTATTTACAAAGAATACAAAACTCTGCCACTTTAACTCAGGTGATTGATGGGAACGATCTGTGCACACCACGTAAACCTCCTTTACAACATTTTATTTTGAATCAAGGACACATCAGGCATCAGAAACAAACAAATAATGAGACCTTGTGTTAATCATCATTTGTGGTGCAGTTTTGTCCAGTTGGCAGCTTCTTTCCGTCCTTGTTTCAACCCCTGTAAAACCAAAAAATAACAGAAAATATGTTAAAATAGCTTCTGCTTTAAAGAACCCAAGACTCCCACCTGTAATTAAGCCGTGGGTATTTGATGAAAAGCTTTTATTTGCTAAGAAGCAGAACAGCAAAACTGGGGCAAATTCCTGAAAAGGAAAAAAAATCTATTTTATCTCAACCTCCCACTGCTCTTGATGTGTAAATAAAAGCAGTAATTCCATTCTATAATCCATAATAAGTAGGTTAGCACATACCAGGTAGTATCCTGTGTGATATCCACTCATGTACCAGGAGATGAGCATGCTGCCCAACGCCTCATCATCCACCATGTCAGGGCTCATTGGAGGAGGTGGAGGGATCATCTACGTCAGAGAAATCAACAAAAGACAAAGTCAGATAACAAAAAAGCTCCATCTACAGTTGCTCAGTTGCCGTTTAAACCACTTGCCCTGTAAACATATAGAATGTAGATACAAATACAACTAATAGCATTAGCGTAAAGATAGATTCCAACTCACTGGTGGACCAAAGGGCATCATGGGAGGCCAGGAAGGAGGCACGGGTCCAGCAGATCCTCTTTTTCCACCCTGGTAGAGTCCAAACAGAATACAGAAAGATGACTGAAAACAACACAGTTGGGTCTCAATAATGATTATAATAATGAGTACCTTAGATAATCTCACATCAAAAGAGAGATTAATAATTAAACTAAACCTTTAAATGAGGGCAGTCTGGGATCATCAACTTTCATGTAAAACCCACAGGAAGGCTCTTCAAACAATTCTTATCTTTTAAAGCATTTTTTTTTACCAATTATCTTTTCATTATTTAATACATAGAGACAGAGTAGCAATCAGAAGTTTTGCTTCATGAGGGCTTCACCTTGAACAGTGTAAATCAACAGGTTTGCATTGTCAAAAGATAATTGATGGAATTCTTGTCTCCTTAATGCATTTGAGACCATCATTTGTGTTCTACAGTCATAGCGTCGGCATAGCAAATAGCTCTATTATTTTCCATGTTGCAGCCATTTGAAAATTATTATTGATGTGTGTGTAAAACGACCATAAAAATCTACATCAAAAACAACTTTATGCTGTAATAAACGGTAACATCACCCCAAGGAAGAACACTTTTGGAGATTGTTTTAGCTTTAATACGAGTGAAGGATGTTCCTCCAGCCTCCATACGTGATTAATTAAGTTAAAATTTTCGGGATAGTTTCTATAATCGATATTACGGCAAGAACTGCTCAAGTAAGAGAAACAACAGCCCAACATTACTTTAGGGCATGAAGGTCATTCAATCCGGAAAATTTCAAGAGCTTTAAAAGTTCCTTTAAATGTGGCCGCAAAAACCAATAAACGCTATAATGAAAACTGGCTCTCATGAGGACTGCCCCAGGAAAAGACGACCCGGAGCTTCCTCTGTTGCAGTGGATAAGTTCATTAGTTTCCAGCCTCAGAAATCGGCAATTAAAGGCACCTCAGATTAGAGTCCACATCATCAATGCTTCCCGGGGTTCAAACAACAGACATCTCGACTTCATCTGTTCTTCACTGTGCGAATCGGGATTGCAAAGAAACCACTACTGAGGAAGACCAATAAGAAGACAATTATTTGAGCCAAGAAACGCATTGAACGGACCAGTGGAAATCGTTGTTCCGATGAGTCCAAAGTTTTTGTTTTCAGCCGCTGTGTCTTTGTGAGATGCAGAGAAGCTGAACACGTGGTATCTGCATGTGTGGTTCCTACCGTGAAGCATGGAGAGGAGGAGGAGGAGGGGTGAAGCTTTGCTGTTGACAATGTTGGTCCTTTATTCAGAATTCAAGGCACACTTTAGCAATGCAGCGACGCACCATCACACCTGGTGGTCAATTATTTTTCAACAGCAAAAAGACCCAAAACACAGCGTGATAAGTGCTGCATCAGATGACCAATCACCCACCCTTAATTAAATTATTTACACACACGCACGCACACACACACACACAAAATTGGTCCAGACCTAAAAACGATAGTTTTAACTTAATATATTCTTGCACAACCTTTTGAGGAGATTACAAAAAAACAGTTTCTGTAACTCCCATTGAGAATTCTGCATCTGTCAACAGGTATTTCGGCCCACTCATGGGCAAACTGCTCCAGCTGTCTCAGGTTTGAAGGTAGCTTCCTCACACTGCATATTTCAGTTCCTTTGACAGATCAGGGTCCATTCTTGGATGTTTTAGCTGTGTTTTGGGTCATTATCCTATTGGAGGACCCAGGACCAGAAACTGAGACCAACCTTTCTGACAATGGGAAGCAGATTTCGCTGCCTTGATTGTCTTGATTTTATTGTACCATGCACGGATTCAAGGCAGCCTTTGCCAGATTCAGTAAAGCATCCACAGAACACAACCCAGCCTCCTCCATGTTTCACAGTAGGTACAGGGTTCTTTTCTTTGTATGTTTCATTTTTGTGACCATAAAGCTGATGAGACTTGTCAAAGAGCTCCAGTTTTTTTCTCATCTGTCTAAAGGACATTCTCCCAGAAGCTTTGTAGCTTGTCAATATGCATTTTTGCACAGTGACCTTGGAGTTCACCTCTAATCTCTTTGAAGTGGGCTCTTTGGTCACCATTCATAACAGCCGTCTCTTCAATTTTTCATCAATTTTCCTCTTATAGCCATGTCCAGGGAGGTCGGCTACAGTGCCATGGCCTTAAACTTCTGAATCAAATGCAACCGTTGTCACAAGAACAACTCACTGCTTGGAGATGGCCTTATAGCCATTACCTTTAACATGCATATCTATAATTTCCTTTCTAATCTCCTAACACAACTCTCTCCTTAACATTCTGTGGTCTATGTCCAATGTGGTACATGCTGTGATACCAAACAGCACAGCAAATACATTTCAACAGGCAGACCTGGTCAGATTATTTTTAATCTTTTCCAGGGGGCTTTTTTGTCCAGGCCAGTTTAATTGGTTTGTTTTAAATTGATTCTGTTGATTGACAATTCAACACAAAAAAAACATATCACACACACAATTTTTATTTGTTAATGTTGAGTAATTTTGTTTAGTTAAATATTTCAGTGACCATACTTTACCCATGCTTGTGTGTGTGTAAAAATTGCACTGTAATCCGAAAAATTATATTCCAATTTCATCATGCAATTTAGAGATGTACCAATCCGATCTCAGGATCAGATATCAGCTCGACTAATGAGCTGGATCGGATATTGGATATATGAAGCCGATCCAGCAATCCAATCCAGTCACTGTATTTTATTAATATCATGCACAGCAATACAGTTACAGCCTCTAGTCACTTCAATTCTATGTTTGCAAGCTGGTTAAGTCAACACACAGAGCAGCATAGCACACTAGCAAACAGCAATATGGAGCGAGCGCCAGACCGAGCCAAGTCTGTTATTTGGAAACATTTCAAACTTGACAAGCCAACAAGTCCAACGGCTGTGTGCGATATCTGCACCACAAAAATTGCGAGAGGTGGTAATAACGTTGCTAAATACAACACCACAAACAACAACCCAGCTCGGATGTGCTCCAGGCACTGAACGCCCCGGTCATGAGCCGCTACAGAAGGTTATGTTTATCACAGCAGGTTTATCAGCAGTGCATCCCCTGTGCACACCTGCCAGCTATATGTACATCTTTAAGTGTGCAAAGGTCTGTTTCCGATTGATATCGCTTTAATAAATACACCTTTTCTCTATTAAACTTTTCTTATTGTTAATGATGATTAGAGAGTAACAGCACATATTAAAATAATAACACTTTGATAAGGATGGAAGAATTGTTGCCACTGTTCCAAAAAGTCATTGTTGTCAAATGATTCAATCCTGGTACAAAAAGAGAAGTGAATGCACATTTCACCTCTTTAGTAGACTTGGAAAATAAAGTTAGCTGTAACTTTAAATAGAATTTTGACTGAAAAGACTTCAAAAGATTTCAAGCAAGTCTATTAGGAGTTATTTTGATGATAGGAAGCCCTTTCGCTTACCTGTCTAAAAGCTGGCATTGGAGGTGGGCCTGGAGGAAACGGAGGGAAGCCAGGAGCCCACATCGGAGGAGGTTCTTTATGGACTTTGGGCTTTTGGGTTTTACTGTGCGGCTGCTTTTTGTGCTGGTTTGGTGTAGTTGACCGGTCACTCTCCTCTGTTGAAGATTCTACTTCATTTGCCTGAATTGTAGACAAAAATCACTTCAGCCTATTTGAAAAAAAATCCCAAACAATCTTATAAAATCTCATAGGCTACATGGCCATTTACATGACAGAAAATACACCATTGTACAAAATAAACTCAAGAGATAAGCAAACTGAAGAGAAGTATATCACCATAAACTTAACTTACCTTAGTATTTGTTTCCTCATCACTCTCAGGAATTTCTGAAAGCAAGCTTTCAAGGTACTGCTCTTCCTCGTTACCATAGTCCGTAAAAACAACTATGCAGGTGCCCTCCGTCCTGTCTATGGAGCTGATTGTGGCAGGATATAGCTGACCATCCTCCGACCAGTAAGCATGGCACGAATCTCCAACCTGCCACTGTGACAGGAAGTATGTATTAATAAGATTGACAAACGGATGGACCTAACACTTACTAAAACGGGAACTGTCATATGTGCTAATGTGTACTCATCCCTATGGATCTCACAACTGTCAGTGACCGAGTTCACAAGCACAAACTGTGTGTGTGTGTGTGTGTGTGTGTGTGTATATATATATATATTCTTGTTCCACACCTCATGATCTGGTGGTGCATTGGCTCTTTTCCTGCTCTGGTTCTTTTTGTTGTTCTTGCGTTTTTTTGCAGGTTGGTTTTTCTTTGATGCTTGTGGCTCCTCTTCACCCTTGAGGGCAGTCTGGCACACAAAAACAAGAAGAGAGAAGAATCAACACACAGCTCAAAAGTTTTTTTGTTTTTTTAAGCTGAACACATATACTTAGCTTTGAATGAAAAGAAAAGAAATGCCAGTTTTACCTTGAATGATGCCACTGCTTTGTCATAAGCCTTTATCAAAGCCGTGTCATCCCATATGTCCGAATCATCACTCTGGGAAAAGAGAAACAATTATTTTACAACTTCTGCTGATGGAAAACAACAACAAGCCTTTCTGATTCAATCGAAAACTGAAGCTGATTTGATATTTTCATCCCCGAGGTCTGGCTGATTTTTGTTTTGACGTGATATCATTACGTTTGCAGCCAGGATGTGGAACGGATGCCAACAAGTACAGAAAGTAGGGAAAACACGTGCAGCTATAGCTCATTCATGTTATTTCTGTTCCGAAACATGGAAGTGAAATAAGGCGACTAATACAACATTTATGTTTGTATCTAGCTGTTCTCTTTGTTTCCTTCCCAACTTAGCCGAACTTAACGTTGAACTGTAGCTTAGCTTGCTAGCTAGCTAGCTAGCAATCTCAACCAAATGTAGAGCGCCTTAAAAAGGTAACGTTACACGTTTGTTATCATTTAAGACTTCATGCTGTAACTCACCTGCCCAGTTCCGCGTGTAAACAGTGTTTCTTTGCATCCATTCGCCATGTGCGGAAACGTGAAGTTGTCCCTGTTGAAAATGAAGTGCTTAACAACTAAAGTAGCAACGTGAGTCGAAAATGGTGACGTACTATATAAACGCTGACGTATATGTCGTGCGACAGGGCTGTTGGCTTGGCAACGACAGTAGCTGTTGGGTTTGTGTGTATATGAGGACGTATGCGACAGATTTCTGTCCACACTACTGTTATTACTAGCTTCAACGAGGCCCAATGATCACAATAATCATAACCTGCGTCGCGTGAGTCTCCGAAGATGATCGACTCCTCTCTAGCTGCTCTCGGTGCAAAAGTTGTCGTCGCTTCTTCCGGCGATGAGAATCACCCGCCAGAAAACATCATTGATGGGTGAGTGTTTCCTCTGAAATGATTTGTTTTACTTTACATCTCTGCAGTGAAGATAAACTCGCTGTTCACTAATCAACTAAAACTCCTAAATTCGTCGTTCATTTCTTTCAAAACCTGCTGCACAGTTAATCAGAGGTGGCAGCTGAAATGTGAAACTCAAACTTTGAGCTGAAGCGGGGTTTTGAAAGAAATCAACACCCACGTGAGATAAATAAACAATCTTTTAATTGAATAATAAGGAATATTGACGAAAAGCTGATAACATCCTAAGCTTCAAATGTTAATGTGAGATATAAGGTGCCCTGAGGCTCTTCAGAGTTTTTTCCCCTCTATATACTGTTGCGTTCTATATAATAACTGTGTTTAAAAATGTTTATAATAATTTTTATTCCTGCATTTTATATACTAAATCTAGTAATTGTGAAGAAAAATGTGTATTTTCTTAAATTACTTTACAGTAAATTAAGACAAATGAATATTAAGCTGTTCAAAAAAATAGCAGTGTCTGCATTTTTCTTTACAAACTCGAATATTTACTGTATAAACTGTAAAACCCCCAGATTCAGTATTCTTGTGAATGATTAAATATTTATTTTTTTATGACCACGGTGATAGGATATAAAATGCAGTGTTCCCAATGCACTGAAATAAAAAATATTATAAGGATTTTGGCTTTATTCATGTTTTTACAAGAACATTATTCACACAAAGCTGATTTTATTGTAAAACCAGAGTCGACCACACTAAAGACCAAGAATGGTCTGAGCTTACCGTGCTAGTCATCTTCTCTTCAGTATGTCTTTGACATGCATTCAGCTGACTACCTTTGATGTTTGTCCTTTTATACTTTTTATTTGATATAATAAGTATAAAAGGCTTTGATGACTTAAATCAAACTTTAATTGGATTTAAATGTCATATGTTGCGTTGTGGCACGTTTGCACTTTATGTCAATGCTTTAAATGTTTGATTTGAAGCACTTTGAATTTCCTTTTTGCTGATTTATTCTCTATAAATAAACTTGCCTTTCGTTCCACACAGAAACACTAAAACTTTTTGGATGTCCACTGGGATGTTTCCTCAAGAGTTCATCATTCGCTTTGCTGAACCCACAATGATTTCTGCTGTGACAGTGGACAGCTTCAATGGTATGTGACGGTGTCTTGAGAGAATTAATCGGAAAACAGACATATCTTGAGCACTATCTGCATTGAAAACTGCTATGACTCAACCTGTGTACTGTAATCAAAGATTTATGGTTTAGTGAATGGATTATTATAGCTCTGTTGATCATAATGGGCGACAAGTTATCCAGATCCGGTGTAATAAATGATAAATAATCTTCCTTCAAAGTGTGCTATAATATAAAATTACACCCAAACTGAAGGACAAAAATGATCACCTTTGAAAGCTGCTTACGTTCATTTTACTTAGAATGGAGCTATACACATCTAATCTATTTAATGTTTAATATTCTTCTACGATTCGTTTAATGGCCAAATCCTTTATTACAGAAAGAAACTATTTTTTTAAGAGACTCAACAGTTTCTTCAGGTCAGGTGTTTTTAAATTATCCAAGTGAAGACAGTTGTATATTTTAATAATTAATTAAGAAACAAAGGAATGCTTCCACTATATTTGTGTGTATTCCTGTCAGTGATGACTGGAGACAAAGGCCCATAACAATGTTGTATTTCCTCTCAGGCTATGATATGCAATCTTTTTCTTAAGCTGAAAAAATTCTTGTTTTAATGTATTTCAGTGTTTGGTTTTGTGTTCTTCATTCATAATTGAAATCATTGATTCTGTTGGACAAGCCTTATTAAATATTCCCTCCTTTTTTGCAGTCAAGCATCTAAAGATAGAAAAGAATAAATCACAGAATGCTTCTCACTTTGAGTCTGTTGGGGAGAAAGGTATGGAGGACATATTCATCTTTATGTGTGCATGTTTTGTTCAAATGCCAAAGAATTACAATTGTGATGAACGAAAATTAATTTCCTTGCAGAGCTAGAACATACGGAGGGACACCTTCAATCAAATGTTATTACAGTAAGTGGAAATACAGCTATTTCCATATTACACTCTTAAATATATTGTAATTAAAGTTAGCTTACTTCTTTCTTCCGTACATTTTCTTTTTCAGCTAAATGAAACCAGTGCAACCCACCTTCGCTTTATCATCACCTCAGGATATGATCACTTTGCCTCAGTGCACAGAGTCAGTATACAGAACTGATACACTTGAACATTGCTAATTAAGTCTTGTGATTTATTCACACATACATACACATGCACACACACACAAACCAATTTCATGTTTATGTGCATACTTAGTGTTATGGCTTCACTTTTGGGGCTTATTATCCCAAATTCAACTGTTCCTAGTAATTTCACAACCTGATAGTTGGCAATACTTCCAAATAAAAGCATTTTGGGGGGGGGGGGGTTCACCCTGTTTGAGAGATAGCTAATTGACTAATTTTGAGCAGTAGAGGCTTAAATTGGCATCTGTAAAGCCCACCCCCATCTCCCCCCTCCCCAATCAAGCAGAATTTGACATCCCCCATAGAAATGTGGAGCCCTGGGAGATGCAGCTGGGGGGTTGGGTCACCAGATGGTTTCCCAGCCAACCAGCAAGTCTCTAAAGACTGTGGACCAATTCACACAAAGCAGATGAGCGGCCCCCTGTACTTGTATCCTCCACGAATACACACAAACACTCCTAGGAACACTAGACACTGACTCCTATCTACCTCCATTGCCATTTCAACTTGTCAGTAGCAAAGGGCTCAGCAGTGTGTGAGGACCCTTTGGGGCTCCCTCCCCAATTACTTTGCTGACTGCGGAGGAGCTTGGGGATTTGTTGAAGCTGTGTTTGCTATAGCTTGTTCTGCATGTAGGTCTCAGAATAAACCAATAAAAATATGAAATACATGCCTGAGTAACTACCCCCCTGATATTTTAGAGCAACTAATTGCTTAGGGTTTCGGCTAGGATACAGCACATTTGAGTATGTGAGTGTAATGAGTAATGAGGGCAAGGTAGAAACTGATGAAATGCTATTGACTCATCTATTATTTACCAGTATGGAATATTTATTATAAAGTTTAAGGTTAGGGTCGGGCCATGAAATGGAAGTCCAAACTCCGTTTTGCAGGCAAACGATTAGGATTTTTTTTCAACCATCCTTCAAATTGTGAATATATTATATTTGTTTGTGAGTATGTAACCACAGGTCCCTTTTTTGTATGATGAACAGGTCTGCAAACGCGCCTCCCCATTACTAATGAATTCAGGCCCTATTGTGCTTGACTGTCAGCCGATCAGGAAAATCACAGCAGGATATGAGTGCATTATTATCATGTCACTGCAGGGCAGGGCTAAATTATCGCCCCGTGCCTTCTGATGGCTGCCTAACTGCTGTCCAATCACTGAGACATCTGCTGAACCAAAACTCTGTGTGTTCAATTCATACAAAGAGATTCATATCGTAAGCCTTTAGCTTCCCAAAGAGCCTTTCTGCTACTACACAATACAAATGAAAGGGTAGACTTAAAAAAAAAAGAGATAAATATTCGTAGCTAGAATTTCATAATTATAATAGTTGTAATTCATTTATTTCTGATTTATTCTGCAATTAAAAACAATAGCAATAGCTGTGTATTTGCAACATTAAATGCAGGAAAACATTTTAGCTGCAAAAATCTACTATATATTTAATGTATAGATGTTTAGTTGATGTTAGATACTTATTTTGAGCAAGAAATCCCCCCCCCACAGACACACATGCGCACACACACACACGCATACACACACATACACACACCACCACCCCCTCCATCTACCTCCTTATTTTCTTTCACGTCAGTGGCTTTGAATTTCTTGATATCTTTTCGGCGTGGTCCTCCTTTCATGTCAGCGACAGAGCCACATGCAGTGACAATGGGCCTTAATTTGATTTCAGTTTTGATTTGGTCCAATCAGCTTGGTTATGACAGAAGCTGAGCTGGAAAGAGTTGTTGTTTGAGGAAGGAAATGCAATCAAAAGGCTGAAATTAGATGATTAGACGGGCGAAGAAAACAATCTTTTTTTTATTATTGAAGTCCAAAAGGAAAGGAGAATGATAATGAGGGCTTTACAAAGAGTACAGTTGAAGACAGTTTTGAGTATATGTCAACAACATTCATGTTTATTTCTGAGTCAAAATCCAGCATTTGCTTGTGAAAGTGTGTAATAAATACTACCAAGTGTACAGCAAACATTTGCAAAAAATAAAAAATCAGACACTTCATCAACTGTATTCACCCATATTCTTATATTCTTTTTCATGTGTAGTGCATTAATAGACCATTTTGGAAAGCATTCAAAGCAAACAATGCAGATAATGTTTTTTTATGTTAGAACATGTTAGAAAAACCTGCTCACTCTTCTTTTTGGCAAAAAGAGTCTCTGCAAAGTGTCTGGTGAGATAGATGTTCAAGGTTTAATATTTAAGATGAATTGAGCAAAGAAAATGTAAAAAAAGTATTGAGTGAGCAGTGACTCGACATAATTGAGAAAATTACAAACATTTGCTGCTTGCATGCTGTAGCCCTGAGGCTTATTTCTCTAAATGTGCAAAATGTTCTGCGTTTGAATTAGTGTATTTAATTCCTCAACTGCCGCAGGATGGAATTTTACCGCCGCTATAGCAGCAGTATCAACCGTCCTTTTTTGCTGTTTCCTTTTGTGACCACATTTTGGTGCTAAGACTTTGAGTTAGGGCTGTAAAACACTTATCAGTTACTTGAGCTTGAGTGCGTTCAGTTTCAGCTCTTCACCTTAAGAGTTCCACTCTGTCCGCCTGCAGATCTCTCCTGACCTGCCGGTGTAATAAGGTAATGTGATGGTGGGTGTGCATGTGCATATTTGCAACTGACAGTCTATGTAAGCCACAGAATATTGAGTGGGTGGAGTATGTATACATTCGCTTCACAAACTGCTTTGACCTTGTGGGTCAGGAATGCTGCCCAAAAGGATCTTTTTTGTCTTCAAGTGGAGCATTGCCAGCTAACTTTCATGAAGGTTAAAGGAGAAAGGCATTGGAGGGAGATCATGATTTTTTTTTTCAGTTTTCTTTTTAAAATATTGGCTTTTATTATATACTATTCAAACCTCTCTAATCTCTCTCACACAGAGCACAACATGAATCCCAAAATGTGCATTTGCTTGGCATCTGTCAGCAGTTTTCTCTAATACGTATTGCCTGCATTTCTGAAACAAGCCTTAACATGACATATTGATAGTGTAATAAATGTTAAATTATTTGCATGACGCAAACATTGCTATTACACAAATTCATACACACCCGGAGTTTACAGTGAGGCTATACTTTAATGTCAAGTGCATTATAACTGTAAGGGCTGAAACACTTCTAGTTCAAGTCCACCTGGGGCCCCTGTTGCGTTTCTCCCCAGTGTCCTGCCACCACTCTGTAATTAAAACACAATAATGTTCAGAAATACTAGATATTCATCAGAGAGTCAAGCCATTTCTGAAGGTTTCATTCCTAAAGAATATAAATTGTTTCATGGAAAGAAATATGTTCAGTGGAATTATTCATATTTTATTTAATCTCAGGACTCTTATAGAACAAGAAGAGACATGTGCTGGTGCCATGTATTTTGAAGTGTATTCTTTTGGATAAAACAAATATTCACATCATAAGACTTGTGTGTCTTCTTTTGGAATGACTCAAAAAATAAAATAATAGTATTTTGATGCATAAAACCCAAGAAGAATGGATAGTGTTTAATCATCCTGTAATGAAGATACGTAAGACTAAGTCACTTAAGGTTTAAAATCCTAGACTCACAATGAATGATATATCACTGTCATTGTCCATGCTGGTAGGGACAGATGTTAAGCCACTATCATGCCTATCATGTGTTACCATCAGTCATTTATCAAGGAATATATTAACTGGCTATTGCCTAGGCTGTATCAATGAACAACTAATATTTGATTTTTTTCCAACTGCATGATTTGAATAAGGTGGGATCCTGTTAGGATATGGTAAAAGTAAAATATAAAAAAATACTCTCTTTTGAACATTAAATAACTTTATATCTACTTTTGAACAAGTAGTAACAGTGTAATAACAGAAAGAGTTGCATATTCTATTCAATAATCCTACTAGAATGATAGTTAACATTGGAAATTACGTCCAGTGGCTGTTGTGTTTGTGAAAACATGTAAATATCTGCGGTGCAAGAGTAAGTGCCAGTACTTCTCATTTTGCAAGCATGTCAGTGAGTGTTCCCTTCAAATCTCTGTGGCAATAACATCGTCATATGTCTGTAACCCTGAGCTGTAGTTGATGTCCATGCCCAGCTCTGTCCGGCTCTCCAGCTCAGCGGTCAGCTCCTTCAGGATCCTCTCCAGGTCCTGGTTCTTCTTGTGCATCTGCAAGTAGTTGATCTGGAGCTGCTTCTGGTACTTGATAACCCTGTCTTTCTCCTTGTTCCATGTCTGCTTCTCCTGCTCAAAGCTTTTCGTAAGCCTCTCTTGAGTGTCCTTCTCTTCCCTGAGCTGCTGCTTCAGTTTTTCTACTTCCTTTTGGAGGGATTCTGTGGAGGTGTGTGTCTCCTCCCCCTGGCTCTGGACGGTGGAATATGAGCCTCGGATTAGTCCTTCCAAGGCCTGAGTCTGGGTATGGGCCTTAAGTTGCAAACTGTGTTGCAGTCTCTGCTCCTTGGCTATGGCCAGATCTTGTTTCATTCCCTGAATGTCTTTCTCCAGTATGCCCACTTTCTCTCTCAGCAAATCAGCCTCATTTTTCTTGCGTTGAAGTTCATTTTGGCACACCTGATTTAAAAAAAGGACATGGAAAGCAGTTAAGAAGAGCATTTTGATTAATATTACCGGGCTAATCCTTTGAAGTTTTATATAAGATCTTTTATTTAAGGACCTTGATTAAATCTGCTAAAACATGGACATTGAACACAGTCTGAAGGTCATAGTTGAAGGAAGCACACAGTAGGTATCCTTTCAACTGTCATCTCATGAGCATTGTGGGCATTTTATTCATTCATTGTGCAATGAATTGTCATTCAATCATCAACAGACTAACCTCAACCTCTCTGGTGCGTGAATGGAGCTTGTCCCCGTGGTCTTTATTCTGTTTCTGGAGCGATTCCATCTTTGCTGTGATTTCCTTAAGCGACACCCTGAGGCTAACTATCTCGTTTAGCTTGTGGCTGATGTCTGCCTGGCAATCTCTCAGTTGTTGTTTCAACAGCGAGATCTCCCCTGCCTTCTGGCACACCTATATTTGGACAGAAAGAGTTATGAAGAAAGAAGATGAAGCAGTCTTTTACTGTGCATTATATAGTTACAGTTACAAGGGAAACTCCACCTTTGGAAACTCTTTAATGTTTATTGTTCTCCAAGCAAACTTTTTGTTTTGATATATTTCTCTCCATCCTGTCTCATATACATATTTACAGATATAGAGAGATTAAATTTAGTTTTGCACACTGTCTTATCAACATTTGTGAAAATACTATAGAAATATGATATATATGAATTATTGAATGACATTCCTTCCTACTACTTTCACATTTCCATGCCAAAGGTAAACTAATCATTTAGGGAATAGTAGTTGAGAGTAGGTTTGCTCTGTAGCTGTAGTGCAAAAACTATACTGGCATATTGGCATCATATAAGTGGTGGGGGCATTAGCAAACAGACACAGAGCATCATTATCCTTCACTGGAAGTTACCTGGGGAATATAAATCCAATATTCATTCTCCTCCTAGCTCTGTTAAGAACTCCACCGCAACTGGTGTTATCTAACTAGTCACCACTTAGTAACTGACTCGGTCCACTTTTTGGAGCTGGGCATGCTAGCCAAAAGTCTTTTTTGCTGTCTGCTATAGCTGGCAACAGAGCTGATGAGAGCTGCAAGACTGAACAAAAACAGCTGAAAGGTGCAGAAACACTCTAATGAACAAGTTGAGGAGAACCGCATTAATTATCTGTGGGTTCGTTTGTATGAATGACCCCAGTAAAATTCTTTGGAGCAAATGGTCTGGTTAGGAAGGAGAGGGCTACAGCGAGAAAAAGAGGTTTTTCTGAGTCATGCTCTACACATAAAAAGGCAACACTGTAGGTTACTGAGGCAAATGTCACTGGAGAAGGTTTTCTGAATCTTAAAGACCATGATACCAAATGCTGTATATTTCCTTCAGTGATGGATGTGCTTTATGTTTTCACACCTCAGCAGCAGTCTAGTCTTCAAGGTTGATCTAGTTAATAGTGTGTGCTACAGTGTTATCAAACTGATATCACACATATAAGTCATGACTCACCTCCCACTGTGTTTCCTCAAGTGTCGGAGCAAGGTATATGTTCTCTGTCTGGTAAGACTTCAGTCTGAGCTCAACAAGATCCTTCTCTCGGGTTATCTTTGAGACGTCTTCCTGAAGCTTCTCCTTCTCTGTCTGTGTAAGAGTTTGTGTCTTATTTCACTTATTCCTGCAATTGTGCATTTCATTTTTTTTCTCAAATGAAACAAAGTTTAAAACGCTAAATTGTAGTTGATTCCTTGAAATGATTGATTTTAAGAAAGCTTGCTTGGGATGATGGAAAAAAGGAAGTGGACTGACCTGGAGCTGGCTGACCTGTAGCTGCAGTGCTTGCTGTGTTTTTTCAGCCATCTGAGAGACCTGTCGTAACTTGGTGGAACACCGCTGCTTCAGTCCTTCCATCTCCTCGGCACAGTACCTTTGCCTCTCCTCAAATATCTGACAGGTGTCTGATTCCTTCGCCTCAAAACTCACCTGTTGTAAAGTGAAGGACTCTCTCAGTGAATATGCTCAAACAATAAAAGCAAGATACAACTGGTGAGTAGATCTTGATTATGAGCACATGCTGTTGTTTTTTATTTATATGACAGCGTGGTACCTGTAGCTCCTGCAGCTCAGTCTCTCTCTCTAGCAGTCTCTGTTCCAAATTTTCAATCAGCGAGTCATCTGGAGTAATAGGGGACCGAATCCCACCCGCAGTTTCAGAGAGGGGGCTCGACTCATCTGCAGAATGTGGGGAGCCAACCTCCCCATTAGCTTTCAATGCCAACCCTCCGCTGTTTAAACCAGCCTTGTAGCTACAGTCAAGGTTGGAAATATTTCCGTTGACCCATGGAGGGAAATTGGGTTGTGCTCCCTTGCTGAGGCTGTTTGCGGGAGCTGAGCTGCCATCACTGTGACTGACAGGGCCCGCTGAAGCACTTAGACTGCCGCTGGTGCTGTGGGTGGGAAGGCTAGACATGGAGTTACGTCCAGAGTCAGAGAGAGTCCCTGTGAGGAGAAGAGAAATTACACTTAGGTGTAATTTGACATCCATCACAAATAATTCAATCTTGAGGCAGTGTATGAATATAAAATAGATGAAGACCTGAGATGGTATCTTGCTTATGTCTATTATCTGGACTCCTTGCTTTCTCCAGTGGGCCGAGGATGTGGTCCAGGCTGATGTGCGTTGTCTCTGTGGAGGACGTACTCCTGGGCAACACAGGCTTGAAGGCAGTGGAATGGACCATTGATTTCTCAGCAGTGGTCTAGAAGAGAGAAATAACACAAATATCAGGGATGCACTTCCCTATTTATTTTTATTTTTTTTGATATTCAGTGGCTCCTCTAAACTGACAGCCTGGCATAAGGCCGGTCCTCTTGTACGCTACTGTTATAGAGACTACAAAGCCTGGAGGATGAGTCACATTCTAAAACTTGGAAATCATGACTGGCTTTGGCGGAGATAAATATTGTCACAGGCTGGAAGTCTGTGCAAATGAAAGGGATAGATTTTTTTTTCCAATCATGTCTTTTCATATTAGAAATAGAACCATTGAAGCATGCAGAATTGCCTCACTACAAGCTGGCAGTATTAAAAGCCACACAGCAATAGTTGCAAGTAAAATTCACTGTCATAATAGAGGAAAACTCATTTCTAAGATGAACTTGTACTCCACATATCCCATCTGTGCTGTCCAAGAACATCACGAGTCGTACCATGCCTCTCCTCCTTTCTGTCCTTCTCTCCCCTGCACCCCTCTGCATCCCACATCTCTCCCCCATATGCTGTCTGAGGGAAGACGAATAGCCCTTTTCTGTGATATTAATAATATGAGCTACTGCTGAAATGTAAGAGGTAAAGCTTATGAGCTCAGCATTCCTTCTCACTGACTTCATGACTGGGATGTGGAATGCCTTTCCCTATTTTTTCTCTCTTCATACCTACTACCCCTCAAACTCTCTATGGCCCTCTCTCTATATATATATTATTTTCTCTCTTACTCTCTTCTCTCGTCTCTTTTAAAGCTGCTTCCTATTCCTCTACAACCTCCGTCTTGCCCCTGAGGAATAGAGACCTATTGAAGGAGAGACTCAGTTTGCCTTCATATTCTTGGCACAGAATTTACTTCTCAGAGAAGATCAAGGCATTCTTAGGTCAATAATCTGTGAGGGAGTGATTAATAAGCTGGGAAGGTTCAACACAGGTTATGAGGAATGACTGCTATCTATTAACTACCTGCTGTGCATGTTTTATCCTGAACTTTGCTGAGGTTTTCGTTTGTAGTAATTATGCAGCATGACTTATAGTTTCAAGGATTAACCAAAGTTCCAGTCAAGCAAAGGTACATTTTATGAGTCTATGATAATGTCCATTAATAATGATAATTGAATGATTTTTCCACTATTCTATATGGAAAATTGCAATGTGCAATTTGTTCATCAATCAGTGAGCTTTAGCTAAGCTAACTCACTGTTTCCATTCTGAAAAGTAAAGCCAATGCAGAAGTGTCTTAAACTTTTATTTACTCTAATGGACAGCAGTGGGCGACTCCACTGGTTGTAGAAAGAAGCCCAATTTTATAGAAGTCTTTGAGAAAATACCCCTACTTCTCACTTGATTTATTACCTCATTAAACATTTTTCTAATGAGTTTATGCATTTAATTGCTAGTTTCAAATTTTCATCAACACAGGATGATGTTCATTTTGTGCCCTATTTAAAGTAAAATAGATGGGAAAGCACGGTATGCATTCAGCCGTAGCTAGATTAACACTCAATATTTCATAGTGTAGTTTAAGGTCATGAAAGTTTGTAACATTTTGGTGACCTAAAAAAAATCTTGTTTAAGGAGTCTGTTGTTCGTTTTTCTGGTAAATACATTTTGTTTTATAGGATTTAAGCTTGTTTTTTGCTGACCAATATTTCCAATAGCATTAGCACAGCTAACCCTTGACTGTAAATGCATTGTGCTACACAGGCTAGCTTGCCTGCGCTAATGTTAGGGCTAGCTACCTTCTGTTGAAATATGCTCACTTCTGGCTTCAAAAATCCAAGATGGCAGCAGTCAAAATACTAAATGTAGGCTACGGTATTCTTTTTACTTGGTATCATTCTTCTCATCTAACTTTTTGGTTAAAGCTTGAATTATTTTTGTTTAAATTTAAAATAATAATTTGCTCACCCTCTCTGTCATATTTCCTGACATAACCAGCAGTTTTGGTTGTAGTCGAACATCTGCTTCCCCATTTCTACTCCTTCGACCTGCATGTTCCTCCATCGATCCTCCTCTGTGGTACACTGACCTCGGTTTATGGCTCACCTTGTATGAAACAGGACATTTATTCAAAATTGGTGCAACATATGTTGTTTTGTAAGAAAATAGTGGAATATTTTGTCCATGTTATTTGAATGCATGTGAGCTTACCTTGATGTAAAAAAAGTCCTCACTTCGTCCAGACCGGGAGTGTGAGAGGCCTTTAGAGGGATGAGTGGAGGACGAGGACCCCTGAGTGAAGCTGCACTTCAGTAACCCATCCAGGCTGCAGCCTCCAGACTTCCCGTTCGTGCCCTTTTTTAACCTGAGCTCAGAAGCCTTGCAGTGTCTGCTGCTGAGGCCGTTGCTGCTGACAAGGCTGCTGACACTACCCATGGCATAGGTGAGGAAGTCCAGGTGGTCAAGTCACAAAATAATGAAGGTAAGACTCGACTCATGACCCCGGAGAAGTTCAGTCAGTACACTCTAATCTGCAAAAACAAGACGACAGTCAGTAAATTCAAAGTATTAATAGTTTGTTTTCCATGGAAGGACTTAGCCAAGAGTAAGCCATAAATCATCAGTTTTTCTGTTGATTATTCAACTTCTTTGTTTAGTCTTTAGTTCAGACATGCACTGTTGAAGCAGGTATAACATTTGCTAAACAAACAGACTGAAAAAAGTCCATCTTGGCACTCTTGGCACACCGCCTGCCTTTGTATATCTAGATTTATGTTTATTGAATTTGACAAATAACCCTTTGGGTGCCTTTCCTCTAAACAAACTGGCAATTAGGCTACTTACTGCCTACTCAACACTTGGCTGGTGCTACCATCTGAATAACGCTGTACAATCATTTAAAAAAAATTTTTTTTTTTTTGTCCTTGAGAACAGTGTTGAGAGAGACCAAATAGAAATATGCGTGGTTTAAAATGTGAACAGTTGGATTATGATTGATTATGGATTAAGCCCACAAAACACAAATGAATTTCTCTTGCTCACATTCTTACATGATATATTCAGCAAAGATGTTTATTCACAGAGGTGCTAGTGATGGTCTCAATCCAATTCAATATTTAATTCTATTTGCTTTATTGCAAAAACATTTGATGTTGCAAAAACAGTATTGCCAAAGCCCTAAGAAATAGTAACCAAATCATACATCATTCACATGGATAAAAAGATAATAAAATAACAGATTAAATAAATCTCTATGATGGTCTCTATTCATTGTCCTTACCTCCCTTTGAAAGGCAACTAGACCCCAGATGTTTCTATATTATCTCTAACCCACAAGGGAAAACTCCTCTCACTAGTTACTCCAAACCAACTGATCAGGCCTGTGAGCTTCCCTAACCACCTGGTCTTCAGCCTTTAAGCAGTTTATAATGGACGCAGGAACAAAAGCATGGGGCAACCGGTCTACCATAAGTCAAGCATTAGTGAACATTGCATTTGGCTCTAGGCTAATCCCAAATTATTGATTGCAATGTGGTATTTCTAAGATATACAACACATAGTTGTCAGTGTCATTCTACCTGAGGTATTTGATAAGCATGCTGGAAGAGCAAAACCAAAATGAAGGAGTGATCGCTGATCAAGCCTGTCACTTTCCATCGCCCAGAAACCATTATAAGCGAGATGAGACATGTGCAAAAGAGATGTTTCATGATGAGGAGGATAATGGGTGCATCAGAGACAGACAGCAAGTGAGACAGAGTAGCACGCATAATAAGGAAGAGGCTGATGGTAGAAGGAAATATGAAGCTGACAGTTATAGCCTTAAAGGTGAATACGGGGAAGGAAGAATGATCCTAAATTGCACGAAGCCTTCCGATCATTAAAGAATCATTCAGCTAGTTGTAAGTCTTACAGTGTACAGCCTCAGTTTTGATTTTCCTGTTCATTCAGGATCTAATTTAAAACATATACTCTGCAAATCGAACAGCTGAAAACATTGAGTGATGGTATATGATGTTAAATCCGAACCTGTAACAAATACATAGTCACTGCCACTGATGTAAACAGTCACTGGCACATCTGTGACTGCCTCTATTCTGCTGTGCCTGGACGTCTGCTGCTAAATCTAAAGCCCAGCCTTCACTATCACTCTCAGATATTAGCATCCACTACTTACATGGGACTGAAATAATGAAACAATAGATTTTACTTACTGCCTGGTCAAATTAAGCATCCATCTCTAGCAAGGCCCCTGCAGAGTCATCTATCCAGTCCTAGAAGAAAGTGAGCAGGCAGGCATGTGCATACGTCTGCGCGTGTATGCCCTTGAATGAAAGCAAACGCAAACCTCACACTATCACCACAGCCCAGGACGTCTGCTAACTGTTCTGTGAAGGGGGTGGGTCCACCAGCTTTGCATTATAACTGACATGTAAATTCAACTTTGTGTGCGGGTGTGTGTGTGTGTGCTTAGGGACCTCCTGCTCCCCCCCAGGGGAGCCAGTGTACAACATGTGCTACCATAGAACCGGCGTGTGCCGCTCAAGTGATTAACTCCCAGCCTTCACAAAGGATCTTTTACGCCCCCCCCCTCCCTCCGCCACTCCCCACTATCACCCAGACACCCCCGTTTCTGCATCGACTAAATGTGTAATAACCATTCATCCTTCCCTCCCTCCCTCCTTCTATCAATCCCTCCCTCCCTTCGTCCGTCCCACTCAGTGCCCTGCACCCACCCTGAACAAACAACACTTCTTATGAAGGAGGAAAAAAAAGGCGCTTGTCCTCTCTCTTTTCGCTCTTTGTCTGTTGAAGTGTGCCGCTCTTTGTGTGGACTCTTGTGTGCCGGTTGATGTATTCTGCCCAAACAGCCCAGGTCCATATTTGAGTGTTAAATAAATGACTAGTCCTCACAATGAGAGGGCTGAAGAGCTTCAGTTTTTATAGTGATTTACCACCATCCCGCTGTTATGCTGTTTGTTCAGACATTCACACAGAGATTCGCTCTGTCTCACACACCTTTACCCATCCACACAAATCAATGCACACTCTCACAAAGTCTCATTGAGTACAAGACTCAACAACAACAGGAGAGAAAAAAAAACCCTAAAGCGCTGCTGCTGCTGCTGGCAAAACAAGTGTAAATCTAACAGGCCGTTCTTGTCACAGGTTAACGTATACATTCTCTTAATGTGAAGAAAGCGAACAGCTACAGATAGCACACAACTGATTCACTGATATCATCACACAAAAATCAATAAAGAAATCAGGTTTGAAGATTGAGCTAATAACAGACAGCAAGAAACAGCAATGGGATCTCTCAACATCTGCAGACAGCACTGCACAGAACTTTACGTCATATTACATCATATTATCTGAAACTTACTTTTTAAACATAGGGAATTTTGAAAGTATTTTGACCCACTTATGAAATTATACACAGTATCGCTTCAGACATAATCTTTTTCAGCAGCACGGCTCACTTATCCTTTTCAGTTGACTACCATTATTCCTTGATTAGTTCCATCCGGTCCCTCAAGACTTGTCTGAGCAGTGGCCCTAGCACTTCCCCGTTATATGTTCCCATTCACTTGCAAGAGACAACTGGTCACTTTCACTTCTATTTGACACAAAGTGAAGTCATTTCAAAAGTCTTTTTTATTATGCTTTCATTGCAACTTCTAATAAGTAGTACAAAATAGTCTGACCTCACAGCTTTTGAGGAGACAGCGTGATTTAAGACCTTTGGTGAGATGGGACTGGGGTGTGCATACGTCTAATCTGATATCTGATTGGCCGTGTGTTTTTCAGTGTCTGCACAAAAGAGTGTGTGCACTTATTTTTCATCTGTGTGTAAGCGGGGGGGGTTGGTATTGGGGGTGGGGGGGTGCCGTCCTAGCTTTCGAGCCCCAGCTGACCTGACTGACACAAAGCCCTGCCCGCACAAGACCAGCTGACAGTGCACCCCCATACACAGACACACTTGTACAGAGACACACACTCACAGAGCATAGCCAATCCATTACCACAGCCAGTGGAAGGCAGCAGTGTGCTATAAAGATCCAGGATTTATACCTGCCTCACAATGTGACAATGAAACTCTCTGCTCTGTTTTCACTGTACCTCCTCTACACCGCAACAGTGCCAGATGGCATCACTTTAATTCTCACTGTCTATATGTTAATTTCTAACAGATGCATGTATAATCTATCTAGTTCAGTGTGTCTGTTTTTTTAGGTCAGTCTTGGACAGCTTGCTGGTCTTTGTGCGTGTTTGCAGTCTAGAGTGCACATTTTATGTACATATATATATCTCTTTATCTTGACCTGGGGAAACTGTGTGCCTAACTGCAGCCATGGTTTATGCAGGTTTATGCATTTCATCGCTAAAGTTTAACTGTACATTTTATTTTTTTTAGACTCCAATAAAAAGGCCACCATAAAACAGTTAAACTGCAAGGCCATTCATGTTTTACCTGTTGTTTATGATAAAGTTTGAAATTTAAAATTGAATTTCTGCAAATCAGACATAAAGTTGGAGAAATTGTGAGGGAAGCTGAAAATCAAAGCAGCAGCTGCAATGATATACTGAATTTAAGTCCCTTTTATGGCTGTATAATAACTGGATCCTACATCTCCTATAATGCAATTCGATATAGAGCATATTTTCTTTAAATCTAGTAAATACCCACATCTTTTAACCTCTATGATCCCAGCTTACACCACAGGATTTCTATAATGAATTCTCAGAGCTTTAAAGTTCAAACTACCCCTTATTTGAGGAAGAAGCTCCCTCTATGAGTCATTACACAACTGTTCAAACAGGCCATCTCCCAATGGTGAGTAAACTGATCTTGAAGTTTCAAATCAAGATCCTTTGTGTGTCATTCTCTACACGCTACAGCCATCATGTTTGACTTATGTGAGTAAAGCACCTTGAAGAAATTTGAACTTTAACATGCCTGCTTTGTCAACGTTTGGTTCAGTCACTATGAGATAATGAAGAGTGTGTGAAAGCACAAATTATCTTTGCGAAGGCGATGCAACACCATCATTTTCCCCTTATCATTTCCACAACATCCACATTGGCTCATCCACATGTCTATAAAAAATGTAAGAAAATATCATCAAATGTGTTATGCACAACAATGTTGTAAACAATATGATTTTTAGTTCTTTGTGAATAGCAATACTGTTTCTTGCTTTTTTAATGTCCAAGTCGCTGAGGCAGAATGGTATATGAAGTAGATTGGATGATAGGAGCCTCAAGTATAGAATATATCAGTCTGTGGCTACACAGGCAACAATGTGCTGTAGTTTGGAAATTCACTGCTGAATTCAGTGGATTCCCTAGAGAATAAGGACAACAGAACTGTAACAAAAACTGACATGATAAAATAAAAAATCAAAAACAGATTTTAACTCTGAGGAGGCATCAATCAGTATTATGCTGTTCGATCCCCTAAATGCTGGACATATTGCTCCCAGTGTGATGTAACAGGTTAGATAACTGGAATTGATCTGCGGGGTAACAGATGACTCACATGTAATGAAGCAGGCATTCCCCCCATTATCCCAGTCATGACACAGTGGAAATTAAACTTACAAATTAAAACAAGGAGAAGAGGAAACCGCTCACATATGACAGCAGAGAGTACATTTCCAGAGAATGATGGGCTGATAGTGAATTATTGAAAAGTAATACTCTGTGTCTTTTTCTGTCATCCTCTGTGGCCTGTTGGGGACCCGGCATGCAGTGCCCTGGAATCTGTCCAAAAATGGTTTTAAAGAGTTGTTTGTGCCTTCTGTTAGATGCGGCAGCTCATACAGCCAGCTCCATAATCATAAAATATTCACATGTAAGGCTTTTATCCAACTCTAAATACAGCAGGAGAGAATGTATTGTAACACAGTGATGTATTTTTAGATTTGGAATTATCACCCATCCATTACCCACCAATACCTCTTCCATTACCCATCACGTGTTTTGGACACGTTTGTTGTCTAAAGGTAGTATAGGATAGACTGATAACACAGTCTTATAGACTGGACCATAAAATGATATTAATACCACAAATTAGTGATAAAGTTGTTTTTCCAAAGTGAATGACAGTGAATTATGGGTTTTACATAAAATCAGTATACAGTCACGCACCATTTCTCATATCTGTCATATATATTATTGTTTGATATGGTATCACAGTGGAATGACATGCATAGGTAGGTGGAAAAGAATGAGGCCTTTCCTGGCACAGGGGCCCATTGACCCTGCAAGCTGACGACTCAGTGATAAGGTTGTCATTCCCGAGCATTACCATCCTCCCATCCTCCTAATCTGTTTTAGCTGTGTGTGTGTGTGTGTGTGTGTGTGTGTGTGTGTGTGTGTGTGTGTGTGTGTGTGTGTGTGTGTATGTGTGTATGTGTGTGGATGGTGTAATGTGGGAGTAAGAGAAGATGCAATGAGCTCACTTTTATTCTGAAAGCAGCTGGAAATATGTGCTGCAGGCGGTACCTGTGCTCAGCTCCAAAATAAAAGCCCTCTGACCTTGTGATGCCGAATTGTTCATCTTAAGGAAATACTACCTGGTTCTTTCCAACAAAAGTCATGGCTGATATTCACACGCAATGCACAGTTGCACAGCTGATTTTAAGGTATTTCTTTTTTTTTCTTTTTAGAGGAATCCCTTCTAGGAATCATTACTGAGAAGTTGAAAACTAGGCTGAAATCAACAAACCTTGTTGGGATGCTGCACTTCACTGACACAGAGCCTTCACTGATGATGGATGCTGTATTTGTGTATCCTAGACAGATATTTTACAGAGCATCTTCTTTAGCAGGTCATGACAGCTGTATTGGTTTGTCATTTAGTACATTTACTTGACACGTACAAAAAAAAAAAAAACGTATTGCCCTAATCCGAGTACAACTGGACAACTAAAGTGCATGCCAGTTACTATATTATAATATCAGAGTTCTTCGATTAAGACACCCAGATAATGCAACTAAGTAAGGTGTACATTACATAAGAAACAAAGAAAGTCATGTGACTATCCATCTTGTTGTGCTGGAGTTGTACTGTGCCCCAGTTGTTTTTTATAACGTGACGAATAGGTCAACCGGAACAGGCTCCGTATTAACCCACTAAAACAACACATATCTCTAGTATTGAGGGGAGGACACGTTTCCATTAGTAATTCGGTTGATTAGATGCCAAAACCGAATGAGGAGCATAGCCCGATTAAACTGTATTTACTGTATTTCCCACAGCACAATGCAAATTATTGCAAAGTATCAAATTGTATTGTATGTAAGAAAGTAAATAGCCTTGAAAATAGAAGGAACCTGTCTTGGCTATGTTCATCTTACACACCCTGTCCTTGGGATTTAGTTTCATCTGTGTGTTTTTCTCTGCACAATGAGTTACAGTACAGTACCATGCTGAGCATGCCTGGGCAGATGCCTCTTTACCTACCAATCCACCTTGTCACTAGTACAATGTAGTCTATATGATCATCCACAGGACTTAACAAATGCATTGCTGTACAGGTGTGACAGTGCTGGAACTATGTTTGGCATAGGGCAAATTAGTCCCCTGGCAGATCCTATTTATTATAAAACAAAATTATATGGATGTTCAAGAACAGTTGGGCCAATTACTTTAGAGAATCACTGGGTGGGACTTATAGAGATGGACACACCTAATTCATGCTTGAAATACCTAACAACCAGCTCTGTGTCCAATGCCATTTATTTTCAGAAATTGCTGTGTATAGTGCGATATTTAAATAAATCCCCATGCCACTCCCTATCATTTCATAGGTATAAAAACAATAGTTTGTCAAGTGATAGCTGTGCATAAAGTAAAGAATATGATTGGCAGTATTCTGGGAAGAAAAAAGAAAGGTGAAAGCAGACATTTCATTTGGAGCTGGCCTCAAACACAGACACTATTTTACTTTGAAATTCAGCTCGCATAACAAAAGGAGTGAAAGACTTGGACTGTTCCCACGCCGAGCAACTTCGGCTCAGATGAAATGTTTAACTATGCGTATAAACCATCAAACTTTCATGGTGGTACTAAAATTCACCCACTCTTATTTAATACAAACATTGCTAATAAAATGCCTCGTATAAGCTATATCAAGACAGCTCCAGCTAACAAATCAGACTCACTGTCTGTGCCATCATTTGGCCCCTGTCACACCCAGTCAAACAGCCTTTCTTCAAGTCCGGCTGGAGGTGACTTACCTCCATTATGGTCAGCTGTCACAGTCACTGCCGCTGCTGCTCTGTTTCCCAAAACTGTGTGGATCACTGTGGACAAACCACAGTCAGCTGGATGTTAGCTGGCCCTGCTGGTGTGGATAGAAAGACATATTTGTTTTTGTTGCTGGTGTTCTCTCCTGGTCCCCCTCTCTCCCCTCTTTAACCACTTAGTATGGTGCAATCTGTCCGTCCCATCTCCCATACACTGAACACTGTCACATTCCTCCATAAGCACATACTCTCTCTCTCCCCCTCCCTCTCTTTACAGTGTATCCTTCTTGCCTGCCTCCTAAATTCCCTCCCACTCTCCCCTTCACTATGAACAGAGTACTCCCTCCTTCCCTCCCACCCTCCGTTGCTTGCCTCATACATTTATCTTTAGTTTTCTCTTTCATCATTTGTTCTTTGCATCCACATCTCTTTTTACTTTTCACCTTCTTCCCAATTTCTTCTTCTATTTTCTTAGCATTACACCCCGCTGCTGCGCTATTCATCTTAAGTCACTTCACTGCCTCCGTATGCCTACATACAGACCTTCATCTCTGCACACTCTCCTCAGCCACACACTATGCAAGTGGTCAAAATAGCTGTGGGTTTAATTGTGCAGCTGAGGTAGTGTCAGATATTAAGTATTTCCAGTTATTTAGTTTTATTATGTGTGTGTATTTGTGTGACTTTGTTTCATGTGAACCTGTGCCGCAAATGTGTTTGGACCTGCAAATAAGTCACTAAGTGGCTGCTGGGCTTGATGAGTCATCCCTGCTGTTTCCCAAAATACTCCACTGCTGTGGATTTAACCTGCTTCACCGATCCAAATGACTCATGGCTCTCACACGCATAGCCAAGATATTTTTTTATTTATTTATATACTGCCCAAATCACAACAGAATTTATCTCAGGGCACTTTTCTTATGGAGCAGGGTTAGACTATACCCTTACAGAGAACCAACGTCCCCAACTTGGTGACAGCGGCAGGAAAAAACACCTCTTTCTAGGTAAGATGTCCTGGGTTTGAGAGAGAAAGAGAGAGGGAGATGGGGGGACAGAAAGAAGTGGAAACTCAGATGAAGAAAATTCATAATGATCTTTGAGGTTGTTGTTTTTTCTGTTCATTCATACACCTGTCAAGTTTATTGATTTACATTGATTTAGAGGTTGAGTTTTGTGCCATTTATATTCATCAAAACAAGATGTGTTGATAAATTAAAGGTCCACTGTGTAAGATTTAGGAGCATTTCATTGAACTGACTTGGCATAAATGGAATATAATATTCATAAATATGTTTTAATTAGACTATCATTTTATGTTTTCATTACCTTAGAGTGAGCTGTTCATGTCTAGATGTAGAATGGGTCTCCATCTATGGAGATTAATTTGTCTCATTAATACTTGTAAATGCACAGAGGGTGATCTACAAATGCAATTTTAGTTGCATGTGTGTTGGTATCCACGAATACAAATTTCTGATTGGTAAATGGTATGTTGTTTATTACAAATAGATGTATGTTTGTAAATATATTACATTCAAGTGTATTTGGGGTGTTTTTATGTCTTTATTGATAGTACCAGTGGGGAGAGACAGGATGGGGGGATGCAGAAAGAGGGCAAATGACATGGAGGAGAAGCTGGGATTCAAGTTGGGGGCCACCTGTGGTGAGAACTGTGGCCTCTCTACATGGGGCGGCTGCTCTACCCCCTGCACCACTTGCCACCCCCTGTTGTGATATTTCATGGCAATAAAGCAGGGGGAAGAGAAAAGCATATTGCCAAGTGCTACTACTACTGCTGCTACTACTATGTATCTATGTATAATCAGTACTAACGTATCTATCTATAAAGTAAGGAGCATCTGTGTATCTATGTGTCTATGGCTCTTGTAGCTCTCTGACTGTTCTCTCTGACGGATCAACATCAGCTTTCGGATATAACTTGCGCAAGGCACAATGGTGTGCATTATTTTTTGTGGATTTTATTTTTTAAGTTCAAATCCCATAGGTGCATTGTGGTGGTGTAGGGGTAGGGTGTTTGCCATTTAGAGCCTTGCTCTTAAGCAGCAGACCCTGGTTCACGTCCTGGCCAGCAACATTCTATCTAGCTTCTAGTATAAGAAAAGCATCTATGCCACAAAAAATAAAACAAGAAAAGATAAAATCCCATAGTCTTATGCATCACAGCACTATCCTGCAGCAGCACTTTAGTTACAGTGTAAAGCTCCATATTACGGCGCTCCTCCTCATTGTGCTTCCCCGCGATTTAGTTACAATTCAAAGTTCCATTGTCCTGTTTCTTTCTGCATCATTTGTGCCGCCAATGTAATGAAAGTATTATGATGTCTCTCCAAAGCCACACGCTAAGACTTCAGCTGGTTTAGCTGCAAATTTATTCCTCACACTAACACAGGCTACCGTGGGCACCTGTGTTCACAGACCCTGAAGGAATCCCAGCACTATCACCTAACGGAGGTCATTACACTTTACAGGAAAAAAGTATAAAGTAAGACATTTATCATAAATCTAGTTTTACTTCAACACAATTTCGAACACTGATATGTAGATTAACATCTGCACTTTTAACATAAATTATAGCCTCTTTCTTACAATAACTGTACTTTCATGTCTATCCTTATCTCATTGTATGTCCATGTCTTACCCAATGTAAAATTAATCTATTAAGACTATATAAGAGTCCAAGACACCCTCATTTGGCTAGTATTAATAATAGTAAATGAGCAGTAGGTGGCTTGCAATCACAGATCCAGATTCTATAGATCTGGAGGCAGAAATACTTGCAAAGTAGTAACAGGAGACAAAAGAGATGAGAAAACACATAACTACAGGACAGGAAAGATGCAGTTAGTAATATGCATTGATTTATGATTTATTACTTAATATTCGCTTTTTTGACCTTATCGTTTGCTTGTTTGCTTATATTGCATGCATATTGAGGTGGGATTCCTTCTATAAGCCTGAAGGCATTTCCTAAATTTCAGCTACACAACTCGCTTCCTCCTTGTCTTCCTTTGCTTATATATTTATTCATGCAAAAAATAAATAAATAAAAACATTATTGGGACATGATTGCATACAGATGGACTCAATGCATCACGGGCTGCTCCCCTGACAGGATAGGCCTACAGCAGCATAACTAGGTTCAATGCAAGCCTGAGCAGGCGCTAACCAGGAGCTTTATCAAAAAGAAACATTTTCAGACTCCTGGACCAATCTGTAAGATGGTTCCACAGGAGAGAAGCCTGATAGTTGAAGGCTTTGCTTCCCATTATATTTTTGGAGCCACTTGGGACTATAAGTAGCCTGAATTCTGGGAGTGCAGTTTCCAGTGGGGTAATAGGGTACTATGAATTCTTTAAGATGCAACGCTACCTGACCATAAGGAGCCAGGGGCAGATCTGTTGTGTTTTGTTTTATTTATGTAACAGATGAGTTGAATAAATGATCAGGTCAGCACTGAGCAGGTTATAACCCCACAGCACGGTCTTGGCAGAATACCTGTTTTACGTGCAAGTGCATCCTTCCGTCTCTCTGCTCTCAGCTCTTGTTTGTCTCTCTGTGTCCATAATTTTTCTGTGTTCCTGTTTGTCTGTGGTTCTTGTTTCGGTTATCTTTGCCTTTCTTCTCACTTTTGTCTTTTGCAGTGTTCTCTCCTTTCTCATTCTTAATCTTTCGCCCCAAAGCACCCTGCAACTACTGCATCACAATTAGGTCTCTCACAATTAAATAATACATAATAAAAATTAAGTTTTGAGTTACCTGAATTTTCTAATAGGGAGCAAAATGTAGCTCTACTCTTTGCTGTCTGGCCATATTTGGTAGAGATATAATGACTGTTGCAGCATTCTTTCTGTGGTCCTGGTGTGCCAATTTGTCTTAAAATGATATTCCCCTTTTTAGTGTGGATAATAATATGTAATCAGCGTCCAGGGACACAGTCAGGAGCATTGCTTTTTCGCTCAGTAGGTGTGTTTGGATGCTTGATTCAAGTCTGTAATCTTAGTTGCCACTAAGGTGTAGTTGGATGAACTAATTTAAATATATATACTTATACAGTATCATTTTATTGTCCCCTTTTTTATACTGCTGAACACACCCAGATTATTCCTGCATGCAAGAGTGTGCGTGCATGTGCGTGCATGTGTGCGTGTGTGTGTGTGTAATTCATTGTAATCTATAAGACTGTGTGCTTTGAAAGTTTTTACTTTCATACCAGAGTCTAATGGTATCAATAATGGTGTGCAAGGTTGTTAAAAATACTTATATTGATTATTCATATACCTCAGCCTCCTTGATTTTGTGCAAGAGAGCGCTGGTGTGTGTGTGTTTGCTGTTGTGTGTGTGTATGGGTGTTTGCGTATTCAAACTCACTCTTCTAGCAGGTCTCTAAAGATTGCATTACAGGAAAACAATTAAAAGATGTTTGTGTTTTCTGCCAAAGTGAATGAACGTGCATGATTATTCATGTGAGTTCTGCGTTTGGTGGTTTTCTGCACATGAAGGAGCAGCTCAGGCTGTCAGTTTGCGGAACGAGCTGCAGCAATTGAGTGGATTTTATGTCAAATTTGCTCATCCAGAACGTGCCTCCTTTTCTTGGCCTGGCCCCATCTCCCTGCTTATCTTCACTTACCCCCACATACACCGACACACATAAACACATGGAGGAAGATCAATACCTTGCTGAATTAAAAAAAAAAATGGCCCAGCATAATGTTGTTGACCCAGCTGGCCCGGGAAACTGACCCTTGTCAATGTCGAGTAACTGGAGGCTGGACACAGCTGGTTTGCACACACACACCACACACACACACACACACACAAACCACCAATCACAAAATCCCATTCCTTATGTAAGTCTGCTCCATGTTTGCACATTTTTTTTTTTTTTGGCAGACTGTTGTCTATGTAGGCAGATGTAGGCAGCTGAATGTGAATCCAATTTGAATCAATATTACACTGGGGACTTAATAGACAAGTCCACAAAAGTAGCACACATGGAGCAAATGGATTAACTGTGAGATTACAACCCTCATTTTAAATTAAGTCCAAAAAAAATGGAAAGTTTCCTTCCAAAATAAAAATATCTAACATTGACTGGAGAGAAACATAAAATTAACATTGTTGTTGTACAAGTTAGCAGCGTATGATAGATTTTCTTTTTTGTTTGATATTTTTACCTCTATAATTTAGAATTTTAACATAATTAGCCTATTATCTCTGGAGAATCTTTTTTGTGGAGAAATATTTCCAAAAGATTAAAGTTCCAGTTCCCATAACAAAAATCCAGGTCCTGCGTGAGGGAATTTCATAATGGTAATCGACGGTAATAAATGAAAGCCAAACCTCTTCACCACAGGAAACTGTTACTCTTTTGGGTCGTAAACAGGTAGCAGTGACATTGACGCTCCAGTTTAATTACCGTGAACTACTCCCCAGTGCTCCTTCTATCTCTCTAATAGCATTTCCACTGCTGTCTGAAATGGTTTGTGGGTACTACACAAGGTCCTCCATCATTTAAACTGTCTATTTGGGGAACACTAACCCTCCCACCCCCAGAGCTTGAATCACTCAGCCACTCTGAAAAAAATTACTGTAAATATGCATGTCTCTGATGTAGGTGCCGCAACACTAACAAGCTGAATACCCTTCGGTAATCCTTAGGCATTGGTCTTTCTTTCTTTCTGAAGCTTTTCATTTATTTTTTTCATTTCTGTCAAGGCCGACATAACTCCACTCTGTATCAGTATGTTCACCTGGGGCTGAGTAGAAGGGCAAATAGATATAATATATGGAAGCAAATAAGGGTCATTAGGGTCATTAATATTTTGAGCTTGTGAAATCATCTTGTGAAGTTTTTTTCTGTACATGTTTTTCACAGCCCGCAGTTATAAATCACATCTCTGTAAAAATGGCATGCACATATCTGAGTGTGTGAACTCTGTGCACAGAGTACGCATGATGAAAGTTGAGATGAAAGTTGTTCTTGCTCGAGAATTATTTTGTGGATGCGTAGTTGAAATTTGTGCACAAAAATTTTCAACTCTGTGGTTTCACAAAGTCTAGGAGAGGTACTTTCAAATTTCTGAAGCTACAAGCTACAAGCAAGGTGCAGCCTCTGCAGCTGAAAAGGGAAGGAAATAAGGAAGTGCATTTTCCTCGAATGTCCGAATGACCGCTCAAATAACATCTTTAACAACTTTATGAAAAATCTTTTTATGACTTGGCCCACTATGCTGTCTTCTGTTGACCATGTCCTTGGTCGTGATGCACCTTGGTTTAACAAACACCATGAAACTATAGCACTATAGCACTATAGCCCCACTATTCTTCAACAGGAAGCCCAGAAAAACAATTAACTCCAACAATGCACACACTTACACAAACAATAAATGACATCAAAAACTACAAAACTACAACCAGGACCCAATTTACATACCATTAACGACATAATGTCACTCTTACATGTCACATGTAATATCAAGGACAATAACAGTGCAATGTGATTTCATCAGTTCCTTCAAATCGTGCAATAAGAAAGTTTAGATAAATAATAAGCAATAAATTATTAACATTACACACAATTTGCTCAGGGCAAGTTTTCATGTTGTAATACTAAGCCTGACTTAAATTATTAAATCAAACATGCTAAAGCGGGGTAAGAGGATGTAGTCATTAGTTTGCCTTCAGCCTGAAAAGCTCTTTACCAGCATTGCTGCTACTTTGGTAACGCTAGCGGACATTTGCTAAAATGCTACATTAGTATTCTATTCTGGGTACGTAATGCAGGCTGCATTTGGACAACTGTGTTACCTTGAAATAACAGTGAACCCACTGCAAATACACAAAACATACACCTTATCTTTATTATCTATGGCATCCTCAAGTACAAATAAACCCACCTGTGTCACGGGGGAGCCCGCATCGTCATCCATCTTAATTTTTAGGACCTGCAACGGGAGGGAGACAACAGAACCATCTGTTCTCCAATTGAACAGGACACCTTGTATTATTCCTGCATGTTTTAATTAATTCAATTCAATTCAATTTTATTTATATAGCCCAATATTACAACATAGTTGTCTCAAAGTGCTTCACAAAATTCAGTCCAAAAAAGTGGGAAAGAAGAAACCTCGGGGAGAACCACAGTGAAGGAGAGATCCACTCCCATGGACAGACATGCTATAGGTGAACCAGGAATTACACATCGGCTACATGTTACACTTCTACAGCGACAAAAACTTTATTGCACATTACAAACAATGTTTATCTTTATTTGCTTTCAAAATAATGCTGGCCAAAGTTAAAGTTGTAGTCAAACAAAGATAAATACGTCACCCTGGAAAGGACATGAGTGGAGAGGAAAAAAATGGACAAGGAGGGGACAAAACTGTAAATTTGAGTAGGAAAAGAATATAAAGAGGCTGAGACGAGGTCTGGGCGCACATGAGTCGGGCTCGAGCTGAGGCTTTATTGATTCTGTTGGCTTTGACTGTCACTGCCTCGGAGGGCACAGTTGGTCTATGATGTATGGCTGATTCATCCGCTGCCGCTGCAGCGAGGGACAGGAGTCAGTGAGTCAGGCACTACAGGGACCTTCTGTTACGCTGCTGGTACAGCAGGGGCAGAGCAGCCTTTTCTGAGCCCCGTACATCACAGCTCCCCCGAGAGCCGGCGTGAACCGGTGACAGCAAGAGAGACGTTCACCTGCTCGTTGACCTGTGAGAACACTGCTTCTCGCTGAACTTGATGAATCTCCGCCGCTTGCTGCCAGACAACAAACGACATAAACTTGTCGTTAATAAGTAAAATCTGCACGCAGATTTCCGTTTTCCCCTGGCATCGATATGTGCAACTTGTCCCCGCCTATTGCAACGAGATGGAGTGAGGCTGCACGCATGCATATACACACAGATGCCCACACTTCAAAGCAGTGATAGTGGTCTCTCTCTGCAAAGGCAATTTGCTCTCCCCAAGATCTATCCTACCAGCAGCATATAAATAAGGCTGGCACCAAGCGGTCAGAGCGTACCGTAACTGCCTGTCAGGTTAGATGAGGACAATGAAGTTGTCCATCTGTCCCACACACCTGATGAGTGGGACAATTTGAGAGTGAGGTAGGTATTAACACACCTAGATACTGATGCTGTCACTAAGGCACGCGCATAAAACACATACAGCTTTTATTAGTATTGATTTAATGCACCTTGCTCACTCTGCCAAGCCACAGTTTGATGAGGCTTTAATTTATCAACATACTCTCTGTGTTGAAGGTTGGGCACAGAGCCAGGGCAATCATTGTCTTCAAAGACAAAGGAAGATTAACTGACTTCAGATTAAAGTGTAAGGCCGAGCACTCACAGGGGCTCCTCATCAATATATAGCACATTCAGAAAGTATTCAGAGCCCCTTTCACTTTCATTACATTTTGTTATGTTGCAGCCTCATGCTAAAATTGTTCACATTCATTTCCCCCTCATCAAAGTGTGCTCCCTACTCCATAATGGCAAACTTTGTCGAAGAGAGGGAAAAAACTTTGATTTTTTTTTTTTTTTTTTGCAAATTTACTAAAATGGAAATACTGAAACACTGACATTAGTTTTTTGACCCTTCTTTGCTCTGGCACTTAAAAATTAAAGGATCTGCAGAGAAGAATGGCAGAAAATCCACAAACTGAAAAGCTTGTCGGTACAAAGAAAATCATCAGAATACATCCCACTTCACTTTTAATAAATTTGCAAAAAAAAAATTTAAATGAATAATAATTAAGAACTTCACATCTAATACATAAACATAAAAACATAAAAATGTGCAGATACGGGAAGTTATGAGTGATGTCTCTGGTGCTCACCGAATCCTTGTCCAAACTCTTTTTTCCCCCCTCATGTTACCTTTCAGACCAAATTTGCACAAAATCCTCTTAAGTCGTGAGGTTAATGGAGGAACCGTTGATGATTCAAATGTGTGATGCAGGGGCGTTGAGGTGCCTTTAATGCAGTGCAGATGGATCATTGCCAAAGTCACCCTGATCCCGATGTTTTGCCCCACAGGTGTTACATGTGTGTGTGTGAGATATAAATTCCACAAATAAAGTCATTCATCTCTCCCCGTGGTTAACACTTCAGAGGCTAACAACAGGTAACTGCTTTGAGGAGACTTAAACATCTGCTAATAGGGATTATATGGAGTGTAACTGAGCTATAAAGTTGCATGGTCAGGTAGCGTGAACAGAATAGCAGAATAGCCCAAACACCTCCTCCCTTGGAAATCTGTTTGCTTTATTGTGCACAGTCTATCGATGTTAGCAAGAAATGACACCAATGGCGTAATATATGTAAATTGCAATAATGGCTAACCTATACATGACTTTTGTGCCTGTAATGTCAGCTCTCAACAAGTGTGTCGGGTGAAGCATGAATATGGCCGTTCATAAGCCGGTATTTATTGCTTTACAAAGGGAGCAAGCCGGTGAAAAGTGGCTTTCACTATCATATAATTAAGCTTCTGTGAACACTAACACAGCACTAAACCGAGGCCCTGCTGCACTAATGCACTTTATTCACACTGTTATTTTATCCGTCTTTTACTCTCAGCCGTAAACAGCTCATGAGCTGGTACCTTTAAAAAATAAAAAATAAAATAAAATAAAAAAAAGCCTCTTCACACAGCCCATTTTCCTCAACCTCATTTGTCAGTGCTGATCATCCCTGATCACTTTATCCTTTCCCAGCATATAGCAAGGTGTATTGGCAGCATGACTGAACTGCACAAATCGGCTCTTTAATGTGTGAAAGAAAAATACCTTTCGGAGGGTTTGCAAATGTTTTGCGGTGGGTGTTTAAAATAATGCAGAGATGTTGCTTATCAGCTTCACAAGGGGGCACTGTTGTCATTCACTTCATAAACCCAAACTCTCCTCATACATTATTTTTCATTTTCTCTTCCTCCTAGATGATATCATACATGAAATGAAATTATGTTATTCCTTAGGCTATAAGCAGGAGGGAAGTATTAACAACAGCTTCCCCATTTCTCTTCTTGGTTAAAATTATCTGAGTGCTGATACAGGGGGCAGTCCCTCCATTGTGCTTGCAGCACACAGGGTCCCTGTTAATTTCCTAGCTCAGTGGCGAGGCAGTCATTATCTGAGGACGGGCATCTACAATGGATAATTATCCTGGGAAAAGGATTTCAAACTGTGGAGAAAATTCTGCTTTCAGCAAGGGGGCCTGAATGCACAAAAACATTGGCTAGCAGTTATTCGTTTCCATTACGTCTTTCAATCAGCATTTTCTTTTTTTGTCAAATGCTCAATTGTGATTTGGACCAACCCCTGACAAAACAATTTTAAAAATCAATCCCTCTTCCCCCTTTTTTTCCACATAATTCTATATTTATTGGTATTTTAAATCTCATTTCCAAATGAGCTTGCTGGCTGGAGAGAACAGATAATAGAGTGTGTAATTTGAGTGGACCGCTAGGCAGGAACAGGAGAGTGGACACAAACACAAATACAGAACGTGTAGACCGGCTGACACGTGCGCACTGTAGAGTTAAAAAGGTTGGTGTGGCGGTTTGGTGATTTTAATTGTCTTTTTCTTAGCAAGAAAGCATAGTCCCTTCATACATTTTCTACTTATGAGCCATAAGACACTATCATTCATGTAGTGACTTATAATTTTGATGAATAGAAAAGCTACTTGACCCCGATAAGCATCTCCTTCTACCGTCGACCGTTTCATCACCAGACGAAAGATAAATTACTAGACATAATGTCATGTCAATGTTATCTTTACCTCTTACATGGAGATCAATACTGCAGTCGATTTCCTTGTGTTTGAGGGGATACCACTCTCAATCTCTAAAAAGCCGAAGCAGGCAGACAAAAGTTTAAACAGATCCTGGATCAGAAGCAGTTTGACCGTACACTGGAAGTTCAGTACCCTCATATGCCCCGTGAACCATGAGTAAAATGTATTATTTGATATCTGGCTGAAAAATTCTATATAGATTGATGCCCAGCTGCACCTTTCAGTAAACTCAAATAAACTCAAATCATATCAACCCCCCCAAAAAAATATTATTAATGTCTCGGAGCACACAGACACACACACACACACTCACACAAACACACACACACACTATTCCCTATTTTTTTTTCCAGTTGTGGTACGGTTTGACCCAAGCAGAGTAAGCCAGTTCTGGAAAAATGCATTACATCCTACAACACAATACATCCTAATAAGGTTATGTCGTATAAGCAGATACAGGTTAAATAAAGTAAACAGGATTTCTCTGTGGATCAGGTACAAGCGGATGACAACGCTGTTCTGATTTGTCTCTGGTGTACTGGTTTAGCTCAGTATAATTGGCCATACGGTCCACAGAACACAGGTGATTCACAGATAAGTGGGTCTGCATGGGGCCTGGTCCAAGCTAATGCTCAGCCACTAATGTCTGCGGTTGGTCTCCTACTCATTTCGACTCATTATACCTGAGTGCTGCTGGGCGAACGGTAGTGCTGCAACTTGTAGAACAAGCAAGTCCAGTTCTGTAATTTGCAAAGTAAAACTTTAGGATGCACTTTAGCTGTACTCACTTGTAGTGGGACTCGCAGATGTGGGTGTAACGGGGAGTGAGAAATGAGAGGAGACAGTTAGTAAGAATAAATATCATAATACATTTACAGCTCCGTCACGCTAAACCTGTCACTTGTCATCTGAATACTGTCGTTTGGATTTTTTTTTTTTTTACCTCCTCGCAGTCTCAATCCCCTTCCCAAAGACACATCACTATTCCACTGTCAGTGGATTGAATGTCTCAGTTGGCTGAAGATTAAAGTCACTGTAAGATCGCTAAAGGAAAGACAATTCCAGCCAATGGTTTTTGCAATTCAGTGATACATCCTTGAATGTGTATCGTAACATTTTCTGGGCTATTTGACCTCAAAATACAGCAGCTTGAGTTTACCTTCGATGTATCATTGCTCTGAAATATCAGGCCTCTTAGTATGTTCCACATTTCGTTAGTCATTTAAATGTTTTAGCCGCTATAAGGCTTGGCTGTTAAATACAAGTAGTTTTAATTCTGCTGTGAGGCTACAACTCCTCTTAAAAATCAGAGCACTTCTGTCTCATTGTCTGCCTCCATTAGCTGAAGCCATCAACATGCATACTTGACCTCGTCAATAATTCCCTACCCCCTCTTTATTTTTCCATGAAATGAAATGGAGGATTCTTCCTCTCTGTCTGGCTCTACATCTCCCCATGTTTCCTTTCCATCTCATAGAGTTTCCACTGATGTCTTTGCAAAAGCCGGAGCACTCATCATGTTGGTGATGGGAAGCCTGACAGATATCATTATTCATTTATGATAAATACATATATTTCCTGGATAGATACCACATTGATCCACCTCATTATGTATCAACCCTCCCAGTATCCAGTTAATGACTCAAAATGTTTTTTATGACAGGGAGTTTTTGAAGTTTGCGATTAAATATTACATGAACGATTAATAGCTGCACTTTAGAACTGCAACTAATTATTTTCTAAGTCATTTGGTCTATGCAATGTCAGAAAAGGGTGAAAAATGTTGATCATGATTTCCCAGAAGCTGACAGGCAACCTCAAATTTTTTGCCTTGTCCTGAACAACAGGACATAACAGATTTCATGTTTTCAGATCACAGAAGGCTAAACAAACCAGAAAATATCCGAGTATAATAAGCTGAAGAAAAAGAATGTGTTTTTTCCTTTAAATGCTGAAACCATTATCAAAATAGTTGTCATACTTCTCTTAAGATTGACTGACCGATTTATTGTCTCATCGTTGCATCGTCAAAGTGTTTGAAAAAGGCTTTTCTCTTCTTCTGTTTGTTCCCTCATCCAAATATACAGCATTTTCTGCAAAAGTAATGACAGCTACATCTTCAGAACTTTACTGTCAGTTGTAGCTACACCGTTCTGTATTTGGTTTATGTCTGCTCTGTATCAGTATTCACCGAGAAACTGCTGTAGTGGGAGAAAGAGTGCACAGAAAACTGACTTGGTAAAAAAAATAAATAAATAAATATCAGCCAGGTATGTGATTTCTCCCCTTTTTTTTTTGTATCTTTCTTCACTTGGTCTCTGCTCCCCTTTCCATATGTGCACACACACATACACACAGTGTATATATAGGCTCTCTCTCTCTCTCTCTTCACAACTACCTGTAAGGCATCGCTCCCCCCATCACCACCATCCCCCACCCCCTGTTTCCTCTCTCGTTATTTCTCACCCTCTGCATCTCTACTTCCACCTTTCCTCTGTGAAATCTGTCTTTTCTTTTCCCTCCCTTGCTCTCTCTATCCCTGCCCTGCCTGATGTGTGGCTGTAAGAGGAAATCTTTTGACTTGACATTGGGTTTGTTCATCACGTCTGTCCACAGCAGTTGGAGGCGCTGTGGGGTCCTGGGGGGTCGGGCTGTGTTGGTTGTGGATCGGCCGGCGGTGCATTCATTTCAGAATACAAAACCGGAGCTCACCTCTGAAGGGGGGGTTTCGGGCCTTTGCCGGGTGGTGGGTACAGGGGTAAGGGGGGCTTCACCACCACTTCTTCTTCACTCCGCTCATCCCTCCCGTGGTCAGCTCCTCTTTCTGTCTCTCACCCTCCACCTCCCCCTTTGCCTTTCTATGCCTCAACGCATACATACAGTACACAGTCTCACATGCTTCAGTACACACACACACACACACACACACACACACACGTACGCACACACATGCACTTGCGATATCGCTCTGATATTCCCAGAGCTGCTCTCTACCACTGAAAAGCTTCACCTTTACTCAGAGTTTCTGGCCACTACATAAATCTCTGTCCACACTTTCACTGTAGCTTTTGATCTGAGCTTAACTTAAAGTTTTAGCTGGACTACAAATCAGATTTTAAAGTATTTAGTTCTCAAAATCTCTTCTTTCTTTCTTTCTTTCTTTCTTTCTTTCTTTCCCTTCTTTTTTCCTTACTTGCTCTTTTTCTTTAAATTAACGAGTATACTCTCCATTAAGGCAGGTGTACTGTAATGTTGAAACACTATATCTCCATTTAGAGCACCTAATTTATTAGCTGCTGATTCCGATGAATATAAGACTCATTATGATAATGCATTTTTATCAATATTCTTTGATGTGGTGTCAGTCATGATGAGTGATCCCCAACGCCTGCCACATCATTCCTATGACAAGTCCAGACCTCCGCATTTAACCCCCCGCTTTTGCTTGTGCAACACGCTTCAATATTTATAATTCATTAATATTATTTGCGGTCGTATAAGATATGGCTGTTAAAACTGGGGAATAAATAAGTCCACCGCCATGGTAGAGGCAGATTTGCTGGAGCAGAGAAATACTCAGTTTTACGGTAATTGATGAAGCACTAGTGTACAGTATTTCATACGCTGAGTAATTTTCTAATTGGTTGAGGGGTAGCAAGTTTTTGCACAGCCCTGCAGCATCCAGAGTGAGGAGAAACACTTGCTCATCACAGAGAAAGAAAAGGGGGAACGAAATGTAATGAATTGTGAACCTTAAGATGAACTGACTCTGAAATTTTAATGAAAATATTTTTTTATGACTACTTGTCGACAGATATCATTGCTGGACTGCTCATTGTGCCTTTTTCTTTGCTTTATAACAGTGATATTTTATAAAGGTTGGCCTTCAAAATCCTCCTCCAGTAATTGGGTTTCCTATAGCACTCCTATTGGAATATGTACAGTTCATGTAAATATGATTACAAGTCAGAACGACACTTGCATCAGGTTATATGCGTGTGTGGATGTCCACAGAGAGAATGCAAAAAAGAGAAGCTCCTATATTGGCTCTTCAACAGTGTTGCACAGCGATATGGGTTGAATATATTTGCATAATGGCTTTTCCACACCTTACAGTGTACTGTATGAATTTGGTCTGATGTTTTAGATAGTTGATGTTGTGGGATTAGAGGAGGAATATGTAGAAATTCTGTATCATCGTGAATGCTGGCACAGAATATCTCACAGTTCCTTCCTCCCACCTCCTGTAGGAAATACTGGAATCATGTAATCAAAATTGCCCAAAAGGAGATTGCAAAGGCCAAGTAAAACTCATAGAAATCATTGTTGTATTGGTGCTGTTTTTTATTTGTTTTATTTTATCTGCAGGTAGCGTCTTGATAGGTCATCTCCTCTAAATTCTAAAATAAAAACAAAGGCTTTTTTTTTCTTTTGAGAGCTCCCATAATCCAGAAATCCACCCGTACCATTTTAAATCACCCCTGGCAGCAGGAATAATGAATCTTTCACTATGTGTACGTCATAAACATGTAAACGTGCTGGGCCAGGAGGTGCAAGAGTAATGAGAGGCAGTCTAAACAGTCTGTCATCATCTATACCTTTAGAGTGGATCCTTTACACTGGCCCCTGCAATGTATATTGGTAGCATTATAGCATAGCGGCCCTCAATTTATCAATAAAAGAGCCAATGTGTCACTCCAGCAAACACACAGCCGGCATTTGCATTCAAGATAACCAGACCTGTCATGTGAATTTTATACTCTGTCTCCTCGCTCTGTTTGCGCTGTCCCTCTTTTTCGCTCTCGTGCCTCTTGTTTTTTTTTTCCCCCCTCCCTCTCTTCTTTGGGAATTGGGATGAAAGCTCCTCCCATGGCCACAAATGCTCTTCATGGAACCCAGGGTTTGGTAAAATATTGAGGTTCCATCCTAGTATATCAACAATAAACTATTCATATATAAATTCACTTTGCATCACACCATGACTTATATTTTACAGCCCTGGAAAAGAAAAATAAGAGACCACTGCATTTTTTTCTGAAATCAGCATCTCTACATGTATTCCAGCCATTCCATTCCAGCGTCTGTTGAATTCCAACACATGCACGCCTCCTTCTGCTTAAAGAGGAACTGATTAGGTGAACAGCTGAACAAAGAACAATGGTAAAGACCTGTGGAGAGCATGCAAGAGCAACTGTGATTAAAAATAAGGGTTATTGCACCAAATATTGATTTCTGAACTCTTAAGTGTAATCATTAGTATTATGTTGTTTTAAAATGAATTTGTTCTTGTTTCTTTACATAGTTTGAGGTCTGAAAATGTATATTTTTTGTTATTTTGACCATTTGTCATTTTCTGCAATTAAATGCTCTAAACAATGATATTTTTTGGGGGGGATTCAGGGGAAATGTTGTCAGTAGTTTATAGACTCAAACAAAAATGTTCCTTTTGCCCAAACACATACCAAAAGTAGTAAAATCTGAAAAAATTATCATTATGCAGTGGTTTCTTTTTCTTAATTTTTTTTTTCCAGAGCTGTATTCTATTCTATTCACATAACAGCCTACTTTCCTGCTCTACCCCAATAATACCATTTCCCACCAATATGTTGCCATTCTGCCTGCAGTCCGCAGCCAGCACCGGCGCTAACTTTGGTTCTGCTTTTTCCACTTCTGCAGTTTTTTTTTTCCTTGGGGGCTTGTGTCCATTATGTTTGCATTCTACTATTCTCCCTTTGCAAAAAAAAAAAATGTTCTCAGAGAGCACAAACAAAATTTTGCTCCTGATTTAAGGACCGACGTCCTTCCGGGGAATGAAAAACGGTATTAAAATACAGGGAAGAAAAAAGGCGCCGTTGACGCGCCAACATGCTAAAGCTGTGAGTGGCAACATAATCCCTACACGCAGGGCTCCATACCGTGCTGTGTAAATACCGTATGTAGCCTCAGCAGGATGGTTGCGGTTGTGCAATAAAGGCCAGGCTACAGCTGTGTGAGAGACAGAGATCCCATCACTGAATCCAATAAGAGGAGTAGAATTTCATTACAGATGTTCAGCCTGGATATGACGGCTCCATCAATAACCGCCCTACATGTGAGAGGCAAAGGGGTGCACATGACGCAGGCAAAGTCGTACAGCCATGACAGAATCCATATCGGGTTGTTTCACAGTTTTATTGGCTTGAGTTGCCCTCCTTCCGGAGTTCTCTCCAACTCCTCTTTTGGTTCCTGCTGATGCCTCTCTTTCCCTCCCTCCCGACCCGCTCTCTTTCTTTCACGTTCACTGTAATTTTTTTTCCCCCTTGACTTGAATAGAAATGTCCAGTCTTTCTTCAATGGAGCAAGGAATTACATCTCAAGTGGTCTTTTCCAGCGCCACTGTCCCTTCTCCTCGTCACACAACCGAGATGCTTAAAAAAATGAATGGCCCTTGTTTTGACTTCCAATTACAAGTCTGCCTTTCTGTCTCAGCGTCTCTCTCCTCTTCACTGAGACAATTTTCACTTTTATAACGTAGGATGTCAAAAGGAACAATGTTACACTGTTTCTTACTTGCAGCAATTAATTGATCAATTAAATGCAGAACAATGTAATTCACAGGAAGAAAAAAAATGTTATTTGTCATTTAGAAAAAAAATCTATACGTATTTGTTCTTCTCATTTCTGGTGTGACAGTAAAAAAGGACGTACAGCCGCCATTGACTCGATTCCAATATCTTTTCGGTACACTAACATCACAGAGTCACTTTCTTACAGCTCACTTACAATGAACTGTGCTCCCTCCACCCTTTTTTTTTTAACTTGAGCTTCTGCTATCCTGGGTCTCCTGAAGGTTAGAACTATTTCACCGGACCGAAGAGACAGGAAGGACGATGTTTGGCAGAGTCACACCACTCAGATTCAGCACCAGAATCCATTCTCCTTTCCAGACTTTTTTTTTTCCTTTCAAAAACTCATTGAACGTTAAAGATCACTAAGTGATCTGTCTATGTGTATGCAGGAGATTTGACCCTCAAATGCAGATTTTGCAGAGTTAAGAACTTTTCATAACTATTTTCAGAATTTATATACACATATTAACATACAACGTGTGAATGGTTTTCATACTTTTTGTTGTACATTGTTTAAAAAAAACAAATCACTGAAATAGTTACAGCACAAATGTGCCATTTATATTGATCAAATATGTCTTATCATGCATGAAATGCACTGGAGAGGCAGAAATATCTGTGTACACTTACTGCTTGGGTTGCATGAACGTGGGGTATTGAAGTTCAAATTTTTCAATTACCTCTCGCTGCCATCTGGAACCTCTTGGGTACTGCTGGGGCCAACCTTTTGTTTCATTTACCGTGCGTGCGAAAAATACATCTAAAGGGAAGCGCACGTTGGAATTCCAAAACGCATTATGAAACTTCTAATGATTTAAAAATTTAAATAGGCTTGATAGTGTCAGCTAGAATCGTAAACATGTTTGCCTGATGAAACGTGTTGCGTGACGAACACCTGCCCTAGTTTTAAGTGTGAGGTAATCTCACAAGGATATATGCCGCCCACGTCAATGTGAGGCTTCCATCACTTTGAGTTTGTTTGCTGCTCTTTCTTTTCTCTGTTTCCTTTTTTCTTGAGATTTATGCTCTTAAATTCATTCATATTCAGCGCATTACATTGCTAAGCATACATGCTGTGGCTGGAGTTTTTCTGCCCATGCAGGCATTGAAAGAACTCATCATTCCCAACCCATATTGCAGCAGTTTATATAACCATTAGTGCATGCCAAACATATTTATCAAGAATCAACAGATACAGGGTGCATATCAAACTTGATAAACAGGAGTTTATATCAGACATCCAGTTCTCTCAGCCGTGAAAGTGATATATTTTCAAGCATCTGTATCTATTACTACATTTTTACTGGGGGATCTTTTTTGTCAGATTCTCCTGCATGATGACATGACGCCACATTACAGTAGCAGCTCATTACAAGGTTTTACATCAGTGCCTGTGTAAATCTCCAAACAACAACAACAAAAAACGTGCTACACACTGTGAACGTCACAGTAGTAGATGGATCTTGTATTTCTTGGACAAATCTCATTGGCGCCTTACCTAACGTGGGGTAAAAGGGTCCAAAGGCATCGGCCGGAAAACTGCTGCAGAACAGAAGAAGAAGAAGAGATCCCTGCAAAAAACAGGTGAGTGAGCACAGAATGGAATGATGGGATGGCAACGGGAGCCGCCTGTGATTGGAGCATTCCGAGCCCCAGTAAACCTTTCTTCTCTCACTGCCATGTGCAGAGTGTTGATAAGAGACATCATCCCACTGACTCATTAATCAACTGTGAAATGTACAGCTACCTGCCGCTTTCTTATTCCCGTGTCCCCAAAACCCTTCCGCTACCTGCCTCCTCCGCTTCTCCTCTTCTACCCATCTGTAAAGAGAAGAAACAAACTGGACTCCACAAGGATTCCTTTTGAGTAAGGAAAAAAAAGAAGAAAAAAAGGAAAAAAAAAAAGGAAAATAGCAATCCTAGCAAATTCCCTGTTTCAACACTTTTTCACTCCTTCACACACACGCGCGCACATGCACGCACACTGCCTTGTTCTCACATACATTTACACACAGAGAAGTGTTTAAACACAGGAAAGCACAAACACAGGGACAAAAGGAGAGGGGAGGATGGTGCAACTGGTTTGCACTTTAAAGTTGTGCAGCAGAGCACTTTTTTTCTGAACACACTGACACATGTCCTACGCATTTCTGCTTCAGCAGTTTAAATTATGTTCGTGCAGATAGATAACCATATCCTATTGGCATTACATCAAACATCCAAACACAGCTGCCACACTTAATTCCCTCCCCCCCAATGAAAACACTTTATTCTCCCTCTTTACAAGCTGTCCCGTAGCTGTGCTCCCGCGACTGGCAATATCTGCCATAAAATCTCTGATACATTTCTAAATTGTGCAGTGTGTTGAGTAGGTCTCCTGCATATACATTCTCTTAAGATGCTTAAGAAATGCTGATCTGCTGTCTTTTCCACACCAAACCCAGACCCACTCCTAGGAGGGGGAAAATGAAGAGAGCAGAGTTTTGAATTTTGATCAGTTTATTTGCATTTTCTACATGTCAAAACCCCTAATTTATCTGCCAGTTTTGATCGCCTTTATGGAAGGCTGAATCACTCACAGTGCGTCATCAATTTTTCTGAAAAGTAAGCAACAAACTGACCAAATCAAAGTTTGATTAATAGTTGTGGGGGTGTAGGCAGCATTGTTCTGGGGACAGCTGCGTAAACAGGATGCCCAGAGAGCTTTCGGGCTGTAAATTATCTGATTGAGCAGACTGTAAAATATACACAGCGGGGCAGAAGTTCACTTTCATGTCGTATTTACGTAACAGGATACATCGCTAAACAGATAAATGCAGTCATTTACATTTATGGCACACTGTGGAGGAGTGACTGCAGGAGGAAAAAAAAAAAAAGCCAAAAAGCATTTTATGTTGCCAGAAGGGGTGAACATGATCTCTCACTACATAACCCAGAAACAGCACCAGATCCTTGTTATCATCCAGGTACAAATGCTGCAGTCTGTTTGCCTTCTCCCAGTAATAATCCTGCTGCAGACTCATGAGCTCTAAATTATTCAGGCATGACGTAAAATACATAGAGTTGTAAGCCATTGGAGATAAAGAAGGGTCCAGGTGTCAAACTGGCCAAACACATACATCATATTATGCCATCATATTATTATTAAAGGAAATATCTTGAGTATCTGTGATAGGGTCTTCACTATATTTGCCTTATGGACTACTGTGGTTGTTCCTGCTTCATCCTCCATGGATTTCTCCCCCATGTAAAATAGTTTAATGTTGATTTAACCTAAGAAGTTCTTGCTCTTTGGTTATCAAAACTGTGCCTGTCTTTATCTATTGATATTTTAGATACGTGTTAGATTTGTTTCCATCAAACGGTTTTACCACAGTATTTTCCATGTTTAGCTTCAATAAATGCATCTTTAAATCATATTCTATACCTTACAGTAAAAGTAATTTAGAAGAGCATCTTAACTTTCACAGAGGTGCATTATAATTCACAAAGAATGCAGCATTTCCTGGAACAATACTTTGCTTTATTAGGATCCCCATTATCACCAGCATAAGCATGAGCTGTTCTTCCTGGGGAAATATCTGATTAAAAAAAAAAAAAAAAAAGGGAAAGAGATAGATGTGTTGCGATAGTGCTTTGTAGAATTACTTCTGACAGCACAAGCAAATTACTAATGTGTTTGGTTGCATTATCTTTTCAAAGACTTCGGCCGTCTGAATCTTTTCAAAGACTATGGCAGTTTGAAACGGTGATTGATGATGCAAATGTGTGATTATTTGTAATGAGACGTGTGGAAAAAAAAGTTACTGTATTTATTCTGTAGCTATGATGATTGTGGAACTCACGGTTACACATCTAAATCACAAGTATTATTTTGAAATATTTGACATTTCAGTTTCTCAGAAGCCCAAAGCAGTAAAGTTGCTAGTTTAGTAAATCATTGTAATTTCTGCCAGTTCTGACCACAGTGCATAGCAGAGTTTCATTCTACACCTGACCCTTTGACAGATAATATACCTTTCTTCGAATCCGCCAGTAACATAAAGCTCTTTGATTCAGTAGCATGCATTTATGCGGCACAACACTCAGCTTGACGTGTCGCCTGAAGACATAAACATTTTGGAGGAAATACTGATTGCACAGTGACAGTCAACATGCTGTCACTGCAAGGGAGGGAAAAATGATGTAGGCTGTGCATGAACACAAAAAAATACATCCTTCTTTTGAAACTGCCAATGAGTGTTTGGATAATCTTTAAGCACATGTCTATGTTTATATATTATGAATATAGTAATATATTGTCCAAATTAATGATCATAAATTATTCTGTACTATATTAACTGTAATGCTGTAAAGTGGTTCAGTTAAATTTGAAATTTTTCCATTTTATAGTAAATGACTGTGGAGTTTTCTCATAGTTCAAATTGGTCATGATAATTTCCAGTTCCGATGCTAGTCTATTTTAAAGCCCGTTTCCATACAGTGAAAATGTATTGGTTGCTGTATTCTTTCCTCTTTTCCACAATGGCCATGCTACTCAAAGACTGCAACAAAACCTCAAGCCCTTGTCCTGTGCGAAAATCAAACGAATACCTTCCAAAGTTAGTTTTTTTTGTGTGAAATTCCCTTTTTGTGTTTCTACTTGGCTGCATTTATGTATCGAGTTGCAGTGGAGGGAAATCTTAATTTCAGAAGATGCCCTGCTTGATTCAGCAACCGCAGGATGCTGAAGTTTCTGCTAATATTAGCCATGGCTGAGGTTTGGAATAAAAAACAAGGACTGCGTTTTTGTCCCCCATCTGTCATGGCTATAGGCATTTGAGTTTTGTACCGATAAAAAGAAAAAATCAGAACTGGTCCTCTAAAGTCAATATGAAATTGCCTTCATGAAATAAAAGAATAATTCATAATTTTTCGGAAATATGCCTATTCACATTAATGCCATGAGTTGGATGAGAAAATTGGTGCCAATCATGTTTTTACACCAAATATGAAGCTGTGATCAACAGAGGGGTTGGCTCAGCCAGATTACATGCTGATTTATAGGCAAAATATCATCGGCATAACAGAAACAATAGGTAAACAGGACCCTCTGTATAACCAAAGCTTGCCATTTCTACATTTTGTTCTTTTTAATTTGTGGTTTTAGTCAGTTTTAGAAGTTGCTGATATTTGGATTATTTTTCTGTGGACAGAGTCAGGCTTGTTGGTTCCAGTCTTACTGCAAAGCTAAGATAACTGGCTGCTGGTGGTCACTTCATTCTAGAAATGATGTTAACACAAATATATATACACACATTATAACAAAATTACATCCTGTTACCACATGTAATCACTGCTGGGATTATGTTTACAGGCAAGTTCTTTTTGTAAATAAAGCAATACTTCTATGTATATCACTCTGAGGTCAGTGGTCAGACATCACTGTCATCTCTTGGTTAGGATTCCTTCAGTATTCATTGTTCAGTAGGTTTTTACGAGGAGCCCACTTATCTGCAGGCGCCTTCTCCTCTACAAAACCAACGGTTAGTAAAATGGTTAAAAACACAATAAAAAGTTTCACATTAAAAATCGGTGTTTCTCTATCACTGTTGTGTGGGTAGCCTACAGAATGGTGCCGCTAGCCCGACCTTCTGCAAACATTTACCTAGATTTTGTCTCTAATAATTTATGACCCAGGATGTTTAGGAGTTTATTTTACCGGGAACCAAATTATCTGAGCTGTCTTTTCTCCGAGGCAAACATACCCCATGATTAAAACAATTAATAAAACAGATTCATGTTTAATGTCTGTGATTCACTATAATTAAGATCCAGATGTCTAATGACTAAAATCTTTCATCTGGTTAAAGAAAATTTAAAAGATTTTAAAAGGTGTATCGTGAAAAAAATGTGGCTTAAAACTCCAAAAGAAAAAAAAAGTCAACTCATAACAGGTAGCAATGTAACATCTTTTGTTTCTAAATTAAAACTTCTATTACAAGTATGGATTTCTCCAGATTTAAAAATTGTTTGGGATAATGGAAGTACACAGCTCAACAAAACATTTAACAAAAGTCTAATCTTTTTTAGACATTTTAATCCAGAAGTTACATATCGGACATCACCAAATGTCTGCAGTGCCTAAAAATAAGCATATTTAATAAGTTCAATGATGCTGTTATAATGTATTACAAGATCAGATATTGTGGTGGAATAAAACATAGTAATTCAGCCAGCATTACCTTTTTAGCAAAACATATTCTCAATTTAATAATAAATCAACCTAATTTGAAAAAAAAGCTTGTTTGGTACAGACGTGTGGTATCAATCGTCTCATCTTAAATCTTTGCAAGAAAGCAAAACGTCATCTTCAATAGGCAGTTGCATACAAACTTTGAACAGCAAATGATCTCTTAAAGGATAGATTTCTTTTTCAGTCAATAGATATAGTCAAGTACAGATTTATATGCGTAAATGTTTGAATTCCGAAACTATGCGGGAGCTTTAATATATTCTACACAATGAGAAACAATGTAGTTGAAACATATCCTGGCTGGGTCACAAGCACTTTAATAAACTGGTGGCTGCCCTGCAGTTAATTACACTATGCATCATAACCTCTGCTGTTTGAGGGGGCTGAATGAACCCCCACAGTTGCAATTTAAGCTGCTCCTTATATGCTCCTTTTCTCTTGGATGTAAAAAGAGACACACATACACACACACACACACACTTATAATTGCAGACGAACAATCACAGTGAACACAGTATACTCACATTTGGGTTATGGCTTTCCATTTTAATCTCATCCCTGTATACATTCTTTGTCATCAAACCTTCATAGACAAATATAAACGCAGATAATGAAGGCCTTCCATTAGTACCAAATCGTTTTCATACTCAATACAGAGATCATCATAATGTGGAGTAATGCTGTTTATATACATAGAGACAGAAATATACACATGTTCAGGTGGACGTATGGCGCACACCCACAGTCATCAACAACAACATATCGAATGACCAAAGGACCATTAACATTGCCTTCTTTAGTTCGTCTCGCCGTCTCTGCCGAAAAAAGTATACTGTGTCATCCAAATGAAAGAGCTGTACGGTAGATTGATTATGGTCACGGATACTATACCAACACTTAGAACACTGAGTAGGCTTTACAGTTTAGAGTTTACACTAGTGTTGAAGAGACAGAATGTTATCATTCCCCCCATCCCCGCCCCTAAATTTGTGGTCTCTTCATTCAAGAGAAGATTAATTCAAGAACCAATTCAAGACAAAAACAAAAAGTGTGACTGATAGCAGAAATATGTCTCTCTTTTTCTTTTTTCGCTCTCACTCTACCCCAATTACCTCTTGCTCATTCCTTTCCCCTCTGGAACAATTTCTTTTCTGTCAATCCTGTCTTCTTTTAATTATGTTCAGTCCCTCTCTCCCTCCTTTTGGTGAGAAAAGCGTAGAATTCTTTGACAGGATCAGCGTCAATCCTCCAGGTTTTTTTGCGTCTCAGTCGGAGGGAGAATCATTCACGAGAGAGTGGCCTTCATGCCACTTCGCATCAAGAGTCTTTTTTTTTTTTCTTCTAAAGCCATGTGCTCCATCACAGCTGTGATCCACCCTAAAATGACATTAAATGAACAACAAATTCACAGTTGTAACATTTCAATATTGTCCTCTCCACTTTTCTTCTTTTATTTTTTTCCCCTCTTTCGGAATTGCCATTGTCAACTGCCCAGAGATTCAGCCTTCTTAATATCAGTCTCAGAAATAACACCTTCTGCTTTTGGGATCAGCTTGTGGGTGGATGACCTCTTTTTTTTTTTCTTTTTTTTTTTTTTTTTTTCCTCCTCCTGGCGCTTCTATAAGGCATGCTGAGCCAGGACCAGAGCCAAAGCCAGGCTGGGAAACAGAGCCCAGACGTTGGCACACAGACAGGCAGAGTGATCCTCTGGCAGGCCCCGGGGCTGGTTGGGGCCTATTGGTTCAGGACTCTGGGCAGATAGAGGGACACACAGAGGGAGAGAGATGTGTAAAGGTTAGACATGACTCAGACACTTCCTTCTCTCCTGTTCTGGCATTTTGATGCAAGTGGGGGGTGGGCGTGGTGGATGTGGGGATTAAAGCGAGAGAGGACAGGGTCAGAGCTGATGACAAGAAGAGAGAACATGAGTCAGAAAGTCAGATTGAAATAAATTAATAACACGTATGCATCCATTGCACATTGCAGACCCACTTTGGCACAAACATTTAAGTGTGAAGTATATTTCAAGCCGCTAGTTTGCTCTCTGCTTCTTAAACAAGTTGGCAACAAAGGAATGCGCCTTGTAAAGAGTTTTTATTTTTTTCTGAAACTCTTTTAGGTTGTGCCAGCAAGTCTCTAAACAATTTTTAAAGCTATCATTACATACTTTATTTACAAGCAAAAACATGCTACGAAGCCAAACACGCACTACTGAAGCCAGCAGTGGCTGTGGATTTCTTTAATATTTCATAAGGCATAAATTACAGCAAGTAGTTGTGCAGCCTGGTATCATGGAATTGGTTATCAAGGACACTTATTCCGTGTTGAGAATTATCAAGTATTTTATTATAAGAAAATCTAAACATGGTGACAAGTGTGGAAAATACTTCTGGGAGGGTCCTCCGGTCAGCCAATCGCATAGCTTCAAATTCCTGGGGCAATTTAACATCTGCAGGTTTTATTGAAAGAATAGAATCAGACTGCTTTATTAAATGAAAAAAAAAAAATAAAACCGCTCAGATAACAAGACAATGATTCAGACATGTAAGTTATCTGGTGCAGCGTCCATAGCAATTATAGAAAGCCTGAAATATTCTTCATAATAACTGACAAACTAAATATCATATTGATTCACTGTACAAATATTATGAAAATAAAGTGCATATTTCTAATTAGAAATGTTATCAAAAAACGATTTTAATTCTGAAAAGAATCTTAAAATACTGCATACTCCACAGAGAATAAAAGGAACGTCAGTCTTTTTTTTTTTCATTGTTTTTGCTGAAATAAACTTGACAATCATTAGATGTAGACAGCTGTGATACTGGGCTGCAATTAAAAACTTTATGGTGCGGCTCTTTTTATATTCGCCATCCCACGAGATCAAGTTAAGTTGACCCCTTCAGTACAGTTTGACTGTGCCTAACATTACCTAACAGAGAAATAACAATACGTATCAGTATGCACAGGGGAACATCTACTTTTGAACAGTGTGCAAAGTGACACGAAACGCAGTTTACTACAATTACTGTGGAGAGTAGTGGGGACAAAGACACATCAGTCCAGATATCAAAGTCTTTGACCTCCGGAGTTCCACTTATATCCATCCAACAATGGGCTTATTATTTGCTTTTCCAGAAAATTGTTAGCGTTTTGAATACTTTTTCAATTTTCTTGGATTCCTGTTCCATTTGCCTCCAAGTTAAAGCAGTCTCACTCAATTTGCGGAGGTATCATTTTCAGCGCAGCACAGCAATATAGAAGCACATCATAAGGAACATGAAACATTTTCTTCTCCTCCACCACCACCATCCCCTCGACTCATCTTCACCAATGTAACCTGTGCAGAGATTGCACTCCGGCTCATTTCCCTGTACATAGAAGAAAAAAAAAAAAACATTCAAAAAAAAAAAAAAAAAATCTACTCAGATGTTATCAACCAGCGCCTCATCTTTCAACAGAACAAGGCAACACATAAATAATAGGAAAAAAATAATGAAAGAAGGAAATAGTGTGGAATTATATTAACAGGTCAAGTATTTGTCCTTTCCTGGAAAGGGAGTGAAGGGGGAAGGGAGAGTGAGGGGGAGGAAGGAGGGGTATCCAAAACACCATAAAGAGATGGTTACAGTAAATGACAGTTGCCAAAAAAGGGGGAAAAAAGCTATGGGTAGCTTGACAATGCACCAAAAACATCCGCGACTAAAAGCCAATTAATTAGCAAGGGCAGTGATGTGTGGCAGCAGCCTGTTGACATGAGTCCAGATTTCTAGCTGCAGCCAATATCCACACATAGCACACACATACACACACACACACATACACATGCATAAACACGGGGCTAAAAGAACAAGCCCCTGCATACATATGCATACACAATGATGAAATACAGACAATGACAAAAAAAACACATTTGTTTGCAAGTGATTTTCATGCACAATCTATATTAGCAGAAGTATTAATATAAACGGTTGATAATAAAGCACCCCACTTGCCATTGAACAGGTAAATACACATGTAGACTGTGACCGCTTTTATTATTGATCAGAACATTGTCAGATTTACAGTGCAACAGGGCTGCATTTCCCAAGGCTAGTTATTGAGTAACCCTGAGTTACTGTACGCAGCTTCTGTCCACGATCAATTCCATTCAATTGAGCTGAAAATCAACATATGACAGTGCTACATGGGAACACGGGCAACACCAACTTCTCAACCACTGGAGGGGTGGAGGAGGGATTTGCACGAGTTGGGTTTAAATCACGCTGCAAATGAAACTCCAAGCTGCAATAGAAATGAAGTGTTCGGTTTAAACAATCCTCATTTCAAAAATCGATTAAGTGAGGGTATTAAAATTCAAATCAGGATTACAATTAGGAAGACACACAGAATACATCTTATCTGTGAGATTCAGACTGACCCCGGGAAGATGTCAGAGACATCACTTCATCAAACTCCACAGAAACACATTAGTATGGGAAAACAATTGTTTATCTCTGTATACAAAGCAGGGCTTGGCTACCATTCTGACTTGCTTTCTTACATTACTTAAATGACCATGTTTCATCCTAAATGTCTATTCACTGAGCATGGGATAGAGCCCACAACCACTGGCAGTGACATTTTGAATAATTATGAATCTATAAATCAAGTGTGCAGTTTGACTGCTATGGACATTTTTAGTCACAAACAGCAGTTTCTTCTCCATAGTCACTTTTCTCCAACTGCAGTCATAGTTTTTGGTGTCACCATCCATCCATCCATCCATCCATCCATCCATCCATCCATCCATATATCAAATATAGACACCATTGTACATGTGTGTGTGCCACTGTGAGATTTACAACCTTGGACAGTCACTCTTCTGCCAAGAGGACTCATACCTTAACAACACCCCCAATTTATCTGCCATGGAAGTTTGACAAGTTTTAATTGCCAGGCATAGTTGTTTGGGAACGCAGGGCCGCCCAAAATGTCCCTACCAGCTCCCTCTCTAATTATAAACTTCCTGCTTGAGTAATCACACGTCTTATTGTTTCCTAATTACCATTTTTACAATAAATTAAACACCACACTGCAGTGAGACAGGCAGAGAGCAGTGCATCAATACTGACATACACACACAGGACCTTTGGGGAAAGCAATTCCGCCATTGACTCCCTCCTTCCTGACCATCCCCCATACCCCTCCTCTCCCTCATCCACACCTTTCCCATACATAAGCACTGTTATTGTTATCAGAGGTGCATGTTCATTAATTCACCTCTTTGCAGCATTTTTAAGGTTTTAATTTGTCTTCACTACAATGAGGCTTTCTGCGTAAAGAACAATACTGACTCGGTGCAGTGTGACCATTTATTGACTGCGAAAGCCCTTGGAATTACTCAAAATAGATGTCTTAATAGGAGTCATTCATTCAGTGTGCGAATTTGCATTTGAAAACTTTGTACACTGCAAAACAGTAGAATATTTTACAGTAAGATCAAGTTTCAAGTAAGATTTTATACAATGGCTAATTCATGGTGAAAAACATCATTGGTCTTACACAGGAAGGCTGCATGGCACATCTAAAATACATCTGTGCACAATATTTCATTGTGAAAACTAATCAAACTCAACAGCTAGATTAAAAAAAGAAGAAAAAAAACTCTCCTTGTCCCAAAGTGCAGAGTGAAATATTTCTTTCCTGTTCAAGAGAGACAGAGGGAGTCTTTGTCAGATAATATGGTACTGTCCTTTAGATACATTTACTTTGAAAGGAAAATGAAGTACAGTTCTAATAAAAGGAAATCACACGTGTGTTCTTGCTGCGCAGCAAAGAATAATGTCTCTCTGCTCCAGATGGTGAACCCTGTTATAGCCAAGTTGACTGCAGACTTCAGCGTGGACAGCATTAAGCTCCAGACAGGTCCCAGGCCAGTATTGTAGAACCTCTAATCCAGATTAAAAACCCCCACCTCCCATTTCCTTTATTATTTCATTGTGTGAGGGAGAAATATAATATTTCAACCAAATGTCATCATCTTGGGTGTAGCATAAACTGTCTTATCATGAAGCGTCTGTTCTGATGTGCCATTGCTTTAACAGGCATAGCGATTGCAAGTGATGTGAATGTGCATGGTGCAGCATGTTAAGCTTCGTGATTTTTCCACTGTGCAAAATCCCCCCTTTCATGGAAGCAGCGTGGAGGAGTGTTTTTGTGTTTTTCTTCATGTAATAGGTCCATTTATGCAAAGAAGTTGTTGGAAACTGCTGAAAATGTGTGAATATATTTGTGTAGCAACAAAAGAATGCATTTCCGTTTTAAATTTTACACAATGAGGCAACCTAAATATATACATATTCAGCAAGTAAATATCAACTCTGCGTTATATTTTTACATAGAAATGTACCATTTTTAATATCTTACCTCCTCAATGATGACAAAGGGAGGTTCTGTGGCGCCTGTTGAGCTGTCCGACCCCGTCTTCGACGTCACTGAGGGGCCTGGGACAGACACATTTTTGTTCTGCATGTATTCTATCCCATAACCGAAGGCCTGAATGGCATTTCCTGCAGGGACAGAGATATAAAGTCATTTGTTTTTGACTGCCGTCTCAGCAAGAAGCCAGCTCGAACGCAGACAGCTCTAAGTCAATTTCTTGGTCTTGTGCCCAATCTTTGGCAACCCAGGGAACAGGGGAGAAGTAGGAAGTGGTGGGGAAGGAGTAAAGAGTGTAGGGAGCCAGTCTTTTTGCTTCGTCAGTAAGCTTGAGAGTTATATGCCAAACTAATCAAAAACAGCAATCTGAGATTTGTTTGTGTAATTGGTCACTGGGGAGACCGTTTAGGGTTTTACTGTCTCACAAAATACTAGTACTGCCCTATGTTTGATATTTTAAGCTGTGCCTTTCTATTGAATGTGGAACATGTTTATGCAATTAATTTAGCCAGTAATAATCCTTCTAAAAGAATCCTGTGGAGACACAATGGACACAATCTTTCAAATGCAAACAACTTTGGTTCATGTCCTTGGCTTGTTACCAAACCATTTTGCTTTGCAACAGCCGTTTTCAAATTGCAAACTGTCCAAATAGCAGCATAATGTCCACACTTGAGATATTGAACGCTAATTTGTTGGAATCTTTTAAGAAAGAAAAAAGTCCTAGTGCATCCACCTGCAGACGTGCTGTATGTGTAATTTTGTGTCTAAGTGAGTCTCTGCAAAAGTGTGATAAATCCCCGTACAATCAGCCTTTCAGCTAGATACGGTAAAATAGGGGCTGAGTACCTTTTCACTGCTCATCCGTTTAAAACATGAAGCTTGTTTCCCTTTGTTCAGTCAGAGAGAAGGCAATGCGTGTAATTGCTTGGCAACCACCTGCATTATAAGGTCAGCATGCAGAGATGACTTTGAATAGATGTATGTGACTGATCGAATTCAAAACATTAACAAACAAAAGAGAAAATGGCATTTCTCCACCACCATACAAAGGACAAATAGGATAGTTGTGAAACACACATCCATAATCCCGATGGACACAAACACCATTCTGAGTGCTTCAGATATGGGGACATAGATTTGTGCATCACATCCTCTTTCCACCTACACACACACACATAAACACACACACTCCCCTCCTCTAACACACAGACATGCTCACTAACAACCACTTTGAGTTTGAACCTTACTATAATAATCCCCTGTTCTGTAGGTGCTGCATTCTCCTGCACACCAATGCACATACATATGCACACTTAACACATGCAAAACAACCTTCCTGTTTATCATTGTGTTTGACGCTGCTGGAAAATAAAAGAACAGAATACAAAGAAACGGAGCTGACCAGTGAAGCCTAACAACTTGCTAGCGGTGAACCGCTAGTGAGGTTCTGCTGAGACATGTGATGTTACGCATCTGTTTGTCAGGGTCGGCTAGCTATCCCCCTACAGACGCTGTAAGATTGGGGAATAAAGTCATAAATCATACTAGTTGGCTGCAGGGCCTCCACACAGGATGTTTTACTGCGCTCAAATGTTCTACTGAGTGATTAAGTTCATTGCCAATAGCAATTCAATTTTTTTAATGACTCTGGATATGTTTTCCTTTAACCCCTGGGCATAGCCCGCACCCCCCCCCCCCCCCCCCCCCCCCCTGCAGGGACAGATGGAGTAAAAGACAAGGGAGGAGAGAGGACTAGAAAAGAAATGTGAGGACAGAGGAGAATCACGAGGGGAATCAGGGTTAAATCTTTCAGTTTTAAATCTACTCCAATTCCTTTGTTTGAACTTTGCTTGATAAGAGCGAGTGTAAAGGAGAATGTGGGTAGTAAATTATTTCTCAGACATACACACGAACAGTTTTCATTTGCAATGTACTTTGGTTTCGTCAATCATCATGAAAAATACTTATTTTGCAGAGACAGTCAAAGGAACAAAGCAGGTGGAATGATAGGGGTGAGATTATGTGGTTGATGGTAAGCTGAAGATCATTTGTATATGGATATGTATGTATGTATATATTCATACAGTGAGTGCGTGTTTGTGTATATTCTCCTCCTGGTGTGTTGAAGTTTATCCCCCGTTCCCCTTGACTGCAGAGAGGAGATGCCGCATTTTGTGTTATTTTTCAAGACGCCTCCTCAGCTCCCAGCCTCATCCCTCATCCTGCACACTCAGCTAAAACGGCAACCCAGCAATCTATTGAAATGGTTTGAAAGCATTATCCACACAATGGAACATGTTAAAGGCAATGGTGTTTTGTAGCACTGATGACACCGCTCGCTTCACCATAGCAAGGAAGGAGCTTGTTGTATTTTACTTCTAAGTGAAAGAATTATAAGGATGTTTGAGGTAACCACTCTGTCATGCTGCAACCTGTGTGTTATGCATGATATGAACAAATTATATGCATTTTAACTTCCTCCATTATATAATTTGTGTAAGTTCTGTTCTTTTTCGTGACATTTCTCTCCTGTATGAGATAAGCCCTTAAACTTTTAAAGATTGAATCTGAAAATTACATGCAAATGGTTTCTTTTGTATTAATGTCTGGGCAGATCTTGCCCAAAGGGGGGATGAGAGGTGATAATAAATTCCTAGGAAGCTTAGAACTTTAATTTCAAACTATGTACCAGACAAATTTTCATTAGGACTTCCAGAAGTTCAATCCATCCATTCATAAATATTTCCATTTAATCCTTCCAGTTTGATTTCCTCCCTTGTCCCTCCAGAACCAAATAAAATACATAAATCACTATGTTCCGTTTAATTTAAACAAAATGAATACATCAATGCTGACACTTAGTTAATTTCTTTTGTCATTTTAATACCTAGATATCTGAAGGGTATGTCCCCCACCTCCAGGTACACCCTTAATTTTTTTTTCCCACACATTTAGCCCTATCACAAGCATCCACTCCTCAACAACATCACATCTGCAGGCAGTAATCTCACAGGAGAGCTCAGCAACATTGAATCTTGACATGAAACCATTAAAGTTGCATTAGATTGTTAGATCGAAGTTCGTGGCTCACTCTACACTTACATGGCAGCAAGAGTAACAACATTACACACTTGTGCTCTTATCAATATTACATGACTGCTGGACCCTTATCAGTTACAAAAAGAACACCATTTAAGTTGCAAGTAGAAAGTATCCATGGGTTGGAATTGCTCACTTAGACATGTGTTATCGGTGAAGCTCTGCAGGAATTTCATACATTCCTCTTGCTGGTTTCCACTGCCCTTACAGGTGCACCAGGGGGAAATAGTCCAGTTGGAGAAGCTGCTGTCAACATAGTTTGGAGTCATCTCCGTTCCTGTGAGGGACACACACAAACACAGACACACACACACAAACACACATTAGGTCTAACCGTTATGGGTCACTAATGGACAATAATGGACTCTATTTATTGCAAATACTATGTAAAATGGACAACAAGATGTTAGTCATAGAATGGGCTTGCTGTGTGTAAGTTTATGTAAAGGTGAAGCATTCTGTAATGTTTTATTTTATATGTAAAGAGGCCATTATGTTATGAATATTTTTGCAAAGTAGGTGCTTAAGAACTGTGCACCCTAACACTAACGCACCAAAACATTTCCCATTTTATATGCCTCTCTGTGTCTGTGCTTTCAGCTGGAGTCAGGGGTGTTAGATGCACTTTGTGTAGCATTTCACAGAGAAATTCAGGGAGCACAACAATATATTTCCACTTCATATTACATGATTTATGACACATGGTGAAGAAGCATTGACAGATACTGTAATATGGACACTTCAGCAACCACTGAGACTTTATTGTCATTGCACATAAAAATACAATCAAACTGTTTGGCTGCTGTCCTACATAGGGACAAGGTCTAAAATATTGATGTAAAATATCTATATATTATATGTATGAATTTGTTTAAGTATTTTTACAATAATAAATTGTATTAATACTAAATACATAAACAACTAACAGTCACAGTATAAAAATACAGTGTAGAATATTGCAGAACTGAGAGTTTGTGTTACAGGAAGAGATGGGGGGTATGGGTTCAACAGTATGTCCACTGAAGTAAAAAATAATGAAAAAAAAGGAATTCCATGCAATTTCATTACATTTGGAACTCTTTGTGAGCTCTCTGATGCTGCTGCAGCATCACCAAAGTGTCGTTATCAATATGGAATATAAATTTGTGATTGAAAAATCTGTGTGTACTTGTCAGCACACATTGTTTGAGCAACATTTCCTATGAGCAAACAGATGGTCATCAAGTATTTTAATTAAGTAAACACTCTCTCTGTGGCTCTTCCCTCTAATTACTTCTAGTTGTGAGCTGATGTCCAGTGTGTTAGGGGAGACATCAGGCCAGGAGGGAAAAACTGACACTCACTCCTCTGCCTGCTCTCTAGAATAACACTGAAGGTAAAGTAAACGGCTGTCACAACATCTTTTCCTCATAGACCCGCCCTTCATCTCACCATGCATCTGAAAACAATACTGTGGGAAACTAGTATTTCTGCATATCTCCCACCATTCTGCTCCTTTTTCTCTTTCTTGCACATACAAATGCACTCTCACTCCATCGCGGTGTCAGCCGCAGCCCTGACCGTACTGACCGATGAGCCTTGTGTAGGAGGCCAAGCAGGCGTGGTGATTGTCTTGGTTGGGACAGGTGCTCACTGTGGGCGGGTAACTCCGGCAGTTAACCATGAAATCAGCCAGCCTGGACCTGCACAACAAATGTGAAGCACAGCACAGACAGAGAAAGATGCAGGGTTCAGTCGCATACTTCAAGTACATGACAGATGCACACACACATACACAATAGCATAAATAAACGCACTGGGCTTTTTTTTTTTTGGCATCATCTTTGCTCTCGAACAGCTGCCAATTGTGACCAGCATCAAAAGGGGAAATATGCAACATCTGTTTTCACAGGGCTACAACAGTGGTCCTGAATAATAACCAGATCTCACTCAGTCACCTCAGAAGCAACAAGCGAGTGGCTCTAATCATGCAGCATAAATCCACAAGTAGTGAATCATGGGTAAGGATGAGAAAGATATCATGTGCCTCGTTTGGTCAATTCTTCCATGCTTATCCCTGACATCTGAACTGTCTCCCAAACTTTCTTTCTCCAAAAACCAAGGGAACTGATAAAAATAGTATGTTTTGTTTTCTGTGTGTGTGCTTGTGATAAGAGCTTTAAGTCCGTCGGGGCCACCATTGTTGCCTTGTTAATCCACTTGTGGGTTTATTGGGAGTAGCCTGTGCAAAGTTGCTCTATCTGGTGCTGTATACATCACAGCTGTCCACTAAGTGAATCACAATCCGCTGCAAATTGCTCTCTCTCTCTCTCTTTTCCCACTCTGCCTCTCCCTCTATGTCATGACTCATTCGCTCTGACCTCTCTGACTACTGTTTGCTGCCTTAAGGTCAAAGGTGCTACAACGTACCGCAAGCTGTCTTGTCCTTAGCTCAACCCAAGCATCCACACATGGATACACACACACCTAACATTCCAAATTTTTAAATGTCTTGTCTATAGCTCCTGGAGTCAGACTTACCAGGGTATTTCACCTCACAGAACACAAAGGGATTCATTGTGAATGTAACCAATGCTGCTGTCCACACTGGACAGCTCTACATATGTACCTTCACTTTCATTGTGTGTATGGAGACAATATGTAAAAAGATCTTCATTTGTGCTACAAAAACAGTATCATATTTGTTCATATTTACATATAACTGATTAGCACATTCATTTGGATTTATTGCCTCGATGTATTGATGTAGTCGTGGAATTATACTTGTAGTTGATGAGAAAGTTTGACAGATGCATCTACAGTATTGTGTTCATGCACAGAGCATGAGATTCATATTAAAAAAACAGCAACAAAGTGCTGATGGTGCACACCACTGCATGCCACAGAAGCCTAAACAGGTAGAATGTTAATGTCACATGAATTTACATATTGCCTTGTCTTCAAATATGCATCACAGCTGTATCACTTATTATACGTTCTGCAGCGGTGCTACTTGATCACTTATTCATCATTCTGTGGCTTTTTCATAAGTTTCTGGAGTAATTGGATTGGATGAGATGAATTGTAATGATACTGAGCCTGTGCCGTTTATCCGTAAATTTGGAATCTATACATGGAAACTCGACAGAGTCATTTTGTTGTTCAAGACCAGTGTGCTTGCTGTCATGTTCTATTCTAAGTCTGCGAGTGAAGACTATGTAGTGATGAGTTAACAAACTTGCTGACTCCCTGTCTGTCTATTGCTCTCTGTGTGTCTTCACTATAGCAGAGATACAACCAGTGTGGTGTGATGGGCTCGGGGCCTCCAGCATCAAACCCTACTCAGACTCACTTCATTACTCCAACTCCATCTCCATCCGCCCTCCTACCAAATCACCCGGAGAGACTCTCGATGTGACATGCTGCTAACATCACATCTAAAGCCTCGCTTCAGAGAACAGGAGATATGCCTGCTGTACCATGGCTGCAAAGACTGATACAGACACACACACACACACACACACACACACACACACACACACACACACACACACACACACACACACACAGAGATACACACAAACACATGCTCAAACAGCAATACATGGTGCATTATGCTAATTCACACCAAAAACGACTCACACACAAACTCCATTGCAGCCCTTTCCACACCTGTCCCTCTCACTCAGAGCTTGTCCCTGTTTGGACTGAAAGAGGACCCTTCGCTGCAGAGATGATAAAAAGATATAACTCACAGAGGGGAGAGAGAAGAACTCCATTGTGCTCTGTTATACAAAGCAACCTTTAGAACCACATTTTTCATTTTTCAAGTTCTAATGGGGGCAAAGAGTCTTTTACTTTTGTGCTAATAAAGAATGTGAACGTCAGATTTTCTTCAGGAAAGGCAAAGACCACGGAAGATTAAAGAAACTGAACAAGCACCGCTTGTTCCTGTGTTTCTTTTTAGAAGCGGACCTCTTTCAGACAATGATGGCTTAAAAACAGTAATTTAAAGTTTAGAGAGGTGTCCTGAGTGTTCAGACAATAGTGTTCCAGCATCGGGATGCAGCACATTTCATGGCTTCCACAGGCTTTCCATTATACCTCGGCAAAGCACCACTCGCTGCTGAAATTACAGGCTGTCTAGCTCAACAGAGTTTTATGGTCATTTCAGCCACTCAGCCCCCAGGGAAGTGGCAGGGGAGCCCCCACAAAGGTAGACTTCTTTCAGCCAACCTGACACTTTAAACACAGTCATTCAGCTGAGCACTGAGTGCCTGTCCATCCAGCTTGGCAGTAATAGAAAACTAATGGCTTTTTATATGAATTCTTATTCCTATCACTTGATGCCCGTGACAAACAATATGACTCAAATCAGATGAGTGTCAGTCTAGGAGAGGAAGGAGAAAACAGTTATCAAACTGCAGAGTCCTCTAATAGCTTCCTTTCCACGTTAAAAGCAACAGTCTGCAGAGAGTCCGATGTGGTTTAGAGGCTTCCCCTGTGTGTTCTGTCTACAAATGTGAGTTCTTATATGGATGATAATTTCTGTTAAATGTGAAATCACTGCTCTTTATTCTTATCACTTCCCCCAGTATTCAGCCTAGTGAGGCTGCAGAGGCCATATCTCTCAGTCATCTTGACACAATAGCGGGCAACATAATAGAGTGTCTAAGTACCTACGGCTTCTGGTTACCCCATTGGACCCTATTTCAGAAAAAAAAATATGTACGGCGGTCAATGGAGGGAGACAAATCTTTTGATCCCATTCGAATTGTGCCGTGAATCACACATGGGATGTTTGTCTATTTAAAAGATCATTTTGCAAGGCAAGAAAGTCGCACTTAGTCGAAAAAGCGTTGACGTATTAGACTGTGAAAATACATTATTAGAAAGATTGCAAAAAAGGAAAGTCACGTACATGACATCATAACTTCCTCTCTCCTGCTTTCTCCACAAACTACCCATGTTGGAGTTGGTGGCATATACAGTATTATGGGAGACAAAAGACGTAGTTCACTGAGTGGTTTCACACAAATCTTTTAAGAACTTCAATGTTTTATCCAGTTTTTCTGTTTTTATGTTAGACTTGTATGATTTGTGATTCATGGCACAAATGCATAAACTGTTTCTTGACATTGATCACTATGCATAATTTTTCTGAAATACGCTATTATAGGGTCACTGGGAAATGGAAGCACTGATGCTCTCTATAGCACTTACATGAAGTAAATACAATGTGCTCCGCTCCTCTCCTCCCCTCTCTTCTCCTCTACTCATCTCAGTGAGAGAATTTGACCTTGGTTCAGTCAATAGGACTCAGCAGCTGTCAATGTCCTTTTGTCACTTGATGTTATTGTCAAAGCAACAGTGGAGCTTGACAACATTGAGATTACTCTCTTTTGACGAACTGATTTATTTTATTTTTTTTTAATATTATGCAGCATCATTATGTCATAACAATTATTATGAAAAGCTTATCAATACACCACTGACCTTGTGAGCAGAGCACTTTGAATATATTTAGATTAAAAGGGCATTACATCTTTCTGATGTGTATTACGTATATACAGTTTATATATATATATATATATATATATATATATATATATATATATATATATATATATATATATATATATATATATATATATATATATATATATATATATAATTGATCTAATTTGATCCGATTCACAGTGGAATTATGCTCCTCTTTTCCCACCAAATTTTCTACTGGTGACCTTGAGACAGTCTCCTAGTTTCTATGGACAGAGGTGATAACCAATTTCATCCATAGCTATTTTCTCTTGAATGTGCCTGGCCAGAGGCCTGGCTTTGGCAGCACTGTACTCATTGGGATTCCCAGTCAATACCTTAAAAGGGCAACATGGACAGATGGCATTCAGTCAAAACAGAAGGCAGTTTATTAGCTTAGTTATCACATGACACAACCTTTCGCCCCTTAATCAGCCAAAACAACTAACAAAAACTGTCTAATGATACAACCGCCCTTCATTATTAAGCAGAAAATCCAGAGTGAAACACAACAGTCTAAACATGCATTCAATTAGCCCACTTTTTTGTTTTATGTTTGTTTCTTTTCCTTAAGTTTCTCAGTGTCTCTCTTGCTTAGTCGCATGCTTCCACTCGCTATACCACCCGCTGCAGATGTCTTACAACCCCCAACTCAATGTTATGTCATTGGGATGAATGCTTAATCAACCAAGCACACACACAATCTAGTACTGTCTGTTTGATAAGGGCTGAGTAGATTATACAAGGTTATCTGAATTCCCTAAATACACTGAACAAGGCAAACAGCCATCACCCACACCCACGTCAAAAAAATGGAACAGTCCCTGATAAAGTGCCAGAGTGAGTTAGTGGTAAGCTGCAGAACAGTCATTATTACCAGTAATTAAACAGCTATTAGTCATATATTTTAAAAAAAAATCTATGAGAAAAGGTGAGAGACAGGTTTAGCTTTCACTGAGACTCTGGGTGTTTAAAAAGAAGTTAAGCGGGGTACAGAGTGAAAGAGCAGGCCCTAATATTCAGAGCCACACATGGCCCATTCTGTAGATAAGTCTCAAGTCCTATTAGTTCTTTTAGTTCTATTGATAATGTTTGCATTAATAATAGATACAGTACCACTGGAGGAAGAGATTGTGGAGGAAAGGATGGGGCCTAGTATGTAATGACTGCAGTTTTCCGCTATAGCATATTCCCTCAGAGATTACAGTTAGGGAAGTAAATGGGCATACTAATCCACGTATTGGAATTAAATGCGCATTATTTTTTCCTACTTCCTGCCTCATCCCTCTTGCTACTTTCCCTCTCTCTCTCGCTTTCCTCTCACCCTGTTTGCCACTCTCATGTGTAGCCAGCAATCTGAGTACTTCTCCGCCAGGAGCTGAGGCCTGATTAAAGCCGTACACTGCAGCAAATTGTACTATGTATGAGGGAAAGGTCGCCAATTGACACATGCTTCGCTTGCAAAACCAGAGCTTTACACTATCAGAAAAGACACTTCACTTTGATAGCGACTGTAACCAGGGAGCTAGAAACAGTCCAGGTATTACCTTGAGCACAGACTTTTAAAGATGAGCTAGGGCAATCTAGCTTGTGTGTGTGGGCTTTTTTACTTCAGTCCTTGTGAGGACCCTTTTCGTGTTTGAGGAAATGTGTGGAAAGCCAAGGCATTTGCTTCCCAAATGTGGTTTTGGTTCAAAATAGGGTTGAAATCATAGCAGAGGCGGACGCTTGTGATGGTTAATGCATTGTTTACACATGGTTTCCAACTTAGTGGGCTGTCGCCTCTCTTGAGTCTGTAGCTTTTAGGTGTGTTTGCATCACAGACAATAATTCATTTTTGAGCAATCTGTTTCCACTTGGCTTTCTGCTTATTCATCCTGGTTGCTCATTAAAGTTACAATGCATCACAGTGAACTGACCGTACAGTATGTGGGAAGGAGGGTTAGGCAAGGGTTAGTGCTAATAGATCAAGAACAAGAGCCCAAACATGTCTGTATGTGTATGTGAAAGTGAGAGAGAGAGAGGGAGAGAGAGAGAGAGAGAGAGAGAGAAAGAAACTGGAGATAAAAGTGCAATGAAAACCTGGTTTCTTTTAGCTTCGTCTCAAAACTTCAGAGTAATGCCATCTGGGCTGATCAGTCTCCCTACACTGTTCCCTCCAGTGGAGTCCATGAGATGTCAGGTTCAGCGGAGCAGACTGTTGATGTAGGTCTGCATGAGTAAGTGAGAAAGAGAGAGAGTGTAGTAGCCTGAGAGTTTTCTGTAAGCAAAGGCGGCTTTGTACTGCGGATCTCCCAAATTGGGTCAGGTTACCTGTACAGTGATCGATTGTCTCTCAACTCCCCACTTTGAAAACCATTGGCAAAAGAACTCAATCAAAGAGCATCCAAGAGAGCCTGAAGACCATGGGATATAAATCAAAGACAGAAGTGTTGCATTGATCCTTCGGATGATCAATATACTACATGTATACAACTCAATACTCTTTGGGTTCAGCTTCATTGGGCTTGTGTTGTCTGAACTAACATGCCAATGGATTTGGTGTTTCTCTGCTTGCATACATACATGTACACACAAATGCTCACCGTACACTATCCAAAACAGCACATCCAAATATAGCCTATTGTCACTCTGTGGACTCAGCAGTCCTAAATGAATAGATGCCGGATCCATTGGAAGCACAGCGAGAACACAGTGTTGAGAAACGAAAGGCGAAGAAGTGAGGGAAATAGGAGAATAGTGGAAAAAAAAGAAAAAAACCACACGCAATGTCTGTTTTTCTATTTGTGCAGGATTATGGAAGGAAGTAACACAATAACCGCAGCAGAAATACAACCAGGTGCAGGAAATAGGAGCTGCTCCAATTAATGTTTGTTCACTGTCCCTAGATCTCGAGGGTATGTCAACAATGCAATATGCTGCCTACTGTAAGCCTGTGCCAAAATTATATATTTGAAATCCTTTCAACTTAATTGAGTACTGGGTTCCACCTGGAAAAATCTGAATAGTCTCCAAAGGTGAAATCGCAGCCAATCTGGCATCTGACATGCTTAAGGTAAAATCTCGAAAAAAGAAAGAAATCCAAGGCATTTTTCAGAGTGTAAAGCAAGGAACTGCTGGCCTTTCAAAGTCTTAAATAAATAATAAAATAGTAAGTATACTTTTTAAAATCCATTTTGATTTGGCTGTGTTTTGAGCCGTGACCCTTTCTTCATCAGATTTGTCCCAGGGAGCTAAGCTCAATGGCCAGCGGAGTTTGCAACAGAGATCCATAGCTCTGTGACCAAACCAGTGACCTCCAACCCGCTGCAATACTGTATCATTACGACCCAAATTGATCTTGTGACTAGCTCTCCCTCCCTCTCTTGATCGTACTGGTCCTTCTGTCCTCTCTCGATCTGTCCCTAATGTTAAATTGAAACAGCCTTTAGCTAGCTGCATATCCCCTCTTTGGAGTCAGACAGGAGTCTCCAGAGGAGACAGGCCTTTCGTTGAATGATCTTCCTCCGCTTTTATCAACACATCTCTGAGAGGACGGGAACAGGGCCAAGGAAACTTTCCTGAGTGTCTTGAGTGTGTTGTGGGTTCTGTGTCCAATAACTTTACTGCCGACGTTTTACAAAATAATCCCCAAATCTCTCGATTTTTTCCCCATTAGCATGACAAACGAGTTTCAAATTCAATTTGCTCGTACAATGTACAGAAGCTGCAGAACAAATTAAGATTATAATGCATTCATTATGGCAATATCTGAATAAATTACTAGATCTAGATTGCCAGGTCTTCTAGGACAGGTTTGTACTCTCATGTAGGAGACAGAGGACATCATAACAGATAGAGGACACTTTAGGAATATTTCACAATGATTAGGGATGCTTCAAGGTGGAAGAAAACCACCGATCAGAGAGCATTCTTGGCTCCGTGCTGACCAGTGACATCTCGGTTTAATTGAATCGTTGTGACGTTTGACATGTGACATGGCAAGGCAGCACTTACTCACTGCAGGAGCATGCAGCACATACAGAACAGAGGATTATTGTAGTACATAGCTCAAAGCAGTTGTTAGTGAGTGTGTGTGCACACATGCTGTGTATGTGCTGTCGACCTGCCAGTGAGCATGGCAGTGTGTGTCCGTGTACTGCACGATTGTGTACACGCTCATCGAGCTGTTGACCTCAGTGGGGCATTACGCAGCTACGGATAATGAGCTTTAACGTTCTATTTCATCTTTCTCAATAAGCAGGTGCACGGCAGGCACCTGAGGGCCTAAAGGTCAAAGAAAGCCACTCAGCCTGAAAACAGATTACACAATGCAGGCAAGCAGGTAATTATCAAGACAATCATAAATCGGAGGAGAGGCAATAGAGTTTCCCTACTTTGGCTGCAAGGTGGATGGATTGTGTTGGTGGAGAGGAATTGGACTTTCACATTTAAACCCTCACCTCTTTAATACCTGACCTATTTGGAAACCAGGATAAGAGCTATCATAGATGTACTTCTCGCCAAGTATTATGGTGCATGTCTATCAAGACAAATTGTATTTTTTTTTAATTGTAAATGAGAATTCTTGTGAAATCTAAAATAGAGCAAAACTACAAGTGGTACAAAATGTTTCCACAGATTATATCTATTATTCATATTGTGCAGAATATCATCAAGTGGAGTGCAAAAGAAAAGGAGCTGAAAAACAGTGATTTGTTTGTTAGTGATTGTGTCCATGGCAGTAAGCAACCCTAAGGTATCCCGACCTGTCACATTACAACAAACACTGACAATAATTGAAAATACTTTTCCGAAGAAACGGCTGGCATCTAATTCCCGGGCAGTTACTGCAAGTAACGAACCGAGAAGATGCCATCGTCTCCCGTGCCTTCTGAGGTTAGACAGCTACTTGGTGTATTAAACACATCGACTCTGCCAAGACCTGTCACTGATTGTCACTTGTATCATCTGCCTAATCATCCGTATCACTGGGAAATGGAAAAGTAGCCAAAAGTTTTCCCTTCTGATAATTGTCACATCACAATATTATTTTTAGCAATGAGCTTTCAAGGGTCTAACACTTGGCTGAACTCCATTAGGCTCATAAATGGGCTTTTAAATGCTCGGAATTATTCAAATGTCCCACATTTTTATGCTATTAGTCTAATGAATGCAGACCATGTCTCCTTCAGCTGGCTGGTTGCGTAGCCTTTTGATGGCCAGACGTGGCATATGGGGTAAAAAGATCTTGACCACTGAATGGGCTAATAGTTCAATCGCTATGTTCTACCTGCTCTCAGTAGCGCTAGCGAAGGAAAACATGTCACGGCTGGGTAGGTGGGAATTGAATCCGGCTGCTTGAATCCAATAGAGGGTCCATGCAACCAAAGTGATCCACTAATGTTTTGTTCAGCCTAATTGAGCGTTGTCCCTTCAACTTAGACTCACATCTTCATCCTGTTTTTAATAGCCACAGCTTCCCTGAAAGCCTAATTCCTCCTCTGGCAAAGTTACAGCAGAGAAATATAAAACTTTTGAATGCCGCGAGAAGGAGGAAATCGCTGTCAAACAAGAAGGCTCGCTAATGCATGGATTCTATTTTCCTCTTTTCTTATCTTCCAGGAATATAGGAAGATGAACCTTCAGGTGTCATTGGTGATAACTCATCTCATGCACAGCACTAAAATCTGCACCTATCATACAACACGCAGACAGATCAGCACACACACACACACACACACACACACACACACACACACACACACACACACACACACACACACACACACACACACACACACACACATACACACACACACACATACACATACTCCCCCACTCACACTTTCCTTCACCTGCAGAGAGAGTCCTGGCGGCAGACCCTCCGCAGCTCCAGACAGTTGGGTTCATCCTTATCTTTATACGAGCACTCGGGCACGATAGTCTGCCGGCGTCGTTCGGCGCAGCCTTCACTCTGACAGGGGCAGAAGAGGAGCTGCTGGCTGAACTCGGTGGGCACGCGGTCCAGGAATAACCTCAGGGCCTTGTGGCAACGCTTCTTGCTGCAGGGTTCGCCCTTGTTGGGGTCCTCCTTGCTGCAGGTAGCGATGTAGGTGGAGCGGTGCCTCTTGCAGGTGTTGTTGAGGTTGCAGGCTTTGGCCGCGTCGAGACAGGGGTTGCAGGTCCTCTCAGTGTCAGCACATTGGAAACCTTTCGGGCAGCTGTGAGCATCCCTGACAGTGGATACAAAGGAGAGCTAGAACTCAGCGATTTCAGTAGAGCTAAAACAAAAAACAAAACACTTACAGTGTCACAAATACTTGAAAACACTGATTTCACATAATAGATACACTTGAGATTGGATTTTACATATATTTCCAAAGAGAGATGAATAGTTTTTTATATGATTCATAAAGGAACAGTTTGTTGCATGTGTTTGTGTATGCAAGCAGACACAACCTGAATCAAATACAATCACAAAAGAATGATAAAAAAAATCATTCCATTGATCCTCTGAGTCAATCTGATAAACAGCAGGCTCATTTACAAAGTGTGATCCACGTACAGAACAATAATCCTCACAACTCTTCCTGGCAGGAAGTTCATTTGCAAATGTTAGATTTGAACACCGAAGATGACTACTCAGCCAACAGTAAGTCACTGTAGGATAGAGCTAGCTCACATCCACTTTAACTGAATAATTGATTCAGTCCGTTTCAGACTTTCAGTGAAATGTAGATGAATTAAGCTATGATTGCAAATTGGATGTTAATAAATGATTCATTTTCAGGTATTACTATGACGTGAATATCATTATATTAGTACAATATCAAACTGCTGGCTGTGATATTGAATTATAAGATACATTGATTTAAATTATATTTAAATATATATATTTTCTTACTTCAGTAAATTGACTTGTAAAGAAGTGAGCAAGATTATTAAAATGAGTTCAGTGGAAATGGTCCTTGGGAAACTATTGACAAGAAAATAATGTTAATACTGGTCAGTGGGGAAAAACACTAAATACTGCAACATCTGCCTGGAATGTACTAATCTCAAGGACTCCAAGTATAAGATTAAGTTGCCATTTTTTGTTTCAAGCATAATCACAAACTGAAACATTGCAATTACCCTAAGGCTGTTTACAGTATTTGTAGATTATGTCATCAGTTGTGTTTGGGTGTTCTGAGATACAGTATATAGTAAAAAAAAAAAAAAAAGCACACACAGGCACGCACTTTCTCCTGAAATATACCGGTAGTAAAGCAGGATCATGTTCACTCGTGGTACCCCTCTCTTGTATTCAGGCTATATTAGAGAAGTTAACCTCCCTCCCCTGTAGATAATGATATTTCAGAGGTCGTGGCGGCACGGTGACACCCCGAGAGATTCATCTCTTATTCAACGGAACCAATCTCACTCTGTGTCTATCAGACAGCCTGGAGCAGGAAGAAAACCATTTATTTTAGAGGGGTGTGCCAGAGATGCTGTATTGTTTCCAAGTGGTGCATCGCACAATATCAATCCTAGAAATGGGGATACATAGAACACAGCACATCGCAACAGTGGGACAAAAAAATAAGCAAACCCGCGAAATTAATGATTTTGCGGTTTCAGATCACGTCAGATAAAAAAAAAAACCTCACTGCCTTTGAAAAATAGCAGAAGTAGAATCTCAGGAGTTCATCCCCAAAATAAGAAAGTGCAGTAAATCTAGCTTCCCGTTAACCAGGGCTTTGATTTAGATGTATCAAGGTTAAATCTAGCAGGCGCTCTGATAAACAGGCGTGTTTGGAGTTCGACAGATGTAGGTGTGCGAAATAGTGCTGTTTTTTTCTGTCTTTGTCCGAAACACGTTTATCTTTACGCTCTGAGGGGAAGATGAACACTCCATAACAGGACGCAACATATTCAGACTTGTACAGTACAGTAAGTATCTGAAAAGGCAGAGCTGTCAAAAGTATTCCCATTCATTACTCTGTAGTATCATCTCAAACTTTTTCCAGTGTAAAAGTGTAAAAGTACCGGTTTGAAATGTACTTAAAGTATAAAATTACGATTAATATGCAATATATGCAAACAATATTGATAATAATGTTATCTTAATATGATAATATTGAAAAATTTAGGATGCACCTGTTTCATCCACATATACAGGTACCCCTGTTTAAAATGCATTTATATGCAAAAATATTAAAGAACTGTATATATATGAACTACTCAGCATTAACATGTGCTTCATGGAGCAGAAGATGCTTTTTGAGAGATATTGCAGTTTATGTGTTGTATTGTCCCTTTAAAAGCATTTGAACAGGTAATAGTAAGTGAGCCAAAATCTAGTGAATATAAAACCTAAGAATTAGAACAAGTGATTTTAGGTGGAAACAACCTTTAACTCCCTGTGTATGAGCTGTCATCAATTTTTGGCAAAAGATAAGCCACATTTAATGCATTGCATTGTACTTTTAATAATGTTAATTACAGTCTTGTTTAAAAATATAAGACTAATCACAGATATTACACAATGGTCAGCTACCAAACAAAGCCTATCACATAAATAACAGCCTGATTATGTTATGAATTGCATTGCATTATTTGGCCATAATTGTGAGTATTCTGTTACAAGAAATGTTTCACAAAGACAATTACTGTTGACATGTAGTTGTGTGTATTTTGCATGTTATGACTGTTTGATCCAGATAAAAGCAGCTGGAGACATTTATGAATGATGCACAACAGCTGTCATGAAAACAAGCTGGAATGAAAGAGCAGTAATGAGGCTATTGTTATTGCAGGAAAATGTAAGAAGTAGAAGTAAAAAGTTGGCTTAAAAATAATCACTGAATAAAGTATAGATACACAAAATTTCTAATTAAGTAAGGTTACAAGTTTTTTTACTTCATTACTTGACAACATCTGCTGAAAAGGCAAACCGAGTCTGCTCAGATCACCTGAAACAGTATGTGAGACAATTGTCAAGTGGGAGAAACCTGGTTGATCTGTGATTACAATAAAAATCAATAAGAGGGCTGACTAGAAGTGGGCAAGAGGAGGCCGAAGTAAGGAGTTTTACTAAAGTGGGCCAAACTTGGCTGAAACAGACTTGATGGGGGTGCTATGGTCCAGCTGGACGTGGGGTGGCTGTCCAGTGTTTCAGGCTACATTATATTGATGGATTGCAGCTCCTAAATCTCTCCAGGCCATCTGCAGGCTCTAATGTGGGCCACTGGAGGTCCAGGATGAAAAGAAAATAGGAGAAGGATGAGCTACTAAGATTTATCTGACCAAGCAGTGCTGAAGCCGCTTTTGAGGCTGCAGCGATGGACAGGGTTTTTACTACCACTGATTGGGGAGCTAGGATTGAATTTGGTGCTCAACTCAAAAAGATATCCTGAGGCAAACACAAGACACAAAGCCTACTTGATGGCTCTGATGTGCTTACACACAGGCGGGATGATCGCAAAGAGCAGTAGGAGAGAGGATAGGAAGCAAAGGGGTGGATATGGGAGGGGAAATGTGCAGCATTGTTTTACAAGACTGATAATTGAATTTCCAAGTGCGTCACAATGAGGATTTTCAACAAACATATTGTGCTATAATGCAAAGAGAAAGTGGTTGATAAGCTAATGATACAAGACCTTTAAAAATGAAAAAAAAAGTCTAAGAAGGGAGCGGAGACTTGAGCAGTTGATTACAGCAGCCGATCATGACAGATAGAGCGATGAAATGAGAGGACACAGATTGGACAGCCACTTACAGAGATGTGCTGGAGAGCTTTCAATTAATCCAGCCTAATTCAGGAAAGATGTGCAACTCCTGCTCGGAATAATTAACCCAGTCCATCAGCGATGCAATCAACAGCTCCACGCATCACAATAGTCTGCACATATCTAACCTTGGTGACTGTTGTACTATACATTAATTGAACAAGTGCACAGCAGATAGATAGGCGAGTGGCTACATTGATTGATTAATGGATGCTATAAACACAGCACAATCAGTGTCAATAGGTGCTGGCAAACTCATAAATAATGTTTTCCTCATCATATCTTGCAACTTGATGGCTGCTGTATAAACTGATATGAGAGTGTGCAGAGTTGTTCCACATGTAGTGCAATGTGACGTGTTGAACTGATCCGGTGAACACAAGATATGGAATCGCGAAAAGAGTCGTTGTTTACACACAAGTGCCTCCTGTATATGGAAAATGGTCTTATAACATTAAGTTGATGTCAACAACAGTTAAAGCACCGCCATTGCTTTTAGTGATCCTGCCGTTTGACTGTAAATAGGCTTTTAAAAGGGTTCTCCACTCCAAGGGAACCATAAATTAGACCTCACTGACGGCAATGGGGGGGGAATAACCATCTATTCTTACCGTACATATAGCACAAGCAGCAGGAGAAAGAAAAAAAGGCAAAGAAGTGTAGGCAGAACGAGGCGGAGGAAGTAAAATCTGAGATAGGAAAGACCTGATCGAGAAAGGAGGAGAGGGTCAGAAAATTACCCTGTCCTGGCCAAAAAAGAAAGAGGCATAATAAAGAGAGAGAGAGAGAGAGAGAGAGAGAGAGAGAGAGAGAGAGAGAGAGAGAGAGAGAGAGAGAGAGAGAGAGAGAGAGAGAGAGAGAGAGAGAGAGAGAGAGAGAGAGAGAGAGAGAGAGAGAGAGAGAGAGAGAGAGAGAGAGAGAGAGAGAGAGAAGAGAGAGAGAGAGAGAGAGAGAGGCATTAGGGAGGTGGAAAGAGCATGTCTGAATGAGAGGAAGAGGGTAAAATGTTCACATGCACTATATCTGGATTCTGATGCTTCTTTCCCAAAGAGTTAGGGATCTTCTTTTCCCAGTAATTGCTCTCCGTCAGCCTGATTTGAATTCTGCATTTCATATATCATCCCTTACTCAAGGGACGCTGCGCTGCAGAGAGGGGTTCAGCCCAGGTTAGTAAGAGGCTCTTGGCTCGAGCTATGTTCTCAGTAATTAGGAAAGGTGCCAAAGTTTGGATTTAATATGGCCCTGGGTGAGTGTGCGAGAGCTTGTTAGGGAAGTCTTTAGTCCAGACCCCGAGGAGCATGTCAAGCATTTGTGTGTCAAAGGGCTCATCAGTCATTAGCTCTGTACTCTGTGTCGCAGCAGGGGCTTCCAGAAGGTGTGGAAGGGGCTGCGCAGGATCTACATCATCTCCCTTAGCTTTACTGAGCAAGTTATAGGAGTAGACATCATCTCAGGATGACTGGCGGAGTTCATGGAATGTTCTGTTCTAAAGGATGAAGTGAGCATGCAATTATTACTGCGAAATGAACCGGTGAGAGAATAAGAGAGCATGAGGGGAGATGAAAATGATGAGAGAGGGCTAAATATTTGTATGTGAGGATGTGTGTGGGGGAGAGGAGAGGTGGATGGGTGCCCAAACAAATTATAGATTATTGTAAACGCACTTTTATACACTTGAACAGTTTAGCAGCTTAGCTTTCTTGTGGAATTCCAGCATGAATGCATAATGTATTAGAATGATCAAAGTGTTTCAGGTGAACGCAGCCGGCTTTGTATCAATAATCGTCTTTCTTGTTCATTAACAAAACGCTAAAGGAGGGAATAAATAAATGCGTGAGCAAATTAAAACAACAAACATGCTCCGGATTATTCACAGCCGTTTAATTCAAACTTGTTAGAAAAATGCTGACTAATACAAAGGGGTCTCTGTTAAGTGATCCTCGAACAACAGCACTCATTACTGACCCGCAGAAAGACAAGCTGAGGCTGGGTTAAGGATAAACTGATAGAAAATTGGCACAGAATAATGAAGCATATAAACAAATATGAACAAAGTAATATAAATGCACAAGGGCACAATCACAGGCGTATACAAAACCAATTAGGCACAAACAAACACATACGCAGATACTCTCAGGCCCTAATAACCCAAAACCCCTGCCGTATACACGCACACGAAGATCTTAGTGTTTGCCTAATTAATAGTTATTATTACGAGGACAATGTGAAAATGTCAAATATTTCAACAGCATGCGGCACACGGCTGTTGCGCTGGTCCCCCCCCAGCTGTAGAAATAGCTTTCTGGATTTAATTGGATGGTGGGCACACTGAGCTGTGAGGTGAGAGGCTTAGTGCTGAGAGTTAGAAGGTCTAACTAAAGGATGTTAAACTTAATTCCTAGAGGGATCCCAGAATGCAGAATTCTTTGTTGCCCTCTGCTCCTAATACGTTAATTAGCTCCACGTTGGGTCAAGACAACAGAATACATTTCATATGGAGCATTTTAGCAATTACGCTCAATTATGTCTTTGCATGCTGTATGTAATGTGGCATTCATCTGGGCATTGATTGGGGTCCTGGTGTATTGTGGAGGACGGACACGCTCCCACATATTTCATGCATGATGTCTAATTGAACTGAGTTGAGGCATATTGACTCAGACAGAAACTCTGCCTTAGAAACCAAGAAAACAATGCTTATTAGTTGTATTTCTAGTTCCATGAACAATCCCCACCATTCCCTGGTTACATCTTCTCAAATATGACAATTTATTGCTCTATTTGTTTTCTGTGATTGCAAACTGAATATTTTTGAGTGTTAGTCGGACAAAGCAAACAATTTGAAGATGTCGATTTATGTTCTCAGAATGCTGTAACAGCTATTTTCCAGTTGTTGGATGTCTTATTGATCAAACGATAAATCAATTATTCAAAAAACATAATGTGCAGATTAATCAATAAAGAGAATAAGCGTTAGTTGCCTTAGTCCTCTTCAACAAAAAGCTTCTGCATTCATCAAACACACTAGTGGAATCACGTCAGTGTAACTAAACTCGGTGGACTGGGAAGCTGTCATTGGCAGTTGTGGGACTGTAAACAAGACAAATGTGCCTTCCTATAGCATCCCTGTGCTCCATCTTTTTGTTTGATTTTGTTAGATACCCACTAGTGTGTACTCCATTTTTATTATAACAGGGAAAATATGCAGTAATATTACTCATTGTGCTAGATTCACACACCGACTGAAGGGGGTTTTGTCTGATCATCAACAGATTTCCTATGGGAAAGGCCCACTCCCCACACTCTATCCTAGGAATCAGCCTCTATTATTCGGCATACTTAATGTACCTCTTGCTCCTTAGAGTACCAAAAGTCTCCAGTGACAAGTGAAAAGGTAGAAGTGCAGGAGGCTAACTTTAGATCATATTTTTTTTTTTGCTGTTTTTATAAACATGTAGCAAACTAAAATAAATTTACCTTTTTGTGTCACTCCTTTGGCAAGATTACTGCTGGAAAGAGGGAGGGGGGTTTATATGTAATACATGCTTTGCTGATTCAATCATGGGAGATCGGACTGGACTTGTTGCAATCTGCAATTGGTAAAATAATAAGTAAAAACACTTTTTGAAATACTGGTGGCAGACATGCCAAGGACAGCAGTAAGGTTAGAAAAAGAATACAGTAATTCTAGTTATTGCTCTCATTGTGCGTCTTTGGCTTGTTCTGAAGTTTCATGTTGCCAGACAGAGCAACGCTTTCATACCCTTTAATTTCCTGCAGTATCTCAATTCCATTTATAGCCACTGCAACAAGTTATTCTTTCGCTCTGTTTGACCGTGTCTGATGTATGTAGCAGGTATGTACATATGACAGGAAATCTTTTCATGAGGGACTTGTTTCAAGGCCCTCCCTGCGTTGACTGACCTAGGCTTACAACTCATAATCAACATATATCAGATAAAGATCTGATATAGGCTTAGTGTCACTAGTGCTGGGGGCTGACCAGACTTGTGCTCACTGGAGCTGTCACTCCTAAAGGAGAAAAACTGTGTTCCTCACAGCATTCCCACTGGCTGGATAACAAGCCATCACTTTCAATTCCAGTCAGCTGTCAGTACTGTCTTATTCACATGTTTGCTTCTATAGCTTAACCATTGCAGGGTTTTTGAGTCCGACACAGAATTTGATAATTGGGAGTTCGAAAAAAGTGTGTCAGAATCTGTCTGCAGCCCCTGACATAGTGTGATACGTTGTGGAGCAAGTTTGTGGAAGCTGATAGCGAAGCTTTAGGCTCTTAACATGGTCCAGGTCACAATGAATGTGCAATCTCTGTTGCAGGTGTATGGGCACTGTCAAGCAAGCATATAAAAGGAAGAAGAAAAAAGCTGAATGTGATGTCTTTCGGCTAATCTTCTCATCTTTATAAACATATTGGTTAGCTGATCATCAACAAGAAGTCACATGCACTTGGTGTGGCCACAAGACCATGATGGTCCAAATTCATAATTGTCACACTTACGTAATTGCTGAGATTTTCTGGCGTGTGCACCTGTCTGCAGACACTGGCAACGGTGTGTCAGGTGATTGTTACTGTGTCAGATTGACCATTTAAAGCTGCTTTATGGCAACATCCAGTTTCTAAAGCTTCTCAGTGTTAGCCAATCATCAGTGTTTGTAGTACAATTGTGGAAATATGCTGTTTTTGTGACACTGAAAGCAACCACACTCCCATCACAGCAAACAGGCTGACAGGGAAAAAAAAGACCCACTGACGAGGACACTCTAGTCAGCCCTCAGTGTAACTTTGAGTACTTTGGACTGTGCAGGTGCACATTGTAATACACAAGTAAGGGTAAGATGAATAGAAATTAACACAGTGTTTCTGAGGAAGCTATCCCTGGTTATGTTGCTATCACTGCTGCTGTAAGAAAGTCAATGAGGGTAGCCAATGCTTATATTGAATTGACTCACTGCCTTATCATCTCGGTGTGTACATTGCATGCAAATTTTGAGTTTGAAGATATGCAAAAATGAGCGGCTAAGACTACACAGTCCTATTAGAAGAAGAGGCCTCTGTGAAATAGTTTTGTAGGTATCTCTTGGGGCAATGCAGAAGCCGTCTCCATATGTTCTGTTTAATTTTAACTTCAGCGAGTGTGAGTGTGAATGTGAGTGTGAGTGCATATCTTATCTTTCTCCCAGACAAAAAACTTATAAATAGCGGAGATTATTTTTCAATTTCCTACCTTTCTTCCTGGAGAGTATACATTCCCCTGTCCTCGTCAACCAACCAGATATCATGTACTCCCAGGGTTTCCTTACAATTTAACATTTATAGACATGATTTGGAACACTTTTGTGTGGTTTGGTAACTGAAGTGAGAAGTATTTCCATAAAACAAGTGTAATTACTTATCTGTTTGTCTGTGGTTTTCTCTCAGCGCCACAATCAATTACGCTGTCCTCAGAAATGATAAATAATGAGGAAAGCTTGCGGCTAAACAGATTTCAGAGAGCTAATCCAATATTTTGCCTTGGAGAGAATGGAGGAAACAGCTGAAGCAAAATGAATACAGTAATGAGTCCCATGTTGAGTCTTAATATGCCTAGGTGCACTGTACGGCACTCCTTGTTTTACCAGAACAATTGAACTCTATTATCCAGTTTGCAGTGCAGTTAGCAGGGCATCTCAAAACTACCAATTCTACTAACTTAGTTCATAAGATTTCTTATTTTCTCATATTTTCACATATTTATTTTTTTATTGGATACTTTTTTCTTATAATTGTTTTCCTAAGTATATTTAGCCAGTGTGCAATAGTGCAAACTGTACTATTGAAGCCATAATTAGACATACATATCAATATTTGATGTTGCTACAGCAACATGATAAACTAAAAAAGCCATTCTCTTACTGGCTTGTTTATCTTTTCATGAAGCCCTAATAAAACAAATCATACATCTATCTACTGTTTTGAGGTGGATGACAAATAAAGACACATAACAAATTTTGTAGAATGTGTAATTTTGTGCTTTTTAAATGCTTTCCAGATGAATATGCACTCAAATAGGGAAAAGCAGTTTTCCATTAATTCACAAAAACACAAACACAATCAAAGCCTGCACTCTTTCATATTTATACTGGTAATCTCTCCTTCTTTCAAAATATCAAACAACAGTATTTTCAAAAACAAGTGATACACTGCAGATTTCAAGCTAAGGGGATTATGCAAAAAGCATGTCTTTCTTGTACCTCCCAGTTATAAAACAAAGCAAGATACATCAGCCAAGTGAAAAGGGAAATGTGCTGTCTTCAGTGTTTGTAGATTGCTTTTGGCACAAAAAGAAAAAAGAGCAATAGGAGCAGAACATCCGCCTTGAAATTTCTGTCAGAACTGGATGTAAGAAAACAAATTTTTAAGTGACTATAGCCTGTAGCTCTGGCAATGGACAGCCATCGTCCCTGTGTCCAATCATACCTATTGTACAATTTGCTTCTCTGCACTGCATTAATCAATGTAGATGTGTTTTATAATAAGATCTGCATTGATTAGTGATACCATGACGGTAATAACCACTAAATTAAACCGCAATCTATAGCTCCCCTGCTGAGTGCTAGGCTGTTTAATTAGTAAACCAATGAGGAAATCAAACTAAAAACAAAATCAATAGCTGGGGAAAAAAATGCAGGGTTTTTCTCCGAGGGTATATGGTTTACCTCACAATCCCACAACAACCCTCATATGTCATGAGACAGACCGAATGGTAAACACACCATTTATTCACAGGACAGTTGACCGGTGAAATGCCATTAAAAGAAGATCTGTTGAGCACAAAGTCTCTTTGGACCACTATGTTTTTGTTATCCCAAAGGAAGCCCTCTGCATCTTCTCATGCAAACTAGATGAATGAATTTTCATTTGATCAACTACCCAAGGCTTCTGTAAAATCAAACCTGTCATGCCTGAGGAGATGGAGGCCAAGCGGAATGCATCAGGGTGTCGGTTGGGTGCCACGGGTTCATATGGGGATGAGTCATCCATGTCTCCACCTGAAATGACAGTGAGAACGACAAACTTTCAGCGCCACGGAAATGGATGACATGCTCTGCACGTTATGTTCCCTGCAGAGCAAAGTGCTTGAGTGTTTCTGTCGGAGCAAAACAGAACCAGAAACAATCATTAGTAATATTAATTTAAAAAACATGTATTTTATCCCAAATAACCTGGAAAGCACAATATTACAGAAAGCATATTATTCTGTTTATGATTTCCTTTTTGGTCCTGGATAACTGGATATCATATAAACATTTCGAGATGTTTGTTTTTACTGTAATGATGTCATTTCGCAGTAATAGAAAGGCTGACCCACAAGTGACTCATTGTGGGCGATTAGTAATGTTTCATATAGAAATAAGGATGTTCATCATGGCCAAATCATTTCCTTTAGAGAGAGTATTTGTTCCTGGTTTGATTTGGGGATGTAATTAAAGGACTAAAGCACAAGCAATGTATCTTCCCTGGTAACAATGTATTGCCAGAGCGAAAAAAAAAGAGAGAATTAAAAAAAAAAAAATCAAATTAGCACTCAACTGACTGAGTCTCTCCCATGTGCCTGCTTCTCTGTAGGCCCTAATCCCACATTTAAAATTCATAGCCATTCTGTGTGATTGAGACAAACCCTCCAGTGTGTAATAGCTTTGCATTTGGATCCCAACAGAAACACAGTGTGGGTGTTGTGATGAAGGCTTGGAGGCCTGGTGCTACAAATGAGAAACTCGGAAACCTGTTGGTACACGACTGCTTTGCCTGAGCAAGCGATCAGCAGATTCAATCAATAGATGTCCTACATTTTTGTTTATCAATGAGCTCTTTGGATGATTTTGAAACAGATAATGCAAGATAATACAATTGTGTCTCACAGCTGCTCTGATAATAAGTAAGGCTCCTGCGGAAGGTTTATTTATGTGTGTATGTGTTTGTACACCCATGATTACCATACATATAATATAGTGTTTTTGTTCTCCTGTGAACATATGTAATCCTCGAATAGTGTTGGAAATCAGAGATTAAAACCTAACATCAGCTGTGCAATGTTACTTCATTAAAAGTGGAATGCAAGTTGTGCTGAAGTTGTCCATTAAAACTGATCAAAAACAAAGGAAAATATGTCCCGGCACATGGTAGTAGGTAAACTAGCTTAGGAAATCAAGGGGAAAACGATGAATTGCTAAAGGGAATTTTTCAAGAATTTGTCCGAAGAATGAGGAAAACAAACCTCTGCATAGTCATTGCTTTCTACATCTTCTCCTCTACATCAATATTGACAATCATAACAAGATGGAGCAGCTCAGATGGCCATTCTCTCAGCACATAGCTATCGACATCTGGCACAGTTGAAGATTGTATGAAAAAAAAAAGCAGAGGTGAGTCAGAGAGACGAATGAGAAAATCTGAGAAGGGGGAAAAAGAAACACAAAGAAGGTGACATGGAGAGTTAGCCAAAATTACCTCAATCCTCCAGGTTTTTACCGTGTGTCCCTGGCTCCTTTGCCGTTTTCTGTTCGGTTATCGAAAGATAGGATAAAGATGAATTTATTTGAAAGTGGAGTTCTGCCTGTTCGCCGTGATTTGCGTCACCTACATTGCAGACAGCCGGTTGGGCTCCACATCGCTCAGTATGTCTAATTACAACAATTACCTCCTAAAGCTATAGTGCTTCAGAATCCTTTCAAGGGTTCACGACACCACTTACTCAGCAAACAACCACCTTAACCCTTATGTCCTTTTTTTCAGCAGGAGACAGCTATTGTGTATTTCAGAAAATAGTGAATATTCCACAGAAACGTACAATGGCTCTTACACCAAGTACTCTTTGTCCTGGACAGAACAGCAGTCCCTATCTTTTAGCCCAAAGCAAAACATTGTGTTCTGATGTTGCTTACCGTTTTGTTCAGGCAGCGCCTTGCAATGTGGGGAAGCCTCATTGCTTTATCAGCCAGAAGTCAAATAATTTTCACTTTTGCTGGGTTTTATTTGAAGTGTTGATATCCCTGACCAGATATTTTATTGGAGCACCAAATATCATTTCATTATAGTTTTACGTTTCCTCTCTCAAGTTACTCTCTGGAAAGAACAGGTCGTTTTGTGTCTCTCTCATTAATATTAACAAGCAGGCAGTGACGGTATAGTTGTGTCATCACAAATTCAAGGCAGTCCCAACGGTTCCTGAATATGGGCTGTGTGCATTTCTCAGTAGATTTAGATTTTTTAAAACATACGACAGTATTTATATAACAGTCAGTCAGTCATTTTCTATACCTGCTTATTCCTCATTAGGGTCGCAGGGGTCTGCTGGAGCCTATCCCAGCGCGTTACGGCGAGAGGCAGGGATACACCCCAGATGATCACCAGCCAATCGTGGGCCACACACACCATTCACTCACACACTCACACCTACGGAGAATTTAGAGTTGCCAATTAACCTCAGTATCTTTTTGGACTGTGGGAGGAAGCCGGAGTACCCGGTGAAAACCCACGCAGACACGGGGAGAAGATGCAAACTCCACACAGAAAGGTCCCAGACCCAGGACCAAGGAGGTCTTGAACCTGCGACCTTCTTGCTGTGAGGCAACAGTGCTATTTATATAACAGCTATCCTTATATTTAAAAAGCAATTAAAATCTCACTTTCTACAAAACGGGACCTTTAAGCCGCATTAAATTTCATGAGTAAACTGTGTAGTACAGTGGTGAACCTATAAAACACAGCAGATGCTGTAATTAGGGAATTTAAAAGCTTGTTTACATGGATGTCAAAAGCTGTGTCAAATTACAAAACTTAAAACTATAAAAAAAAAAAACATACACGCACAGCAGGAGTCCTTGTTGTTTTCCTATATTTTTTTTATTTTTAAACTGCTCTTTGACAGTCACCCTGGACCCAATTATGCATTCATCAAGTAATAGAAAATAATTCTCAACTGTTTAGTGATAAAATGTTTTCGGCTGCAGGGCAACAACTTATCACTGTAATTAAGCCTCTGTTTGACTTCATTTGCTCTGACAGTATGGAGCATGACCGGCACGGCTCAGACAGACAATCAGGCCTTCCCCTAGTTATAGCATGAGAGTAATACTGCTTTTAAGTGGATTCACAATCCTCTCCTTTGCCATGAGGGGTTTTATGAAGCTGTTTGGCACCATCACTCATCCTCTTTACATGCATTATCAATGAAGCTAAACTCCTGAGGTGATGGAAACTATATGGATTTTTCAGTGACATTCTTGGCAACCCCTTTACACCTGGAAGCAAAGTCAATTTTAATAACCGTCATTCACCTTGTTTTGTTTTTTTAAAGGTGCCCCTGTACTGAATATGTTCCTGTTTCAAATTGATTTTTTATATTGTCCCCTTTTATCTACAGGCAAAGTCCAAATACTCCCGTTACATAGTACTTTTTTATTTTGAATAATAACAAAACATTACAATACTAATTTTGTTTTATATAAGAAAGCTTGGCACTACCTGAGCAGTCCTGGAGCACAGCCGGAGGTCCTCTGCCAAGCTCTGCTGGTTGTTGCATGGACTTGCATGGCCGAGCATTTTTCTGTCAGAGCTCCCAAAGTTTGCAAATGGGCTGTCAGATGTGGCCAGCCAGAACCGTTTCCTATTTAAATTACTTCCCAAAGCGCAAGCGTTCTATAGAACTGTATCGGGAGGAAACACTGGCATATGGGGAATTTATTACATTAGTATAAAGTGCACAACTCCTTCCTCTCAACTTCCTCCCATAATGTGTTCATTTTAACAAAGGGAAGATGAAGTGAAGCGATACTATGAATGCATCTTTTTTTGAATTGCGCTTCGAAGGACACAAGCTGAAGCATAAATTCAGTTAACGGCTCGGCTTTTGAAGTGATATTGACATTTTAAACTCAATTTCAAACCATACAAATAGCATATTGGATTAGCTCACAATAATATTTCAAGTCACAATTCCAATCCAGCGTGGCACGACGGGCAAACACAGCTGAGAAAATGAGAGCTGAAATTTTCGAGCCTTCCCTTTGGCTACACGAATGTGATGTTAATATGAATAGTTACACACCCGCTTACCTAAATCAGCATTTTACTGTAATACCTGTTGTCAGGTACTAAATGTTGAATATGGTGTAAATCCTGCAAAACCTTCAGTAAAAACGACTATTATCTTTATGGCGTAACAGCATTGGGGGGAACATTAAAAGCAGGGAGCAGCAGTGCAGCTCAGTATATCAGCCTCTCCTCACCATTGTACATTTTATATCAGTGACTGGAACACCTCATCATTTAGGAAGTTACAAATTTAAAACAGCTGGTTGGTTAATCTAACTGTTGAAAATGTATTACAACAATTTTCACTCGACTTCTTTCAGCAAGCAATATTTCAATTAATGATGCAGGGAGCAACAGAGTTAGAGAAAGAAAGAGGGAGAGAGGAAAAAGAGGTTGTCGTGCTATGATGACAGCTGCCAGGCCTGGTAGTTGAGTTCTCCGATGCACATTCATTCAGCACCGCTGTGAACCTTTCTTCCAGGAGTGAATCTTAATGCCCACATCATGACAGTATTCACTGAGTAGAGTGGCCCGTCACTCACTCTCCTCTCTGATGGAGAGGCGTTGAGAATTCACTCTGCTATAAAAGGCTAATCTAAACCGCGATACCCTGCTCCCGTTTCAGCCGCGCTGTCGCACTCCGGTGCCGGGGCCTCCTCCTTGAACGGGAGTCATCTCGGGCATTTCACCTCACAGCGAAGAAAATCATTAGACAGATTTACGAGGACACGCAGCGCCTGTTTTGTCATCATATTTCACTGATCCTTTTCGCATTTTGGGATGAGACGCAAAAGGCGGGGGAAGAAGGGATGAAAAGGACAAGGAAGGGAACGCTGTGAAAGGCCTTATTGATCACATGCAGAGGCTATCGACAGGTCCCTTCCTCTGATGATGAAGTAGCCACCTAGCGAGTGTTGGCTCGGGTCTGGAGCGCGGGGAGGGGGAAGCAGGGAGGACGTATTCAGCATGCAAGAGCCTGCTTCCCCTATCCCCTGACATGTGGGGCAGGCTGGAAAAATGTTCTGCTTATGACAGTGGATGGCTAAGGTAATGGCCGGTGACTGCTACCATTGCTCATAGTAATGATGGTTTCATCCAGGAACACTGTGTACCTTTGTAACCTCCCCTCCTCTGTAGTTTCCCCCCTTGACTCCCTCTTTCTTTCTCCCTCTCTGGCTTTCATTCTTTGGGTTTCTTCCTCTCTCTCTTAAACCCCCCACCCCCCACCCCTCCCCATTATTCATCTGCCACTCTGTCATCACCTCCTTTCCTTCTCTTCCGCTCACTCCATTTCTCCCCCTTCCGTGTCTAAGTCTATCTCGGAGTTCATAGCGTTCTCACACTGTCCATTTCATGAAACGTCCCGTGGCATTAGGGGCCAACTTGTTATTTTCGCATAGTGACATATTCAGAGGGGTGGCCTTTGCCATGCTGACATTCATGAAAATGGAGAAAATAAATCACCCTACAAAATTGTCTGGTGTGCTGCTGATTTCATGTAAAGATACGACTCTTTCACAATAGACCGGGGAAGACTAGTGTGGAGCACTGCGGGAGCTCTCCTTTTTCTCTGCAGTGAAAGTTTGCTCAGCTAATTAAACTGCTTTGAAAGGTCCTCACAAAAGATCTTCGATTCCCTACTTTGAGAGCCAGGCTGTGGTTTCATAGCCAAGGCTATCATTAAATCATTAAATCATTAAATCATCATTATCATTTAAATTATTCAATTCCACTGTAAACCTGCAAGGCTATATCCACATGAAGCCCAGGGCACAACTGAAAGAGAACCACAGCCGCCTATACAATATCCCTGTGTGTAGCAGCCAATGTATCTTTTTTAGTAATTACTTCTTTTATAGATTCAAAGCATTAGACTTCATTGCTTCACACTGACATAGGCTGATTCAGAGCAGAAACCCTCCATTATCCATCAAAGACAGCTGCATTGACACATTGAATTCAGTTGCCATTTCCAGTTTGAAAACACAGTTAACAGGTCACCATTAGCACCACTGCTGATGCCTCAAAGAATGGCCTCTTAATGCCCTTCAGCAGAGGTATTCTAAAGCCAAACAGTGCAGTAAAGTAGCCCGAAGGCAGGCAACCACAGTATACCCATCAAGGAGGAAATCTGACCCTGCGTCATAGCTGCAGGGCCTTGTTATCAAAGATTCACACTGGTGAGAAATGTGTTTTAGAATTTAAAATGCTGTAGCAGCCATGACCTGCTGATATGTCACAATGCTTTCTGCTGCTGTTTAACAAAGACTGTCCATGTCTTACCAGTTTTCACCATGTTTTTTTAATTCTTGACACAAATACAAAACCTCACACACAAAAAATAAAACTCCTGCAAAAGCAATCTTTTATATTCTCAAAATGAAATTGTGTCATAAAATGACACACACCATCAAATATAGAGATATTAAGAACCTGATGTGCTTAATGGAAATGGTGATTGGCCTTTTTTTGTTTTCAGGTTACATACATCTACTGTTGGAAACTATTTTTTATGTTTTTTATTCTGAAACCTCAGGAAATAGTTGGATTATTTGGAAGTGTTCTGAGAGCAATCAACAGAAAAAAATAGAAAATAAGATGCATACACTCCTTCTGCATAGAGAATGAAAACGAGGCTGCATCTTTTTTGTTTCTGCCACAGGACCTCATCACAGGCAACGTTCTCCCTGGCCAACAAGCAGCAGGAAGTTATTGTCTGGCATGACGAATCCCGCCCTGATATACTTCAATAGCTGTATCACTACTTGCTTCCTCTATTGGAACGCATTTCATCAATAAATATCAATTCACAGGGGAACTGCAGCTGTAAGAACTCTCTGAAACAGACAACCAGCAATGTCAGAAATAGATTCAACCAGTTGATATTGTGAAGTAAAAAACCTTACATTAGAATAACATGTATATACAGTTAGCTGATTGACTGCAGTTACAGTTCTTTCTGCATGTATATGTAGGGGATAAGTTAGTTATATTATATTATTGGTATAATATATATAATCAGTGACCCATAGTCCTGTGCACCATAGACCTGCACACAGGGGATGCCATACCTTTTATAAACATACAAATACATTGGAACTATGGGGAACAGAAGTCACAAAGTGCACAGATCAATGATCAAAACAGGAAAAGCCATACACACACACACACATTAGAAGTTATAAAAAATGTATATCTGTAAATCTATATTCAATGTGATCTGGAGAATCTTCATGCTCATTCTGAGTCTGTCAACTGTCACTAAAGCAATGTTTTTACTTCATGAGGTCGGCCTGTTGTCTTCTTCCTCTGCCTTACTCTGTTCTGTGCATTAATACAATATTGTCTCTATATTGTCTCTGAACTATATACACAGTTCTGAAAACTAACTACTTCACCACTCATATGTATTCCTTGACTTGGTGATGTCCTGCAGTAGCTCCCTCGGCCTGTAGAGGTTCCCAGCACAGTCTACATGCCATGACCGTCAAAATCAAAAGAGAGGTGCATGAATATTTATGAGACAGACCAAAAATGACACTGTGCTTTCTGGAGTTCCAGAGAGGTGCTTCAGGGTACTGTAAAACTACACCAAGGTGAATTATTTTACCTTTAAAGTACAAATATGTAATGTTAGGAGCAACAAAACTTCAACTGAAAGCCAGAAATGTGCAGATATGTGACCTTTAAGTGAATGTATCAATAGTCAGTCAGTCACTCATCTTCTATACCCACTTATTCCTCATTAGGGTCGCAGGGGTCTGCTGGAGCCAATCCCAGCGCATTACGGGGAGAGGCAGGGATACACCCCAGATGGTCGCCAGCCTATCGTGGGGCACACACACAATTCACTCACACATTCACACCTATGGGCAATTTTAGAGTCGCCAATTAACCTCAGCTTTTTTTTTGGACTGTGGGAGGAAGCCGGAGTACCCGGTGAAAACCCACGCAGACACGGGGAGAACATGCTAACTCCACACAGAAAGGTCCCAGATAGGGCTAACCCCTGCACCACCGTGTTGCCCTCTATCAAAAGCATAACTCCAAATTTCTAAACTCAAAGCACTTCAATATGATTCTAAATCACATTTTTGCAAAACTCTAAATAGAAAATTGCATCATTTAGCATGTTTTCCCCCCCTGGACAACACTGCTTTTCAAAATGTAACAATTGGTTTCAGTCATGTCTCATCAGTTCAAATGCTATATTGGCAAAACATTTCGATCACATGTCAGAGTATAAAAGGCCTTGGATGATCTCAGTTGTGCTGGGGACAAAAATGGAGCAACATGAAAAACAAGCGAACAACAGGAGGATTTTTATATTCATTCTTTTTGGCCTGTGAAAAGTTCTTTTTATTTTATTTGCTGACAGTTCATTGAGCTGAAGGTTTTGCTGTGCACTATATTTGCTTTGTTTCTTTTTTTGTATTTGTGCACTGATGTCATCATTACATCTCCAGAAAGACATTTTCTCACTGTAGTGTTTCTCATTTTACTTTTCAGTATAATTATCAGAGTTTTATAGACAAGATTTGTGTATATCACAACTCAGAAATGCTGGTTGCAAGTTTAGACCATTTGGGATTCATTGAATAGACAATGTGCAATGCATCCTATTCTAATACAGTGTGTCAGTGCAGTAACTATATTTTAATACAGTATTGTCTTAAAATATAGCAACAATATAGCCTGCATGCACCATACATTTCAGCATATTTTGATCCAAAAAACCTCAACTTTAAAAAAGGAGAAAAAAGAAACGACTTCTACACAAATGTATACATTGGCCTTATGCAGCCCAATTACATGTACACCATTTTATGTTAGTGTTTTAAATTGATTACAGCATTGTTTAATCAATGCTCTAAAAGACAAATTTATATGACAGCTGTGTGTATTGTTTCGGCAGAAAGAATCAATTGTGAGCAGAAAGAACATGGTTTTTGTGTGCAGTGTTTCATCGTGCAAGAAAATTGGAGTGTTTTGATAAAGCTCTTTTCAGTTTTGTATTCAGAGTTTTGATAAATTGAGTCACAGTTCCTGGAATTGTGTTTATATGTTTGGGAAGAACTGTAATTTGTTTGTTTGTTTTAGTGATGCTTCACTGAGAAAACATAACAGATTTTGTTGATACACAGTGCAGTGCTGCATATAAGCAGCATGAAAAAGAAACCCCAAAGAAGCAGAAAGAATGATTTCAGTAGTCGACTCTAGACATATAGAGATATTTGTGCATATTCATAAATACTCAGTCACCACATCATGCCCCCCTCACCACAAACACACACACAAATTACAGTATTGGAATGCATATGACCTATCCGCATATAGTCATAGCACAATTATATGTCTACAGTTCTACTTATGCACCTTTGACTCTCACTCCTCTCCCTTTTCCTCGCTCTGCAAAGTTGGCTCCAACACAGGAGAGCTCATCTTCAGCCCTTTTATGGCTATAGCTAGTGTTTATATGAGGAGTCAATGATGTGATTGGTGATTTGAGTTTAGCATCCCGAATGGCGATATAACGATATCAATAAATTGTGTGCTCGAACTGGACAATTGTGCAAAGTGTTTTGGCAAAAAGTGCGGATTAGAACCGCAAAATGGGTGAAAAGCAGGAAATGTATGTGTGTGAGTTGCAGGTTGTGGTCGTTTAAAGTTTCAGTGTTCGTGTGTAAGGAGTTGAGGGAAAAAAATGAAACCGAAAACACTTGTCTCAGCAACAATGCACCATTTCATCAAACAAACTGTCAACTTTGAAAACACCTTTCAAAGATTCTGTCATCTTCCCAGAGACACTCATCCTGCTCTTAAAGGTCTGGACCTTTTTTTTGTCTATTTATTACAGTACTGATGTAATTTACAGTTACAGTTGCAGCTCACAGACACAAAACACACTGCAGCTTAAGGGCCTTTCCACCAGGGCCTTTTTGTGGTGGTCTGGTTTGACTTGGATGAATGATTATCTTTTAAGTCTCAGGGTAGACTCTTCAGTTTGCTTTCAAATAAGCAGTGTGTAATATTGTCATTTTCATTGGACAATATGGACAATATTTACTTAAACTCTGCGAAATTCACAGCAAAAAAGCACTGACTATACCAAAGGAGCGTGCGCTGCCTTGGGAACAAATGATGCTGATGTTTGCAAGTAGCGTTATTATTAGCAATATTCAACACACACCTCGCACAGAAGGTAAAATTACATATACTCTAGTTTTACACGATTCCGTGGTCAGTGTTGAACACATTCATTTAACGATGGTTCGTGAAACTTAAAACCTAAAAAAGACCATTCAAGGAGAAGGTTTTTCCTCATATTTTTGAGAATATACGGGAGGGGTGAAACCTGCAGCTGCTACTAGTGTGGACTGAATAGGCAGCAACACTGAGGAAATGCTGTTCCCGAAATGCTAATGTGAACCATTGTTGGATAAGTATTCAAAATTTGATATGAAGATGGAATCTAATACATAGTTTCAGTATTAAAACTGATAGAATAATTCCTGTATATGGTTCTATATGGGCTTTGCCAATAATATTGAAAAAATGATAGCTCACAGCAATGTATTGGGGAAAAAAAGAACTATGAACTAGTTAATTTTTTTGAACTATTATAAACAATTATGAACTATGAACAAACTAGTTCAGTTTAAAATGTGTGAATTGAACTAGTTCATGTAAGAAATGAACTTTCCAAAGACTATCCATGGCAACCCAACCCTGCCATGAACTAGTTCATTGTTGAGCAACCATTTTTCAGATTCAATTATTTTCATGTTTAGAATGAAAACTAAAAGGTTAACTGGAACTGAAAATTGGACAAATAAGAGATTTATTTACTTTGTGATACTAAACTGAAAATTGAATTGATATTGCATACTTTAGACTTTTTCTTTTGTCTGACATTTGGCAGGAGTTGTTTTTTTTGTGTGCATTTAAAATAAATGTTATCTGCAAATGATGATTGAAAAAAATACTGTAATCCTCAACTTTGACCACAACTGTCTCCAAACTGCAGGCGTTTTGCATCTTTTGCATCACAACTTTGCACAAAACAAAATATTTCAACAAAGGTCAAAAGTCATCAATTTCATGCTTGTCTACATCTGTTATTATTGTTATAATTATTAGTATTACTATCCATTCAACCCACTATTTTTTTCATGTGTAGCTTTCAAAAATTCCTTCTCAATAGTGACACCTTTGCAGTGGTTTTTACATGAGTTTCAGCTCATACACATATGCACATGCACACAGGTGAATGCAGGTGATGTGTTTTCCACCTTACACTTCTCAGAATAACTAAAAAATACCTCTAACTTCAACATTTTTGCACGGTGCTTTAGCAAAGTGCAGCAAGTCCCTTTCCCACACAGAACAAACACACTCAGACCCTGCAGGACTGGCTGGAAAATTCTGTTGGATTACACTTTTGAACTAATTTGCTCTCGGGAGAATTAAAGAGGGGTAAACTATGTTCTGCTATTACTTTGGTGTTTGTTGTCTGCACCTTTGTTGAGGAAATTGTGTTTATAGTTGTGTGTATGTGTGTGCGTGTGCTTGGGAGAAGGTGACTCATTACTGCAGCTGCATTTTGGCGTGTTTGGTGGTCACGCTAGCCGTGTCATTAGCTGGCGAGCTAATGTCTGTATGGTGTTTCTAGTCGGATAACCCCGCGTTTGTTGTGGATGCTGGTGTCATTTGTAAAGGGTAGCTGCAGAAAGGTAAAGCACACAGGCGCATGCACAGACCTCATGTTACAACCCATCTCACTGAAAATATTACATGTATTGTAAATTGCTTCACAGACGTGGCAAAAAGCCCCTTTAATGTGTGAGAATCAAGTTTCTCACAATACGTAAATCTTACCGTTGTTTTTGGTTATGATGCTCATGCAACTGAAGAACAAATAAACAAAGCAGCAAAGTGATGTATTTGAAGATTTAGACCTTGCCAATGTTGTTTTGAATGTCTGAATTCATATGACATATAAAGTACAGCCCCTGAACCGTGAAATGACACTTCAACCTGCCACTGCCCTTCATATGTCCTTCTCGTCTGGGAGTTGAAGACCTTAAAGATAGAGCAGTGCAGTAATGAAAACATTTGATATATAACCATCTTTGATGTGAGCGCTTTGCTTGTTGTTCTTGAATTGATTTTTTATTCACATATGAATGAGGACTGGATTTTTTAATTCATCTGTCTCCAGCGAGCACATTTTCTATGCACATTATACCGACATGGTCATACAATTCTCTGATGACCCTGTTCGAAAGAGATGTTTCTTTAATATTAAACCTAATACTTGATTTGTTCCTTAAAAAGCTACATTTCATTGTTTTTTATGCTCATTTCAGATGCATGTGGCTAAGACACTTGATCTCAAAACCTTAAGTTCATCTTTTATGACAAAAAGGCACATAAAGTGCCTCCATTACACTGATGTAATTAAAATTCAAGCCATTAGGATTCTATTTTCCTGTTTACTGTGTTTCCACTTTAGGACCACATATTAATAAGTGTTTAAAAGTTGTAAACTTCTCAAACTGTTTATTACATTTATTTGTTTCTGTATTTGAATCAATTCTGTATCAAGAGCATACACTAAAGTAGCGAGATGACCTTGCCCGAGGCAGTGGAGTATCTGTGTGTGAATGACTGGTCTGTACAGGGGATTGTTTTAAACAGACTCCATCTCTGGGTGATATCACCTTTTTTTCATAGACAGAACAGTCCCCACACTTTCTTCTCCTGGTCAACATGGGGTCATATGAAACACACAAAGTTCTAGCTAAAGTGAGATTTCTATATGACTTCTACACTTTATAACAGCCTTAGGTCACAGGAAAGTGGCCATATGTGCAAAGTGATAATACATTTGTTCTAAAGCCATCAACCAGACACTACTCTTCAAACAGTGCTTATCACATCAGCAAAAATTACATAGCCCTTTTAAAATCTCAGTCCTCCTAGTTCCTAGCTCTTCTTATCTGTCTGTCTCACACACTCTTGCACTCTTCATCTCTCCATACCAACAGAATTAAAATACAACTTTCAAAGCTACATTGCATGTTATCTAACCCGACTACAACCACATCGAAACCTCCCGATTTCATGAACAAATCATTTCTAAAGTGGTTTAGCGCGGTTTCAAGAGGGTCAGTTAGGACTCAGCCTTTCGTGTTTGTTTCCAGAGATGGATGTTGTACATATATTGTTTCCAGTTAACAAAAGCCTGCTTGACTGCACAATGGGTCGTGATTAGATTAAAGCTGCACTGTAAGAGCTTTTTCGTTTGTGTTAAATGCAGGTTTTATCTTCGAGGGCGACAGGGCCAAAGCGGGACACGGCTGAGAAGCATTCTTCATAGAGAAACACAAGTTCTGTGAAGGTCATACTGCACATACGGGAGGTCTCTAACCTTAACACCCAATCGACTTGCATGACGTATTCAAACACATGCTTCCAACTGATGCAGCTGTATCACAGGAAAGGAGAAATAAAGATAGAGGAATAAGAAAAAAGGGGGGTGGGGGGTGGAAAGATCATTTACAAAGGAGAAAGAGTCAGAAAAGAGGAGGAAGACAGGAAGAGAGACAGAAGGCCTGGGGAGCATCCATGTCATTACATTTCCCTTGAACTCATGTCAGGGACCCTCTGCTGCCATCATTCTGATGAAGTGGAGCTGGTGCAATGAGCAGTCACCCTGGCGAATCACTTCATGGATGGCAATGCAAAAGCCAAGAATGCTCAAAGCAGAGTCTTTCCAACGTTTCCGCCATTATGCCACGTGTCAAAACAGCTGAGTACATTATGTCTTCAGCGTTTACACAGCCTCTCCGTGACTGGCTTGGGCTGTGGAAATCGGCCATGTGTATGAGCATTGACCCTAACCCGTCTTGGGTAAGGGTGCCCCTTCAGCTGATCCCTGGGGCCATGGCACCTTCAGCAGCTCTGATTCAGCCATGTTTGTCTTAATATGAACCACTGTGCTTTTCCCCTTAAGGGTGGACTAAGGACCAATGTCAATCCAGGGGGCTGCTTAGTACAACCAGAGGTTACAACAAGAGTGCTATTTAATGTTCTGCATAAGTGGACACATAAGGGCCACTGTGCTATACAACTCTAACCTAATTACATGGTAATATGGAACACTTTAGGTGAAAACCAATAAGTCAACCATAACAGGTCTATCTAATCCCATTATACTTCCATTACCTAAGAAAGGGTGAGGAAAGTAGGAAAGCATATATTTTCATTAGGGATTCTGGGTATCACTATGAGAGGGCATCAGGGAATAGGGCATTAACAAAAGGGTGTGGTGTACATCCTTCCTGTCTTTGCTCCAGAAACCATACTGAGGAATCATTCAAAATAGATGTTGTTATGCTGAAAAATACTCATTAAAATCATAGTGGTGTGATGCAATGTCCACAGATAAGACTATTTACTGCAATGCACATCCATCTTGTTGTACTTGCCGTGTGATATGAGGCTCCTGTAAAACATATGCAACTCTAACAACACTGGAGCATAGCGTGTGCTGATTTCACGGCCACAGAGGGACTACAGATGGAAACAATTGACACCAGGGTCTCTGATCGGTCATAATCCAGTAATAAGATGACTGTTAAAAAGAAAAAAAAGGAAAGAAAACATGCTAATTCTGCAAATTCTTTTGCAGGTTTCCAAAGAATCAGCATGGCCTGAAGAGGTGTTGTGAGTATGTGGCAGGTGTGGATTTTGTGAGCCTCTCGCTCTTGTGAAACCATCTGCCTCCTACCTTCAGTGAGTCCCATGTGGATGGTCCAGTAGTTCTGCAGACACTGCAGCTCCTTCTTCATGCCCCTCTTGCAGCGGCAGTCGTACAGGGGACTAACTAGCAGCACCTCCAGGGCTGCCTGGCACTCCCTGTTGTTGTCCAGCATGGCTTCCTTCTCCTTGCCCACGAGGCACTGGCGCATCACCCGGTACCGAGAGCTGCAGTAAGGGTTCTGGTTGCACATGTCACTCGCCTGGATGCAGTCCACCCATTCTGTCTGAGCTCCGGGCCCGGAACCGGTGCCTGCAGATCCAGGAGCACCGTTGGCTAAGGACACGGACAAAGATGAGGAGCCATCCCAGGAACTCGCTGCCTCATCTGGGTGGGAACGAAAGGGAAAAAAAGGTGGGGGTGTCAAGAAAAAAAAAATGTCAGGCGTGTGTATGCACGTGTGTATTTAAGCACATATCACAAACGGGCATTCATTCTTGTTCTGTTTGTTTATGCAACAGGTTGGATGTAGGGGTAATAAATAAGTTTAATGGTGCACGCCAGCATGTCCGTGCATGCCAAAGCATCCTTAGCAAGACACTTAAATCCTTCATTTCCCACCAGAGTCTACCTGTAATTTATCTCTCTATATAGTGACTGGAGTTTCTTCATTTTGATATATCATTTAGTTTCCATTCAGCACTTTACCTGTGCTCACTTAAGTGCTTCTGAGGCCACCAAATCAAAACAAGCCGCCACCTCTCAGCCTCTTATTAATTTATTTATTAAATCGTATTAGACCAAGATCATGGAACAAAAACACCCATATATATATATATATCAGAGCTTAATCAAGAACTACATCTCATTGACATCTAGGTAAGGAGAAAATGAGCCTACAATGAGTCGACAGTGATCCACAGCGCAGAGACAAGTTCCCGTTTGACAGGAGTCAAGATTCAAGCACACAGCGCGCACACACACACACACACACACACACACACACACACACACACACACACACACACACACACACACACACACACACACACACACACACAAAACCCAAAGTGCAGGCAGTTCTGGTGAAATGGCAAGAGAGACCCCTTGTGGTGATCTGGAGCACTGATTTGTGGGTAGTGGGGGTGATGGTGATGGGGGGTGTAGAGTGTGGCTGCTGCATCAGAATCAGAGCAACGGGGAAGAACAAGAGTGGCACGAAGTTGAACTGTGGAATTGTTTCGGCTGCTCAATTACACACTGGCGACGATAAAGAAGGACGATAAAAAAGGTGATGATGAGGACGATGAGGATGGATTTTTTTTCTCATATCCGAATGAAAAAGACCACACATTTTTTTTCTTTACTGACTCAACAACTGCACTGTGCTGTTACAAAAATGAGCTTTTTTGTATAATTTCTCAAAAAAAAAAAAAAAAAGGAGGGGGATCTGGTGTATGTAATGAATTCAATATAAGTGGTTCACTTGCACCAACCGAGCTGTCTGTTGCTGTATATGACAATTAAACATAATCTAATCAAACCATTCGACTGTAACGTGAACGCCCATCACCATTCTTTCTGCATATAATATTAATAATATTATTAATTAAAAATACGGAATAACCTTGTGCCCTCAAAGTCCAGCTTCAGAAAAGTGGATACTACCTGCTGTAAATATATATATATATATATATATATATATATATATATATATATATATATATATATATATATATATATATATATATATATATATATATATATATATATATATATATATATATATATATATATATATATATATATATATACATAAGAATAAATAAAACAGATATGTATATGCTCCCTACTTATAATTATGTATGACAATATTTATCTCTGTCATGAAATACAACATGATTTTCATGATATTTTTTTATCCCCATATTTCACTTCTCACCTAGAAGCAGCAGAAAGCTGTAAACGCACATCCACACAGTGACAGACTTCATGTTGGACTCCGCGGCGAGAAAGATGAGTTGAGGTCCAGTCAGACTAATATTTCCACCTTGTGAAAGGTTAATTCCCCTCTCCTGGATCCTTGACCCAGGCGCAGGCTAACTGTAAAAGATCAATATCCTCATAAAACTCCCAAATAAAGACGCACCTCCGAAAAAAAAAGAACAATCCTCGTTTCCCAATAATAATCCACAGTTTTTTCATATAATATACTAACCACGGCACGAGAGGACGGGGGGGTTGTTGAGAGAAGAATCCTCTGATTTAAAAAAAAAAAAAAAAAAAAAAAATCCCCCCCCCAAAAAAAAAAAAATCAAATGTCAATCAACCGGTCAATCAATCCATTAAAGCGTGTTTCTCAGGGTCCGTCTGCGCCGCTCTCATACCGACAAACTACTGAGACTTGATCTCTCCGCATTATAAAAGCTCAGACTGCCCGCTCCTATTGCCCCCTGGAGACAATCTGTCCCTAAAACATTTCCCTAAACTGGCGTGAAACGATCTGTCAGCTACGCCAATATCTCTAACGAGGTAGAAGAACTCATCTGAAAGTGCAACAAAAAAACGCTGACCGGATTTTTTCTTTTCTTCTTTTCCGTTCTTCTCCCCCCCCCTAAAAAAAAACTGGCTCCCTGAAAAGCTGCGCGCTCCTCTGGAGGGAGTGAACGCTCCTTTCGCTCTGCATGCGTGTCGAGGCATCGCAGCACTTTATAAAGAGGAGTTTCTGTGCGCCGGCAGAGGGCGCTGCCGCCCCGCGCCCTCGCTGCCCTCACACCAAGGCCAAATAACAAATGTTACACTGTGGGAAAAAAAAAAAAACACGCTACCATGGTATTGCTTTAATATTCCTGCAAAAAGCTGAGGAAAGATGCACCTGTAGCACCCAACAGAGAGTCTGTAATGACCTCCTGTGGCCTGTGTGATATTTATTTAATCTCCTGTGGTATTGCTATAGGAGTTTGAGGCGCTTGGAAGCTGTACACTTCATGAAACAATTTCTGTGATTCATTCTTACACCTTTAGCCTGGTATGTCCTTTCATAAGGGAGATTTCTATTTGAGCCTGTTCTCTCTGGCTCAAGATATAACAGCCTTGCAGTGACAAGGCCACAACTGCAACACATCAAGGAAAGGCATTAGTAAGCAATAATGAGCGTGATGGATACTCACCCTCATAATAAGGATCTAGTCAGCCAGCACATAGTGCATCTTTTATTGAAGCCTATTGACATCAGGCTCACATTCGCTTTGGATCGTCATTACTCATTGAGAGTAATGAGGATCGCCCTCGTAAAGTGTTTTTTTGGGGGCAGGGTTCAGAAATGAGCCCGCAACAATGGTGATGAAAATGTTCAAATTCCTCCGCAATCAATATCCCACTTGATCTTACATCCTGTCGTCCTGCGTTTCCCCCTCCGATTGAAAGAGAGATTTAAAAAATGGCACAATGCCTCGTATTATATTTGTGCGCGGAGGAAATAAGCCGACAACCCCGCAGAATCTGCCATTTCTCAAAGTGGCTTCACATTAAACAAAATGACTTCGCTGTGCATCATCGCTTAAATAGTGCCCAGGAATGTCATAAATCTTTACAAATCTTGAAAACAAAGTCTCTATTTAGAGGCTCTGACAGTGACAAACTGCAAGGCCACTGGCTCATAATGATGTTTGACTGTCAGCCCAGGCTTCCATCCAAGAGGGAAAGGAGCTCGCTGTTATAATGGCAAAATCTCTTATTTTCATCTCCCCCCAGAGTTTGAAGTCTCTGTCATTATGAGGACACTGCAAAGCGCCATCCACCACCATGGCTATATCCTGCATCTGTCCTGCGCCAGTATTGCAGCAGCTGATACGACCCATTCTTCAAAAGTGTCTTTTCCATCTTAGAAAAGCAACCTGATGTCTTCAAGCAACTATTTCTAGAACCAGACCAATTTTCTTCTCTTATTTTGGCAGATAACAAAGACGGCATTTAGCAGGTAATTGTTTCACTAAATAGCAGTTGCACTAACTGTGTACAGTTTACAGTTGCCTGAGGAATAGGCTCGGGAGGGAGAATGAATTTATAACAACACACAAAGGGAATTAAATCAGGAGACAGGCATTAGTTTAATGAAACAGTAACATTTGAATTGTGAATTCTTATTCAAGCATCACATTATTTCCATCTATGATAACACAAAACGGGCAAATCCTCTCCTCACATTTTTTTTTCTTGTGCCAGGCTGCCCTGGTCCGAGTTTATTCTCGTTGCACGATTCACCCCCTCTTTGGGTATTTAATTGCTCCACTCTGACTTCACAAAGCATCTGCATTTAGTGTGTGTGTGTACAATTAGAGACAGCCCATGGGGCTCCGTACACATACATTCTCTTTTATAAATAAGCATATACTCACAAGCATGAGAAATAGCGCTTGCAGACACGCACGCACACAGATGCACATAATCTGGATGTCAGATAACCACAATCCCACAAGATGGCTCAAGTCCGTGAAGATAAGGAATGACAAATCTGGATATAGAAGACACTGGTCTTACCATTGAGGGAAACCAGTCCCTGCCCCTGAGAAGTGTGTCTAATATGGCGAATATACAGTCGATGATATCGTTATGAATGCATGGGATATGAAATAATGATACAGATAACAGTCACAGTTAAGACTCTGTGCAATAACTTGTGCTTAGTGAGACAGCGGGGGGCTTTGAGAGTGAACTCTCACGGGTCAAATGAGAGCTTAGACAGTCTGAAGCTGTCACCTTGAAATCAGCACACTTACTGCATACAAATATGTTCGTAAGTTAAGGTGTGTGTAAATGGCTTTAGTGAGGGTGCTTGTCAGGAGAACCCAGCAGATTTCACTGTGTTAATTATCTAGAATAACATATTGTGTCGACCATTGATCTTTATTGCTCGATGTCTCATCCGATAGTACAAATAATAATAATAAAAAGATGCGTCGGGAGAGATTATTAAGGATTTTCCTCACCTCACCTTATAAACACTTTTAGCTTATGATTTACATGAGGGCAAAGGTCGCTGTATCTCTCTCTGCGAGTCCTGCCTACTGCAGAGAGTACTAATCAACCTGAGCATACAGTATCAAATGTTAACTCAAATCACTGACTGCAACACACTCACATACACATGCACGCACACAGGCGCACACACGGAGGTTAAGCATGACTGATTAGATTAGGAATTATGGGCTAATTAATGTGCATCTTGGGAGACCTGTACAGCATGCTTATTAGGAGGCACAACTGGAGTTGAGCAGCAAGCATGGCCAAAACATAAGTGTCGTTAATTCCCAGTATAAATACATTTAAATGGTACACTGTCGCTCTGCCTACTCCTTCTTGTTTTATTCAGTTTGTGTAATAAGAGACGCTAAAGATGAAACTTCTGCCCGGGTGTACTTTGCAGTCATAAATTATTGAGGGTTGGAACTTGCTGTTAATATCTTTAAAACATTGCCACCGTAACTCTCGACTAAAAGTCAATTTTGAAATATAAAAAAAAAAGCACAATATATTGGGTGATGATATATATGAAACGTTCACACAGCCGTAGCGCTTGTATCAGGTGCAGAGCCCGGAGTCAGTTCAAATCAATCTGTTCAAATCAATGTGAGGGTGAAAATAGCCAATGGAACAGCATCAGTAAAGTCAATGGTGGAGACGGTGGAGTGACACGCGCAGCTGTAGGCTACGCCAACTTTCAGGTGGTGCCTGTGTGTTATTTTTGACAATATTCTTTTTAGCTTTTTGGTCATTCTCGAAACAAATTGCTCTTGTTCCCACACAAGGTCTAAATGTATGTGTGTGTGTGGATGTTTATGTGAATGTGAATGTCATCTTTGTTTTGGGTTGTTTTGAGCAGGTGAACGGCACTAAATTTCTGATATGACCTCTGCTAGACTCTCTGGAGACTATCGACCAGTTAGATCCATTTGTTTTCCAGGCATTTCAGACATTGTCCATTTCTATCACATTACTTTGACAGAAATTGAATTTCCTCTGATGCATTTTTATGTTTCCTAAGTGCTGCACAGTTCTCGCTGGGAGTATAGCGTTTCCAGTGGTGTGATGATGCAAAAACACTTTGGTTTTAAACCACACAAAAAACAAAAATGGAAATGGATTATATTTTAATGTGTTTATTGACTTTTGTGTATTTTATTACAAAATGTTTCCCAGTTAAAAGTATGCATGCTTCAAAATGAGAGCATCCACATGGTCATTGTCCAAAGACTGTTTAAAATTCCTACAGGAGCTTGATAAGAACATACAGAGGACAGGCTTTATCATTGGTCTGACGCCATGCTGGCTTTCTGTCTAGTTAGTCTCCTGAAGATTGCCATCTCTCTAACTGTAACGGCAGAGAGAAGGCATGCATTTCTGATCCATGAGGCAGTAGCAAATGCCATGAGACCCCAGGTTTTTTAAATTTTTGTTTCCCCCCCAGCTCTAATTTCTTTTCCTCTTTGTTTACAGTTCAGGAGTTTTAGAGGCAACAGGGTCAACAAAGATATTCTGTTCTCTGGATAAAGTGGCTGGTTGCCGGTTCAATTTCAGCAATCTGCTACAGAGTCGTGGCACATCTAGCCCATCTCATTAAACACACCATGGGTTCCATATGGGATATTGACAGGGACCTCAGCTCTGCCCAGTTCAGTGAAGGTCTTGGCATCCAGAATTAGTAGGAAAGTGCTTTTCTCCTGGAAACATGAGATTAAATATGTTATGCAACAAAAAAAGGTCACAGAACAACCTTTTCACAATAATTATAGTTGAAAGTACCAAACTATTTGTCTCCACTCATAATTCAAATATATGGATGGCAAAGTGCCACAATATATATATACAAGTTGCTTCATGTTTAGGCCTAATTGTGTTTATTCCTCACAGCAACCAGCAGGGCATACTGTTACAATCGAGTGTCACACTTAATCACAGGATGGTCTAGTGTGGATTGCTTTTGTGTCTCTTTTTTTCTAGCTGTTCACTTACTTCTCTGGGTGTGATGATGACTGACAGGACCACTCCATCATCTTCCTCAGTAGCTTCAGGCGAGGCAACAAAGACAGGCTCAGACGGGTACAGGCCAGGATAACGCCACACCTACACAGGGAAGATTACATAAAGAACCTCTTCACTCAAAGCCGTTTCATGTAATTAAACCATCACTTGACCTACTGCTCTCGGCAATAGAGAAAATAACATTGATGTGATAATAACCAGCCCGGATAACAACAAGGTCTTCTTTTTTTTTGATTGACAGAGACCTTAAGCTTCTTGGTGTGGACATCCATCTTGAGCAGGGAGTCGCTGAAGACGTGTCCAAAGCCACAGGAGTAGAAGTAGCGGTAAGGTCTGCCGTTGTACCGGTCGTAGTTGATCTGAGGGAACTCGAGGCCACCGTACTGCAGCAGTTCATCATCATGAAGCTCCTCGTGGGTCATGTAAACCTGGAGGGTCCCACGAGAAAGCCAGGGTTTTACTTTAGTTCAGTGTAACTTTTATATTTGCCCACTCAATGTACACCAAGAGACTCATTGTCCACTGTATCTCAAGGCTGACCTTTTGCGTTATGTGTGCTCAAAATCCATACTGCAATATTTTCTAAAACAGTCAAATAGATAACTCCACACGATCCTGGTCATTCATTTTAAACATTATTTTTTTATTAAGAATTAATCAGTTTCTTTTATTTTTTACTTCTTTTGTTAAATAATTCTGCATTTTTTTTCAATCTGGACCTGTTCCCCTCACTTTTAGTGTTGATTAGAGTTATCTAAGCAGATATTTCTAAATTTGATCCAGTAGCAGCCCACTTCAACACCTGATGTGCTATAATGCAGTATCGATGCCTGCTTTGTTTGTCCTCTATAGGAATTATTTTTCACCTCTGTCAAGCTCATATTGCTATCATAAGGCAGACTGGTGACGGTCCGCCTTATACTTTGGTCCAATCCAAAGTAAGAAAAGGAGAAAGTCCAGGATAAAAAAAGTAGGAGTCCTCCTTTAAATTTAATTTATAAACCAACATCTTAATATTTGCTTTCAGCTGCCAACAGCAATTTCACAGCTGTTTTCAGGGTCATATACATAACACCACAGTGTCAGTGTCTCAGTGTCACTTGGGTAGTCATGACAACTCAAACGTCACCTTTTCTTTCATTGTTTCAGCTTTATTCTGCCATAAGAAAATACCTGACAGTGTGTGAATGTGAGTGGGCCACAAATAATTTGTTAAATTGCAATTGTTCAGGCACATGGTAGACACTCATTTTACCATAATTTTTATATTCTGTAAGTCACAAAATTATATCCTGTAGAAACTACCTGCAGTGTCTCATCGTAGTGGATAATTGCCTACGTGGGTGTGGATCATGATTATAGGCCTCATTCTTTAGTTGATGCCAGTAAAATTAAATCGAGGGTAATGTACAACATGTCACATAACATATCAATTTACATTCACCATAGACATACTTGATCATGTTTAACCCTACCTCTCCAGACTGTGTCCTTTTTGCTGTGGCTTTATAGTTAGGCAGGGTGACAAGGTTTTGGTCCAGAGGAGTTTGTTCATCCACAGTCAAAGGTAGGACATATCTCCTTGGGAGGTTTCTGCACAATGAGTTGTAAAACTGACAAAAGACAGGCAGTGAACATGGCAGGGAATTTGCATGAAGCATTTGTAGAAATGTAATTGCAATGTTTTGATAAAAGACACTTTCATCTGTAGCCACATTTGAACAAGATTGTATTGAAGAGGTTTTGAAAGCTTTTTCAATGCATCAGAAAATAACAAATGTTTTTGGGGCACCTTGATGGCCTTAATGGTTAAGGTGCATACTATCTAACGGGGTAGCCAGCGGGGGACCTGTATTGTCTGTCATACCCCTCTTTCTCCACGTGTTTCCTGTCTCTATTCTGTCAAGGCAAAAGTCTGGAAAAGTAATCAAAAAGTAAATTTACCAAATTTTGGAAGGAAAAACAAGAGAATATTTGCAAAAGTACAGAGAGAGACATGGCCTTTACACAAAGAACCATAATGAGCTCTCTAAAAGCTTGTAGATTCATTTTTCATCAAGGATGTATTTAAAATTATTATATATATATTCAATATATATTCACCAAACTGTCTACATTCACCTTATCCATTTCCTCCCCAGAGCTTTTGCGGAGGTTCTCAAGTGTGAAGTCTCCAATGACCTCACCATCGTCCCCACAGCACATGTCCATTACCAAGAACCCATTGTCCTCAAAAGCGTTGATCTGATGCAGTGTGAACATGGGTGCTGCATGATATTTAACTTCACTCTTCTGTTGGAACAGTCACATTAACCAATCAGCACTCATAAATATAAGATATTAATATAATAATGAAAAAGGTTATGAAAGCATTTGGACAAAGAAAGGAAGGGTTTCAGGACCAGCTCCCTCCTTGGTGCCACTGTTATTGTGTTGTACCTTTACATTATGAAAGTTTGATATTGTATGCTTAATGGGTGTGCTGTGTAATGAGATGAGAAAATTGAGAGTAACAATGTATGAGAAAAGGCTACGCCACCAGAGTGTGACTTCATCAAAATAAATAAGGAAAAATGTCATCATGTGTAAAGAGATTAGCTTGTAGCTTGCTCAGACTTTTCAGCAGCCGTGTGTGTGTGTGTGTGTGTGTGTGTGTGTGTGTGTGTGTGTGTGTGTGTGTGTGTGTGTGTGTGTGTGTGTGTGCGTGTCTATGTCTGTGTTTTTCCACTTCAAACTGCACAGCAAACACATTTGAACCCACCTTGCCATTGTGCCTGTTGACCAGGTGGAAGATAGTTTCATGCTTTGGCTCCCAGGTCATGACTTTATGAAAGCTCTTCCCCTGAATTCGGTATAGCATGAACTTCAGCAGGTCCAGCTTGATTGGCTGCTCAACGAACACAATGTAGTTCTCTGACAAGACTAAAGAGACAGGGCACAAACAGGAGGAGATAAAAGCATTGACAAAAACACATCTTTGCATTTGCAAGCAGGTATACAGACCTGTCTCTATGTAAACTGAAAATGACTGCCTTGATGTGTTTTTAGTGATGCAATCACAACACATTCAAAGTATGTTCAATGTTCAATGCTTCTGTAATGGTATTGCAAACCATTTCCGACAGGAAAAAAATATTGTACTTGCACATCAACACATTAAATGGGATATAATAAACATAACCTCCTGTCTCCTGTAACTCTACTGAAATGTGGAATTATGTGGTGCCTTGCATAACAGCCCAATATTCCATCACTTGTGAGTTTTCTTGGTGCCAAACAGTCTGGCTGATCAAGGGTGGTCTTCCCAGAAACATGGACTGTGATATAATCGCGGCGATGGTGCAGTCGGTCGGTTTAGTTTAAACTAAACAGCATTAGCTGATTGGCATTAGCATCATTCAGTGGCTCCTTCATCAGTAGAGATTGGGATTTTTTTTTTTGTACCTGTTCCATGCAGAAGGTGGAGTCTTGGCTGGAGTAAAGGAAAATTTTCTTGAAGGGCTGACACATCCACATACTTAGAGTAATCCAAAACGCAGAGTAAAGCCAAATGAAAATGAATAACAACAAGCCTGTATCCACACACATAAGCTGTGCTACACAGAATGGGGATGAAATATGTTCTTTATGAATAAAAAATACTATACTTTGTGTTACAGATGAGTATAGGAAATAAAAGAGATAAAGCAACCATAACTGATCATTTAGACATATATAAACATATAGAGTTGTATTTTTTGTTGTATCCACACACTCAACACTGAATTGTTCTTACTTTTGCATGTTGATATATTCTTGCGGAGGCACAATCCAGTATTCTAATTGTAATAAATAAACTGAATCAATATGAAAATGAATATTTTACTCTACCAGAATGTGGCTCTTTTTGTTTTGTCTAAATTATAATTACAGTGACCTTTTTCCATGCTCATCAGCAACACACGAAAAAAAATGTTTTATTCTATTTTTTTATTGTAATGTGGCTCATGAGTGTGGGTACAGGCTTATAGTTTTTAATTTCCATTTAAATTTTGCTTTATGCTCCCTTTTGGATTAAAAGAAGTAGGTTTGTAGACTGTTTAAGAGTGATTTTTCTGTTACTCCAGCCATGGAGCCAGCACACCAGATTCCCTACACATCACAAAACACACGTGGGTCAGTTTTTGTGAATGTGAGTGACTGGAAGGGCAGAAAACAGCACCATCTACTGTTCCTGGGTCAGTGCACAGGTCAAAATATATTCCTCACTCCCCCTGTGAGCTCTCCCAGCAGAATCCTTGTTGCTGCTCACATTCTTTAATAGATTCAAGACAGAACAGAGCCTTTTCCATTCGAAGCTGTGTCAATTCTTGCCAAAAAAATAAGTGGGTTTAAACATGGGAATACAAGTTAAAAGTTGATCATGACATCAGAGAAAGGGTGTACTTTCACGAACAGATAGCGAGAACCGAAGAGAAAGACAAAGGAGCTGTGATTGACAAAAATAAGCAAGAACAAGACTAGAATTAAAATCATTAATTAATAAGAGTGCAAAAAAAACCCTCTACCCTCTAGACCCACCCTGTCAGTGCAGGCAAAAAAAAAAAAAAATCATGGAATTCATTAATTCAGAATACATCCAGCATACAGACAACCTAGCAAGGATTTATCCTATTTGCTATGCTGTGTATCTCACCAAAGCTGTGATAATAGGAGGGTTTCCTGGGTTCAGCAGCCCGGATTGAGCAGATCACTTTGGCTCCATTCAGGTCTGCAGCGTCCTCCTTCGCCACCTTCTCGTCAGGAGGCGGCACACGGATGATGTTGTAGAAGAAACCTGAGGAGGCCCACAAAAAAACAGTGAAGCACAGTTTGTGTTTGGAAAAGGATGATCACTGGAATACGAGCAAAGGAAAAAAGAAATACAGACAGAAAGATGAGAAAAGAGGACAACAGAAACAAAACACCTACTCAAAGACAGTGAAGAAGCAACCTTATAAAAAAAATACCAATGCTCATCTTACCGGAAAACTGGATCTTATTTGAATTAAATCTAGATAGACCTGACAGAGTTATAATGCCCTATGATCATTGAGCAAACAGACTTATAATATAAACTGTAGTAGTGGGAAGCAAGAGATTATTGCATGTTACCGTTTCTGCCGTAGGAGTTTCCCATGTTGTACGTGGCCCCTTCACGGTCATAGTGTGGGTGAGCTGTAGCTGAGTTGACAGCAATATACTGACTCCAGTCCACCTTAAATTGATAGAAAAACTCTATCATCATTTTTGTTGTGCTTTGTCATCAGCTTCCTCTTCTTCATAAACGTTCAATGGTACCAACCTACCTTCTCCTTTGTTTCCAGGCTTTGTGGATCTATTCTTCTCATGTAGTTGGTTTCCGTACTGACATAATAGTCTCCTTTGTATTTGACAAAGTTCACGCTGGCGTTGTCTGTGGCCTCTGTTCACACATACTGATGTCAGGATCATATTAAATATAGCAATCTCACAGATATCACTGGTAACTAAATCAATTATTATTCTTATTCTAAATCAGTTTCTTCCTTCTTGATTTTTCAAAAGTTTTATGTCATGTTTTCATCCCTCATAAACACACGCACACCCTATGCACACAAACAAATATTGACTTTTACTCCCTTTACCACAATAAAAACACAGTAGGCTGTAAAAGCAATAGACAATACTGCCACGGGGATGAGCACTAAAGAAACTAGTACAGATACTTTTGATTTTGTTTGATTTTTACTTCGCCTCTAGTCGTTTTCTAAATTGTTACAAGTGGTGAAAAGAAATTAAGCACATTTACTCAAGTACTGTTCTTCAGTACAATATAGAGGTACTTGTATTTTCATGTAATGCTTTTTGAATTTTCTACTTTGCTACATTTGACAATTTAATCACTTGTTTAAATAAAATTAATGTACGTTATATTCTGTTATCCTATATCTTAAATCAGTTTTACTGTTAATACATGTGTAGTTTTATTCAAGCAACATTTTCAATTCGCGATTATTCAGGATCAGTGCATATTTTTTCAAAGAAAGTGTTTCTACATTTACTCAAGGATCTTCATCCAACTGCTTGTTACCCATATGCACAAATGAATTGAATGGTTTAATAATCACTTGGCACTGCCAGTGCTGCATTATGCTGCAGTGAAGTAATTTTACACATGGGAATATGCGATATGTAAAGAGGCCACACATACTAGGAATCTGAAAGCGTGAAAAGAAGCGGGCAAATATGTTCTTGCATGGATCAGGCATGGCTAATGTCCCGAACTCTGACACCACAATGCGGTTCTTCTCTGAGTTCTGGACGTATGAGTCGCTTCGTAGGAAGCGGCTGCTGTAGGTGACATTGCCCTCACAGATGTGGAATCGGTGCATCATGGCCATGCCGTCAAACCAGTGGGTGTATCTGAGAGGGGAAAAAAGGGACAGTAATTGCTCACCAGGGTATTTGTGAAACACAAGAGCCTGAGGTGATCTCTGTAAGACAATAGAGACTGTGAGAAAGCTCTTCACATGGTGCCAAAAATACGCAGTAAATCTGAAACAGCTCCTGTAGCTTAATATATAAAAGCCTGTCACACAACTATGTGGCTGAAATAATTGTTGCATTGTAAGATAGTTCAATGACTGTTTCCAATACTGTGATTATTCATATACAATTACAGCACAGCTATCTCATACTGCATGGCTACGCTGTTGGGATTTTGCCTGCTGATTCATATTGTTTCTTCTGTTGCCTGAGTCTTATGTCTAGATTGTTATTGTCAGATTATTTCATTCCAAAGATGTTTTAGAGGCCTAAAGAAGTAATAGGAATATTTTTTTTAAGGACCAACAACATTTTGGGTAATTAATCATCTTGTGACGGTGATTTATCTTGAGATCTCACCCAGTTTGATTAACGCTGTTTTATTTTATGTCATGTATTGTCATACTGTCAGTCGATGAGTGATTTATGGGAGCAGATTTCAGACTTGTTCACTCCTCCAGATTACTAATATGTACTCCATGTACTTTTTTTTTTTTTTTTCGGAGGGGTTGTACATCCTAAAACTCCCTACATTGAAGAAGTGTATTGATTAAATCCAGACTGCAATATTGAGGAAACTATTAAAGAAATTACACAAAAATTTATACCAATATTCATGGTGCCCAGGGGTTGTATGCTTTTGGTGCTCCCCTGACTTTGAAAGGTTTTGAAAGTTATGGAATGGATTGCCAATGGAAAAATGTGTACTATTATATCTCCTACACAGCATGCTAGCATTAATAATTTGAGCATATTAGCATGCTGACATTAGCTTTTAGTTCAAAGCACAGTGGTTCCTATTAGTACAGCCTCACAGAGCTGCTTAGCATGGCTGTAAACTCTGTGTTTTCATTTTTTTTCATTGTGTTCCTCAATTACCTGTCTTTCCCAAATTCAAACTTCCCAGGGCCATTCCTCAGGAAGCTCCCATTGATCCAGGAAGGAACTGTTCCCTTGATGGTGGTAGGGATGGGATCAGGAGTTTCCTCTACAGAGTCCACCAGAGGTGCCAGGCTCTCCAGCCCATTGGCCTGAGGACATCGCTCCCTGCTGGATACTGAAAGAGGAGAGGAGAGAGAAGATGGGTCAGTGAATCGCTGATTTTTATTTAAAGTGTAAAATCTTTGAAGACAAAGATAGAAGAAATCTTATCTATCATTATAATAGTATGCTGTGCTTGAGCAGGAATTGAACTCCACAACCTCAAATCTTACACTTTAAATACTGTGTATTTCTCACATACACACACACACACACACATACAGTAGATGATGGGAAAGTTACAGACTGAAACTCCTTGAGACCCCCTGCCTCACCACCCATCTGCTCTTAAATCAAACACACACAAACATTAGCACCAACAGGCTAGGTGTGGCAGTGTGAGCCGCTTGGGAGCTTAGGAACCTTGAACAACTGTGAATGAGGTCAGATCCTATAGAAAGCCACGTGTTAGCACGAGATGGATGATCATGGATGTGTCTAATTAAAATTCACCTTTAACCTGTTGTCAGAGTTGCCTACTATTGAAACAATCATTACATAACACCTTTATCTCCATAATCAGCTCAAAGCAGTCGTTTTTTGAGATAATTTAGCTGTTTACATTTCACACATTTTATTGTTCCCAGCACATTGGCTATATGCGATCAACACTACAAGAATACATGATAAGTGATTAAAAAGAGCTTTAGTGGGATGGTGTGAGGCAATATGTACTGTAACAGCTCCCACTGGGTGTGAACTCATGGCTGTCTGGGGTCATACACTCTGAATGACACCTGCACTTTCTATTGTGTTATCTGTTATCCAATAACCAATTTGGGTTCATTACCTCATATCTCCACATGTAATGGTGATTGTAAATATATATATATAAGAGTTATGTGATTAGCAAAGGCAAATCATTGTGGCTCGATACTGAGCCACATGCTGAGCTTAGGTTACAATATCAGAGTTTTTTTTACAATGTGGATTGATATTGCAACCAATCAGGAGAGGCAGAATTCTGTTCATTCCCGTGACACTAGTACAACAGACAATAAAAAAGAGAATGTGCAATAGAGAGATAACCGCTCTAGGCTTTAACAGTCTCTTACAATGTTGACTTTGTGAGTTTTGATTGTGATTACTGCAGCATTGCAAATGATACCTGAATGTGGGCTGTCATTTTTGGTGGGTATTTCATGTAGTTTAGGATTCAAAATTGAGTCTCTTGAAAACAAAACAGCAACACTGACGAGCTCAGAACTACTGTGGATAATAGCTTAAGGTATTGCTTTTATTATCTTTCATGTTTGGATAATCACAATTGTAAAAATACTTTATTTGTAACAGCTATTGGTTTAATGAATTGTTTTCCCTCATGGCAGTGGTGGTTCATAGGAATATGCTGCCATCAGCATGACTCCTGCACGTCTCAAATTTTTTTTGTTCTTCTTTTCATTTTTACTCTGCAGGGTCCTGTCAGCCTTTCCTTTAATTAACAGTTGACTGACTAAACGTTGTTAATGAGACATTGTACATATTCTTTCATCAGCTCAGATTTAACAGGAGACGTTCAAGCATATACAATAGAAATTGCCAACATGTGTAAGCGCTCTCAAAATACCATTATGATTAAAACAAAAGCTACAGAACTGCTTCAGACGTGAAATGGATAGATAGATTTGTCAATTCCTAATGTTTCGCAGTTTCATTTTTTAATTATAAGTGAACTCTTAATTCAGTTAGTCATGTCGTTTCCTCAAAATCAATGATTACAAAATCAGATTAAGTTTCTATACAGAGACAGAGGAAATAGGAAAAGGAAGTCAGTCAATTACTTAACTCATAATAATTAGGTATTTCTTTAGCCATTATGTAAAATAGGGCAAAGGGCAACCCTATTTTGCCTAATGACCAGTAGTAAGACCCACATTTCATTCATCCCAAATACCACCATATAACAAACACTTTGATTTCTGCCTCACAGACTGAATGAAATCGATTGGCTTGAATTAAAAATACAATATTTGGCTTAGTCTTGATTCCTTCTTCAAATGTTCTGTTTGCTGTATCTACACAGGTGCATATGTGCGCTCCATCTGACTAATCATCTGAAATTGGCATCTACTCACATCTGTGCATCTGGGGCTCAGTGGTCTTGGGCATGGCTGGTTGTCCTTCCAATTTGATCAGACAAACAAGAAGACTTATACACACCCTGAAGAAAATCTTTGAACCTTTGGACCCCTGCCAAGTTTAGCAAGTGAACCCTGGCACTAAATAACTCTGTTCAGATAGTGTGACATAATACATTTGTGAACGAATGTGTATAATTCTTCAGCATAACAAACGACAACCAACATGTTGACTATTTCTATTATACACATCTACCATGGCGGCAATTCATACATAATGGCCAAAAATCATATTATGTTATTTAATTTAAATGCTACAGTCGTGATAGTCTTTATTGCTGTTCCTACAAACACCCTATAATCATGTCTCTGCAAATGACCTTTAGATTATATATAGAACTACAGTCCCTATAATCAAGTGCAGGTTTGCTGCTTTTATCTAATCTCCCAATTGTCTGGCCCTGTGCAGTTAAGATCTACATGTGCCGCGCTGCAATCAGGCTTCCTGCAGTTTTTTTGCTAAATCAAATTACTAAAATGTCCATAATTGCTGTAAATGTTACAACATTGCAGAATAATTTCTATCAAAACTGTTGCAATGTCTTTGAGAAGCTGGGAACTAGACACATCAATATTTCAGCCCTGTGCAGGCTGGCAATTCATCATTTAGTTTGAGTGATCAAAGGAAAGCAATGCAATAGAATTGCTTGCTGTTAATGAGGGAAGGTAAAAAGGATTTTTCACAAAGACCACTCAGTGTTAATTGGCCGTGCCATATTGCATGACATTGCATGCTTGATGCCACCTTAAGTAACCCTGCATACAAAAAACAAGCATTTTACATCTGAAATTCCAAAGTTCCAAAGCCAAAATTATGAATACTGTGTAGAATGTGAAATCTGTTGACATAGAAGACTATTCAAAGGGACAGCACTTAAATGATTTAGAAATACCTTAGTAAATCATTGTATACAAAATGTAATAGAATGGGCATCAACAATACAGTGTATAAAATGAGCAAAATTGTTTTTATGAATTTTAAGCTTGTTGTGGGGGATTAAAACAAAAACAAATAAGGTCAAGAAAATGTCTCCTTTTTTGAGGTAATTGTTAATTCATTCATCACAGAAAAAACATTGAAGACAATATCATGTAATAATATAAATATTAAGTAAATACTGGCGAGAATCAGATGCCGAATCAGTAAAAGGACAAATTCAAGTGGTATAAGCATTTTCTTATCTCTGTGTGTGGTGAGGCAGCCCAGTCCCCCTGCTACGCTCTCAGTACCTCAGTCCTACCACTCAGCCTCAGCGTGAAAGAAATGAAAAGAGCTGGCAAGTTCACACAAGACCTGCAGGAAAGCTGCTCGGGTCATGATGCTCTTAGGAGATTTCATTGAATCAGTGGTCCCCCGACCAGGGAGTTTCTAATGTGTAAGCCGTAAATGTTGAGAAGCAGTAAATTCAAACTGCCATAAAGAAAAATTATTTAAATGAGGTAAAACGAGTACACCAACAATCAAAAGGCAAAGGCAGAGAAAGCCTTCTGTCAACATTACTATGAAGGATAATGATAAAAGCAAATCAGTGGCAGACAGACAATGTTTGGATTTACTTTAGCCCTCCGGCTCAAAATGCACTGCCTGTGGCAAATGAGGCAGCCGATGGAAAATACAGCTGCATATTCTTTAAAATACAAAAGCAAACATATATGAACCCATATTAGATTATTTTTATTATTTTTATTAGACTATTGCTATAGACCAAAAAGAGCAAAAGCTCCAGCATGAGATATTCCACTGTGCAAAGCAGACCACTGTGGAAAGCAAACCAGTGAACAGAAAGCTTTACAAGGGAAACAAGTTAAAAAAAAAAAAATACACAACTACACACACACAACTGGCCCCGGCCAATAGCACTGACCTGCCACAATAATATTTATACATTATTGCAAAATCTTTCCCCTCCTTTGGTCCTCATGGGGAATGTCAATGACCAGCACAGCATTTACTGCCCAAAAGTGATATAAACCAACCATAAACCACACACAGAGTATCAGGAGGAGTTCAGCTACTGTTCTGAAAGGGAAAACTGGCTGAAGCGTACCTGTTTCAAAACCCTGGGGGGGTTTCACTAGATGAGGTGGAATGCTTCACTCAGCCATGAAACTAGTAAGCCTCATTTAAGAACATGACAGACATGAATGAACATATTTTAGTGGTAAGGAGCTGCATTTTGAGATCAGACGTGCTGTGAAGCCAAGAAGAAAAGGTGGCTGATATTTTGTTCAGGTTGATTGTGTTTTGCAGTAAATTCAGTGCACACCTCTGTTCATTATCTTGTCTCATCTGGAAACTATCAAATTAATGAATTGAAGAGGTTTAATCAGAAAATGGAAAAGGGAGGCATCTATTCTGGACACTGGCCAGTAATTAGTTCAACAATGTTTTACAGATTTGAAGAGTAATTTTAATTAGCTTTCAATTAATTGCATATTGTGGCTGTAGAGAAGCTCACACATGCATGCACATGCACATGACTTCACCTAAACACACATACACAGAGGCCAATTGCATCTAAACTCATTTTGTTGCTATAGACGCCTGCTGTCAAGTATTTTCTATTGTATGAGCTTGGATCTTTACTTTTACTCAACTATAGAGCAAAGCTGCTTTGGAGATTCAGCCTGTGAAGTGAAGGCATTCTCTGAGGTGTACACACATCTGCTAATTTCATTTTCAATGTCAATTTTTTTTTTGTCTGGCCTCCTTTTCAGATGATGCTACCCAGTTGAATCGAGGATCAATTTTCTCAATGACTCACTTTACAAAGGTGTATTTTCTCACTGTAAACGTGGGACAACTACAGCAATGAATTTTGCTCTCTTACAAAAGAATATAGTCTCCCGGTTTGGTGTCTGAACGGATAAATTGTCCCATCTAGTGGTGAACTGGGAAACTAAATGATTCATGAACGAAAGGTTGACTTGCTGCTGTTGCTGATGTATTGTGATGCAAATACCTTTTATCTCTAAAATACTTTGTTCGGTTCATCATTGTAAAGGAGCCACCGAGCAAACGGAATGTCCCATTGTTACAGATTTAACCTGAACAACCCAACTCAATGTGAGATGCCTCCTCAGTTAAGTCTTTTAGATCTTTGTACTGACTTCCCCTCTCTACCCCTTCTACTGATTCAACCTGTTTACTGCACCATAACACCTAACTTTTTATTGTGCCATGTAATATTACCCAAGCAGCCTTTGACAGATTTACCATGTCTGCATACTGAGACACCTCGGGCATGCACACTGTGACACTTTCATATCTCAGGAGTTGTGTCTGCGTCCTCCAAGTCTCATAACTTATTCAAGTTCTATTCAAGTCATTTTAACAGCCTCGTGATACATTGGGTCAGGGTACTGAATAGCACATTTGACTTTAAAACAGCAAATATACTGCACAGAAAAAATAAAAGGAAATGTCTGTCGAGTGATACGTTTGATTGTACATACGCTCATACAATGTGTCTCACATCCATGGCACTGCAGAATTTATCGCTGAACTGCAAACGTTGTAAGATGTCAAAAAGGATTGTAGTGTAGCTGCTGATAGTTTCTGCACCAAAGGCACCATCTGTTTCTCATTGTCCTGCTTATTTTTCATAGTAATGCCTCTTAGTTTGATTTTCGTTTTGCATTTCGGAAAAAAAAACAAAAAAACTGGCCGATGCCAGTAATCCAGATGTTGGCTTCCCATGCTGTTATGCAAGTGTTTAATTCCAGGTTCCAGGGGAGGGATGTTGCCATGGAAAGGAATAAAGGTGCATTAACATACAGAATATGATGTGGCAGCTGTTTAGCATGTCGCTTCAGCATTTGCTAACCTAAACATTCTTTGTACATGTACACGTCTGTGCCAAATTGAAGGCATACATCTTATCCATGGTTATCCAGTACATTGCAGCTCCACATTAAGGTCAAGGGAAATGTTCCAGAAAACACACCTGTGTGATATGCCGGCAACTTTCCATTGGTCCACCTTCATCCCTGAAGACCATGCCAAACCAATAGGAGTGTGCGTTACCACATTTGGAGCAGAATGTTTGCTGTTGTAGACAGTTTAAAAGCGAGTGTGTGTCCTGTTGTCCCTCAGCAGAAGCATCAATCAAGATGATCCCCATTGTGCTGGCCTCAGTGCTCATTGCTAGCGGTGAGAACATCTGGCATTCTCTAATTCTGTGTTGTTGGGTTTGAAAACTTGTGTGTGTGCTTTCATATTAGCGCTCTACCAATTCTTTTTCTTTTTTTAAAAAAAAAGCAATGTTGCAGGAGTTGAATGTCTGGGAGTTGAAAGTAATTTCATAATTTTCCTACTGTACCTCATGAACACTCACTCTCTCATGTCCATCACATGTACTCGTCCAGCCCTTGGGTGTGGCACCCCACCCATTGAGCCCCTGACTTCCCGTGTGGTCAATGGGGTAGACGCCAAGCCCCACAGCTGGCCCTGGCAGGTATGCTAATATCTTCACATCTGTCTATGTTTTTATATTAACTGGAAAACCTTATGGATCTGGCATCTGCTTATTAAGCTATTGAAAATTCTGAAATCTAATTGCTTCTTTTATTTATTTATTTATTTTTAAAGTAAATCTGCAAACTATGCCATCCATCCCTAGATCAACCACAACCTGCTTCTTACTATATCCTTCATGTTGTCCTTTTTCTGTCAGATCTCTCTGCAGTATGAGAGGAGTGGTGTGTGGAGGCACACTTGTGGGGGCTCTCTGATTGCTGCCAACTGGGTCATGACTGCTGCTCACTGCATCAAGTAGGAGCAGGAGAGGAACATATACACACACACCTACAAGTCACATACCCTTGTTAACTGCTCTGTAGTTATTCTGCACCATACTACTTTTCTAATTCCTTGAACCTTAAACCCTACTTAGCTCTTACTGAAATTAGGACTGGGAAAGTTAAATATGCTTTAAAAGAAGGGGAGAAGAACATTCAAGGTCATCCGGTCCACTGCTCAGTTTGAGTCCCCCTCCCTGCCAACAAATCAGCACTTTGAACTCATTATCATTCAACTGTGCAGCAAATCTTCTCTCTGTTCTCTCCCCTAGCACCAAGCTCTCCTACAGGGTGTTTGTGGGAAAATACAACCTGGTCCAGGATGAGGTCGGTTCCAAGGCCATCCTGCCTGAGAAGATCATTGTCCATGAGAAATGGAACCCCATCTTCGTGGCCCTCGGGTAAGACGAGCTCCGTGTGTCCTGCTACAACAGAGTATATCATAATCTCATCTGTTCTGTGTTGACGTGACAAAGCGGATTGAGGCTAACAATCCATTTATTTACTTCAATTTGGCTCAGACCTTTGGCACGATTTCTCCATCGTCATTAGTCTCATATGTCTCTGAAGCACTTGACCAATAAAATACGTATGGGTCGCCCGCATATATGTAGTATCCACAGTGGTAAATTGGAGGGATGAGACTGGCTGTTGAGTTGATTGATTTGCATTTAATGACATGATGAAACACAAGGGGGGAAAGAGGCAAATATACAGATTGAACTTCTCATTATCTAATTGACTGTTCTGTTTCTCTCATCTTCTCTCCGGGTGTGAAGAAAGATTTTCAATTACCTGCCAATACAACAACCTCCCTTAATTGCTCTCTCTATCTCTTGTGCAGTAATGACATTGCTCTGATCAAGTTGTCAGAACCTGTGACTTTGAGCGATCAGGTGCAGTTGGGATGCATCCCTCCTGCTGGAACTCTGCTGCCCAACCTCTACCCATGCTACATCACCGGATGGGGCAGGCTGTCCAGTAAGGGTTCTTTTTCTTTTTCAGCTGAGCATCTCTGAAATGTCTTTGTGTAAACTATCCTAAAGTCTGGGGTGTTCAACCAGCTTGCATTGCAGGATGTTTGGATATATAAGAAGCTCTGTGTGTGGTGTGATTTGTCAAACAGCTAGTGTACACGGGTGATGGTAATAGAATCTGTCCATGTGTTATAGCCGGAGGCCCCATCGCTGATAAACTGCAGCAGGCTCTGATGCCTGTGGCGGACCATGCCACCTGCTCCCAGCCCGACTGGTGGGGTTTCGCTGTCAGGGAGAGCATGGTGTGCGGCGGTGGAGATGGAATCGTAGCTGGATGCAACGTAAGTTTATCCTCCTTGTGTGCATTAGGAGAGAAATCTTTTTTTTTTATTTTCAATTATGTGCTTTCAGCTGTTTCTTTTTGCTTTTTTCTCTTCTCTACGCCTTGCTTCTTTCAACTTGCTTGACTGTACTTAATTATGGTAATGCCAATAAAACACAGTTTGTGTTCTTCAAAGTATGTCCGGAGAATCAGAGAAGAAGATTTCTTTTGCACTGCACCTGCAAAATGTTCCTCGTGTCACTATTCTTCTTGGTGAAACAACGATTCTGATTGTGATTCTCAAAGGTGTGCTCCCCCATTGTGGCGGTGGCTTCACTAAATGAATAAAACATAACGCCTCTCTTCCTGTGTCCAGGGCGATTCTGGTGGCCCTCTGAACTGTAAGAATGCAGCGGGTGTCTGGGAGGTCCACGGCATCGCCAGCTTCGTCTCTGGCCTCGGCTGCAACTATGAGAAGAAACCCACCGTCTTCACCCGTGTCTCCGCATTCAACGACTGGATCGACCAGGTAAAGGAAGCGCAAGAACAGAAATTAGTTTGCTATGAAGGAATTTCTTCAACTAAGTGACAAACTCTTTCTCTTTTCAGGCTATGATGAACAACTAAAGGAGATAAAGTGTCAATAAACAGTGTCTGAGCATACTGCTTTTGTGTTCTGTGTGATATGTGTGTTTGGATACCCACCAGATTGCAGAAGACTCACATCTGATAAACATCCACATCAACAGAGTAGGAATCCTGTATTCGGTCACATAAGCTGATAATGGCCTGTTGATGTGGGCTAGGATATGAAACAATGTCAACAAATGTCCAGCAGGTGTCCTCATGCACTCATGACACGGAATTGGTTCTGACAGTTTCCCAAAGTGCAGAATGTTTCAGAAGACAGCACCAACAAACAGATATGATAAACTGCAAAAAGCTCACATAAAACAAAGAAGTGATTCCGACAAAACTGTGCATCCACGATGTGTCAAACAACTCTAAGTTGCATATTGGATGATTAGAGTGAATGCATAAGAAATGGAGCCTTATGAATCTAATATCCCGGCTTGAAAGTGACCTGGTTTGTCGCTATGCCTTCTCAACAGGAGCGCTTTATGAAAACCATAATACTCAGCTAGGGAGTCTATCTTTCCTCATGATAATAGCACTCTGAAACCAAAGAAGGGTGGAATGGCAAAGTTCAGATTAACACTTTTTTTTCTCCTTTTTCTCGCTCTGATGAGGATGAGGATGAGGGAGTAAGGGGGGACAAATTAAAAAGGAAATTAAATTGCCTCTCTCCTATCTTACTCTGGCTCCTTTCTCGCCGTCGCATTTGCAAGACACACACGTGGGCACACACTGATAAGTTTTGACAGGGTAATGGAGGTGTGCCAGCTTCTTCATTGACATGACAGGCAGTGATCACAACATGACGTGTCCCGCACAGGCAAGGATTAATGACTGTGTGTGTGCGTGTGCATGTGTAATGATTTTCCATCTTAACTCTTATGTAGACGTCAAGATAATGTGCTGCTCCCTGACTGATTAAGTCTGATATTGATGAAGAATGCAATAATTCAAAATAAAAATATACTTACACAAGCACATTGTTTTTGGTTACAGTAAATCGTGCATCTTCCCTGGAGCAAGTGATAATGTAATACTGAATGAATACTCAATGCAATAACTCATCATGAAGAAATAAAAGGTTGAAACTGTAATTAAACAACTGGATAATGTTTTGACAGAGAGAAATAAAATATGAGAAGTTATGCTGACTTATTTAATAACTCAGGATGTTGCGTTAGGAATCATCTGTAGCAATGACATGAATACAGTTGCATTACTATATACTATATACTGTGATTAATAAAAAGACATTGAATTCAAATGAATGGTCTAATATTTAACATTTAATTACATTTTTAACTTATTTCATGCATTAAATTGCATTCAAGTTCCTGCATATTTATTACATTTTCAATCACTACTTTCATATTTATTCTAAACTATGTCCTTTAACTATTGCTGGCATGTGCAGCCATGAGTTCAGCTGCTGCTCTGGATATGATCCTTTGTAAAAGTTTTTTCTGAAGCCACTGAGAGGGGAGAATGAGGCCTCAAAAGAATGCTTTTGTCTCAGCCTGAACTCTGTGGGTCAGGGGTACCACTCCCTCCCTTCCTCCCACACACACAGACATTACACACATAAAGGAAAAGAGAGCTGGGCAAGATCCACAAGGGACGCCTGCTGTTGTGCTGAATACCAATGAGGAAAAGAGGAGGCAACAAGTTAGAAGTTTGTGCAGCTGCTGTTCAGCTCTCTGCAACTTATCTCAAGTGTACTACAGCAAGCAGGATATAAGGTGCTTGTGATTCACTGCAGCTCAAAGTAATTATGATGCATACAGCATCTAGTTTTGAAATCCCACCACATTTGGACGAGTTATTTAAAAATAATAATACCATAATTGCTCATACTGACATAATCCTGTGCAGCTGTTGAACTCTGGGAGTGAAATTGTCCCAGCCTGCATATTGTGAAACATGTCTAATTGTTTCTAAATGTATAGGCCTGTATTCTGATGCACAATGAAGAGTGAACATGTGGAATAATTGTAGCCATTGAATATATAGATGAAGCCCAAATATCTCAAGGTTAAAATAAGGATCACAGTGGTTTTAGGGAATGACAGATGCATCTCTTTTCATGAAGTCCATGGATCATGAGACCGTGAGATTTTCCTAAAGAAATGAGAGGAAAAGCCCTTGATGGGATGTTCCAAGAGCGCCTTTATATAGCTCAGTACTGACGGCGAGAGAGGGAGGGGAGGATGGGTGGAGAGGAAGGGGGAGGGACCGGGGTGTGGGGAGGAGGGGTGTGTGTGTGTGTGTGTGTGTGTGTGTGTGTGTGTGTACAGGGGCCGATGAGTAGCCACTCTGACAGTAGCATCTCCGCTCTGTCGCCCTGCGCCTGTCAGCAGTCGCCGGGAACCGGCCGGGACTCCGCCAGCTTGACTTCATTAACAGCGCAGCGCATAAATTGGCAAACGGTCGGTCTGAGCTTGGTGACCTATTTCTGTGGAGAAAGAAAAGTTTTTTTCTTCTTTTTTTAAAAAGTGTGACCTCCAACCGTTCTACAGGCGAGGCGCAAAGGGGAGGAAGGAAACTCGAACACCAGAGGAACCTGAGGATGCTGCTGTGGTGGAAAAAGTAAGAACAATCATTTCAGCGTTTATCTCACATCTAGTCACTTGTAAAATATTAAGGTACGCTCTCAATTGTACATATTCATTCATTTATATTTCTTCTTTAACTACAGTAGTAAAATGGATCTGAAGTGTTTTAAAACTTATTGCAATACGCCTTTAACAATATATTTCTATGTTTTTTTTATCCCTCTACATTTAATACATTTACTTAAATAGTACAAATACTATCCTACGAGTATAATTTTGAGATACTATTACTTCATTAAGTATTTGTATATCCATGCCATGCTTCTTTATGCTATACTTTTACTCCAGTGTCCTGATATATATATAGTGGAGTAGAAGTAAAGTATATATAAGCTTGCTTTTTTTCTTTCCTCTCACATTAATCATGTCCTTGGATTAATCTGGAGAGATCGCTTGACTACTTTTAATGCAATACTTTCAGTACATTAAGATGACAATACGTTGTTATTTTGCTTAAATAGGCTTTTGCATGTAGGATGTAATGGAGTATTTTTTTTTACATTGTGCTACTGGTACTTATGTACTCTTATGTACTCTTATGTAAAGAATCTGAATGCTTCTTCCTCCAGCAGTGAAGCTGAGTTCATGCAGCAGGTGTTCTCAAATGAGCTGGTGCAAAGCCAGGCAGGTTTGTCACATGAGATGGAGGCCAGTCAAGCTGATACTCCACTGCAAGGTGATGCATTATGCACACATGTACCCTGATTACCATGTGGTCACTGCATGTCCGTGAGTGTGGCTGTTGCTCACTTGCATATATTTGGCTGCCACTGTAAACAATGCTTGTTTATAGTGGTGTGTCTAATATAGCCGGCACTATAAGCGAGCATTGTTTAGTGCATGTAGCAATTGATTAAATTAACATTAGATTGCTTGCATGCGCACACAAAGAGCCTTTGTGTTGGTCAATGGCACCATTCAAAATCACAATGCAAGCACAAGCATGATACACTCGTGCTGTATCTTGCTGTTGTTGAACTCCAGTTTCAGACTGCAGCACCAGAGCAGATCACTGAGATAGACTGTAGTTATCAGTGTATTGATTGTGGCCTCAGGAAGTGTGTGCATGTGTGTTTTTGCGAGTCAGGCGAACGCTGTCCTGCTCTTTGAACCTTTGAACCAAGTAAACATGGGACCTCCCAAACTTCTGATGAAGATAACTAAATTACTGAAGTATTATTTGATGAACAAGGTGTTGTGTGCAACTTCCAAGCAGTCACAACTCTATTCTAGTCGCTTTTATTCTATTTTATCCTCTTTGTGCAAGATCTGTTTTACTTTTAGATGAATCTGCCCTCCTCCAGTGCAGTCACTAATTGGAACAGAGCTATCTGGTGTTCAGAGTGAATGTATTTGTCTTGCAAATGAGAACAAGTGATCCTGCTCGTTATTAAGACATGAGCCACCATCGTCTACTTTGGAAAGTGTGAGTTGTGACAACGTTTTATAATTGGTGATAATGAATCAATGGGGTTACTGCTGTGTGTTTGCTTGTTATATGCACCACTGACTGTCTAAAAATCAATATAAGCACACAAGCAGTCTGCTCCAATACATTGCTCACATTCATTTGATCTCGGCCTGCCTCTTTTTTCTCTCTAGCGTGCACAAACATCGACTCACGGTCACATCTCTGCGTCATCTAATAGCACATTCCTTACATTCATTCTAATTGAAATTGTAAACTGTATGTGCATCATTTAGTGTCAACTTGCTTCTTTGGAAAAGTTGCTGAGGATATTTTAATACTCAAATATTTGCACTCATAGTGGGTAGAGCTGTTGCCTCACAGCAAGAAGGTCAGAGGTTCAAGTCCTTTAGCTGTGTGGAGTTTGCATGTTCTCCCTGTGTCTGTGTGGGTTTTCTCCACGTTCTCCAGTTTCCTTCCACAGTCCTAAAACATGCTTAGATTATTTGGAGACTCTAAATTGCCTGTAGGTGTGAGTGTGTGAGTGAATTTTGTGTTTGCCCCATGGTACACAGTTGACCTGTCTGAGCTGTATCCCTACCTCTTGGCCAAAGTATACTGGGATTGGCTCCATAGACCCCAGAGACCCTAGTGAAGAATAGGTGGGTATAGAAAATTGAATGAAATGAATATTTGCAATTATATTGAAAGTGATCACAGTCAATGATTATGAAGGTATTGTTTCCCTCAGTGATGCCTCAGTACAAACAGACGCTGACTTCATGTGTTCGAGAGCAGATCAAATGTATCACTGCTACCCATACTTCGACTTGGAGCAATCCATCATCATTTGGCTTGGTCATAAAATGCCCATAGAGGGAAGGCTAATTTTGAAATGAAGCTTGGACTGTTGCGGCATTATCCTCTGTCGGTGAAGGAAATATGTTGTCTCATTAGAAAGGCATTAGGGAGAATGGTATCGAAGCGAAGCAAGAGATGAACTTGAGCTTTTATCTGTTAGACTTGAGGGGAAAAAAAAATCACACTCTCCATCTCATGCTTGGACCGACTACACACACGCACACACGCACACACACACACCAGTATACCTCAGACCCATTTATGTCAGCCACGAAACTGGCAACTATATTCCCATATGTTCCCCCTGAAAACACATTACTGCTGAAACTCATTCAAAATAATTCAGCAAGAAAAAGTGCTTACTGGCCTCTTCTTTATCAGTTTAATAACTTCATCACTCTCTACCTATATAAAGGAAGCAATAACATAAAAGGATGTTTCAGCAGGAAAGTGCAGCCAAAAGACACTTTTTGTCCTGCATTACGCTCCTATCATCCGCGAACTATTAGTCCTCAGAATTATTATTTCCCTGTCTGACCTTTTTTCTGTACATTACAGGTGCTTTAAATTACTATCATACTACATTGTATGACTTTATAAGAAACCCTTACATGCGCATGTGACATAGAAAAACCTTGCATGCAGATGCAGAACCTATGCAGGCTGCTCCATATATAGCGTCCACAGGGATAAAGCCACCTTGGCCTAGTGACTAACCTGTCAGAGAGAAAGTAATCTTTGCTGAGCTGACCTCACTGGCAGTGAGCAATGAGTGTGAGCCAATGTGTGTGTATTTGTGCCTGGAAATGAAACTCAGTATATTCATGTGGCGCATTTTCTTTTCTTTCAGGGATAAATGATGCAAATGAGGTGACTGCTGTGGAGCCATCATCTGACCTCAGACCTGCATCTGAACTGTGGCGTGACCACAGTGAGCCTGGCAGCGGCTGTGGAGTCGACAATGGAGCATGGGCTGAGGATGGGCCTGTCTGTGTGGGCCATCGCGGCCATCGTTTGTAACTTTGCGGTGGGCGTGCTCATCCTCATCCTCTTCGCAGTCCTCTACAAGGCCTGCATGGTGCCTTCTCAACCAGAAAAGGCACCCATTCCAATAGAGGTGCCAGAGTTGAAGAAGACTGAACAGAAGTACTTGCTGACCACAGCCTGATTAAAGACAGGCTTGTGATGGATCAGCCGCAGAGGGTTAGATGACCTGCTGGATTATGATCTCTGTGCGCCTCTTCAACCACTTCTATCTGCCACGCTGTGCATGTTTCTACGCCATTGGAGCCATCTCATCTGTACTATCCAGCAGAGCTCTGAGTGAGCTAACTACAGAGCTGCAGCAACAGCAGAAGCAACAACAACAACAAGCGGGGCCAAATCCTCTTATCTCTGGTGTGCGTCGCTGGGACCGTCCATCTGTCAGTTTGTTTGCTCTGCACAGGCAGCTCATGGTGTTCTCCTCTACTCCCATAATTTGTCATGACTTCCATTTGAGACGCCGCATGGAGAAGAGCAACAGCACAGCAAAACCCAACAGGAGAGTCACGGTCGACGCCGTCGGATGAGAGTGCGTTAGAGGTGAAGAGTCGCTCTGCAGCACATGAGCAGCTCAGCGTCTGCCAACGGCAGCGCTAATGATGGCAGTGACAGAGCAGCGAGCAGATGCCAGGTAGAAGCCAAAAGAGACAGGAAGAAGGGAAATTCCACTGGAGGGATCGGTGGAAGGAGAAGGTTCGTAGAGGGAGACAAAGGGCAGATGTTTGGCAGGGATTATAAAGTGCTTTGATGTGCTGTTTACAGAAAAGGCATCTGGTTGACATTATCCCCATTTGACAACTTTAAAGTCTGCTTCCACTGATTTGCTTTCCCTGGGATTAAAAGCAGCAAAACAATGATACGCAGGTATCGCTGTGCCGCCCTCTCAGTGTCTGAATATATTTATAGCAGCCTCTACCAGAAATGACAGACTGACAGAACACATTTACAGTCCCACAGTAACAAGTGAATTGGTTTTATTTATTGTAGTTGTAGTGAATGTACAGAAACTGCTGACTCTGTAATATCTCGGTTGTCTTCGTGATGGAGGACAAATGGGAGACACAGCGTTTATTGACAAAATGACAATCCTATCATTTTAGTTTCACAGAATTGGAATAAAAAACACTATAAATACTGTAGTGTTTTCGTCCTATATGGGTATTTTTGTTACTAATGAAAGGGCTCTGTATGGAAATCAGTTTAAATCTTATCTCAAATAATTTTCTTTACAGCTACATAGTAATGTTCAGCTTCATTCACAGGATTTTTCTGTAGAAGTTATCATGGAATATTGTTCACAAAAAGCTTGATTTTGTTGAAATCAATTAATGACATGCTATTGTTTGTTGAGATGCTTGATAAGTTGATCAGAGAAAACAGGAACACTGGAGGCTTTAATTTAGCTCTGGAAATATGGGCTTCATGTTGCTGTTTTTAATATTCCAATGGATTTAAAGATCAATCAGAGATAATAGTTTGTTTGATTATGAATAAGAATTATTAACTCTAGCAATGCCCTTTAAAGAATAGTTGTTTACTTGTGGTAATTGTGATTTTACTTTATATCTTATAATCGGTTATTTTATACTGATAAAATAAAATAATTTACTCTTGTTTATAACTAATGTTGTTTCCAGTTTGTCAGTGTGTCCTGGTGTGTATTATGGCTATATAGCAATTCAAATTACAATGAGAAATCTATTACACAATAAAATTTGTAGGTAAACTAAAATGAAAAGCATTTCATCTAACTACTGAACTTGAACTTAACCTCAACATTTACCCACATCCTGTTTTGCAGTCAAGTGCAACATATAAACCTTATCTGGTAACTCAGGCCGATCCTGAGGAAGGAGGAAACTTCTGAGTTGTAACCAGTGCTATTATTTTTCATTTAGTGACAACCTGCAGAGTTTAATTTATTTCAGTCATCTTCTCCTTCTTCACGCTCCTGTTCTCTGCTCTGCTACTCCTTGAATACTCTCCTTAGATGTTCGTGTACTGACAAAAAACTGTCTACAGGTCTGGAAGTGATGTTTCAGCGTAGTTTCTTCACTAAAACATGTCCTATTTTCCTGTCTTCACCACATATAAAGGCAGTGATAAAAAGCATTGCACTGTCTGAGATGACAATTGTGAGGTACTTGCACTTTACTTAAATATTTTATACTTAAATATTCCGCTTCATTTTAGAGGCACATACTGTGCTTTTTTTCTAGGCTTCATCTATTTGACAACATAGCTTGCTTATATGCAAAATGTAATTATCTTGTAAAATAATATATTAGTTCAAACTACTTACTAGGAGATACATTACCTTGCTCTAAATTAGCTGTTCAGTGTTCAATACAGATTTTATACTGTAACAGTAATATGACTGTATGAAAATAACAGACTAATGTTGGTTGATTCGGTGAACAACTGTACTGACAAATTTCATATGATCACAGATAAGGATGATGTTTACTTACAAAGAGATATGTCAGCTTCATGTCCAATGAATGTGTTTGATTGTGAAAAATATTGAGAGACAGAGTGTGGAAACTGTGGAAACCAGTGTTGAGTAGCAGGTATATGACAGATGGTTGGAGTGTTTGTTGGGCTGCTCATTTGAAACTGCTTGTCAGAAAGCTCTACAGCTGTCTCGTGTTTATCTTCTCCTCTTTCATTTATCTCCCTGCCTGTTCTTCTCAGTCTGGTTTGCTGTCTTTCTGTTATTTCTTTTTCTATTCCCATCCAACCAGACCGGTGCCAGTCCTTTCTAAACTGGCTCCAGTGATTTACGCCACAGTGGACTGTGTGGATGTGAAGGTCACACGGTTTATAATTCGCCGCACAGATCTTCCTTGGTTTTCCAATGAAGACAGCTGAAGGAGTTTGTTAGTTCATCAGACATGCATCAGGATCCTGTGTGATACCAATGAGGAAAACACTCAATAAGCATCCGTCGAGGCATCCATCTGTTTCCCTGCCCATCATCATGCCTCCACTGATCAGTCCATCTCAGGAGAGAGGATTACGCTTTGAATGATGTTTACTGCAACTTCATCCAGTTGCAATTAGACATGGCCACTGAACTCAGCATCAGTCACTACTTCCCTACATCTCAAGCCACCCACGCTATATACGAAAGCAAGGCAATTTCCTGGATTGTCCAGTGGTGGCTGAGATGGAGGCGAGTCGCTGGCTGAACTCAACGTGGTGTTATATAATGATCCGGACAAATATTATGGACAGAGAGATTACTAATAAAACATTTGCAGAGCCAGTAATCTGCAGCTGCATCTGTACCACTGGAGAGATTACATAATCTGCATAAGGCCAGACTGAATTATGTGCAGTGTTTGTGCGTCTGTGTGTTTGTGTGGTAATGCAATTACAAAGGGATCAAATGTTACATGTCTATGTTTCGGACACCACATGCTGTAAGATATGTGCAAGATTAAAATCGTATGTAATCAGTAATAATAAGTATGTCTGTGCTGTTAAATGCAATCCGATCTTTGTGTAGATGGGTTGTGTGTGTGTGCGTGCGTGTGTGTGTCTGTGTGTTGCCACCTACTGTCCCTGTCTATGAATAATTGATGACTGAATTATAATCACACTCAATCAGATCTTTTTGGACCATGGACCCTTATAGAGTCACCACAAGTCATCGCACTCACATGGAATGTGAAATTGATTTAGACAACAGTGCTGCCCTGGTATCAAAATGGTAATTTGGTTTAATTTCATGTTTATACTGTCTAATACAGTCTAATTATAACATGAAACAAGCTGACATAATAGGAAATGAATCAGTATGCAAGACATGGCAGGAAGAAAATCATGAACAATAGAGTGTATATGACATAAACAGAGAGGAAATTAAAATAAATGAAGTTCTTTTATTTGTAAGTGTATTGTATTGTATTTCTCTTATTTCAAATTAAAATACTATGACCCACTTGACCCTGTAGACATGTCATTGACATTCATCTTGTCTTTATCCAGTGTCCCTCCTCTGTAGAATTCGACTGCCACCTCCTGGATTGAAACCAGTATCGGCTGCAGCAGTGGCTGAATCTCTGCCAAGAACACTCTCCACTATAAGGGAGCAGAGTGCACTATTGCTGCTCTCTGCTGGCGTTTCCAGGTAAGGACAATGTGCAGTGAGACATGTCAGTGACATTCAGTGGGCACGACTCATGACACTGCGGATGTTCTTCTGGCAGGCCATCATAAACCACAGATGATGTTGTTTTCTCAGGAATTTATAATTAATGTGCTCCCTGACATGCATTTGATACTATAATTCTGTGATTGTTGATGAGAGCAGCTGTTTGTTCCTCCAGCCAAAACCTGTGGGCATCCAAGAATAGTTAGAGGCAGATACAAATCTTGATTTAAAATAAAAGGTTTAATTAGTTTTAAAATTAATTTACACCAATGGGCATGCACAGGGTATGGACAAATTAATGCACTAATAAATCATATTTATGTGATTTACTGATAATGTTGTTATCAACATTCATACTGTACCTTGGTTTATTATTGTATCTGTATATTTTGGATTTTTGCAACCACTTAGACTCTTTTCAATGTAAAAGGACTATACGTATTTATGTGTAGATAGATAGATAGATAGATAGATAGATAGATAGATAGATAGATAGCTCTATCTAAACTTGATTATATATACTAATATATTGTTTGCATGTAAAACTTTAACATGGACACATACATGTCAGGTAAATGTAGTAGACTGATGTATAGAAGTACAAAATGACCTTCTGAATGTGGAGTAGACACATATTAAGTAACAAATGGTAATAGTGAAGTATATATAAGGACCTCTAATTTATTCTTAGAGTATCTCAGTAATTCCACTGTTCATAGCTACCTAAGCCTGAAAGCTCTCATGGCTGCACTGCGCTCCCTTGACTGGCCAATGAGGTTGATTTAACATAAATCTTATACTCAAAGAATCCTTGTTGTAATTTTGAAACCAAGGACATTCAACATCCATACCTGGTTGGAATTTTAAATGAATTCAAGTTGCAGGACACAGGACCATCAGGATTGGATGCTCACTTTCACAGGTCCCATTATAAATATTATTGTTTGGTTGCTTTGGGGCTTAACTGTTTTTATTGTTTGCTTGTTTTTTTTCATTAGACCTATGTTTTGTGCCTGAATATCTGAGCACCATAATCAATTTGCCCCAAGCCGTGCATTTGAGTAATTTATTCAGTTTTAATTAAAATTCCAGGGTGAGGATAGTTGTTAATTGACTTTTCAAGTGATTGGCTTTAAAGAGGTCTGCTGCTGGTCTAGTGTCTTTTTAAAATAAAAGAATATGTTGAATGTTCACTAGTTGTAATTTATAGAATGGAGTTTCTGAGCAATTTCAGCCAGACAAGAGATACACGGTTCCTCAAGATGTATTTTGAAGAGGTAACAATGGAAAAGGTAACTATTTCTGATCCTCTTGGCTTTGATTAGTCACTTAACCTTTATGCTTCACTATTGACCTAGAAGGCTCTTTAGTGTTTCCTTTGTCGGATAATTTTGACTGTGCTATTATAGCCAAATAGCCATGCTATTTGTGTATTTTTGAAATTCAACCACAACTCCTTTATCAAATCTATAATAAACACTGTAGAAACAATAAGTAGCATCTTGAAGACTTTTAAAGTTCCATTGAAACCCATTAAAATCACATGCTTTAATCCCATAGCTGCTACAGAATAAAATCAGGCAATACATTTATAAGAAGCCCTGGCTTCAGAATTCACATTGTAGAATTTACTATTTTCCAGGTGATTGAACCATTTTACTTTGACATAATAATCCATCATAATCAATGTTGTGGCTAATCATTGACCTATCACCTCTAGGCTTTAGTATATTGCAAATATTTACATTTTTGTGTCTTACTTTTATAAAAAAAATGTTTAAAAATGAGTGGCATCATAAAAAGGCTTCCATTTCTGAAAATATATGAATGTTCAGTAGTTTCAATCAGAACTGATGTTGGTCGAGAGATCTAGCCAAAAGAAAAATTAAAGATTATATTAATATATCAAAGATTTATGACAGTTTTTCATAAGGACATTTTAGGTCCCTAAGGCATTGGTTCTCAAGTGTGGGTCAGATCCCCTTCAGGGGTAATTGAGGGGATTCCACAGGGGCTCCAGCAAAAAGAGGAAATATTTATTTTCACTATAATGGCATTTACACAATGACATGTCACGTGTTTCATAGACTTTCTGTAATAAAACATCTAAAAGCTATAATATTATCAGATGGTCTAATTTGTATTAGTTTAGGGACACTGACATGAGCAAGTTTGAGGGAAGTCTTTTAAAGGGTTAATTTTTTTACTTCCCCATATACCCTAGTCAAAACAGAGAAACAAATAGGCTACTTTTTAAAAACCTATATACACAATAATAATATTATTGCAGTGACTGTCATGTCTTCCACTTAAATAATTACTGATATTAATCTAACATTCACTTTGATCCTCCCACCTAAAAAAAAGGCCCCTACTGGGTCCCCGGACCTCATCTTGGGATACCCTACCCGGAAGTGGGTGGTGGAGTCACCGTCACCCATCTGATCACACCACCGTCGACACACTGCCTGCTGGGATGAAGCTCGCCACCGGAGAACCACGGAGATTGTTACAAATCTGAAACCGCCTCGCAATATATTGACAGATAAGTAAACCCCGGAGGTCAGCAGCAGCGCAGCCAGTCAGCAGCAGGACGGAGCCGCCGCCAACATGATGGAAGAAATAGATAGATTCCAGGTGCCGAGCGCCGTGCAGGAGGCAGAGATGCAGGCGGAGATGCAGCCGCTGGTAAGTCCGGTTAAAAAAAGAAGCCTGTTATCCACGAAGGCTTCATCGGGGTGTCGGTGTTGTTTTGGGAGGCTACTTCCAAACAAAACAAACAAACAAACAAACACTTCTCGCGATCCGGCGTGAGGCCTGTCACAGTCTGATGTTATTCTGTGGGAATCACTCATCCATCAGCCTTCCATGCGTAATATCGCCTGCATGTTACCCGTTTGTTTATCGGCAGCTACCGAACAAGTCTGGTAGAAAAACCCTTCGGAGGAGCGTTTTCATTGCGGTCAGGCGCGTTTGTTGCCGTGTGCGCGGCGTGCGGCGTCCGGTCTGCTGCGTAGTGAGCAGCATCCGTCATGTCTGGCGAAAACAAGCCTCTCATCCCAACCGGCGCCGCCGCCACATCCCTCAGCATCCACGCAGCAAAGTTGCTCCGGCTTCGACGGCGCTTGTTCGGCCCTGACGCGGTTAACGAAGGCTCCTCGATGGCGAGTCGCTTGCGCGTGTGTGTCTGTTGCATTAAAGCGTCGGCCCCCTCGATTAAATCAGTGTACACGATGTGTGTGCGTGTGCGTGTGTGTGCGCGCTCCATGGCCTGTAGTGGGCCCCTGGGTTACTGCAGCCTGCAGGGCGGCCTCTGATGCCAACGGCCGGCATCAAGACAGGCAGAGGAGACCCAGGACCTGTCTGACCTGCTGTCTGACTACACACACACACACACACACACACACACACACACATTCATCCCATCATCCCTGTGTCTGAGAGGCCACTGATCCATTCATTCTACTAAGCTTTGCCCTGTGGACAGAGGGGTATTTTCAGGAGTGTTTCCAAAACTTGAATCCAGGAGTCCTCCAAATGATCCCAGAGCAACTTTACCATATCAAGAATCATATACAGATATTTTACGCTCGCGATTTTCATGTCGTTGCTATTTTGAGGCACCCATGTCTCCATCTTTCACCTGTTAATAACAAAACCAAAAGTCCAGTCAGGGTGTGGGTAAACCCTATTGTGATCTGGGTCTGGTGGGAGTCTGTTATTCAAAACAACAACAACAAAAGATATTCATTCTTCACATAAATTATTGATGCCTCAGTGATGCACATCGCTGCTAATCTTTCCCCATGTTCCTGTTTGCCTCCAGGACCCCGCCTCATCTACAGCCTCAGAGGCTGACTCAGACACCAGAGAGGGGGAACCCGTCACCATCAACTACAAACCCTCGCCCCTGCAGATGAAAATAGGTGAGTAGGCGCCACCGTTTGTGTCACGAGTGACCTGTTATAATGTTCAGATGTGGGTTCAGACAGGATCACCTGCTTTGTCTGGCATCAAATCTGCTCAAGAAGAGGTATCAGAGGATCCTGTGTAGCTGTGTAGCTGCGTAGGATCATTTTAATTCACCGTGTGATGGCATCTGAGGAGTGTGTGACACACAGCAGCTTCAAACTTGTTGCTTTGGCACATGTTCCTCGTTCCGTTTGGAGTTATAATAGGGCAATTTATAATATATAATCACTCTAGACAGAGGTTATAAGCATATAATTCACACATTTTTAACTAGAAAATGCTTGAGAAGTAGCTTAAACGATGTGATAAATCATCATAGTTATCAATTAGTAGGTTAAATGTTTCATATATATATATATATATATATATATATATATATATATATATATATATATATATATATATATATATATATATATATATATATATATAAAACAGTATTTTTAACTGTTTGGAAAATGAAGTCTCTTGAGTTTATGAATAGCCATAGTCCTTAAAGGCTCATTTCAGCACCTTGGACAGAGTCCAGTGGTGAGCAGCTGAGTTTCTTTATTTCCTTACTTCTGCAGAAATACTTGAGTAAGCTAGAGCCTTTGGGAGCTGAGAATATTCAAAATAGGGAAACCTTTTGATGAAAGAAATGATACAAGTGTACTTATTTTACCACTGTGGAAGTTATATTCATTCGACATTGGACGAAAGGTCTTGACAGAGGAGCAACAAGGCTGCAGTGTCAAAAGTGAGGCTAAAATGATGGCTACAGTCCTGATTAATATTATTCTAACATCATTTTAAAATATCTCCATGTTGCAACTCATCCCTTTAATTATGCACGATTGTTGAACTAGTCACGAGATGCATTAAAAGGCTTTTCTCTATTAAAAATTGAATGTCTATAACTGGTGGCATAATTACGTACATAAATTTACCAAATAGATAATTACAGTAGTGTTACTAAAATAAGGAGGGGAAATTGTCCGTGACATATTTGAGGATTTTGTATTTAGTTGTTTATCAACTGAAAAACATAAATCCCTCCAGAGAGCAGAAACTGATCTGCAGTCATGTCATGTTTAACTGCTGTTGAATGTAAAAACATGCAGGTGTCATTCTCTCAAAGTGAGAATTGACTATAATCAAACCCAGTTCCCTTACCTGATGACAGCACTTGGCAATGAGCATGCATTAGACCCACCCACACGTAACAACATCTCACAAACATAATAAATCACAAACTAATACAAATTGTCAGATTAGAATGTAAAAACCCAACCGACGTAATAGCGTCTTCCCAACCATGATAATTATTATGTTTGCAGAAAGGTGAAAATCTTCAGATATTAAAATTGTGATATCTTCCCACACATGTAACAAATCACTAATATAATCGAAATCTGCAGCTCATACGAGGTGTTAACTCTTCATTTCTTCAGCAGCCAATGATTTTTCCGTCCCACAAACCCTCGTCCTTTAGGTCCTTGTCTTTATAGACTGATCAAGTGATGTTGCAATTAAACCCATGCACATTAAATATTTATTACTTGTGGGAAATGATGTACTCCGTTTGTGGTAAAGTTATTACATTTGTGGGATTATTAAAAGCTACAGATGTGTGGTTTATTACTTTTGTGGATGTTTTTTTTTTTTTTTTTTTTACATCGGTGGGTATAACACCTGTGTTTTAAGTGATGATTTATTTCCTCTTCAGCACAGACAGTGAACAAGACAACTGTCATTTAATGTACTAGCCAGAAGAAGGAAATGGTACGAATATTTTATATCTGCAACATGTGAAGGTTGTGTAACTTGTAAGTCTTACTCATCAGGGATGTTGACCACTTTCTGATGCAGTTTGTGTGTAGCTTGGAGCTGAACCATGTGTGTGTGTGTGTTCCTGCATGTGTTTCCTGTGCAGAGAAACAGAGAGAGCTGGCTAGGAAGGGCTCGTTGAAGAACGGCAACACCGTAGGTAGCCCAGTAAACCAGCAGCCCAAGAAGAACAACGTCATGGCCAGAACACGGTGAGAAATGAGCGCTGAGGTCGCTTCAGAAGAGAAAATGAGAAACTTTTTGGTGCTGATGTCATACTGAGAATATAATTAAAATGTCTGTTTCTTTTAGTGCTGAACTCAAATGAAATATCCATTCCATTCCATATCCAGTGCTCTATTTTAGATATTAGTAATCTGCTGACAGCACAGGCCATACAGGCTAGTTCACTAAAATGATGATTATAATAAAGGCCTTGTGTTTGCTCTGTCCTTGATTTGTTTTATCTAATAATTCTGTAGAATGCATCGCTGTACTCTAATTGATATGATTCAAGTATCTCAGGTCTATTTTTGTTTCGTGCCACTGACTGTATCGATCAAATCGAAGCATAATGACAAAGTGACTCAAAACTGCTGTCAAATCGATACACAGACAAAAAGAAGACGCTGATTAATTTTGTGTCCTCCTTCGTTCTGTGCGACGATTTATCATGTGAGAGCGGAAAAATGTTTTCGTGGGCTTGAACTGATGGATTTTTAAATCATATCCATCACTTTTTCTGTCATGTGCGCTCTGAAGAGAAATGTTTTATTGATTCCGGGTTTCTAAGATTACAAATTAGAGCCTTTTTCATGCTTCTGTTGTTGCCATAGTTGAGATGTGATGTTGCCTCCAGGCCGCTTTCCTTTTCACTTAACATCTCTGCCAGTCGTGGTCCTACTCACCTCTTCCTGTTTTCCTCCCTCCTCCTGCCTTCCTGTCATATTCTATTACACCCTGGTTCTGTTCTTCTGATCATTTCTTCTTTGCCTCCTCTCTCTCTCCCTGGCTGCCACCTCTTCCTCTCTGTTCTCTCCTCACAGGTTGGTAGTGCCCAATAAAGGCTATTCCTCTTTAGACCAGAGCCCAGATGAGAAGCCTTTGGTGGCCCTAGACACAGACAGGTGACCACACACACGGACACATTAATTCACTTCCTTTTTTCCTTGTTGGAGAAACACATAAAAAGACAATATTGTGTTTTTCTGTTTCAGCGATGATGACTTCGACATGTCTAGATACTCATCGTCAGGATATTCCTCTGCTGAGGTGAGTTTTGGGATGGAGCAGATGTCTGTGCACGCACCCTCTCATTACTCTACTCCCTCACCTTCTCTCCTCCATTTTCTCTGATCGTCAAGAGGCCAGGGGCCACGTCTTTATCAGCCGGGCTTGAGGCAAACCCATTTATATCCATCCGCCTCCTCCATGTTAATTCGGTAGGCTCTGTGCTCCCGCTGTGAGCATACGATTACAATGCAGACGCACCTGCACATAAATGTGAACGAGAAGCAGGGAACGAATGAAATGTCACCTCTGGGCTTCTGCACAAAATTGTAAATCATATTCCATCACCATGTTGTCAGAAATAGCTGATGTACAATTAAGACAGAGCAGCCATCGGTTCAGCTTTAGATAAGGCCTACACCCTGAAAACAGCATGTTGCTGCTGTAGCTTGAGGAATGAGGGGAAAGATTGTTGTTGGTAATGCAGCACAGTTGTTCATTTTACAGACGAGACTGTTATTACATCAAAAGGTACTCTACTATACATAAAAAGACTCTAATGTAAGAAAAGAACAGAATTAAGGTTTTTGACAGAAGACAATACTTCAGATATATTACAGCTGTAATATATCTGAAGCATTGTCTTAGTAAATAATAATAATAATAAGTTACATAAATTCTTACAGGGGGATACACATTTTTATCATTTCATGAATGAACAGAAAATACTGTCAATCAGTCCAAAAAAATCCATTTTGCCCTGCTTTATGGAATACATCTTTCTATGAATGTTGTATGAACGAACCCCTCAGCAAAAATCTTTAGAATATAGTGCGGAATAAAACTGGAAGGATTAGTGTATGTAAGAGCTACTAAAGGGGAGATTTCAAACTCAACTGAGAAAGTGGTTAAAGATTAATGATTTGCCATGCAGGAGAAATCTGCAGACACAATATGGACAAAGTGAAGTAATATAAACACCTAAAGGTGGACTTTTTTTCCGCTAAACTGAAAAAAGCTGTGGAAACAAAATAGCCCAAAATCTTTTTACCTGCCTTGCCTCACCTTTAGGTTTTGCATTTTCTATGAAGATGTTTTTGTTGACATGAAGCAGAGTAGTTCGCTTTTATCACAGATTTTGGGAAACCAAAAAATACCTTTAGCCGCATAGTAGTAGCTGAGCAGCTTGTGGCTCTGCTCCACTGGTCTGGAAACAGCTTCTATCGACAAAAGGGTAAAGCACCTATTACTATGGGAATCATGGTATGAATTTCCAAAAATGTTGAACTATTCCTTTAATAGTGCAGGGCTATTAAGGCCATACCTCCTCCATCACATGCACAGATGACTTCTACATCCCTGGAGGCCACACTTTTGAGTCCAAAGAACAAAACTATTGAATTACATATTTCCTAAATTCCCCAGCTTAACTTCCTTTACTGGAAATTTACAGGCAAGGGGCGACACGGTGGAACAGGGGTTAGCACTGTTGCCTCACAGCAAGAAGGTCGCCTTTCTGTGTGGAGTTTGCATGTTCTCCCCGTGTCTGCGTGGGTTTTCACCAGGTATTTTTGCTTCCTCCCACAGTCCAAAAACATGCTAAGGTTAATTGGTGACTCTAAAATTGCCTGTAGGTGTGAGTGTGAGAGTGAATGGTGTGTGTGCCCCGCGATTGGCTGGCGACCATCTGGGGTGTATCCCTGCCTTTCGCCGTAATGTGCTGGGATAGGCTCCAGCAGCCCCCTGCGACCCTAATGAGGAATAAGCGGATATAGAAGATGAGATGAGATTTACAGGCAATTTGTGAATGCTCACTGGTCTGTGGCTCTGTGGCTCTGAGGTTGTGAAGCACTCCTCTAGTCCCCTCACCCCGTCTGTCTCTACTTCTTTCCACAGCAAATCAACCAGGATCTGAACATCCAGCTGCTGAAGGACGGTTACCGCCTAGACGAGATCCCGGACGACGAGGACCTGGATCTGATCCCGCCCAAATCAGTCAACCCCACCTGCATGTGCTGCCAGGCAACCTCCTCCACCACCTGTCAAATACAGTAACCCTGCCCTGCTCAGACCCCTTTTACCCCCTCCTTCCCCACACAACATAACCCCCGATCTTCATCTGCTGTGAGTTTACTTCGCCGCCGGAGTGGCGACAGTGAAGCATTGGTAGAATATTGTAATGACAGTTAAGTGCTATGACGATAATGACAATGACAAATAATCAAATTAACATTTAGAAAGTTTGGTTTATAACTAGGAGAGGAGAACATATGTGAAAATATTCAATATTTAAAATATGAGTCAAAGTGGTGGTTTCCTCCTATGGTAGGACGTGCACTTGTGTTTGGGAGCCCTTCTCCTGGCGGACATGATGCAACATAACACACTGATATTAATAGACAAACAAAAGGTCAAAGGATGCTATAAAGTGATTTCCATTCCCCCAGAACAACAAAAATCATTACTGCTGGCTCAACTCTGCTGCTTACCTGAATTATGGGATACAGTTTTGCTGTTTTCATTTGAAAGCTCACTTTTTTTTTCAAATCCGAGGGATCACTATTATCCTATGAGATATTTAAGAAGTGTGGACTCTGGTCTTGGTTATGGTGCGGTATTCATTGTACTGTGCACAATTGTTATGTAGCACGGGCCGGGTCGTGGCAAAACCTTTAACAATCCCACCTTTTGCTTTCTTTACAGTACTGGTTTAAGATGGTTCACGACAGAGATTAGGGATGAATGTATGAACAGGAATGGCTGAGGCACAAATTGCATGAAGCGCACCAGAGTAAATCATTGAATGGAAAATAATAAGTAAATAGCTTGTTGCACATTCAGTTTTCCTCCCACCGCTACTGTGCAAGCATATGATAGTTAGGCTCTAACTTGACTTGTATTGTTTTAAATTTGCACTTCTTTCTATAACATTTTTTTTTATTTTTTGGGCCCATGTGTTTGTTTTCTTTCCTGCATAGCAGTGACGGTGTCTTATCTGAAATGAACTGTGTCAAAAGGGAAGAACACATATCGTTCCAGCTACCCTCTAACACCTGATGCTCACATGATTCCCTTCTTATTGAGGCCAAAAGAATTGTTGAAGCATTTTAGATATTTTTTTTTCCAGCGCATTATGTTGTTACCGCCACATACAGTATATTGTCCGGTTGTCACAAAACCTGACGATGTCCACTTTCACACCACAGGTTTTCAAGGAGCACACAGGCTGACACCAGAAAGATTCACCTTTTCTTCTCACACACGCACATGCATGCATACAGACATACAACACCGACATAAAGAGTGAGTTATTTGAATAATAGGTTGGAAATCGTTTTGTAATCGTAACATCAAGGATCTTTGACTTGGAGCACTAATATTCCTTCATTTAACCCTCTGTCTACCTTAAATCAGTTGATTATTTGCAATTAGGGTATGCCTTAAGTACAGAGAAGTTTAAAAGACGTGTGTATTTATTGCCATCTTGATGATTTAGTTTATTTGAAAGAACATTTGCTGTCTTTTATTTTTATTATTATTATTTTTTTTTAATTTAGACACGGGTGATTTTTATTTTTCTTTGGTTTCTTTCCTTTTTTTAAAAAATAATTTACTTGTATTGTAAACACCTTCCATTACAGTATTTAACAATGTTATTGTTATGTGCGGTGTATGAAATCATAAATAAACACAAAACTAATGAAGCACTCCCTGTTTGACCTTTTGTCATTTTTACTGTCAGTGACAGTGTCACCGTTGTTCTATTTCATCAGAAAAGGGTGAAATACAGTGTCAGATATGGTTTTCTGTGTAGGACACAAGTGCGGAGTGAATTTATAGAAAGAAAAATAATTTTAATGTTAAAACGTTTGAGCAACAATTATTACATGGCTATGTATAATGCAAGAACATAGGGTCTGCACTGACAGTCCCTGATTACAGTACAGTAGCATCAGAAGTAAGGGCTTCAACCTGAAAGGCACCAACATCTAATCACAGTTGTCAGAACAAAAAAAGAGAGCATTTCACTTTACAAATGTATGTAGTTTTGTGTCCTAAGAGCTAATCTACACCTAACTTTTCACTCTATCTGGACATTTTAATGTATTATACGGCAAGTATAAAAAGAAAACTAATGACATCAACAATGTTTCTGGCTCCGCTAGTGGACGAATAAGACCTGCCATCCCATTAGTAATATTATAAAAGATTACTAGACAAATAAAAAATACATTGTACCAAACAAATAGATACAAACATGCTACATGATGGAATTGAATGATTTGCAAACAAACTGATTGAGAGAGTGTGCCTTAAAATGCTGAGACAGAAAATGATATATGTAAAAAAAAAATAAAGTTTTATGACTTTCTGTGAGAAGTGCTGTGCTTCAACATCACCACCAGGGGGTGTAATATTGATTCAAATGACCATGCATCACATTATTCCCTGATACAATGCAGTCCAGATACTGAGTAAACAGAAGTTAGTTTCAAGTAGCTGGCACCGTTGGCTTTAAAGTCATTGATATTCACATTATTATTATTGAATATCAACATTAAAGAGTCTGAAGATTTTCATTCAGGTAGTTTAATTCCAAAAGGCTGAAAATGTAGCAATTCCTCTCTGCTACAAAACCCTTAAAAAGGCACAGACCTCCTTGTTTATGGTTTACGCGCTTTTAATAAATATGAATCCTTGTGGTTTTTAAACTCTGAAAAGTGTTTCAAACTGCAAGTGGAGAAAAGTGAAAGTCTCCCACTGTAACTTTTAAAGGCTTTACCCTGTTGTTATGTTTGCCCTGCACTATTGACACTTAAGTCAAGCGTGGAAAAGTGACACAATTTGTTGAAACTCATCTTACCACGAGGTTTGCTTATGTGTTATGGTCTTGTATGTACTGTGTTGGTGTTTTTGGTGCAATTATTTGCAGATTTATCATTATGTGACAACGTTTACGCATCAACACAGGAAACACACCGCCTATACCTAAAAGCTCACAATTTACCTGATTCACTAAGCCCAGAGTAAAATACAAAACATTAATTACCAAAGCTTTTTAATTATCTGTATTATAGCTTTGTTTTATTACTCTCTAATAACACTTAACTACAGTATACTGAGTAAATCCTCCATCTGAAAAGAAAATCTGTTTCATCTATTTACACGATAAAACTGCTATACTGTACATTCGCCTTGTCCTGGACTGGAGAGTAACTGAACAAGTGTAAATGTGTGTTCATGTGCGCAATGGTAATGTTTACTAAATCAACTTTAACTTAAAGGAATATCTCAAGTCATGACATTTTGTCGCCTTGGTTTTTACTTCCAAATGAAATCTGTGATTCAGAGTGAAAAAATGTATTTCTGAAAATGATACATATACATCCACAAGAAAAAAAAACTAAAACTAAAATAATGACAAGCAGCAACGAAACTATGCCTGCCTACAGACTCTGAATACCTCAGGAAATAAGGGAAGCTCTAATTAGATTACACCCAAGTTCAGAGCAGGTTTCTGTTGGATACTGCACAATGTTACATGCATAGAAACCGTCTCTGATAGTGGTGCGGCTGGTTGAGTTGTGTGAATAGATGGGCTTTTTATAAAAGGTTCATGGGTGTCTGTGATTGAGTATAGCTCTGTATTACTGCATGTACCTGTGTGTCTGTGTGTGTGTGTATGTAGGGTGAGGGTGTGCCTCACACCCCGGCAGGGCTTTGGTCTCCAGAGTCAGAGGACGACATGGACACAGAGCAACGGCGTCTCTTGGCCGCGCTGGCGCCCTGGAGCATGCTGGGATGGAATCCGGCGTGTCGCCGGGCGTGTTTAGTCAGGTGGTCGCTCCTCATGAAGCACTTGTCACACAGCGGACAGTTGAAGCGCTTCTCGCCCGTGTGTGTGCGGTAGTGACGCGTCAGCTCGTCCGATCTGGAGAACCTCTTGCCACAATCGGGCCAGGTGCACTCGAACGGGCGCTCACCTGAGAAAAAACACACACGAAATTCAACTTTAGTCCTGGCCCCTGGACAAAACATACATTATTTCAATTTGTAGTTTAGCCTGTGTTTTAGTCATTTGTTTCCTTCTCTACTGTGTAAACATCAGAATGATTGTTGGCCACTTACTATTCTATATTTTATTCCGTTTTTTTTTCTAGGGCAATTATATAGTTGGTCATAGCATTTTATATATTTATTAACACATTTAACTGAAAGGGAAAGCAGAAGAAACTTAGGGGAAGTGATGGCCAAGCATGCTCTGTTGCATTTTTATTTCATAGTTTGTTTGGTCTAGTGTTAAAATACACACACACACACACACACACACACACACACACACACACACACACACACACATATATGTGAAAAAAACAGAAAAAAGAAGGAAACAGCTGTTAGCTGGAACTCAAGTCCTCTTCTTCTTCTGACTTTCTTCACTTTAATATTCTTTATTCTTCTTCCTTTATATATTAAAGTTAAGGAAGTCAGAAGAAGAGGGCTTGAGCTCCATTTTCTAGGAACAAAAACATGTTGATTTAGAAATGGTGAGTCACGATAAGAGCCTTGAGACTGGGAGAACAAAAAAAAAAAGAGAAGAAATCTATTGCTACCTCCTCCTCCTCCTCCTCCACGTGCCATCGAACCACTTATCTGCTCTTGTTTACAACCTGACGTGCGGGGATGGGTGGGTTGGGTGTTGAGGGGGTGACGTATGAGGAAATGGTGCAGGGGAGGGTTACCTCCGGACAAGAACATGTGGGAACCAAACAGTGTCGCAGTGACCTACCATGTGAATCAGGAGCCTCCATGTCAGCAGTATGTCTGATGCATGTTAACACAAAGGCTGCTGTGTTGGTTTGCTTTTCTTTTATTATTCAGCCTTTTTTTTCCCTGATGTGTGAATAACGCATTTGATGCATTACTCGTATAACATCCTGTCCTAAGTCCAGGGTGTCTTATCGCACTGGAGCTACAATGGGCGGTGTTCCCAGTTTGCAGTTTGGATGCGTTTCAACAGAACATTAAAATACCCCCACCCCCCTCCCAGCAGCCTCTATCCCTCTATGGGCCGGTCAGTGAGGCGGTCACACCCCCAGCAGCAGGAGCGGGTTTCACGGGACGTCTCTTCCTATAATCAGTTATTCATTTACAGTAGCATGTGGGCTCTTCACGCCCTCAGCCTCATCTCACGTTACAAGACACAACACGGGCCCGAACTGTCTCCACCACGTATCATTACGGTCACGTGATATCAGGTCGCCTCACGCTTCATCATCTCTGACATTCAAATATCCAGCCTGTGCGTTTTTTTTCCCTCCCGATTCTAAGACGTATGACGACATAGCCGTAACCTAAAATAGGGTTTCGGCCGTGACGTCATGTTAAAATGGTGGCAGAGGTGACGCAGGGTGGTTTCGTGTCACGTCAACAACACAACCGAGCCGGTTTGAGTTTTGCTCGCGCCGCGTCACGCACTCACCGGTGTGCACCCTCAGGTGGGCTTTGAGGTGGGACGACTTTCCGTACATCTTCCCGCAGCCGGCGAACGGGCAGCAGTGCCTCTTCTCGGGAGATTCCTGCCTCCCCGTCGCCGCCGCCGCCGTCGCTTTCTTCTTGGACTGTTTCGGAGCCGCCGAGCCGCCCCGGTTGTCCCCGGCGTTCAAACGGCCGCTGCCCCGCTCCGTTTTCTCCTGCGTGCCGGCCTCGCCGCCCCCGACGCATCTGCCGCCTCCCGCGCCGATAGAGTTACATTTGTTCAAGTCCAACAAAATCATCGCCACCATCAGTAAAGTCCTGTTCTCCTGGTTCTCTTTCGGCGTGTCCTCTGTGCGCCCCGGTGACCGGCTGGGGACGCGGTCTGCGGGGACGTCAGCCTCCGACATCACTACGGCGGGTCCGGGAGAACGAGGGAAAACAAACAAAAAAAAGGAGAGACGAATCTAGATCCCAGTCCGCCCAGGAAACATGAGGTTAACCATCCACACGTGTCGCCCTCAATGTGACCATTCCGCACAGGCGGCTGCGTTTTCTTGTGGACGCTGCAGGGCGGATAAATAAACACCCCTCAGCACCGACAGCGGTTTTGAATAGTCCCCGTCTCTCCGTTTCTCCGGTTCTGCCTCTACCGATAGATCCTTCTTTTTAGTATCTACCAGACGGTTAAAAGAAACTGCGTTCACCGTCTGAGCTGTTGTGTCTGCGTTGATTCCGCCTCGTTGCTCGATCCCACACATGCGTCAACTTGTCCTATTTTACTGTGAGCTGCACTTCTCTCAACTCCAAGAAACTATTTCGCGGAATCCCACGGTGTCATAATAAAGCGGGCTCGCGATTGGCTGAGACGAAACGTGACTCGGTTTTTGGAATTGCCCATTCGCAGGAGTGAGCGGCGGGACGCTCGACCAATCACGGGCCGGGAATACAGAGCCGGACAAGGCTGGTGATGCCTTCAGAACCTTTATGTGACTGGGAAATATGGGTTTCACATTATGAAATTGATTTCGAAATTTCAGCTGGAATTGTAATAGACATAGGCATAAAACTAGCTAAAATGAAAAAATATAATGATATCAATAAGTAATATATATATTTAAATTTGAATATAGATAGACAGATAGATAGATAGATAGATAGATAGATAGATAGATAGATAGATAGATAGATAGATAGATAGATAGATAGATAGATAGATAGATAGAAAGAAAGAATCCACTATGGCACCTAGTATAGTTATGTTACTATGTGACATAGACATGGAAATAAATCTAGCTAAAATAAAAATATAATATCAATAATAAATAATTTATATCTTAAATTTTCCGTTGAAAAACAAACTTTTATGTACTCATATACTTACATACTAATAACTTTGCACTTCTTCCCACTCCTTCTCAGATAGGTAAAATTGTTAGTTTATAGATAGTTGTAGATAGTTTCTTTTTTACAAAACGATTTTTATTTTGTTAATTTTTATTTAATTTTTTTTTTTATATTTATTTATTTTTTCTGTTTATGTTTCAAGCATATGAACTCCTGTTACAGCTCCTATTATCCGGCCCATTCCGTACCAGTCACACTTTATGCGTATAGTGAACGGGCACTTGAACACAACATCTCAGCACAACCCGCCCCTGCATGGCTCTAAACGCCCCATTCAGAAGAGAGATACTAGAGAAAGCATATTCATTTTGTATTTGTGTAATGACCTGTATTTTATATATATATATATATATATATATATATAGGATAATGTTGGCCTCCACAGGATTTCATTTATGCAAAAAAAAAAAAAAAATCCAAGAGACATGGATTTCACAATCAGCAACTACTTGAGAAACCATTTGCCACAAACTCATGTACATTCTTCATGCAGAGGAATTCAGTTCAACATCATATATCATACTGGCCACAATCACCATACCACATGTTCCATGAATTATATGCTTTACTATGTGTGCACATGTTGATGCAGGATAGATATCATATCTTTACTGAGTAGCCAGTGGCAGCTGGTGTTGGTGGAAGTCCCGCCTACAGCTGGAAACTATTTGCTCTGCCTTTATCAATCAATGAAGGTCATACTGTACATTCAGTGCAATGCAAGCGCTTCACGTTCATGGGTGCAAGCATGCAGGCATAAGACTGCAAATATTTACACCAGTCCTTCTTTATGTTCTTCATGCTTTAAGCAGCTGCTGTGGGTCTATGGGGCTCCTGGGTTCATATAGGGACATAACTGTGGGTCATTTTATTCTAAGAGCATGATCCTAAAGGTATCTGCCATCACAGTACTCCCAGGATTATTGTTAGACTATTGAGTAGAAGCTGATGACACCTCCCTTATCCAGATTTCCTTGAGTAACAAGAAATTCAACAGCAGTGAGATCCAACTTGGGGATGACCCATAAATCTGTGACATGATATGGTATATATGAAGTATATGTAAACTGATCCAGGTCGTATAGCCCATAATGATTAAGCTGCAGACAGGTCTCACTTCTGTGTCCCAGTTTCATATGGCCTCATCCTAAATTAGCGCAGTCCTCAACTGTACTCAGAGCTATACACCAAACCTCATGAACCTGCTTGACACTCTACATTAAAGTTTTATAGCGTTAGAAAGATAAACAGCTATAAAATGTGGGCAATAAATAATTATGTCACCATGTGGGCCTAATGGTAAGCGGGTGTAATAAATGCAGCCTTTCTTCTATTTCTCTCAATGGTGATTACATTGTCCACTTGTTTTGGAGTATTTATGCAGTCACACTCTTACTTTATTGTATAAAATAAAATAGATTTTATTTCCAATTACTACAGATCCATATCCACACCCATCATGATGCAGTTATGTATTGATATGTAAAATGATGTTCATTCATTCATTCATTCATTCATCTTCTATACCTGCTTATTCCTCATCAGGGTCGTGGGGGTCAGATGGAACCAATCCCAGCGCATTACAGGCGAGAGGCAGGGATACACCCCAGATGGTCGCTAGCCTATTGTGGGGCATTAAATGATGTTAAATTATGTCATAGTATGTAAATATACATATTAGTAGTCTGTAGTATGTATTAGAATGCATAGTGTGTATTAGTATGTATTAATTATTATTATGTATTATGTACATTTGTATGTGTAGTGTGTTTTAGAATACATAGTATGCATTAGTATTTATAGTGTAAAGTGTGTACAGTATAAGTATGTATAGAAGTGTACATTTGTGTGTATTAGTATTCGTAGTGTGTATTAGAATGTATAATATGTATGAGTGTGTAGTGTGTATTTGTATGTGTAATATGTTAGAATGCATTGTGCAGTATGTATAGTGTTTAGTGTTATAGTGTATTAGTTTGTGTTAGTATGTGTAGTGTGTATTACAATGCATAGTAGAGCATGTGCATTAGTGTGTATACACCATGATAAATAGTATGAGATCAATAAGGCGTTCACACTATTTATCATGGAGAGTAGTTATTATTTATCATGGTGAGTATTTAGCTGTTTATAGTGGTGAGTATTTAGTTTAGTTCAGATTGAATTCAACACGCCCACGTAGGGCAGCCCATGTTTTTGTTCTCATTCACCAAACCCAGTTCTTCAACATTCAGAACCTGTGGATCAATGACGAGTTTTTAATGAATCTTTTAATCTTGTGCTTGTCAGACAATACATGTACGTTCCAGGAACTATAGTCTCAGAGACTGTGCTGCAGCCAGCGGAGTGAAAAATGTAACAAGATCCTCCTCCGTTAAAGCACAAAAAGGAGTGTTTCCAGTGCAGTGAGTTCATCCATAGGCGAAGTTCCTAGAAAACCCTGCTCAGCTTCGGGGTGTTTGGATTGAGCAATGTTGGCCTGAGCTGAGCAGACATGACACACACACACACACACACACACACACACACACACACACACACACACACACACACACACACACACACACACACACACACACACACACACACACACACAGATGTATTTTCCTGTATTGCTCGCACGTGATGACCCGAGTCAAGTGTCTCTAATGTATATGGCCGTAGAGACGTGTAATGATACACATATTATTGATCATATTAGATGTATTTCTAACATTTCACAACAGGGTCTCGCTCGAGCCTGTTTGCGCAGGAGGAGTCTGATTCAAAGCAGATTTATCGCGATCCTTTAATTCGTGTGTCCAGTGTTTACACGATAAGCGCAAACTAGAGCAAATGTACTGAAGGAAAGTTGGAGAGATATGCAGGAGCGTTATCATCAAGCCATTACTTGAGTACCGCAGATAGGCGAAACTCTCGGATTGTCCCAGACTTGAACTCCGCCCCCGCTTTACTTGGATTCGGTGGCAGAGCCCTCAAATTTCCAGTAAAAAAAAAAAAAAAAAAAAGTTTGAAACTGCGGTCCGGCGTCGTAGCTCCTCCTTCAGCGGGGCTGTAAACATTTCCCGGGAAGAGGAGGCGCTTCCGCGGCGGCGGCAGCGGCGGCTGCTGCCGCTTCCCTTCTCACACAAGTGCAAGAGTTCAAGAGTGCAGCGCGCATCTGGGTCATGTTTTTGTGTTGACGCGATCCGCGATTGTGTCAAAGTTGTTTTCTCTACAGCAGGGAGCATGTGCACAACCTCAGAACAGAATGTTCCTTTTCCTGCACCGCACGCGCGCGTGCACAGCTTTTTATGCAGAGAGCCGCGGCAGGCAGCCTGCACAACCACAGCACAGTCCCTACACTGGGTTAAAATCCTGTCTTGGATGTCATGATGTGGATGCAGCCATTTTTTGGCCATATATGTATTATATATCCATTGCACTGCAAAAAATCAACATAAAGTGATGCAGCTTCAGCTTCAGTGCAGAATGATGCATGTTCAGATTGAAACTGAGGGGATTTTCACACCACTAGTTCTATTCTTTGGTCCACATAAGGTAATGCAGTTTTTACTATGTTGCATATAGACTCCAGCATGATCTGCTTGATCCTATTGACATATTAATGTTTATCTTCAAACAGGAAATGAAATAATTAGCATCCCCTTGAATGATGCATTTTGAATAGTTTGTTTGCAAGTTTGCGTTCTCAGCAGAGCGACCCCACCAAACTTTGTCACTTGGGGCGGAGTCTCCTGTTGTGATGTCACAACAGGAGTGGCAGTTAGTAGTACCCACCTCTGGATCCATGTAGCCCTCCCTTTTTTTTTTTTTTCGAAGTGCTTGTACTTGATTTGTTTCTCTGACCAACTTTAGCTCTCTGAGGGGCGGACATTTCCAATAGCATTAGACCATCCACAACAGAGTGGGTGTTTTGGTAAGGAATGGAGGGAGAGAAACAGGGTTTTTAAGAATCTGTGTGAGAAGGCAGTTTGCGTTGCTGCTACGGGTCTAACTAGGAGATTTTGAAACATACAAGCAAGAAAGTTGTCATAGATTATGAAAATATAAATATTAAACTGGGATAATGGGCCCCTTTAAATTGGACTTTTAAACCATGTATTTGTAACAATCACAACCTTTAGTTTGGGGGAAAAAAACAAGCTATTATTTAAAGACGATTATAAGAGCTTAAAAATACAGGTATAGCATGAACTAAATTCTCAGGCTGAACTATAGCTTGAAGTAAATCACTTTTAAGAACCTTTTGGAAATTTGAAAATGTTCAAAGGTTATAGCTTAAAAAGTCATCACATAATTCAATAAGTCTATTCACATTTCTCCTGTTAAGGCTGAATGTGTTTGCGGCACATGGCACTGGCACAACATTTTAAAGTGTCAGTCTACTGCGCAGCACCTGTCAATGATCTCAACAGCAGCCATAGGCAGGGGGAGCCTAATGTCCTGCCATGACTGCACCACACCACCTGTGATGTGCCTCATGTTCACGGTCATGTGGCTTGATGTTTTACAGTGATACCTCCATCACAGGTTAACGTGTCTTGACCTTAGTTTGTAGCTCATGTCATTGAGCAAGTCAAACAAATGCAGATGTTAATGTTTAGTTCTACACGTTTTCCCTCAGCGATCCACTCGTTTTCTCTGTTCTGCCCACATGTTTTCTGTTAGAAATACAGGATTATTCCTCTCTGCTTGTCTTGAATGCTTTCACCTTAGTGAGCTCATGCAGTGTCTTTTTGTTTTGTTGTCAGGTAATAACAGGCGAGACAGGTTATACCAATCTATTTAATTGTTTATTTAACAATGCATGCCAGACATGATCCTATTCACATTGAAGAATACAGATTTGTATTTGCATCCAAATACTCACTACTTTTGATTTCATATTATAATCTCTCTCTATCTTTAATCTTTCTATCTTTACAGGTCGTCTCTGTACACTCTGAGTGGAAGAACTGCATGCATTTAAAGGACATTAAATAAAGTGTGACCAGCAGGGGGGGGTAAGTCCCTTTCAGTTGTAAAAGCACAACATCAGCAATTATTGCAGAAAAAACATGTGCGTGAACTTCTCTAACTTACAAGTCACAGGTCGCCATAGAAGGGAAGCAGATATGTTGATTATCGTCATATACTCATGGTTCCACAAAACTTAAGCTACAGTATAGGAAAATATTTCAAAAATACTGTACACTGAAATTCTGTTGGATCGTGTTATGTTGGCATGCCTCCCTGTCAGTGTCATCCACATGTCAGGGGTTCACACGCAGCTAATGTACACACACATAGGCCATGTCAACGTATCACACAAAACATTTATAGAATCCTGTACGCATAAATTTAGAAGTGCCACGGACATGTTTGCAGTCCCATGTACCTCACTATAAGGATTTAATGAACCATCATTTTCTACCACAACGGATCAAACAGGAGGGCCTAAACCTACACCATGACACTGTCGTCTGTGCAAGTGGAGCTACAACATGTGCTTGGTTAACCCTTTCTGCCACAGCTGTGTAGACAACAGGTCAGTAAAGCATGACTTCTTTGTTTCCATATGACATGGCAAAGTTTGGTTTGGTTCAACTGTGAGTGACCACAGCCCTCTCTTTCATACAATTGTCTTTATATTTAAAAAAATAATCCCTTCTTGTTTATTGGAACAGAAACTTCTGTAAGTGAATTATATGCCATTCATATGACATCCATTCATATTCTATTGCCATTTCTGAAGACATGAAGCAACAAAATATACAGATTTCCCTACAATTCCCAAAGATTCTAGGTTAGACTTGTAAAGCACAGTGATTATATTAGAAACCTTCAGCTGATGACATTCGGCTTTCTTTCCTTCCACAATATGATTACATAAAATATTTTCTGTCTTGCATCACTGGTGTTTTGTTGTCCCTGAGCATTGACTTGGGGTCAACCTTTTCTCACCAAAACATACCGTGACCTCCATATTTGTTGAGGAAAATTACAAATCTGATGCTTTTCAACAGGCTACAACAACAAACTTGACATTCAGCTCGTTTCTGTTTTTTTTTTTTGTGGATTCAAATATCCATACAAGCGTTGATACAGTCTGCTAATTACAACAACAACCCCCCACTCTGTACATCGGATGTATTTATAGAGGAAAAAAAACAAATAATTATGCAACATGTTGCAAATAATCACTGATATTTGGGCTCAATGATTAGGAGAATAAAAGAAAAAGAAATTTCACAGATATCTGAATCACTTCAGGCCTCACATACTCCATCCATGCCCAGAAGGCACCCTAAGTTTGGTATACTGGCAACCGTGTATTGCCATTTCAACTTTACATTAGAAAATTCTCATATGCTGCTTGATAAAACATACAATAAAAACTACTGTAAATACTTTAAATATGATTGAAATGTACAGTATATTTGACAGTTCTATATTTAATAAATAATATAATACATCAGCATTTAGTGCATGTAGATGGTCATCTTTTATTTAATTTAAAAGCTTAATTAGAAAATACTTAAAATTCGACAAAAATATCACTGAGAAGATATAAATATTAATCTTGTAATTCAAACAGGCATTTACTGTAATTATCAGTATTGAGCGAGAAAATGTCAATAAATAGAATCAATCTAAAAATAAATGCAACATGATTAAAGTCAATTGTAATAGTGATGAAATATAAAATAAACATTAAAAAATCAGTAAGAATTATGTTAATTTCAACTATCTTATCTTTAAAAAGCTATCAGAGAAGGGTGTCTTCATCCCCCCCCAGATTTCTTCCATTAAAATAAAAACACTGATCTGGCTTTCATCTTATACTAATAATGATGCCATGTTTCCTCCTTCATGTCACCTAAAAACATGCCTTTCTTATATCTCAGCTAGAATGCATATACTTGACAGCTTATTTTCAAGCTTTTGAAAAAAAGGAAATGTAAATTAGCTCTTTATTTTGGAACTGAAAATGTTCAGCATGCTCTTATTGACCTGTGTATAATTTTTAATGGGCTTAGTTATCAGGCAATTGCTTCCTTTTTTTTCCCCAAGTCTCCTTTTGCAGTGGCTGGCTTTGAATACAATTAAAAAAATAAAACAGAAAAGCAAACGAATGACAGAAAGGAATCAATGAAGGACGGATACATTAGTTGTAAGTGGATTTAAAACCGTTTTTAAAAATTATGCCGCTGCAAAAAGCTGAAGGAGGAGAGCTGGGTTGCAGGAGTAGCTGAGTGGAATGATTTATGGTGTCAGGTGCAGGCAAAGAAGGTTCATGTTAGGTTCACCCAGCAAGCATTGCTTCTGAAATAAGATGAAATAAGCTCACATGTTTTGCAATTGCACTTGTTAAAGCTCTCTGGGATCAGATTTGAACTTCCTGTTGTCCTGGTGATATGTAATATTTCCTTGACATTGTGTGTGAGAGTGTCTGTATGTATGTGTGTGTGAATGTCTACATGCACTTATAACTCTTCTATCTCCTTCCTTCCTCATGCAATGGCTTTCAAAGCCCTGTTTCCTGTTATAGAGCCATGCCTCAAAGCAACACTCTGCCCTGAGCATGAGCTGAAAAACACTGGATACTGCCACCTGCTGATCTCAGTCTTCATGTCACATTCTAACTCTCATCACGTGGCTATTTAACAAAGTGTTTACTGCTCGACCACTGCAGGTACAGGGTGCAGACACATGATAAATATGTAATAAATTTCCTTCTTTACCAGAGTTTATTTAAACACTGCTTTCTGTTTACTAGCTGAGCTAAAAATAAATATAAAAAAGACAAATCTATGATAAACTATGTGAACAATAAGACAAGAGTTGATATTCCTTTGAAAAGTGGAAAAAAGAAAGACTATTTGAAAGGTGTATTTGTGTATCCAGAGGTAAGTTGTTGCCATGTTACAGCAATCATTTCCAGTGCAACCCAGAGGGGTGGTTCCCAACACGTCACTGATTCCTTTATAAAGCAGCCAGAAATATAATTTCTTTCTGCTTGCCAGTGCTGGGGTCTTACAGGGTGGGTTTTATGAAGAGTGGACATTGTATATAAAACGAAGGAAGGTCAAGTGACATAAAAGACAAAATGAGGTGGATGTTTTTTTTTTCTTTCTTCTCTCTCTTTGTCTCTCACACCTGACAGTTTCTACCATATAACGCAGCTAGGAGTAACAGGATACTTTCTTTGACTAACATGATTGATATGTGATGTAACACAGTGACAGATGTTTACTTGACGTAAAAGGTATTGGGTGGAAGACATACAGTATAAATATACCTTCCATTGCCATAACACCCCATTGAGAGTTACTTAGCTACAAGAGGAGGTAAAAACTAGTCTAGATTCATAGCTCTTTGTTTTTGACTGGTGTACAGTAGGACCCCAACTTCTCCCAACTCCTCATCCAGGGTAAAGTTGCCCTCCAGCACTGACTATGAATCAACTTTTATCACCTTTACTAACCTAAAACGTAAGTGAAAAAAAACTAGATCTGTTCGAGATCAAGATTGATGGGCAACTTTCCCCTGTTTTCACTTTTTGCCCTTGCCACCTTCACTTCTCTTCCCTGGTCCTGTCAATGTGTGAATGTGCTGACCAGTGTCCTTGTCACGTGTAGTTCTGTCTTTCAAAGCTGCGGAAAGCTGACGGAGTAGCCAGCTTCCTCATGGAGAGGCTGTCAGTTTTGGCTGTTTCGGGCCGTGCACCAGACTTGCTCCTGAGGAAGGGGTTTCTGGTTCCTGCCAGACCCCGCCCCCCCGGCCCAGGCCCCCTGTCTGCCCCCAGACCCGGTCCCCTCTCCATCCTCTCACTCACCGACAGGCTCTTCCGGTGCGGAGGGGCCAGTGTGAGGGAAGGATGGGAGTCGTCTGAGGAGCAGCTGTTTGCTCGCTCCAGCTTGGAGAAGGGGGAGCAGAGAGGGGCCCCGCTGGGCCCGCCAAGGCCCCCTAGACGAGGGGTATCGGGGACTGGAATCAGGTCCTCAGGGTCCTCCGGATCAGACTCTGTGTGACTAAGCTCTGCCTCTCTCTCTGGATGAGAGGAGCCAATGTCTGACGGCTTATCAAAGGGGAATGAGGTGGATCCTCCAGGGGAGTGTGAGCGCTCTGCGGGGGTGTAAGGAGCAGAGACGCAGCGTGTGTCGATGCAGTCAGTGATGCTGGTGTACTCTGCAGCTTTCACCTGGACTCCTGCCCCTAGTCCGCCATAGCAGCCTCTCGGTGTGAACATGAGGCTGTGGGACTTGACCAAAGTGGGCTCATCCAGGAAAGCCGTGCCTGCCGTAGAGAGGTAGCGGCTGCTCTTAGAGCGCTCGAGCAGCCCTGCTGAGGGAGGCGGGGATGGTTCCATGTCCCAGGGAGGTAAGGTGGTGTCTGGTAAGAGGTGGGCCGAGCATAATGACAGGTCAGCGGCTGCACTATCATCAAACATGGCTCCGGCAGTCCCGCTGCTGCCTGGGCCGCCCTCCGAGTGTCTGTCGCCCAAACCAGTGGTGGCAGCGCTGCTGAAGTCCCGGCCTCCCGGCAGCACCGTCTCCATGGTGTCTGACTGCAGCGAGCAGTCTCTCTGGAGTGGCGGGACCATGCGGAGGTGATCCAGAAAGACCTCCGCGGGCCCCACCTCCTCAGAGGCTGAGACATAGATATCAATGCATGATGATGGACGGTGCTGCTGGGAGACCGACAGTGTCGCCAGGGGGAGGGGCTTAGACTCCTTGGGGGCGGCGGTTGAGGACACTGATTGTGAGCTGTTGGCTCGGTGGAGGCTGAGCGAGCGCTCTTTGAAGAAGCTCTCGGCTCGTTCGGCCCCGCTCGGGCGATCACCACTTCGGCCGCCTCCCACGTAAAACGAATGACTCCTTGTCCGTGTGGCCATGCTAGTGGGAGAAGGAGGGGACATGGAGCCTTCAGCTGTTCCCTCCAGCGCCTCGTGCAGGCGGTAGGAATTCCCCTCTGTGCTGTTGAAGCTGCTTTGGCGAAGGATGTATGCTGCTTCAGGGCACTCGCCCTGGCGGAGGATGTATGCAGAGTCTGTGCAGTCAGACGACGTCCGGGAACGTACTTTGTTGACCTCGCCACGCTCGACACCGGTCACGCGCTCCAGCGCCACGGCAATCCGTCCAATCAGCTCCTCCATCTGGGCCAGACGGATGTCAACAGTCTGCAGTGAGGCCTTCATGAAGTGCTCCCTCTCGTTCACCTCCTCCAGACGCATCGCCATGTTCTCCACCCTAACACAGTATGGAGAAGAAAGACAAAGATATTGAAAAGAGAGTAAAGCATAGGGGAAACAATCAGCATCAAAAGCAGAAAAAGCATGATAAAAACAAAAATATAAACATAATTTGAAATAAACTGCATTTAAAAATACACAACAATATACTGAAAAGAAGAAGAAATGATGCACAAGCAACACAAAATATATTTTTCCAGGGCCAATGATGACACAGATGTGGGAAAAACAGCCGCACAGTTAATTATGCTATCTGAATGTTGGAGTAAACTTTCTACTTATATATTAAAGCTTGTGGTCTAAGATACCAATAATTGTGTGGCCTATATACACAGTCACAATCCAATTCTGCTGCGTGCATATTAAAGCATTTATGCTTCTCTATTTGGAAGAAAATAAACATGCATAATCTTGCACACTTTTGTTTAGAGTAACAATGTGTTGGGCTGTCATTTATCATGGAAAACGAAAACAGGACAATGATATAATAAGAAACGTGTCCTGCATCAGCTTTGTATGAAGGTTAAATTTCTGTTCTGTTGCTTTATCTGTCTAATGTACTTGGTGGAAAGAGCATTGAACTCAGCTATTAACTCATTTTCCATAGGTTGAGGTTTTTTTGTGTAGTCATATCTGACCTTTCAGAAGTGACTCTGATCCTCTCATCATTAGAGGAGTGGAATCGATCATCTTTCTCTCTGAAGTACTCTTCAATGCATTGCTCCTCAAAGTCATGGACTTTCTTTAGCTCATCCTCTGTGATGAAAAGCTCTGTGGACGATAGAGTTTGAGGGTGATAATTGCTGCAGCATCATACTAACTGTCTGACATTATAATAGCAGATGGTCGAAGTTACAAAATGTAGACTAAGTATTTGAAAATGGTATAAATGGTCATAAAATAAAAATTTAAATAATAAAAAAGAAATTTTTAAATACTGTCATTAATTTGAGTTCAAAATAAAACTGCACCTTATTTTACAACCACAACATTACCACACTTTGCTTTTGCTTGTGTGGGTCACTTACTCAGTCCATAGTCCCTCTCGTCATCATCATGCTTGCGCCAGCGACAGCACAGGTGCTTGAGGACCATAGTTATATGACTGAAGATTATGAGGGGTGGAGGAAGGACGGGACGCTCATGGAAGGTCATAATGAGCTGGTACCGCTGAAACTTCCACACCTGGTTGGAGATGGACTTCACTTCGAAGAATGTATTGCTACGGTGACAGACAATCACAGACAGAAATGCCACAGCAACCGAGAAAGATTACATCCTTGGAGGACTTAAATTATCTTAAGGAGTCAAGTTAAGATAACACAGACAACACAATGAATGGTTGCTGTAATGTGTAATGCGATTAAACCTTCAATTTAACTTTTTTTCCAGTGTGTAGTTTTTGGTAATTACCCTGGCAAACATGAAGAAGAGGATAATCATCTGCTACAGCACCATCTCGTTCTGTTCATGTAATTCCCTACCAGTGTTAAATGGCTTAACAGCATCCAAACAGCAACTACTGCCATCTGTTTCTCACATAAAATGCCAGAAATGTCTGAAAGATAACGATGTCTATTTTTTGTAAAACAGTAAAACTGAGATGCTGCTACAGGTTAACATGCATATCTTTAGTCATCATATTTGCTTAATCATATGTGTCTCAAGTGCCTGAAGTGTCTGTGAAGTGAGTATATTGAGCTGAGGAATCGTTCGATAGAGAAGTTACGTACTTGAACACAGCTATGAGAAGATTGACCAGCAGAATGTTGGCCACCAGCAGATAGCAGGCCATGATGGCTGGGACAATCCAGGCGCCTGTCTTACAAGGAGGTAGAGCCACCACCACCCCATCCTCTGTGGTGATGTTCTGCCCACAGGGGGCTGTGCAACGCCACAAAACAAATACACACACATAAAAGTTAATCCGAGGTAGGCAGGAATACTTGAAACCGTCTAATATTTGTAGATGCACAATAAAAGAAAAACATGCAGGCACACTTGACATAATATATATGATTAAGAAAAACAATACATAAAAATACAACCAACAAATTATAGGAAAGAAAAAATAAGCACATACTACAAATAAAGTTACAAGACAAACAACAGACAAAGAGACGAGCAGACCTGAAAATACCAAACAAAATGCATAGCTACATATTTCGCAAACAAACAAGAAGCATAAGTTAGTTTTATGCTCCTTTTCTTAAAGAGGGACTGAAAAGAGTGGACACTATAATGATAGGTTCAGAAATGTGCATCTGAAAACAAAAATACATTCATCATGTATCAACACAATCTGTTACCCAATATATTTAAACATATATTTAATGTTTAAAATATATTGTCACATATGTGTGCCTCATGTGCTTCAATCAGCAAATGGTTGATTGCTTTGATTAATTTGAAATGCATTTACGATACATTGTATGTTTTTTCCATCTGTGATGGTTCAGTTGCTTCGGCTTATCTGGGGAACATTCAGCATTTGTTCTTGGTTTGTTTGCCTTTCAGATTCATTCTAGTCATGCTCATCGTTGCTTGGTGTTCAATTGTTTCACACAATGCAGCCCAAAGACAGAGAACTGAAGTAATTTTTCTATTTTCAATTTTTTTTACCTTCAAAGAATTTGGATTAAAAACTCTGACAACTGAACCACGTGAAAAAACAGATTACAGATGATGAAAGGTGGCTGATAAATATGTTCTGGTGCGATGCTCATGTTTTATTCCTTTATGGTGTTCATATGAATCTTATGTTAATGTTGGCTATATACTTAGTAGAAATATTTTGGCAATGTTGCAAAAGCTCCAGTGAGAAGCTGGGAGGGTGATATATGGTTTACGTGACAGAGTGTGGTGACATGGCAGGATCACTCCTTCAAATTAGGCTAATTGAATGCTTGAAAGAAAAAAATGGTGGAAAGAAACATCAAAAGGATATCAAAGTTGAAAACTTTGATAGGTCCTCTTGCTGTTTTGAACGTAACACCACTGACCAAAACAAAGACCATGAAACTACTAGAAGACATTTGAAGAGAGCTGCTGCCATGTTACAGCCACTTGCCAGCCAGTGCCAAAATTAGTCAGAGTAAAGTTGCTTACAGGAAGTCATCTTAGGTTGAGCTACAATTTAATTAGTTAAATATTGAGAGCCTCATTGTATTAGGCCTTAACTTCAGATATTCTCTTAGACTAGCTTCTGGTATTAACAGAAACTGACATATAGTAGCTGACCCAAGATACCAAACACATGAATGCAACTTTAACCTTAGAGCATGTGGAGCTGCATGCACACTTGTGTCTCAAGTGGCCTCTAATGGTAAAGAGTGGGCAAGACATGGTGATAATGTGAGGATGATGAAGGAGGTGGGATAGATAAAATGTGGTTAAATTGAGGTTTATATTTATAAATATACTGGGATTTTGACGGCACTGGGAAATGTGGAATGCACCATTACTACGCCAGGTTCCGTGAGTTCGAAAGTAATTTTCGACCGGCCAGAGTTTTTCATTCAGCCTGTGCTGTAACTTCCTACTATGCATATCTGAAACAAAGAATGAAAACATTATTTCAGATCTCTTCTCTTTGGGCCACTTCTCACATTCTGTACACAGCATCATCTATATATATATATATATACATACACTACCATACATATGGACAACAGAACAGCACACAAGTAACACTCTCTCAGGATGTTTCTCTCACAGATGCTGCTCAAAGTCTATGTTTGATTTATTGAGTCAAAAGGTCACTTTCTCTACTTTAAATAAGATCACGGAGACACCAAAAAAACAAAAAACTAACAGTGAAATTATTTAAAAAATATACATTTACATAATTCCTAATTCAAATAATAAGATTGCAGATACAATTTGACTCCAAGCACTTGTAGTGTTTTAATATCTGCTACAAAAAGGCATCATCCAGCAATATAACAACCTGTGGAGGAATGAAAACTAAATATAACTGCACAAAGATAAGTGCATTTGCTTATATTGCTGGCATGTCTCTTCAGAGTCAGGAACTATTCTCCCCTCAGTTAACATCAACATAAGCTCTGACACGCTGGCCCTGAACTTACGGTCAATCTGGTCGGCAAACACCTCTCCGTAGATCATCCAATAAGGCATGAAGAAGATGTTCCTCGCTAGCATCCAGGACGGGTCTTCGTTAGGGTTGAGGATGGCCTGCCGTGCCACCCCAAAACTCATCAGCACCACCAACATGATGATCACAAAATACATCATGTCTATCATCTGACAAACAGGGAAGGGGTCGAGGAGGGTTGCCAAGGAAGGGGAAGGGGTAAGTGGTTTAAAGAGAGGAAAAAGGGAAAACGGTAAGAATACAATATTTATAGAAATTAACATGAAGAAAGCAGTAATCAAACAAAACAGGAGCACAGAATGGGAGATTGTGGGGTTGCAGCACTGTTGGAGTTGATGGAGAAGTCATTTAAAAGTTCGATGAATGATGGTCTGCATTTGCATGCTGTGATTAGTGTCCTAATCAGTCTTGATTGTTTCATTTGTTCTGAGATGACACTTAAATTCAATATTTAAAGTGCACTTAATTTAGGTTAATTCCAAATTGAATAAGGAAGTTATAGCACGGAAAAGAAGGGCCTATTTTTATTTCATTAGATCACATTACACAATGTATTTGTGCATTAATGGAGTCATTCATCTGCCTTGATTAAAACCTGAAACACAACTTAAATATAGTCACAGTTTTAACAACTAATTAGAGCCATAGTCTGTCATTCTAATCATATTCTAATGTTATTAATTTGGCATTAATAACACTTTCAGTTTTACACAAAGACAGTTGACATGCTTCTTCTCAATTCTATTATGTTACATATATTAGTGGATTTTACAGTGGCCTGCAAATAGCTTACCTTTGTTCAATGTATTTTAAATATTAATGTTCCTACTTATTTCTCTGAGCAACATTGACTTCAAATTAAATTACCTTGCTGCAACATCCTAAATGCCAATTACCATTTAACTCACTGAATGCTAATCTAAATCCCCCCCCCCCTCTCTCACTAATTGCTGATTTTCATATCAAAGAGCGTTTGTGTCCAGCGGTACACAGCCAACGTCAAAGACGGCCATACATCAGACAGATACAGATTTGGAGCTTTGATCTATCCTCTAGTTGTGTCTACATGTTGGTACCTATATATCAGACAGATCAAACAATGAGGTCTAGAGGCACAGAACCTTGAATACACCTGCACAACAAATACAAATGAAACCTTTGCAATCACGGGTCAGTCAACCTTCATAATCAGAATAGACCATGTTGAATGGAGTCAGAAGGTAGAAACCGTCATACATGAAGAGAATAATGGATTTTGAGAACATGATGATGCTGCAGATAAAGAAAGATGAAACATGTGAATGTCTAAACCTCCTGCCACCTCTCACCATCTTGCCAATCATCATCACATAGGGACCCAGGTACTTGTTGACCCCAAAGATGTCGAGCAGCCGGATGTACCAATAGATGATGTTGACGCAATAGATGACCCGCCCGTAGCTCATGAGCGGCGGCTCTTGGAGACGCAGAACCATGCCGACGGAGAATATGAGGATGGCCATAAGGTCTGTGATGTTCCAGTACTCCTGAAGCCACACTTTCACCTTCTGTAACAACTTCCCGGGCTCTGACATGAGGATCTGAAAGCAGAGAGATTAGTAAAGAAAGGAAAAAATGAGGAAAGAATTGGGGGATGCTCCACACAGGAATGTTAGAAAGAGGTGTTCACAAACAAAGAAAACCATGTAAGTGAGACAAAAATGTGACTGAAATAGAGGATTGCATTGTATCATGACCACCATCAGAGGGCAGTATGAGTTCATCGATCAGGGTATCCAGCAAGCTGTTTGTGGAGACATTCTTGTGCAGCTCAAAATGATGTGACACAATGATTAATGCATTTCATACACTTAGAGTATAAACACAGCCACACAGAAGGCGGAACTATATAGTCTCATATAACCACATATCTGTATTTTCTGTCACTCTTTATGTCCCCATCTCTTATGTCCTGCCACCACCCTCTCTCCCTTTTCCATTCTTTTTCCCCTTATCCTTCCTCTTCATTGATCTCATCGCTGTTTTCCCTATTTATTATGAGCTGTTGGATGACAGCCACAGATCTTACTGAATTAAACTGTGGGGGCGACATTATGGCAGCTAGCTTTGTGTCCTCATTGTAGTGGGTAGTGAAGAATGGTGTTCAATAGAGTTCTGCATGCATGTTGCACATTTGAATGTAGCCACTCCTGGCATCAATCTGTACCTCTCTCATCTTCTCAATGCCATTGGTGAAGATGTACGCAATGACAATCCACTCTTGAGGAGAAGGCCGAAGGTCCATCTTGACCAGAACAATGTAGTTGAACAACATCAGGTAGCCAACGTATGCCATCTGCATAAACACAACAGCAGCAGAGGGAAATCAGCCAAGACAAATGTGTGGTTACATGTTTTATGTGTATTGATATGGGTTTGTGTAGATGTCTGGGACTGGGCCGACATTAGCATAAGTTCAATTCATTCTGTGCAAACAACTTGGCTGAAAGGGCAACTGTAAAAAAAAAGATTTTGTGTGGAAATGGTTGATTTAAATGCTTATTTTCTGATTTCTGACTGATTGACTCACACACTTCCCCTTTAATACAGTTTTTCAGATCTGATAATACTACACCTTCACATTTGGCCTGAAAATGTCTATTATGTGTCTCCTGGGGCTGCATCTATTTAAATCCATGTTAGCTGTCCACTTTCATTTTTCTTGCACTCATCACAATCCAGATAAAAGGGTTTTGATCACAATATATACCTGACCACCAAAAATTGTCTTGTAGGACGTGACACACATGCAAATAAAATCCATTTGACACATCAATACATTCGCAGGCTCTGACATATTTGACATTTTTCCAGTGACTTAAAGGAGAAAGAAAGACTTTAAAGGGGTCCTTATTTTATCATTTTCCCAGTTTAATATTTCAGTTTCCATGGTCTATTTCTAAAAGTTGCATGTGTTAATGGTTCAAATATGTTAGACCTGTAGCAGTGATGCAGTCTGCCTTCTCACACACTTATTCTGAGAAACTTTCCCCCTGCTGTCTAATGTGAATGCCCACTCTGTTGTGATTGGCCTAGCGTTGTCGGAAATGTCCCACCCCTCAGAGAGTTGGGGTCAGTTCGCAAATCACAAGTCAAGTACAAGCACTCATGTAAGGGAATAGCCACACTGATCCAGGGGTGGTTACTGTTAACTTTCACTCCTGCTGTGACATCACAACCAGAGCCATTTCTAAATGGCTTGTTTTCAGTTGAGTTTCTGCAACACTACAGAGGAGGCCAGACCACAACAGAATGAGTGGGTGGTCCTATTTCACAGTTTGTATGTTAGCAGAAACAACAGAGACCTAAATATTTACACACATGCACTGAAAGTGATTTTTCACAATGGGGCCCTTTAAAACACTTGATCTGTAGATTATCCAAAACAAATGAGGTTGGTAAATCAAGCATACCATTGAAGTCTTATCTTTCTCTTTCGCCCTCTCCATCTGTATACACTCATATCCCACTGATGTAAGCCCCCTGAGTGAAATCTGTGATTTGTGACTTTGGGCAATACAAACAAAATTGACTTGACTTGACTGGAGCAGGCAGGAAAAGTGATTTTAATAATGCGTGACTTGGACTGCCTTTATTCTGTCCCTCATGCACAGTTGATTTGTGTGAGGGGTTTGACTGATCATAACGGGGGTTAACAGTGGATACAAATCTTGGTAAAGAGGTAAAGACCATATTTTGACCCTGAATAAACCCTGCAACTGTTCTAGGTGTGCACTGATGTGGTGGGGAAGGGGGGATGAAAAGGAAGGCAGTCAAAATATTTTCTCAGAATAATTGAACAGTGAAATCTCTGCCAGTGAACAGATGTTTTCCCTGGGAAAGCAAATTGAAGGAGCCCAAGACGCGGTGTAGGAAACAAAAGATGAGCTTTTATCAAACATTACACACTCACAGACATACACTGCACACACAAATACAAGCAACAAACATCTTAGGTTAAAAAAAGTTCAAAAGTTGAACAGTGCCCTATAGAAAGAGATAGAGACACACAATCTCTCTTACACATTTAAACACTATAAAACTAAACTTTAAATCAAATATTACCTTTGTAATACTGTAATATTTAATCCAGTGGCAATATGTCAGGACAGGAGGATTCAGTGTGAGTTTCCATTGTAGATGCAAATTATTTGATCTTCAATCTCTTCTTCACCTCCCTGTATGTCTCTCACCATATTACTTCCATAAGCCTCCCCAGCTCTTTTACACTAAACTTTCCCTCCCCAGTAATCACAGGGTCGATCAGGAGGTTAATGGCGATGGAGGCACTGCGGAAGTGTATAGACGAAAACCGCAGGGAAGCAGCAATTGGTGCTGTTGCAGAAATACAGTAAACTGACAGCACCAGCAGGAAGCTGAGTATGTAGGTGGTATTGTTGAAGCAGAAACTGACCGTATGGAACCAGAACTTGACAATAGGAGCATTGTAAAACTCGTAGATCTTGCGTCCCATGGGGATGAGGCGGTGGCGTTTCTGAACCTCCTCAACATCCTTCTTCCTGGATGTCTCTGTAGTTACTTTACCCAGCATTGCCTGGGGGAATGCAAACCCCACAAGGAGTGAGGGAGGAAGGCGGGAAAGGTGTGAGGGATAAAGAGATGGAAAGAGTGGGAAGAGGGAAAAAACGTGACGGATTAGAGAGACAAGGAGGAGGAGTGGGGAAGATGCGGAAAGAGAATGGAGATGACGACCAGCATGTGGAAGTGAAAAGGTGGGACGGGAGAAACGAATAAAAAGAAGAAAAATGGAGAAAGGATAAAGGGTTACCTTATAGGCAACTGCACAATTTTATTATCATAATCAAAGAAGCAAGCATGGGCAATGTCATCATTCCAAAATGTGAAATATGTGTTTGAGGTGGAGTGTTGGGTGAAGACTGGTAACACAGTACGACGCAGACACAGACACTCATGGATTGTGTCTCAGACAACAGGAAGAGGGAGAGAGACAAGATAATGACAGAAAGAAGACAGAAAAAGAACATAAATAGATATCTCATTTCCATCTGGGACACATTTCCTTATCCATGAGAGAGGGTTCAGAGCCCACTGTTTTTATGGGTCATGGTCTTAATGTCAGAGCAACACCAGACCTCTGAGGGAGTTATTTAAATGGAATTGTATTGTATGTCAAGATATATATCGCTGATCTGTGCAAAAATAAAATGTTGGTTGATCCAACAATATTTTGTTTCTTGATGAAAAGTTCCCAGGTGCTCAAACAGATGTATCACACCTCCACTATAAAATCAACAAGAATTCAAAGAAATTACTATCACTAACAAATGAAGTGATTTCCTTTTCCATATTCAATTTTTTTGTCTATTCCCGTGTTCAAGGCGCACGCAGACAGGGCCTTCAGGTGAGTAGATTCAGATGCCAGTGTGTAAATCACACCATGCCTTTACTACACTGAACATGCACATATACCTGATCAGCAAGTGAACACAGGCTAGCACACAGGCTATAACATTCATCACAGTGTGGTTTATCTGAAGCATCTGAGGATGGGACAATACAATCTCCCTCTGTGGTGTAGCAGTCTGTGTGTGTCTGTATGAATCTTGGTGTGATTCATAAGTATCTGAAGGTGCATTTGTACAGTCAGAAGCCAGGGCAATAGGAAGGGCTCATTTCAAATGTGTCCGCTGGAAGCAGGGTTCTTTGTTTAACGCCGCAGTGCACTGAGGACTCCATGTGAGAAATGGCCCGTTTCTTTGTGCTGGCTTGCTGGCTGTGCTCAATGCAGAATGGAAAGTATGTACAGTGGTGCTGAAAGACGTTCAACTCTTTAATCAGTCAATGGGGCAACCGTAGATCCAGTTTGTGTATTAAAATTGCTTTTCAAATTCTAGTCTACATTTTAGCACACAAACTGGACCCTGGTATCATCTCCAGAATTGACTGGGTTGAAATTGAACGAGTCTGAATCCTGCTGTACATCCACGTCTATGCAGATGGACCAACTCTTCTGCTGTGAGCCGGGAGAAGGGGCTCAGACTCTGCATGATTTAAGCTCTGCAGCAGCAGGCGGACATGATTATATAATGCAAAAGCCTGGGCCTCCCATGCTCAGCAGCCGACATGCTGAGTGGTATGCTGCAGCAAGCCATCACTGATGGGAGAAAGTGAGGGGCAGCAATCGGGCTAGCATACAGTACTGTACCTCAATCAGAACTGGGCTGGGAGAGAGGGGGAAAGAGAGAAAGTGCTAGAAAGAGCGGGGGAGTTTTGAGGAAAGAATTGAAAGCCAAAGAAATAGAGAAACAAAAGAAGAGAAGGGAGAGCAAGGAACAAGAGGGACCAAAAGGAAGGCAAAGAGAGAAATAGAAAAGGAGACAGATGGAGGGAGAAACATACACGAGGGAACCCACAAGCGGCGACAGACTGAGACGCTACAACTCCACGACCATGTGTTTTCTGGGACGACGAGAAACAGGAAAGGCCGATTTGGCTGGAAGGGTCCAGTTGGCCAGAATAGGGAAACAAGTATGTCTGTGTAGAGAACTGTGTGCGTGTGTGTGCATATGGCCATCTCACTTTATATATATATATGTGGACTTTATATCACTGCATTAGGTCCATGAGCGATGTTTAAAAAAGAACTGTGAATCTGGGCTATGTGTTTAATGATGTGTTTAACAATCTGAACAAAGCATGTGTGTCTTGCCTAGAGTTTGAATATGTGTATAGATTCTGAGATGCGGGGCTGAGGTGGGTTCTCTCACCACGGAGTTGTACTGCGCCTCACAGTAAGATCTTACTGTGAACTCCATGTCTTCTTCCTCCTTCTCCTTGACTGGTTTCTCAGGCTCCTCCTCCTCCTTCTCCTGCAGGTAGGCCTCCTGATCCTGGGGCATGTAGGACATCTCATCCTTGTTCTTGAACTCCAGGCTCAGGATGGATGGTGGCAGGAGCAGTCCTAAGATTACCTGGGCGGTGCAGGAGAAAGGAAGTGGAGGAGGAGCAGGAGGAAGGTTAGGTAGAAGAGCTGGAAGCAACAAATGACAGATGTGATAAAGATGTACAGTTTCATGAGCAGAAATTAGAATGCTGGATCTGGAACAATCTAACCTTCATAACTGGTCTGCTAACAATGCCCAGGCTTGCAATAATGACAAAGCTTTGGTATTTATGACAAGACAGGCAAATAGCTGTCATTGAGGAAGTCAATTACAAAAGCATTAGTCCGGACAGGCAGTAAGTGTACTATGCTGCCATAATGGATGAGAGGGATACATGCCCGCAGTAGATAGAGTAGGCAGCGATGCTGTAAACACTTCAAATACATAATAATCAAACAAGGAAAAGCAAGAGTTAGACCACAGCAGGAAGGTGAATTACAAGGGAAAGAGAAGAAGATGGAGAGCAGTGTAATTGGCTGTCTCCTTATCTGGAAGCAGCTGACTGATAAGAATTTTAGCTGTTTTAAATGCACTAGCTCAAATTCAATTAAACTTGAATTAATTAAATTATAGTGTACAATATATTCTGGTCAGATGAGGTATCAAGGGTATCAGTTACGTTACACAAACTGATTGAATGTATGTAATATTAATTGACAATTAATTGAGCCAACTATTAGATTAATCAAAAACTATTTTGATAATTCTTTTATGGATTTGAGTCATTTTTAAGAAGAAAATGCCAGAATTCTCTGGTTTCAGCTTCTCAAATCTGATTATTTTCTGGTTTCTTTAGTCTTCTATGATAGTAAACTCATGACCTTTGGGTTATGGGCTGTTGGGCTGGAAAAAAATACATTTTAGGTTGCATCTTCAGCTTTGGGAAGTAGCGATTGACATTATATACCATTTTATGAACCAAACTATTTATCCATTAAATGTTTCAATGATTGATAGAGATCAGAGTTCAGATCAGCTATCAAAATAGTTGTAAGCTACAGCCCTAGTAATAATGGGCATGATCACCAGTAGAACCAGTAGAAAATACAACTATAACCGCTACATGGAAAGTGATGTGTCAGCTTATCTGGTCATCGGTCATGTCAAGGGGTCAAAGGCAAAGATATCAATAGTTTGTCAGACCTGATGTGTGAAGAACTCAATGTACTCATCTTAGCATAACATCGTCCTTTCAAAGCTTCCAGTAACCATTTTCTGATATGAGTTACAGACCTCAGAGTCATCCTCACAACTGTAGAAACTCACACAGATGTGCACACACATTATTTTGACAACGTTATTTACTGTATTTCATAAAATCCTGGGGGGAAAAGAATCCTGTTTGTTCCGCTTGTAGTTTCTTCTCTGTGTTTCTGCTCCAGTGAGTTTGCCATAGAAGGGTACTTTCTCTCCTCTCTTCCCTCCCTCTTGCAAAGGCAAAACTGTACTTACAGCACTTGAAGTCTGCCCTGCCCTGAGAAGCTAGCCAGACCCATCATCCTGGCTTACTCTGTGTATGAATGGATGTGAGCCCAGTTGTGCTTCTAGCAAGACCCAGGGCAACGCTTCATTATAAATAACTCTTAACCTCTCTCCACAGCTGCCTCCTATCGCCTCACCCCTACAGAGATCTAAAAAAAAACCCTACATGAACAAAAATTCCCCAAAACTCAACTAACAGTCTTAACTCACAGCTCTGTCTCCACTCAAACGGATGCTCACTACATAGGCTGTGATATAAAATATGTGGGACAAAATTTCAAGGTTTTTTAGTAATTAAGGTCAGTTCTTCTGTTCCCTCTGGCTTCAGAAAAGGCTCTGTAGGTTTAATGAAGTTATGGACACCTCACAAACAGTCATCACATTTCTAGGGCCCTATTTTGTCAATGCAAGCCACAAGTGCAGTCCGTGGTTATGTCCAAGACAAATTGGCAGTTAGAGGATGCACAAAGTGTGTGTACGGCTTAAAGGGTGATTGCAGAGATCAGAAGGGGTTTCTTGGGTTCTCGAATTATTCATAAATGTGTTTTGGGCATATCATGAACTTAATCAACCAGAGTGTCATCTACCATCCCCTTTAAAAGGCAGGTTGCCCTTCTACCTGGCTTATTATAAGTTGTATTCAGAAAATTAAAGAGATGTGTCATTAGACACTGTCACGCAATCAGGCAGCTAAAGAAAGGCGTGCCCCATCGATTTAACAGATTTTGAATGCCCCATTTCCCATTTTTCAGTTTTTTTGAAGATCATTAACTTCAATGATCTGTGATTCCTATGTATCACAGACATATCCCTGTTAACCAATGTTAAGTATTTTCTACATCACAAGCTCTATATCTAAAATACAATAAATGCTGAATTCATTTATATTTTCTCCAAAATCCATCATATACTGTAATTATTTCTTTAATGAACACACATGAACAAAAACTGTATGAAAACCAAAGCAGTACTTAGTGGTATATGTGTAGTATATGACATTATTTACAGAATCCTGCCATCTGTCACATCCTGACATCATCTATGTCAGCACTACTGTGGTGCTTTGCAGATGACCCTCTCCTCTGTGCTCTAGGTGAGAAGATGAAAGTTTTGTTAGACTTTGATTTAAGATTTCAGTTGAATTCTATCTTTTAACATCGAAAGGTATTAATTGAATAGTTATGGCTCAGTAGGCCAAGTAACACTACCTGTAGTGAAGGATCCTGGATATACTACATGCATTACTAGAAGTTGGATTCAATCAGACATTTACAACACATACTCTTTCACATTGTATCTAATAGGTGACACTTGCCATTTTGCCCAGAGCAATTTCAACTAGTAATGCCATATATTGACCTGTTTATCAAGGTCCAAATAGAATGTAAGCTGAATGATAACCACTGACCGATTTGTCCACCACATGGCAGATACATCCACTTTTTAAAGGTTCAGTTTCTCCCAATGTTTATTCCTGTCTGTATATACTGTTTATTGCCTGAAAGACATCATGATACAGATGCTAGGTACTCTCAAAATGATGTTTCAGATGGCTGTTAACTGTCAGTGGTGACCCATCCTCAGTATTTTTCACAATCCAGTGCACTCTATCCATATTCCTGGCAATGAGTCATCGTAGTCAATGGTCAATTAACTTTTTCAAATCTATCATCTACTGGCAGATAAATGTTCCCATTCACCAACCACTCAATAGTAAATCAGTATTGCGTGCTTGAAATCTACCTTCCACTTTCATATTTTACTAGCATTTGACTGGTGGCTGGTGCTAATTTCCTACTCTGGGTCTAACCACAGTTCTAATCAGACATGCACTTCTAATTCTAGTTTCAGATCATACATTTCTTATTAGAAATACTTTGTATGGTTAGGAATTGTTTTGTCATATGTATTTAGTGAGGATTAAAAGGCTTAGACAATTAGAAAGGAAATATATATTTTTCAGTAGATGACTGATGGTGCCTGAGATTCATCAAGGACATAACTACTGTACTGTATATACTACCTCCACTGCACACCTGACATCGATATTGATATTCAAGAGTTTAAAAAAAAATAATCTATTGGAGACATGTACTGATTTTACATTTTACAGCTAAAAATGAACTAGAGAATGCTTTCTGCTGGACTAACCTCCCAGTGCACTAATATCAGACAGGCTTTACATCTAATAATGGCATATTGTGTTGGAAGCAGCTCATGATATTCAGTAGTCATCTACAGAAATGTTTTATGCATCACATCAGGTAATTCTCATGTGAAACCAGTATCTTTGTGTTTGCTACACAGCAGTTGATAGGCATAATTTTGGCTGCCCAGAGTACTGTGGGTCTCCACTTTCTTTATACAACTTTTTTCCAAGCAGGCTGATGGGATGCAAGCATTAACATACAATGCTTACACTGAATCCTAAAATCAATGTGAAGTGCACAACTGTTTCCTATACCCACAGGTTATCCCAAACATCTGCTCCACTTCCACTACCTTCAGGCCTGAGTTCTTGCGCATGCGCAGGCGTCCCATCCACATGTCCGTCAAGAGCATCTGACTGCAGGTGTGAGCGATGAAATCCCTATGCTTGGCTGCTACTGCCAGCTGCAGGCAGGTGGCGTTGCTCCAGTTCTTCAGCTCATACGTCAGCAGCTTCATGGCCATCTGCTCGTCCTGTTTGTAGGACTGGTCTAGCAGCTCCACTGCCAGCTGGCCAAATTCTCTAGAAAATTATATACAGGACATACACAGGCACACAGGGACATGGACAGATAAAGTATATACTGTACTTTCTTCAAACATTAAAAAGCGGTCCAGACATCATTGACCAAAAATCTGAGGAAGATTAGCATTGCATACAGACTTACACTTATAAAGATACTAAAACATTCTTCATATCAACACAGCACACAGGCATGACCAAGGGATTAGATATAGATGCAGACACATGGATTTAGCAAAGAGTGATTGAATTGTCATTGAAAATTGTCTGTATTTTTTCCAAGGTGGAGTGGTTTAGAATGTTTGTTTATTCAATGTTCATTTCAAAGTTCCCATTACACAACAACAGAAGATGTGGAACATGTCTGCTATAAATGAGGCAGAAGTATTTCAAAATATGGAAAACAAATGGAAATAGTAGAATGGCCAACACACTCACCTCGATGCCAACATATGCTCATAAATATAACATTGCACAATCAAATATACAAAACTGCAAGCAAGCATAAAGCAACAGCCCTTTGCAGAATCTTTTTAATAGATTCCGTTCCAGGTAATTATATCATAAATCAGATCCAGTTTGACTCTAATTTCAGACCCTGGAAGGACATTTTGCACCACAGACATGCATGCATGCAAACAAACTCACAGGTACACAACACCATTCTGTATTCTCTACAGGGAAGCAATCACTTCTGTTCAGTTTAATGTGTATAATAAAGCAAAGGCTCAATGTCACGGTCATGGTTGCTGTATGCACAGCACATAACACAGTTCAGCAGTATTATATGAACTGGAAAATATGTTTTAGTTCCTATTAAATGCTTTTTAAATGATTTAAATGACATATTCACAGTTTGTTGGCAAGTGCCATGAGAAACAAAAACTCTGTACATAGGCACTGTATGTAACTCCACACATTATAAATATCGCAGGTTCCCACAAACATATCTTTCCTTAAGTTCGTACTCACACACACACACGAGCGTGCATGCGCATACACACACACAGACACACACACACACACACACACACACACAAAGACTTTCACAAACACGACAAGCAGAAATTATGTAAAGAATTATATGAAGATTTCAAAACGTATGTGGTTAAATGGGCTCTTCGAAAGGAAGGCAGCCAAATTTATTAGTGGAAAGTACACTCTAAATATGCCAGCTCTAAGGCTGTTCTTTGAAACTATGAGTGTGTGTGTGTTTGTGTGTGTTGGGGAGGAGCTGGGGGTTGGTGTGACTGTGCTCCATTTGTAGTATCTGAAAAATTCCCCCTAATTAACAGTTATTTCCGTAGCCAGCATTCTCATCTCTAGGTGATTACCTTCATCTAAAATACATATACTTAACTAAGAATGATGTGTGTTATTAAATATGCCAATTACATCCCCTGGGAGCCTGGGGTAGACTGAGACTTCATTTTATGGGAAAGAAGGCATGTTAGTTAAGTTGTTATTAAGTGTGTTAATATCTGTTATCTGACTATACTGACTGCATGTGCTAGAATGCATGTGTGTGTGTTTGCATGAAACATTTAGAGCAAAAATCTTTCCATAAGATACAGTACAGTCCTGCTCAAGGTCCAAACATGTTGGAATATTGTATTTGAAACAAGCCATGGCAAGACCTCACTGACCTGGAGTTGTGATTTAGTTCCTGGGAGATGTCATCTACCATGTCGTTCTCTGATGCTTCGTGTGCCATGGCCTTGCAGAGCTTGCAGGCTACCAAGGCCTTGGCCATGGCCTCTTCGCCATGCTGCCAAAAGAACAGCGCCATCTTCTGACGTTTCATGAGCACAGCCCACACCATCAGCTCATGAAAGGGGAAAGGGAAGTGGTTGATTTCTGGGTCGTCCAAATCAATGTCCACCTCCTCCTCTCGTTTCCGTGTTGTTTTTTGACGACCTCTGCGAATCGGCATGTCATCCTGGTGGAGAGCCATGACAAGTAAGAGGGGAAGGAGAATAGAAACGGCTACTTTGATGTATTCCTGGATATTCCTTGTTTTGGATATTCATTTCCATGAAACAGTACAATAGGACAATATATAAGTGTTTTAGGTTAATTCTGAAATGTTTTTAACTATTTCAAAGCTTAAGGATTAAATGGCAACTGCCTGTCAACTAAATACAAGCAAAGATCTAAAATCTAAAATCTAGCTTAGATTTGAAGCTATGGTCGATTTTTCTTGCGGTTTGACTACCCAGAAAAAAAGATATACAATATGTTTAGAGTGGTTATATCATCCAGTGTAGATTGTTACAAAGCTGTCCACCCTCCATGTGATGAGAGTTAGTTTAATGCAGAGGGAAAGTCAGACTTTGGAAGAGGCAGGTGGAAGGACATTGTGCTACTAGGGCTGGGCGGTATACCGTACCGAATACAGGTGTTTATTTATTATTTTTTTTAATGATAGGAATTTTTCATATACCCCAATACTGGTGAGTGTGTAGTGTACAAAATGTTGGGAACACAGAGCTGCAGAACGTCATGCTGTGGGACATTGTTTAAAAGGGGGACTGTTTTGCAGTTGTACCAAACAGCTGCATGTGGCTGCATGTGAGAGCACAGCCTGTGTGTTTGACAGTGAACAACAGGGACAGAGAAAATGTCAGACACATAGGAACTTCTACTAAAAAGAGGAGCCTAGTTGGTTGTGTGATAGTACTTTGGCTTTAAAAAGTCTGACGCTGGTCAAACAACCATAATCTGTAAATGTTGCTGGGCTAAAATTGTAGCTGCAGGAAGCAACACAAACAGTTTGCTTCACCACATCCACCACAAGCATGTCCTAGAATATGAAGAATGCATGAAACTAAGATCTGCGTCCTCTTTCATATCTGCAGGTAATATTAATGTTGGCACCGCATCACAAAACGTGAGTCAAACGGCACTCACAGACACACAGCTAAGAGCCTATGACAAGAAAAGCAATTCTCAGCTAATTTACTGCAGTAATTATTCTCTAAGTTATTAAAAAATGCGGTTAACACCTAGTCATGAATGAAAAAAATGCTGAAAAATACTGTGACACTGATATAACTTTGAAAAATACCACAATATCAAGTTTTGGTCATACTGCCCAGCTCTATGTGCTATACAAAAGATACCCATAACAGGCAAGTTCTTGTACACTTTTCAATATTCTTCTCTTCTCTTTTTTATTTTACTTTTCTGTTCCTTTTAAATAATAAAATATCTAAATAAATAACTCTCTGGAAATAGTGACACTCAAATACTCAGGTTCATATTTGATCAGGTGAACACCAGGGATGATGATTGGACAAAGAAATATTTGATAATACTATTTCAATAAATTATTGACTAATTCTACACAGGGATGCTTCTTATCCATTAATAAAACTGTGCGATTGTAATTTTATGGGCATTTAGAAATGATTGACAGTGACAATCACATGTTAACAGCAGTAAAAAATAATCTGTTTCATGGCCATGGCCATGCTGATTGCATAATAAAATAGCTTACAAAAAAGGACCAAGACATTAAGACGAAGAAGTAGATTTACAGTAAACAGGCACAGACGAACCACAGACACACACTGACGGGGAGACAGATATCAATCTAGCAGACTTACAAAGGAATGGACAGCCATGCATGTTGTATATAAATACCTCTTAGAAAACTGACACATGCTGAGATAAAAGCTTTGTGATGTGAATTTCTCATAGTGTGTACACCATGGATGCATGTGAGTACACAAACCATGTATTACATAATCCTGTTCGGTCAGTCATTACCTATTCAGTTCAATGTAACTGCACAACTCTGACACGTATCATAATGTGAGCCTTGTATGTACAGTTGCACTGTATAGAGCCATTAAACCCATTAAACATTTCGGTGATAATGAGCATTTTTCTATGTTCAAAAATAAATACAGATTGCCGGTAAAATAAATTAAATATGCCTCAAGTGCTTCCTTTAGAAGACTACAAGGCACACAACATACACTTAATTTTTGTTTTTTTTATATTGTGTTCCTGAGAGGGTTTCTACAAAATACAAGCCCAGAATTTTTGGAAGGAGAAGTTTCAGACAAGGGAAAAGAACAGTGAAGGAATGACAGCCTTGATGAGATCAACACTCACCTCCATCCCCAGTAGTTTCAGGGCTTTGGGCTAGAAAAGCAACAAAAGCATAAACAAACAGAACAACACCTTGTCGAATGCATTTTATAGAGCAATTCACTCTATAAGCACAACACAGCGCAGAATGACAGACTCACTCACATGAGACCAGATACATGGTTTATAATTATAAGTCACTCATGGCCAGTTTAGTTGTTTCCTTTAACAACGAGGGACAGCATTTTGCGCTGGTGTGCCTGACAGTACACTATACATACAGCAACAATCTCCAATGGTTGTTTGTTTGCATGTATTAAAGCAGAATGTATTTGTGCATGTGGCATCACTATCATACTGTGTGTCAGTATTAAAGCAGGGCATATATGAATTATGCATTCATGAGCCATCATCTAAGTTGGTAAAAATATCCCAGGTCTCCTGTGGGGATTTTGATATCTGCATCTATTTCAAGGCTTTGTTCTTTGTTAACATGTGTTTGTACGCATGCTTGTGTGCGTGCGTGCACATGACCATGTGATCACACAGTCATTTCATCTAGAAAATCGCAGCTAAATTGGAACTGAACTGTCTCTCCATCGCTCTCACGTTTTGCCTCCTTTCTCAGCCTCTGTCCCTTTTCTTTGCCTTTGCTGCATCTTTTCAGCTGCTTTGCTGCCGCCACGGCAGCCATACAATGAGATAAACAGTCACATGACGACTCATATACGCACGCCCACAAACACTCAAATATACAAACTCAAAGGGGCACCATCAAGCAAAAACATGACGTTTGAGGCACAGCTGTGTATATTTCTATTTTCATTACACCATTGGCAGTGTGTAAGTGTGTATTGACGCTGAATGAGAGAATTATACATCAGATGAGCGTGAGCATATACCACTTAATGTAAAATGTGTTAAAATGGTATAGCACATGATTTCAATGATCAGTCGGTTAAAGGTGTGCTAATCAATGACATGGGTTTCTGTAGTAATTGATATGAAGTGTGTATTTTATTGGTGTTATGATGGCACATGATGGAGGGCCACTGCTATAGATGGATGATTTGTTGCATCAAGCTAATAATAGGTGCTATGATGCCACTCTACTTGAGATGGAAAATAAGAAAAATATGTTTGATCTCTGCTGATCAGTACCTTGATCACTTGGGATAATGTTTTAATTGTGGATTCAGTGACAACTACCAAATTGAAACAAAACAACCTTCCTTCACATCATGCTGCATTTCCTAAGTGCAGTATGTTATTTTAATATCAGCCTAAAACAAGTCCACATTACAAACCAGGGCTAGACTAGCTAAAAGTAGTGGGAAAAACAGCAGAAATTGCCAGTTTCCATCTCATATATCAGAAAAGTTGTTCTGTCCTGCCATTTACTGTAAGGTAATTATTTCCCTAATATACATGAAAATAAATAAATGATAGATCATAATTCAATAGATGTCTAAAAATGTAAAATTCTGTACATTGCTCATATAATATCTTCCAATAATCACAATAATACAGCAAAACTGAAGACTAAGGTCTCTTATTCTTCATATCACAATGAACCAAATTTCAATGCATTCTAATACACTCTTTGCATCTGCAAGGTGTAGTTTACCCCTGAGTGCACAATCCCTAATTATTATCAAAATATAATTTGCCAATGTTATCCATCTTGTCCTTGTCAGGACTAATTTGATCATAATCTTATTATTATTATTATTTGATCATTAGGCTAATTTCACTGATATGCATGCTTTGATTAATGGTATTTATTTACATAATTTTTGACTCCATTAAACGATAAGATGCTGCTGCAGGTGATAATAATGCACTCACCCTCTTTGGTCCAAAGAGATTGTGATACAGAGTCCTGAATCTCTTCCTGGTGTAGTTACAACGGTATGCCCCGCCCATAAGGTATTCAATGACCAGTCCAATGTCGATGAGGCTGATGCGGTAGTCCGGGGGCAGGTTTCCCTAGAAAACCAGACAGTGTTAACAGGCAACAACTAATTCCAACTGATTAATAAAGGAAAGGTAAACAAGAGGGAAACAAGAATACAAAACAAATCTCCATATCCATATCAAACTTGTTTTTGGCTATAAAAAAACGTGATCATTGGATTCACCTTGAAGTAGATCCAACTGAACCCTGGATATTCTTGCTTGGAAAGAACACACAATGTCAGTGAATATACCGCACGATAAGCATGAGCAGGGGAAATACAGAAACTCTTGGGTAAGATCTCTCTTCCAGCCTCTTAAATACATTATCTCATCCTTGTGGTTTAGTTGAGGTTTGGGGATTTGTTTAAGCTAGGTGGATCATGGTTTCAATGGAGAAACATGGAGCTATTCCTTCAATATCATAATAATTTCAGGTATGGTATTTGCCATGCTTTGTTCTCTTAGATTCAATACAGGAGCAGCAAATGAGGAGAGAATGGAAACTCGTGTACAGAATGATTTGCAGAGAGAAAGAGAGAATATCATTTCTGAGGACAATTACTAAGGATGTAAAAAAAATAATGATGATCTGTAGTAATTTGCATTTACGGAATTAATCTTCTCAGAGAGGTTCAATGCAAGCTTGAAGAGAAGAAAAGATAGAAAGTGGTAATGAATTATTAGCCTGGAAGAGAGGGGCAATAGCATGGAGAAACAGACAGACGACTATTAACGCAGGAGGGGAGAAACTTTTTTTTTCATCTTTTCACATGAGGACTATAACCATGTCAACACTCGTGCCCTCAAGATCAACCCTGGATTCGACAGTAATTATCCTGACCCCCACTGTTCCTTTGAGCTCCACCAGTTACCTTACACATCATTACACCTACCCTGATATCATCTCTACTGCATCTGCAATCAGATATGAGATCCTAGAGCTCTATCCTCCTTGACCCTAGAATGCCCTCAGATCTACAGAAAAGGTAAAGCCAGAAAGCACTGCGAGCAAAACCCCTGTAGGCCAACTAACAATACTTTGAAGTAAAGAGAGCCCCAGATACTGCTCATCTTTTAGTTCAACTCGGGCACACAAAGCATCAGTTCCTCATCCTATTGGTGTATATAGTTCAAGCAGTCAGCAGAGCTCTCTTTTAATTCCCTCTTGTAATGAATCGGAAGTGAAGTTTTCACCTTGTGTGAATACACATCCTATCTTTTTCTGTTATCTGTTTTTAAATTAACAAACATAGTTAATTAACTTTTAGTCCTCACTAATGGGGAACTGCTTTCGTGGAGTGACCATTAAATTTATCTTCCCTGCCTCCATGTGGCCTGTCACTGACATTACCAGTACTGTACAAGTTTAAACCTTTAAAACCTAAACCCTTCTGCCTTCTGTCAAGTATAAGTTTTGCAATAAAAAAAGTACTTCCCCTGCAGGGAAACCAATATCTGTTTTGGCAGCTGTAGTCAATGAGCCAATTTCTGTGATTCTCCTTGTTTTGTTGACTTAACTATCACACAGTCGAATGAACACACCAGAGTAGCCCTCAGTTCTTTGAACACCTGCATTTCAGTCCAAATAATATTTTCAATTTGCTGAGAGCATGGACAAATTTTAATTAGAAAGAAAGGAAACGGCGATGACATGGTGACTTAACCCGTGGCATAGCAGTAAAATCTAATTAGCGTCATACTATGATACAACAACGACACACAAACACTCAGCTATACTATAACAAACAGCTCTGCAAAAAGTAGATGGTGATGTTATGCCATGCACTACAGAAAATGTTTTGAATATGTGAGATGTGTGGTGAGGTGTTGTATCATATAAACTACATACACTCTGTGCACCATCTTCAGATCAGAGTTGCGTTTAAAGACAGAGAACTTAAAGAAGGAGTGATTACAGCATCCAGCCTTCAGCAACTCCCAGGGGAGCATGCAGCATTACTGTAATCAGTAACACTTTAATTAATGTGGTGCTAATGCTGGTGTTGCTGACCCCTCCATCATCCCTGAACAGCAGGATCGCTCCTAATTGGCATGTGGACATGGGCTGAATGTAAAAGTCTAGGTTGTTGTCTTTTATTACCAGTAGTAATCAAGATAGAGATAGGAAATATGCAGCATAAATAATGTAAACTGCATAGTGTTAACTTGGGCTAAATGATTGGGCCTTTTTATCATATTCAACATGACAGTGGTGATGCAAAAATACATCTTTTACATGTACTGGTGAGGCACAATTTCACCACTCAAGATGGAACTCCATATAAAAAGACCACACGCATTCATGATGTTGATAATACAAATAAAGAAAGAAATTAATTAATTAGGTGTTTACTGAGCTATTCCTTCTCAGCCTCACAGGAGTTCCATTGGGCTTAAAGTCATTTTCTGTGGGATAAAACAATATTTAATACATGTAGTGTTTGTTTGTTTGTCGTGGTACTGCGTGCCTTAGAGAAAGTCAGAGTCATGAGGGGGATGAGAGTCGTGCATAGCTCTACACAGCCACTGCAGCCTGTAACTCCAGCTGAAAGAGAAAAGCCGGCCTCTTTTTGCAGTTAACAGCAACTATAAGGCTACCAAGATGAAGACAAACAAATAGATGCAAACAGAGTAACAAAACACACTGCAAAAAAATTTAAAAAGCAACTGAAACTCTATGTGGTCAAACATGTCTTATTTAATTTACAAGCCAACATTCCCATATGGTGTGCCTGAACAGCCACACAGTAAAGTGACGGTCGTGATGGTCTTACCTTTTTGACATCTCTGACAAGGTGGTACAGCGTGTTGGACGGTCCGTGTCTCTGTTGAATACAAATCATCACCATGTTGAAACCTACAAATGATCTTTGTAGGTGTAGGAATTTGTTGTATATGTTGCAACCTCCGTTACGTGCATTTGTTATTACCGTGTTGTAAAGCTCTTCCAGTCTGGAGAGTGTGAGGAAACGGTGCATACTGACTCCATTTTCAATTAGCAGCTTGACAAAGTCCACTCTGTCCAGAACTAAGGCATCCAGCATTGCCTGCTCCAGGGAACCAACCTATGGCACATGAGATTGACAATGTACAGTACATACTCATGATACTACACTACATACAAGTACAATCGAACACCAATCACATGTAATATATCCTATTTTAAGGACAATGCCTGCGCTTGTCCAGTCCAGTCTGCTGTCTAAATGCAGCCCCAGGTACTAGGTAGTTCTGGATTAATTGAACGCCCTCATTCTGAATGGAGACTATAAACAATGGGGGCTTAGTTGTCCTGAAATCCACCATCATCTCCTTCATCTTGGTAGTATTGAGGAGTAGTATAGGGTTCTGCTTGGTCCACTCAATAAATATGTCCACCAGAGCTCTATGGTCTTGTTCCTGGCTGCCCCTGATACACCCCAGGATGGTGCTTATCTGGGTTGTGTCACATGACACTGCATTATTAAACCCATTATACAGAAATACATGCTTCTAGCAAATAAATAGAGAAATCCATTATTTGCTGCTTTCTGCATTCTAATGCAAAAAAAAAAAATCTTTAAAATCTTTAAATATCCTACATTCCATCTGCAATACTTCATCAATTTAATTGAGGATTAGCCAAGAGCTAATTTACAAACAAGCCAAGTGTATTAAAGCAATATTGCAGTTGTATATATACTGTCTTTTGTGTATTCCTTACAGGCCACTGCTGTCCGTAGATGAAGATCTGACTGCGGGCGATGTCGACTCTGTTCCATGCCAGAGCCAGACTCAGCTGGTCAGGAGCTGAAGCATTGGCACCTGAGGAAATGAATGATTAGAACCCATCACAGTTTCCTAAGCATCAATACTTGTTCTATTGCTCCAAGTGATTTTCTCTCAAAGTTTCCATTTTGTAGGAAGTGAGGTTTTACCTATTTATTTTTAATTATAAGAATATCTAGGTGTTATGTAAATAATTTGATTGTACTGCACTGTAATGTTTCTGGTTTGACCTGTAGTCACAGAGCAATTGCTGCTGTAGCTGCAGGCTAATAATGATTACTACCTCTCTTGTTGAAGTATTGGAGCTAAGGGCTTAATTTTTAGGCTGCAGCAGATTCATCTACTGTAACTGCAGGCTTGTCAGATGGCTTGACGGGAACGTTCATCTTCTTCAACTAAAAACAAATTATCAAAAAAGCTAAATGTTACTTGAAGAAAAAGGGGCAAGGAAAACAACATAGTGTTTACTAGATTTAAGGGCACACTGTCAAAAAGGATAAAATAAAACCTATTGTACTGTATGCATCTCAGTTGTAAGAGAAATCCAGCGTTTGATTGGGTATAATAATCCCTTGCGTTTAGACTGTAGTTTTTAATAAGCACACCAGTATCATCGCTTTACACAGTACTCTCTCTCTGAAATGAAGGTCTGTACAGCATTACTGGAGCTTAATGGTATGATTTCAGACAGCTAATAAGATGCAGAGCCCACTAATAACAGCTTTAGTGGAGGTATGTGTATATTAAAAGGCAGGGCGGATTTGCTTATCAAAGCCCTGCGGCTTCGCTCTGTCTGACTGCAGGGAAGCTGAACTGCAGCCAACTGACTTTATGGATCCAGTCCTCAGGATATTGACTACCTGTGAAAGCAGACCTTAAATTACTCTAAACTCCCCCCTGCTAGTCCATGTGTCTTTAGCTGCTATTGCCTTATTGTTCTGTTACCACTTCTCTAAATCTTCCTCTCACACTTGTTCCTTTCATTCGTTTTTCTCGCTCCTCGCTCTGTTCTCTCCTCAATGTGAATTCCTGACTCTGTGTTTTGTTGAGCTTCAGGCAGTGGCTTAGTTCTCCAGTGGAGGAGCCTAATCCAGTGTTTTAAAAAGCTCTCAGGCAGGATGTGACTGATTTCATTTTACACTAAAAGCTTTAGCGCGTCTCATTCACCCAACCGCAGAATGAGACTTGCATGTAAAATGACCCTCATGCTGTTTACCATAAAGCACTTTTTGTCCCCTTTCCTGGTGTTCCTCTCTCATTCTGATCTCTTCATTTTCATTTTTTCTTTTTCTTAGATTGCAATTCCATCTTTCACTCTTTCTTTTAAAGCCATTCCCATCACAACATGAAAAGAAATGAATAACAAAAGGCTAAAAGTGAATGTAAATACACGGGTGAGACATGTGTACACAGGAAAACTAACAATGAGTGATGAAGACAAGATCAGGGAGCGATGCATGGTCCAGAGAAATCATGAATCTTGACTGCTACACATAATTATGTAAAACTTATTTCTCTTTCACTCTCTCTAAAGTCTGTAGTTTGGTCTCCCAGACTCAGTGGACTGAAATGTTTCTCCAAGGAACAATTCCTGAGATCGTCAATCATATCTGAAATCCTAAGCACTCCCATAGGACTCGTTGTCACTTCGTACAATTGCATGTGTGTGTGCTGTCTGTGTTCATATCTAGAGGTGTGTGTGTGTGTGGGGGGGGCATGCCACATGCTCTAGTTGGCCTAGTTAGCGCCATATTCTTTGAAGGAGCAAGAGCAACCATGATCAATATAAGCTACTGAATAACCAATTGAAAGTATGGATCCATGAATCTTGTGTGTGTAGAAGGGAGGGGGCGGGGCAGGGGACACAGTGAAGCGGAGATGGAGGAACAATGGTGGTTGAGATTAATTGCTCTGTCTGCACCCAATTTTGTCCAATTCATTGCTTGTATTGGTAATTCTATAACAATTTGAGTATAAGGATTACTGCTTCTGCTAATTGTATACCTTCGATTATATCTTACTGTCTTACTGTCTTCTTACTCTTGCTGTCTTGTCTTAAATTTGTGCTACTGTTGCCATGTTGATTAAATATTCACCACATGTTGCAGTGTGATATATTGGGAGGGGAAAGCAGAGATAGAAGCCTTGCAACTTGGCTGCTGCAGTTGTGATGCCATGAAATGACTGTGTAACACTGTCTGTATACAGCTGTAAAGATAAGATGCTCTAACTTTTAATCATTGGACACATTGATGCTTGCACAGCTCTAAGAATAATAGTGTATAGGTGGGCCATGCATCCCCTTTTCAAAGTAACCTCCTGGGGAATTCATTTGATGAACGCAAATTACATTGAAAAAATACTCTTCAAAAGAGATGGACAAAAAGCCACACCTTTCACAATTCTCTGTTGACAGTACAATAAGTGACTACCTGCAATTATTTATCTGTGCGCTCATGTTAATTGATTATATTACAGGTGCTGTTGTGATATAAGGGTTTCATTAGCATATAAAGTAGGAAACCTGAACAACAGCAAGCTTATCTGAAACAAACTGCTGCTGCTGGAGTCACAACCTCCTCACATTTCATTTAAAGCTCCTTCAAAGCGACCGTGAGTGTATTTTACACAGCAAAGTCAAACTGGTCCTGTGGACATGATGTGCTTGTGTTTTGTCTATTTGCATGTTTTTTCTTGACTTGCAGTGTTTGTAACTGTCAGCTCCCACTGTGAATCAGTGCAGCATCCACTCTGCTGCTTTATACAGCTTCATGTCAACAGCTTATTGTTTTAGTTCAGTAAGCTGTATGATTGAATCCCAGTGTCACTCACCAGCTCCCAGATTGTACAACACTCAGGGTAACCTGAACACACAGGCCTCATATACGCTACTTCCTCAGTCAGGAAACCAAACCAAAGTTGAAAGAATAGCTATTATTGGTATTGTATTGTATACTAGGAGATACAGGGGACTAAATATGTAATTATTCACTATGGCTTAATGCTATTTTGCCTTCCTGCCCTACAGTGATTTCTAAATGGAGCTTAAGAGAAAGAAAAAAAGGAACATTGAAAGGAATGGTTTCTGAAATGACATCACCCCCTCTTGTATCTACAGAAACCTACAAATAACAACAACAGTGAAGTGGAAGTCACTCACTGTACCTTTCATGCTCCAGCACACACACACACACACACACACACACACACACACACACACACACACACACACACACACACACACACACACACACACACACACACACACACACCAACCTTTGAGTAATGCAGTGAGGATGGCAAGGTCAATGTCCTGATGACCCTCTGACCCCATCCGGAAAACTGTTATCTGAGAGAAAATGAGAGAGAAAGACAGAAACAGTGTGAGGTGTATTAATCTTATATAAGCCAACTCCTTATTTGGTCATTCTTTTGTTTGATTGAATGTATCAAGGCTGATAGCATAAAGCATTTCAGGCAATCCTGAATGAAATCACTCTCATTTTCTGAGATAAACTGCTTCACTAAAACACTGGTGCTGTGATGGAAGTAGAGAGGATGAGAGGGGAGGAGAGGGGTATTTCTCTGATGTAATATACTGTGTCTTCTCCTCTCCTGACTCTCCTCTTTCCTCGCTTGTCTCTTAAACAGAAAACCCCACAAAACTCACATATACAGCTGGTTCACTGTAGGGATGCAACAAAGAGATTTGCTGAGAAGGCAACTGAGGAGAATAACAGTAAAAACATGACACGACTAATAGTGCTCTCTTTCAATGAGGAGCACTCCGGTCTTCGGTTTTTGGGTTAGACTTTAAGGTAAATATTTTACTTCAGGGCCAGTAGAGGTTAGGTTAGATTTAGCTTATGGTATGATGGGTAAAAGCCAAAATCCAAAGGGCAAACCTGAGGAATGGAGCAGATTTCCTGGACTGATCACTTATAGCAAGTGCCGGTGTTAACGTGTGTGGGCACACACATGCTCACGTGCATGCATGTGTGAAGGGCACCTTGTAGGAGCTGTGTACGGAATGCGTGTACTGAATGCCTGACAAGCTTTCCCTCTAATCCTTCCATCCACCCATCCATCTCCTCCCACCTCCCTCTCTTCCCTGCAGCCCATCTCCCCTCCCATCAGCTCCTGGTATCTGCAGCCGCTGCTGCTGCAGCCACTGCAGCCACTGCTGCCATTGCTGCTGCTGCTTCCTTTGGACAATGCTGCAGTATTGTAGGCTAACCACTGCTTTTCCCTGTCTCTTATCTTTTTGCACAAGCTAAACTGATGATTTACAGTGTCTATTATGTTGTCTAATACATCATTTGTACACAAGATGCTGATGACATATTGGCTCCTTGCTGACAAAGAAATGAGGACTGAGATGTTACTGTATGTAACACTTCATACCCGTGTCATGCAATCGCTAATAATTTCTAACACAAATTTTCTTACGTGTGCATATGTGTGTCTTTTTCTACGTGAAAAGTGCAATGGGATGTGAAGGTATCAATTGGGGTCTTAATGAATGGGTATGCCAATAAGTCTTTGGGGCAGAGTGTCAATTAATGTGCTTAAGTTGGATAGTCAGCCTAAGTGTGTCTGTGAGTGTGTTTGAATGGTGTGGCCAGTGGCTAGATTGTTATTTGCTGACTTCATTTTTAGAATATAGAACATATTTATGGAGCCATCTGTTGGACACAGCAATTCTATGATATAATCAGGTGTGCATGTGCATACATGTCACTGCTTTCATAGTGACTCTAAAAGGTCAAACTATATGTATACAGAGCCATGATTTTCTAATTGGATTAAATTTACCCAATCAAATATCAGATAGACAAAGAAAGAATGAGGGTGAGCGATAGGGAGAGAATGAGGGACAGGAAGAGAGAAAGAGAGAGACAGAGAGAGAGAGGGGATGGCAGTCACCTATAATCTTTAAAGATGTGCTTGTGTGAGCTTAATTGTATTCAATCAGTACAGATTCCTATCCTGGCCACTTGTTCCTGTAATTATCATTACAGCACGATTAAGAGCTCCCTTATTCACATACGCACACATGCACTTGGTTCTTGGCTGCCTTAAGGACTCAAGACGGATGCCAGTATAATAGCAGAAAGATGATGACAATAGGAGATATTTGCCTTTATTTGTCTCTCCAGACCTCTCTACCTTTACCTTCACTCCCTTTCTTTTGGCCATCATCCTGCAGCCCCTCCCCCGGCATCCAACCGCTAATCTTACAATTACCTCCCAGTGGCACGGTACTATACCCCCCTCCCTCCTACCTGCTTCCTCCCTCTCTCTTCTTCCAGTCATATAGCCAAGGTGACCCTGTGGCTGTGCGCCACCTGTTATAGAGCCTCTACATCACGGAGGCTAGGCAACAATACCTCTACAGTAGAACAATGCAAGATTCCTAATTTAATCTCAAAGAAGCCGGCAGAGGGTCATCCATAAATATGCAAAGGTGAACAGAAAGCTTTTCCATCTATATGTATTATCTTATGAAAACAAAGGAGACCTTGAGTTGAGTACCTACCTAAAAGGAGAAAGTGATTTCAACAAAAGTGTAGGAACAGCTTTATTGTTTTTTACAGACTAACTCATCTATCTGTTGTACATTACATTTTCGAAATGTAAAGTGGTGCTTGGGTAAAATCTTAAAATATTTATATTATTAAATATATTTTTGACATTTCTCTGCCTCTACACTGACACTTGTCACCTCAGGATGTCAACATGCAAGAGACAGGGCGCTGACTTATTGAGCGGAGGGGATAGACGTGAAATAGCAGGAAAGAGGAAGTGTGAGTAAGGCATTGGAAGTCAGAAGGAGGGAGATTTAATTTTGACATATTGAAGACATTTATAAAAAGTAAAAAAGGTAAAGGCAATCTTTCTTAGTGTGACTAGGCTCCGTTGGAGGATTCCCACATCTTCACCAGCGCTAAGCTACATGCTCAGGGGATGAGAAAACTGCTCTTCACGCTGCAGTGAGCCAAGCTGATTGAAAATCATTCATCTTCATTAAACAGGCAACGACCCTGCTGATGCCACTACATGTACATTACCTGTCACACACGTGCGCGCACGCGCGCGCACACACACAGGTTTCAAAAGAACAGTTTGCAGCACATGCATTAACAATGGTAGCAGTTGAGATCTGACAGGTCTTTGCTAATGCTTTCATTTCTGTGAATTTAAGCATAGAATATCCTCTATGTCTTTTCATTTTCTTGTATAAACCATGAACAGTTTATGACAACAGAGGAAAGAGGCAAATAAGTTTCTCTATTCATGAAATTTTAAACAGAGAAACTGGCCTGCCAGGCATTTTCTCCCTTCTTCTATTATTTATCTGTATGTAGCTTAAACTCTCTACTTTGCCTTAACCCAAATCACAAATTTTACCTCTCTTTTTCCTCTCCTCATTTATTCTCACCCTTCTCTATCCATCTCTGTCATGGTCCATTTAAGTGACTCTTTCACTCTCCCCGTCACACTCATGCGTAGCTTCTCTTGTCAAGGTGGTGAAGGAACATTGTAGGCTGGTGGTTCTCAATATTTAATCTGAATTAAACATATACATAAGGACTATTCTACATTCAATTATTCATACCAAGCTGGAAGACTAGGACAGTTATCTTGCACCACCACTTGCAGAGGAAAAGTGAGGGATGAAAATGGACAGGGAGGGGATGTGTGTTTGGGGGGGTGGCTTCTCATTTAATTAGACCTAGAATTGGATTTACACATTTTTAGCAAAAAGAGCTATAACCTTGATATTTATAGGGATAGTTCGGTAATTTCACAGATTGCTCTGGTATTGAGCTTTGTTGCGATTTTCCTTCGTATGGATTTTCAATATAATAGAACTGCACAGGGCAGATGTTCAGTAGCTCTTTACCAAATAGGAAGCACAACTGGACATGGTTTAATCTTACTTGCTGCAATATGTTGTCCTGCAATTTATAGACAACTTGCTAACCAAATATTGAAACCAGAACTAGATTTGTTCTGGAACTATTTTGAATACCACAGTAGGGCTATAGTCAACCTCTATCACTCAAATAAAAAAGGGGTACATTACATTGTGCAGCTTACTGAGATGATCATTATTACACTCAGGAGCTTCCTATTGGTGTTTATTCGGTTATACAAAGTTAAATAGATTTTTCTAGGGTTCAAATCTGCCCTGTGCATTTTATATGCCATTATATTTAAAAATCTGGGGAAATTGCTCGAAAAACTCAGTACTGAAAGGATTGGTGAAATTATGGTCTCCATGCTTTCCGATATATGCCGGTAATGTGTTAATGGTGTTAGATGTCCAAAATATCAACCTATCCCTTTAAAAGAACTGATTATTAAAAAGCCTGTAGTCTTCCCAATGTGCTCGTTTGACATTTATACTTGTAATAATTATATGAATAAAAGAAACTAGCTACTTGATATGCATATACTGGAAAGACAATTAATACAAATGTTATTTATGTATTCACTTTAATAACACACCATATGTTTGCTTCTGTTACGTCTATGAAACACACAATAGCTTGCATTTACTTTGATTAGCTTCAAAATTATTTACCCTCCCTCCCTTTCCTGACTTGGAACCTAATAATCTATCATCTATCAGAACACATTTTTTTTTACCAGGAGTTGAGCCAACACATTCACATTCACTAAATTAGACCAAATGAAAGCATAAATTAGATAATTGGAGCTATTACATACATACCATTTCATTGGGCATGTATGAAGCTTTGCCTGTTTATTGACTTTTTATATGAAGTATAAATAGTATGATTGTCACAAGGAGGTGTAAGCTGATGCACTTCAAAGTGTATGAGTTCTAGAAAGGCAGAGGGTCTAAAAAGGTAGCAGTTTATTTAAACTAACAATGCTGTAGCTCAGGACCACAATGAGGCGAAGACATCTTCTGTGAATAATTGCAATACATTGTCAATATTATCTTGTATGAAATGCTAACTGCAATGCATCGTGGGTAATATACACGATGCACTGCATCGTGTATATTACCCACGATGGGGTGAACGTCATTATTGACTCATACCTTCAGCCCTCTGAGGGTCGATCTCACTTCAGTTTGTCAGACAAATGGACCAACACTTATGATGGCAGCTGGGATTCCCTCTTAAGCAGAAACATATGCTGTGTCTCAAACTACATACTTCTATACTAACTATTACATACTGCTACAGTTTTTACTGCATACTGCCTACAAAATGAACAATTCACTATGCTATTATGAGCAGACTATTCACACTAAAGTATACAGCCATATATCCTTGAATGCATTTTGTACCAACCAGCAGCAGTAGCAGAGATTTTCAGGCTAAAAGCAGTTACATTCCCACCATGTAGGACAGTTAATATGTCACTTTATCAAGTGTTAATATTGTGTTTTCAAGTAACCATTTAGTGTCCCAATAAAGTGGAACATCAACAGTCCTACAGTGAAAATGTAAAACAGCTTTTAGCTTGCTTTGAAATCTCTGCTTGGCATTCCACACTCAATCTTTGAACTGTTTTGAGTACACCATCTGGGTACTCATCACTGCAGTTCCATGATTTGTCAGTGTGAATGCACTTAACGCACTTATGCACTCAAAATAGCAAGTGGTGAGTACAGAGGTATCTGGTTTGAGACACATTACTTAATCATACACTATCCCAGCCATCCTAGCTGGTCACCTTTAGTCTTTCTCTTTTCATCCTACTCTATGGTTTTCCTGCCCCCCCTGCCAAAAGATGTAAACACCAGCACACTGGCATATTGACAAACACACAGTGTCATTGACTCATGCTCACATACACTTATCCCTCTTAATATGATGCACTGACCCAGGAGAAACATGCATTTGCTGCCAGTGTCAATGGGTTATCCAAGCTGGTTTTGTAACTCTGACCTGAGTAGGCTTCGGTATACATGGGGAAACAGCTTTTCTGTTAATTAATCATTATGATATATGTCTTATAATAATTTACAACTCATTAACTCCATTCAAGTTTCAGTTGATCAATATTTCATGATAATCTTCCATTGCAAATGTTTTAGTTTGTTGTTTTATTTGACTTTTGGTGTGTTATATATTTTGCAGTTCTGTCAGGAGTGCCTTAGTGTTATTGAATTCCCTCATTATAAATGGGAGAAATCTCACTGACATGCATATCTGTTTTGGTGTTATGATACAAAATAGTTTATTTTTATCACTACCCCAGAAAATTTTCACTTGTTTCTCTTAGGTGTCTAAAGGTCTAATTGAAATATATGCTCCAAAGTAAGAAATCTGGGTGTAATTTTTTGACAACCGCATTAAATCTGTGTTCTGCACCTGCTTTTTCCCCTTAGAAAGATAAACACATACTAAATTGAGATATACTGTGGCATATGCAGAGTGGAAACATTATTGTCTATGCCATTATATTGTCTCAGTCAGGTTATTGTAACTATTTTTTTTTTTACCTGTCTGAGCAAATCTTCTTTGGATCATCTCCAACTGGTCAAAAATGCTGCTGCTAGGATTCTATCTAGGTCAAGAAAGTCTTGTCATATCAAACCCATCCTGGCCTCCCTACACTGGTTTCCTATGTCCTCCAGTATTCAGTTCAAGGTCCTTGTGCTCACTTACAGAGCCCTGCATAGCCAAGCGCCTGCATATAGGCGACCTTCAGCCGGTCTCTGAGTTCTTCTGATCAGGGCCTCTGGTTGTGCCTCGGACTAGACTGTAAACTAAAGTGTCAGAGACTTGGAATCTGTGCCTCCAAAACTCTGGAAAAGCTCCCCCAGCATTTCTGTGCCTTCTGGGAAGTTAAAGACTCACCTGTACAAGTACTGTTTTGGTTTGTCTATGCGCAAAGTGCTGTCAAAAGTGCTATACAAATATAGTTTTACTTTACTTTTACTTGATTTATCCTCCATGGGGGGAAAACATATAAGACAGACAACAGGTAAAAAAAACAAGGGGGGAGTATAGCATCATAATAAATACGGTTATTGTCATTTATACTAGTGGTTGTATCAACATCAACATTACCACAATCCCCAGTACAGTCACCATCCTAGTCATTATTAACAGATGTTCATCATCAATAGTGACAGTCAACAACAATGTTCATTAGAGTACTTCACTGCAGCAGGTACAAAGTACTTCCCACATCTCTCTGAAGAGCACCTAGGTATAACAAGCCTGTGTCTGAACAAGCCCCACAGCTTGTTAAAAAATTGTCCGTTGGGTGATTTACAATGTTTTTGTGCCGCTGTGTTTGGTCCACCTTGTTCGTGTTAGTGTGTTGGGCCAGTCCTTGGCAAGCTTTGGGACAAAGGGAGCTGTCTGTTTTACTCAATCTCACATTTCTCTTTTCTCTTGCTCCTTTTACAGTTACCCCCCCCCCCTCCCCCCCAATCTCACACACATACATACTCTGATCTGTGGCTCTCTGAGTACCATCAGGGGGGAACCCCTGTGATGCCTATCAGCCTGATAAAGAGGAGGCTGGTGAAACCAAGTGAGGGAGACATAAAGGTGCCAGACAGTAGAGAGTGAGATGACACATCTGCCCTGCTGTCTTTCTCCAATGATCACAATCAACTTTGGCTTTTTGAAACTCTCTGCATGGTGCATGGGCAGTAATGATTGCAGTGTCTGTGTCAATGTCTGCAGAGAAGCCTGACTTGTTCTATGGAAGAGGATTGTCTCTACTGAATACATTATCAGGGAGTAGGCTATCAACATTTCATGTCATTGCTAAATGATTTATGGTACTGTTAAAGACTATGAGCCATAGTTTATTTTTACATTTGTACATAAAATATGAAGTACACAGACTGCTAGATATGAACACCTAACAATTGACAATTAAATGGTATGTAAAATACATATATACATGTATGAATGAAAATGTGAGGCAGGGTTGGTGCACTACAATGTTTGCTGTATACTATCCGCTTATGTATATAGTACGGCAGCGATGACAGTGTAAGCTCAGAGAGCATCAGATTATCTGAGCTCGGCAGCTGCTCCAGCTAAATGATTCACATGGCATTGTTTTGCTCTGCTGTATTGTTCTCAGTAGATCCATCAGTGTGAGCATCAGTCAGCAACTGGAATCCCTCTGAGGACACACTCAATCCACTTACACTCTGGCAACCATGACCAATGTTGTGAAGCCTGCTAAATACTACACTGCATCATGCTACAGTTTGTGCGCTGTTGTTATATGATTCAGTGCTGTATGATTATTGTAATAACTAAAACAAATATTACAACAATTACCTATGATTAAGAGTCAAAGGTGGGAGATCAGGTCAGTTTAAACCTCAAAATCCTCAAAGGGAGCTAAATTGAAATTTCAAGTTCAAGTGCATCTTATTTCCAAATTTGTGATAAAGTGAGACTTAGGTGTGTATGCATTCTAATAATTCAAAATTGACAGGGCAGCCAGCAGTACCAACAGTAATTAATCTGACACACACTCCCATCTCTTTTAAAAGACAAAGCAGACCATTTTAAAAATGAGCTGAGCCAAGAGTAATTAAGTTATAAATGAGTAAGTATCACTGCACAGCTGCTAGGATTCTGTCTGCTACATAATGCTTTGTCAATGATTTGTTACTCAAGATCTTGTGTTTGCACAAGTGCACTTTATGTGATACTGTGATGACCACAATGACTGTGTAAGTTTCAGTAACAGTTATGCTACCATATACTGTTGCAATTATATACACATTCAATTATATACTGATTAACAATATTACCGGTATATATAAACTTAACACACATCACAGCTGTGAGTTTAAAGACATAAAAAAGAATAAGAATAAAAACAAACAGATTTAACTTTGAGCAAGTCAGAGGAATGGAACCATTTTAAACAAGAAGTGGGCAGTGACAACATATGTCTCAGGATGGGATTGGGCAGAACATGCACAGGCTTGGTAGGGTCAGGCTTGATTTTATAGGTTCCGATTAAGATCTATGTGAGGCTGTTGATGAGGAACACATTAAATGCAGAGACATCCAACCTATTACATCAGACAAAGTGAGAGGGGAGGCCCAGCTCACTGCTGCACATATTGTATGTTTTAAGTAGAAACACCACTGGACAAATCCATGAGGGAGCTATTTCCTGGGATGAGTACACCCTTAGGCCTGCTGGCATGCTCATCCCCTCACTTGTGCAAGCCTCTGTTTTGTGGTGGATTAACTATGGTTTCACCCATGATACAAACACAACTCTCTTAGTCCTGTCCATGTAGATGCGCAAGGCATGAGCTGGACAGAATATGTAGCTTCCTCCGGCCACAGGTAACACTCTGCACACTCATAAAACAGCACATGACAAGCAGCAATAACAGCCTTGACAGCACCTTGATAGCAGAGAAAGCCTTGTGTTTGTCAGTCCATTCTTGAAAGAATGATAAAATCACATCGAGCAGGCATTAAAAGGAGATGTGTGACACCACTTCTCAAATATTCTACATTACAATCATAAAGGGACCTTAAAGAGGAAGCTCTAGTGCTGTGTGTGATAGATGAATATGATTCTGTGGGAGACCCACTTTACTCAGATGATTCCACTTATGGGCCAGGCTCATAGAGCCATGCGCTCCAGGTGCATATGAAATATCATTCCCCCTGCCTGAGACAGCATATCTCTGCGCAGTGGGAGCTGCCATGGCTGGGCATACAGAAGGTGATATATCTCCCCAAGCAGCCAGTGTGGTGCTATCAGAAACACCAGCGGCTCCATCTGCAGCACGTGAAGCATTCAAAGCTTCACTTTGTCTTCAAATTTCAGGGACTAGTCCTCCTGGATAGGGACCTTTCTGCTGAATGGGTGGTCTTTTCAGGAAACTGACACCTTCTTGAGCAGCTCAGGGAAGATGGGGAGTGACTGCATCACCGTCCCGTTGGACTGGGGCAATTTATTCCCCTCGAAGTGGGACCAGGTGGTCTTTGTTATGACCGCAGGCCATGGGATATTCAGCCAGACCGCATCATGTTTGCACACATCCTGCAGGGCCATTGTGGGGACGGGGGAGGTTGATGTGCTCACCTCGTTGTCCCAAGAGGCCAGCAGCAACCCTGGGCTGTGCATCCTGGGCCGTGCTAAATATGTCCTCCACCTCCTCTGAGATGAGGAGCTTGGGGACCTTGTGAAATCATCATCGTCCTAATCTGATGATGCATGTTATCTGCTGGCAGAATCACAACCAGGTCCAGCAGAGCTTCAAAGAGACCTTTGGACAAGCTAGCTTGATGTGCTAGCTGTCGGATGAGACTCTTGATTGTTCTGGCCCAGGCTCACCTGGTGTGTGTCTTCACTCAAAATCATATTTCTGTAATAGCAGAGACAAGTCTCCATCTTGTCTGGTGTGATGTGTGTCCCCTCGTTGAGAGCTTTATGGCTAGAAGAGAGGAGCAGTGAGTTAATGTTTGTGCTAACAGACCAAGCACTGGAAGCTCACTGGAAAGTGGCCAGAAACAATGAGAAGAAATTGTTCAGGCTACTACAGAGAGTAGTTGGACAGCAACCTTTACCTTAGAGGGTGAGGTGCTTCAGATGCTAATCTTTGGTGAAGACCAGAGAGACATCGAGGTTAGCCTTATGATGGACTTGTTGACTGATTGCTCTGATCTGTGGAGAGTTGAGCTAATTATAGGGGCCTAAGAGATATGTGTCGAAGCATACACATCACCTTTCCACACATAGTCTAAACAGCATCATTAAGTCATTGGTTTCATGTGACTGACAGTGCTCTAAAGGGAAAACAACAGGGGAGAAAGATGTGTGTGACAGCCCTGCTTGACATGACACGTGTCTTGCCTTAAACACTGCCAAAGGGGTCCCAACTCTCAAGGTGCAGGCCATTTGGTCCCAAACGTCATCTGAATACATTTACATCCACTTAACATTACATGTCATACATAAAAGATGGGGTGATAATTGCTTCAGTAAAATTTTCATGATGAGAAAGCTTCATTTCACAAATCCATTTTGTCCCTCCACAGATTTTACACTTCTTTATATAGCAGAGACATAAAATTTTAAGATAATGATGACACTGGCTTTAATAGTGGTATAAAGGTGTGTGTGTGAGAAAGAACATGTGCATCTCTCTAGGTGAGTCTGCTTCTGTTTCAGCACTTCATTATGCATATCACTCAAATGCATGATTTTTCTGCAGCTGCAAGTATACATGTGTAACTTTTGTGTATGTGCATAGATGTTTTTTCTGTACAACACACTCACCAGCTCCTTCTTCTTCATGCACTCCATGAGAATGATGAACAGATGTTGGGCCTGTGTGCGGCTGTAAGTGAAAGTCTTCTGGATGGTCACCAGCAACTGGTCTCTTAGAGACTCATTAATTATGCTGAAGGTGTAGAAAAAAGAAAGGAGTGTCAGGAAGGGGGTCAAGCAGAGAAGGATAAAAAAAACAGTAGTGAGGGAGCAGTAAAATTAGATTTGTTTGTCAGTATGTGGAGCCAAGGTTAACCGTTCTCTTAAGTCCTTGGTGAAATGTAATGTAATTCATTACCTTCATCTGTAACTGGATATACTGTATGATGCTGTAAAAACAATTCAGAATTCATTGCCTGTCTCAGGAGGAAGCAAAGTAATCCATAAGAAAATGGATTTTTTTCTTGTATCAATTCATGTTTTCATACCAATACTACATATTTTCCTTTAAAATACACTGAATTAAACTGTTGCTGTAAAACTGTGTATGTATAAGTCCATTATTTGTCCCTCTAAAAATGGTTATACTCATGTCCCAAGAGGAAAGAATCTTAAAACTCCATAACTTCTTTTTTTTTTTGCTTAAATCTTTTAACCAACTTTAGACATTAATATAACCAATATACCAAATATTCGTTCATGTAAACCCATGTAATGTAAACCCATTAAAACCGATAAAACTTAATTTTTTTTATTCAAATCCCATTGCTAAATAAAAATATACATTATATTTTAAAAAAGGCTTTCATACTGAAGCCTTGGCATAAAAATTGTAGCTTTTACTGATTTGCAGTTGATTGAGCCATTTTCTCATGTTTGCGCTGAAGAATAAATATGGACCGATGGTAACCAGGGAAAAAGCATGCATTATCATCATTGTTAAATTTTGCAGGGCATTGTAGCACTGAATGGATGCATTTATATGGATGCCCAAGGATGGTGTCTGTATGTTTACTGAAGAATTTGTGCTTGTGTGTATGTTTCCCTTTATGGGAAAAAAATAGACCAATGTAAACAAATACATTTTTTCCTTTTTCCATTTTTAGAAACTGTGGCATTAAGTAAAGAAACTGGCAATTAGAAGGTTAAGCTATTTTTTTTCACAAGGATTTAAGTGTGACATCCCGACCAACACATCCACACCATTTTTTCATTTTCTTTTTTATGTTGTTTATTTTCTATTGAGTTATGGTCTTTTTAATTATATGTTTTTTTATTAGCTGATTGCTATGGTGTCTAAAATTTGACTTAAGGCGATCCGTAAAAATTGATCTAATCAAATAAAATGGTATATAAATGTCCTCAATGGACTCCAGGGTAAACAATTTGATTATGTAGTATATAATAATCATATTATAAGAGCTGAGGTTGAATTATAAAATTGACAATACACAACCTGGCCAAAGTATATGCCATATGCATAAACACAGACAAAACAGTTTAATATTCAAGTGTCAATTCATACCCTCCCTCCTCAGAGTATTTGTGTCCGAAGGCCAAGATGTCTGAGGCTCTGCCGCTGCCATCACACACCACCACAGGGACAGGAGGTGTGTCCCTGAGGTATTCCAGCACTATGGAGATCACATTAGGGCCTCCCTCTACGATCAGAGCAACCACCGGCACACCCTGACCGATTCCTGCAAACAAATACAGAATGGGGAGGGATGAAAATAGAAAAAGAGTGAGAACAAAATAAGAATATAGAAATGTGAGTTAGCAACAGAAAAGTTATGAATAGAACAAAACAGAGGAAGAAAAGAAGGGTTTATGAGACACAGGGTTTATTACATATTTGTTATATCACTGACAGATCCAGAAAACTCAAATTTGCACAAAGTGCAAATTTGACACCTGTGATGTCTCCTGACTATTTTCAGGACACTGTATTCTTTCTAATTATGGTAGAGATTTTTTAAAAGAGCACAAAAATACCCAGCCTACTTTATGCTCTGTTCCTGTGACATTGGCATATGTGCGTGTTTGAGAGACTTAGAGATAAAACCCCCACTGTTTTATATGAAAATTGCTCCTTGCCTGCTAATCACTGGTTATTTAGGGTTATTATGCCCAATTAGCAGGTTGTTTTTGCACACAGTGAGACTACATAATGGGTAAGGAACTGTAGATGTTAAAGGTGTTGCCAAACTCTCAAAGGAATTCCTTGGTTTATTCTGGCTGCTTCTCTCTCTCTAGCTTCTGGGGTCCTCTCAGTATTCTATTTCTCATTATGCCATTGAAAATCCCCTTTAAGAATTAAACCCTACAATCCAATTCCTAAGCCCTTAACTCCTCATCCTGCCCTTTCCTGCACTGGCTCTCTTTCTGCTCTTTCCATAGGCACTCACTATGTGTTTTCTGTCTTTTAACTCTTCTAATTCAAAAGCTGTGTAACTGCCGGATCTCCCTCGCCCAGCACCCTCATCCTAGTCTGCATTATTCACAAAGGGGGGAAGAATAGTCTGTCTCTCAAAGACACAGGCTGAAGAGCACATCAAAATGCATGCTTACATACTGTTTGCGCAGACACACATTCAGAAGCATACCCACCGCACAAGGATTGTGCGGTCTTGCAACAGGGACAGTTACATAAGGAGAATATTTTAGGGGCCTCGCCTACTTCAAAGAGGTAAAACGTCACTGTGCCGTAACACATCACACGACCATAATCAACAGTGCAGAATGTTAGAGAGGAGCAGACTAATGACTTGTATTTTGTATGATTCTTTGATTTCTTTTGGATGTCTGTTTTTGCTGTTACCTGCTTGTGTGTGTGCGGGCACGTGTGGTTGTGTCGGATAAAGCATTGATATTGCTGACTACTGAGCTTTCGAGACAACAGTGTAGTATCTAAAACCGAATATTGTTCAAATGAAACCCACCAAGGAGCAGATGAAGAGGGAAAAGCACAGCTGTGTTATGGTTAATTGGTAGAGAAAATTCTGCCTGTGCACGTACACGCACTCACACCTACAAATACTGATAGAGGCACTCACAAAAATAAATTGTTGAAATAGAAATAATAATTATTTGATATTGTTGTTTGTAGATTTTATTTTCAATCATTTACAGTGCTTTCGAGTCTATGACAAAACTGTCACACAGCCAAGCTTAGTCCCTGGAGACGTGTGGAAATAAAAGCCTTAAACTTAACGGTATTAAAGGCCTGCCAACTATTGCTTCAACTGAAACTGCATTTTTGTGTGTTTGTTTTAATATTTCATCCTGTGATGAGAGTCATTTGAAATATGACTGTGGAGACGAATATTAGGATCTGGACATTCTCTTTACTTAAACACTACGCATTTTAACAGATTGTAGTCATGTGAGCCAGCAATTTCAAAGGGATATCAGTTGTTCTTTATGGAAATGTTAACTCATAGATAGAGAGCTAATCTTCTGACAGTAACAAAGATACAATGCTTCTTGACAAATATAAATTGACAAATATAAATTGTTTACACTTGGCAGTGGATACATCTTTCCTTCTCTTCATTTCTTTCTACTTCTTTCTTCACTACTGTACTTTCACTGTTTACTGTGATGTACTCTTTGTTTTTGCTCAGCCAGAAACTAGATGGGACTCAGCTCAGCTGCTCATGGCTAGACTGTAAAGGTTTGGATTCCTCTTTCCTTTTCTTTATTGGATTTTGGGAAGCAAGACATTCAAGACAAAGTGATTACCTGTGCTATTACCCCAGTGTTACCTTTACTAAACACAGTTAGTCCATGCCCTCAGAACATTTTTTCTCATAACCGTAACTTGTAACAGAAGTCTTTAAAAGTATAAACTCTAAAGTAAAACATAGAATCTGTAATCTGTGTTACTTGTCTACAAATGTTTTATTGTAAACAAAATTATAGGGGTGACACGGTGGAGCAGGGTTTAGCACTGTTGCCTCACAGCAAGAAGGTTGCAGGTTCAAGATCTCCTTGGTCCGGGGTCTGGGACCTTTCTATGTGGAGTTTGCTTCCTCCCACAGTCCAAAAACATGCTGAGGTTAATTGGTGACTCTAAATTGCCTGTAGGTGTGAGTGAATGGTGTGTGCCCCACGATAGGCTGGCGACCATCTGGGGTGTATCCCTGCCTCTTGCTGTAATGTGCTGGGATAGGCTCCAGCAGACCCCTGTGACCCTAATGAGGAATATAAAAGCAGGTATAGAAAATGACTGACAAAATTATAGTCTGACATTAGTCTACATTTTTTTTCGTGGTCCACTTATAACACTAAAGCTAAATTTCTTTACTCTGTTCTTTATTTCACCATCTTTGAGCATGGAGTGGTGATATGATTGCACTACCTTTGTCTATTTCCGTCTGAAATCAAGGATTCATTGTTTCAAAAAATGAGAATTTTGAGTGTTGATCTGCTACTGTTATCATTAAACTGCACTATGTGCTATGTGAGAAATGAAAGCTTTAGGCATAGCTATACTAATTAACAGTGACAGAAAGAAATATTACAAAAAAAAACTGTTAGGTTAAGATGATACTTCGGGCATGACTCTGAGCACCATTGTAATGCAAACACTCTTTTATACTGCATATTTTTTAAAATCTGATTTTCAGCCATCTCTTAGGCAAAATAAAACAGATTTTTAGGGAAAAAGCCTGAGATAAAGTGATGAAAAAAACCCTTTAGAACACCCTGTAAGCATTATACTCTATACTCTTTACAGTCTCAATTCTTTTAAACTCTTCCACCCCCTATTCCGGTATTAAAAGTATCCGTGCACGATTCACACACTCCAACGCGTCAGATAATTTAGTTTTAAGACCGTGCCCACACCTTATCTCTTGAGTGGGAAACTTGTTTGAAAAAGTGAAAAAAGAAGGGACAGAATAAAAGGACAGGGGTGGTCGATGAGACTCAATGGCCACAACTTTCTATATATATATATCGAGCCTGGCAGAAGCGGAAGTAATGAGGAACAGAAGGAATTGGGGAGGCATGAGAGTGCGAGTAAAGGAGATACATATAACATGCCTAAACGGTCCTAATTAAGGAATTGGCAATGACTCATCCTCTGCGTGTGTGTCTCCGTCTGTGTGGGTGAGTGTCTGCGAGTTTGTCCTTGTATGTGTCAAATTAGTATGAGCATGACTGGAGGAGGTGTGCTACGGTATGTGGGTCGTCGTCTTTGCACGCCCCCACACACACATACAAATTTAATTAAAATACATGCACGCACAAACACCATTATCCTAGCAACTACTAAAGCAGAGGGGAAACATCAGATCTGTGAAGGTAACATGACTTGACAGGCTACAGAATAAAAGGTCAAGGAGTACGGTACATTAAAGGCCAAAGCATCTCTCAAATTTGACGCTTTTTGTTATATTGTGACATCAACATCCTGTCATTTTTGACCTACTTGAAAGAGTTCTATTTGAACATGATGGTCTGTGTAGACACTGATAATATTAGTTGTTGCATTATCAAGGCCAAGTGAGACTGTTCAGGAAAATACATTTTCTGCAGGAAAATTGGGGTTAACAGAATTTGATCCAATTGACTGTTGTGTGTATGTGTATTTGTATAATTGCCTCTCTCCATGTTATAATCATGCATGCCTCATTTGGTAGGTGACGATTATAGTGTGCTTATGTACTGTTGGACATGTATGTTACTGTAAGCCCAGTATAATCCCACACACTCAAATAATACAACTGAATGAGTTAAACTAGCATGCACAGATTCAGAATAGTACATAATGTAAAGACAAACAATAAGTTTAACTGGTCTTTGCTAAGACATCATGTGGATTCAGCTTAAATTACATTGTATCAGAAAATAATGAGATCCCTTATACATCTGTGCTCTGCACTGCTTCTAAATTATTCATAAAAACAACAATAAATATGTCATCCAAACACAAGTGCTGCAGTCCCCTCCTGGGCAGCCATAAATATGTCACCTCATTCTGCTTCTAACCCCAGTCAATCAGTGTAGTACTGGAAATGCTGGATGTAGTGGTGAGTCAAGTCAAATTTATTGTATAGCCTCTAATCATGATTAAATTCCTGTAGGGTTTGTAACACCCACAATATTAGGGAACAATAGATGAAAAAGCCTCACTTTTACTTTTACTCTGCCTTTAGGATAATAAAGAGTATATCTGACATAACAACCATGATGGAATAAAGGATTATAATGGATGGACTTGAAATAAACACAAGAAATACCTGGCAAATACATCTATAAAATATAGCTCCATATGCAGGTTCAAACATTTTCATGCTCGTGGAACCATAGGTTACAAACATTTGTCACATGTCAGTGGATGTGCTGCATGTTTGATTTGGATAGCCTGGGACTTGAATCCTGGACCTTTAGTGGCTTACTCACTGCGATGCTAGGGAGACACACCTTCTTACAGCTTTATGCAAAGACATCATGTAAAAAACATTTACAAAAGTTGAACATTTGGTGAGAGAATTGTGAAAAGAATTGCATACCATTCTGCTGATATCATGTGTACTGTCAAAGATTTTGGTGAGATTTGATCAAGCATTTGGTGAAATAGAAAATGTGCATACAGTACTAATAATAGTGACACACTGAATAGACTGTAGACTCATCGTTATGTAAACACCAACTGAAAAATGTGATATCAAGTAACTGCACAATTGCAAAACGCAAACGCAAAACTTTAGCCTTCTCTCATAAAATGCTTCACCTTATCTGAGCTGTTCCCGTGTGGACGAATCTGGATGTAACATACAATGAGAAATCCTGACAAACAAGGAAGTTGTCATAGGTGAATGGGAAACATCTCAGATTTTATTATTGGAAACCAAGCTCTGGTTAAAGCCAAAAAGTCAGAAGTGACTTTTAATATACTCAGCTTAGGTAAGGTGAAGCTTTTTTCTGAGTTTTAGTGGTGTCCATAGTGGTGTGCCAGGATATTTCTCACCTTTTCAATAATCTTTTACTCACAGTTTTCAGGAAGCTTTTTGCCACAGTTTACAATACCAATTATGCATTCAAATCCTTTCTACACAAAATAATGTTGTCATCCATGCACACACTCAACCTAGAACTATAAATGCAGCAATTCTTATATTTTTTCATACCAACTACTGACTCTCTTATCTCTCCACCACAGAGCTGAACACTCTGCCAGGTCATGTGTATCATTTTGATGTGTTTTTCTAGTCATTCGTGCAAAAGCACACCTTTCTCGCCAATGACTTCAATTTTTGCCACATTGTCTATGGGCATTTATTCTCATGTGCAAATTTGTTATTTACTGATCCACACTCATAGTGTCAGTTCAGCTCTGCTGACTTAACCAGTCCACCTCATAAACCAGAACCACTACCCAGGGAGCTCCTGGTTTGATTATCTTTTAACTGACCTGAAGTAACTTTGTTTTTTATATTATGAAATGAATTTTAAATGTCAACATGCCGTGTGCAGAGCCTTAGTTACATATTTTGTCTATGTTGGTTTCCTTGCGTTGCCGCTCTATTAAATACAGTTACATTCAGCAAAGGTTGACATTTTTAAGCAATACTCAGCTATTTGAGCTGCCAAAAAATCCAGTTAGACAGTGTAAAATAAATTGTCATTAATGTTGCTTGACAGAAAGGGTATTACCATCTCTTCTTTGTCTCTATGGGCTGCTCCATGGTGGAGGTCACAATGTCATTGGCTAATCTGCAACACAAGGACTTCCATCTTCTGGATTCAATTACCCCAACTACTTTTACGTATACATAAAAGCTGTGATTAATGAAGCTGCTGAAGGTTACAGAGTTGACACAGAGTTAAAACCCACACATGACTACACTTACTGCACACATACATATTACAAAGTACCTAATAGTCCTAATAACTTACAGTAGGTGATATGGAAGGGAACACTCAAGGTGCCTCATTCATCCTCCCAGACTTTATCTTAACTTAGGAATGCCCAACTTTTCTTCTTCTTTAGCCTACAATATGCATCCAATTTAGGATCCCAAGAACAAACATGTTGGCTAATAAGATTCAGAGTTTCCTCATTTTTTCTTGTCTGGTTTGTAGAAGAAACCATGAATTGACAAACACTATTATCTATGTCAATTCTCTCACTGTCATTTCACGTTTTCAACTTGTTTTCTTGTCTCACTTGATATATTCTCTACCGCTAACCCTCACTTGCTTTTCTCTGTCCTAATTTTCCTACTCTCCTCTTTTACTTTTCCTCTCTTTGATGCAGGTGTGTGATTAAAAAGCATTATAGCTTGTCATAAGGGCTTGTGCAGTGTTTTTTTGTGAGCTGCGCTTAACAGTGTCAATCAATTTAGTGATTTTCTTCATCTTTGAGTTTGCCCTTCTCCTTCAAGAGATGGAAAGAGTTAGTTACATTACAGTACAGATAACGAGTGACCTCTGGTTTCTGTTTTTTATAGTTCAGACATAGGTTTAGGAGAAGTATTGTGGTTAAAATATGGTTTGGGTTAAATGATTAATGCACAACAGGCTGGGACAAAGGTTAAAATGTACAATAGCACACCAATAAAATGCCCCATGTGATGGGACAAAATATCCAGTTCACAGTTGTGTCAAACAGGCGTCTCCTGCAACTTTTCTAACTCTAGTCCACTAAGCAAAAATACCAAGTCCTTTTAACCCATTATTGTTTTCCAACAAGTCCCTAAGTCTCCAGCCAATCCAAAATGTTGCTGCATGTACACTAACAACGACTATTAAAATACTTCTCTCTTATTTAACTTCTCTGCACTAGCTCCCTGTACAATCCAGAATAGAATTTAAAATCCTCACCAACAAACCTGTAATGGTCGGGCACTATCATATCTTAAAGAGCTCATACACCACTACAACACTCTGTTACCAATGTTTGTGGCCCATACAGTCTCTAAAAGTAGAATTTGCTGTAGAGCCTAGCTCCTCTCCTGCAGAACCAGCTTCCAGTTTTTGTAATATATCTTACAGTTAGGTCTGGCCCAGTCTTGCCTTGGACTAGCTCCAAATTATGCTGCTATAGGATTAGACTGCTGGGGGACTTCCCATAATACACTAAGCTTCTCTCTCCTCTTCTCCCTCTCCGTCTGTACCCATTCATGTCCCATTAAAGCATGTTCCTAACTTGGCATTTTCCCCAGAGTTTTATGCTTTCTCGTCTCACAGGTTTCTAAGGATCATGGCTACGGCCACCTGGTTGTTGATTGCAGCCTTCTGTTGATTGTGGCTGAGGACTGCCTGCTGCAGTGGTCCTGCATGATGCCCACTGCTCCTATTAGTATTATTATTAATGATGTATTATTATAGTTGTTATTTTTATTAGTTGTTATCTGTACATCTCTCTCCCTCTCTCAACCCCACTGGTCAAGGCAGATGGCTGCCCACCTAGAGCCTGGTTCTGTTCGAGTTTTCTTCCTGTTAAAGGGAGTTTTTCCTTCCCGCTGATGCCAAGTGCTTGCTCATGTGGAAATGTCGGGTCTTTGGAAATTGTAAAGCATGACCTTCTTTATATGGAAAGTGTCATGATTTAGTGCCATATAAATAAAATTGACTTGGCTTGATTAGAAATACAAGTTTTTCAGTTTTATGAATGGATCACTGTTCTGTCCCTCTATTTGCATGTCAAGTCCATTGCCTGACATGAATCTGTAAATGAATAAATCCAAGCTCATTTGCATCTGCATCTCTGTTCATGTTGAATCAAGTCTGACCATGCCTGGTTGAACGGTTGATGAGGCACACATGTTCAGCAGGGCACAGAGCTGAGCATTTACTCTAACATGTGAATGCGCTGGCGCCATCCACCATATTTACAGATTCCCCAACCCCAGTTGCCTGTCATAAGACATTTATTTTGTTTATATCCATCTCAGCCCCTTAGAATTTCTTGTCCAAGTTCTACTGAAGAGGGTACAAAACCTCAGCAGTACAGAGCAGCAACTGTAGGATGAGTGTGCCCATGTAGAGGGAAAGCAAGCCACCAAGGGTGGTATTGAGATTTTTAAGCGGATGCACAGTTATGCTCTGATGACGAATTTGATAGGTACCAATGTTCCTTCTGTAACTTAATATGGAAATGTGCAAAATGGAAATCAAATCAGAACAAAATGCAGCAAAGGTTCAGTGAATTCATCATGACCTTGAAGATTTGCTTTATATTTTTTGCAATAATACAAATATGTTTTTCTAGCTGCACCAAAACACCCATAAATGTGTTATACAGAATTGATTCCCATACTTAAAAATATGATATTATAAAGTCAATTTGCTACAGCATTTTCACCAGTCGCATAGTTATAGCCAGTAAATTGCACACTGGCACAATAGGATTACCTACAGGATTTCCCAGACTTTATAAAAATACCACAGGGGGAGATTATGCTTATCTACCAACCACACTTCTTTCATTTGATGTATGTGTGCAATGTGTTTGAATGTGTGTTAAGAGAAAAAAAGTAAACAGAGCTTGTGGTTATGTGTGGTCTATGTGAAACAGTTTTCTACATCTTTACTTTCATTATCTTAATTTCCTTGACAGGACTTTAAGCTACAGATGGAGCCTGTTTGAACCAAAACTCCTCAATTGACTGTAGACAGGTAATCAAATCAAGAAATTGTCCCTGGCTTCCAACCCTATGGCTGTAAATAAGGAAGTTAAGGATACAAATAAAATATAAGTAGAGCACATCATACTGGCACATACACATACTGTACAGCAAACACACATTTAAGCAGCATGTTTAATGGAAAAAAAACATCCAATATCAAAAATACAAGCAAATGAATTTATGGATGGTTTGTCAATAGTGTGTCCATGTCCTTTTGGCTTATGTTACCCCATTTCAGGGTAAAGATCTTGCTCAGGATTGCTTTTATCGATTGGTCCCATGTTTTGAAAATTAGTATTGAAGTTAGGGAAGGCAGAAGGCAGGGAAGGAGAGAATTTTGCATCAAAACTTACTAAAGTATTCCTTTGTTGCATCATGACTCAGTCAAATCTGAACACATTTGAATGGTGCACATATTTTTAGATTCGGTGTGATTTACACCTCTGATGTAAATCATAATCTGCTCATAAATCATCCCTATAATCCAACAACTTGCCTGGGAATCATCACAATCTTTTGTATCAAAGTAATCTAGTGATGGTTAGCTGCACATATAATTTAAGATAATTTGTCATACGTTTAATGATGCAATTTTTTCAGAATGTTAACAAACATAGGCTACAAGAAACAGGGCTCAAGTACTAGTAGCCCAACAGCTGCCTGAATCCACAGTAACATGGTTTAGGTCTCCTAAAGCACTATGGAAAAGTTCCAAAATGGAGTGACAAATGGCAAAAATTAACTCATCATTTTGACACCCTCCACTATACATCCATATAATGTTCAAAAATCAAAACGCTGTACATGCAGATTAAAAACTCAATTATATATTAAATTACCTTGTGGGTGTTAATAGGTCAATGCTGTTGTCAGCAGTTGCATAATTGGCTTAATTCTGTTCAGGACTGGGAAAATCAGTGTTGGAGACCATAGAAGTGTTATTTTATTGTATATGAATATAATGTAGATAAGAATGTGTGCACACTCTTTCAGAAACAATTAACTTTGGTCAAACTCAACAAGTGTTTGTTAAATCCACTACAAGGCTTCATGAAAGAATTGGCAAAATATTTAAATTCCTTAATCAATCTCATTTAAAATGTCTAGGCAAAAGATGATACATTGCTGTTCACATCTGGCACAGATATAAATAATGAGTATAAGAATGATTTTTGTTCTGGGCTATGGATCTATTTTGGCTGACAGCACTTGATGTGATATACTGTAACTGTTAAAAACCTGATGTCAGAAGTGTCCTGTTGGTGTCAGCAAGCTGAAGCTGCTTAGTGTGGCCACAGACACTTCTGAGGTTAAGGTTAGTGTGAGAGTCTGCAGGTGATGGTTGTGTGGCATTTGCGTTACGGATCTGCCAGCAGCAGATATACAGTACACATAATCACTTCTCAATTTATTTCATTAGGCACAGGCAGTATAAGTCCTCACCTTGGATGCAGATATAGATTAAAGCAAGTCAAATGATGAATTTAAATTAGGAATGTTACCACTGTATGGATGGTCAGATGCTTATATGACGACTGGGCGTCCCTTTGCCTCCCCAGCCCCTTTTGTATGAGTCCAGGCATAGGATGACAAAGGGAAGTCCATAGGTCACATGATTGGATGGTGATCAGACAGGAAATACATTTCTGGACATTTTTTAAACATAGAAGCCAAGATACGACCCCCTTGAATATACCCTCATACAGGGAACAAAAATGGCGTAGACAAAGGTCAGGTCTGAGTAATGGAATTGCTCTTGACATCTTAACGATGAATCCCTTGTGTAGCACCTATTTCCTGATGTTAAAATGAGGGCATTCATGTCAACCAAACCCTTTTGAAATTATGATAATTTGGCCTTATTTTGACAACAAAAGAATATAATAAATGACCACGGTTGCAAACATGATTTATCTGACACAAATTTGTTGCCTGTGTGACACATTATACACAATTGTGCAAGACGCTACTGGGAAATATATTTAAAATGTATCAAAGACATTCATGTGTGCCTGTGCCTTTGTGTATGAGAGAATGAGAGTGAAAACGAATTTTGCATTCATGCAAATTCATTTAGTTTCTAGCCGAGGTATATTATGAAAATTGAAAACAGAGAAATGCAGTGTGACAAGGGATCAATGGTGGACGATCAATCCAAGCAGAATCAAATATGTGCATCTGCGGACACAAATACACATTAGTTTCAACTGCAGCGTGCTATAAAGCCCTGTTATTCATGTCTTTTTTTCTCTATTTATAACAATAGACAAAATATCAGAATGTCTTCTTGTCTGTGATGTTGCCCCAGTAGTCTAAATATCACCATCAAATAAAGGTAAAAATATAATTAAAATCACATCTGTCTAGCTTACATTCTTTTATGTGTGGTACAGTGGTTGTTGGAGCTTGTCATTATGTCACTGTTTATAAGCTGGTTTGGTGGCTTTATGTTGCACCCCAGAACAGAGCCACATGTCAAGCAGATTCATTTGAGGAAAGAGTTTACCTGAGTTGTCAGAAAGCTTTGAAAGAAAAAAATAAACCATCCTGAAGGGAGGAACAGTTTCAAAGGCTCATGGAGTTGAATCACATCTTGCTAAAAATACACTAACAGCATGTGCTCAGTATAAAGCGGATAATAATAATTTTAGTCTGCTAAAAAAAATAGAGTTTGAACCCAATTAACCCACAGTGGTGTCGCTGATAAAAGTTTCATTATGCTGTTCAATATGTTATGCGTTCACTTATCATTCATTTGCAAATACCTCTAATTTAGGGTAAGTAGGTCAGACACAGATGGTTTACTTCACTCACGTGTGTTGATCTTCTGCAAAGAGATATGTTTCTCTAGCTGGCGCCGCAGTTTGACCTCAGCACCGTACTTTCCTGTGGTGCCATTGTCTGCCAGGATGAAGTGGGAGTGGAGACTGTTTAGAACCGTCAACTTGCTCATCGGATTGGACATGGTCTGGTATGGACGCACCACCTGGCCAACACAAGATAACATGTAACACTTTGACAGCTGAACAGGTTATGAGGCACATAGACAGGTGCCAAACGAATGGTTTAAAAGATAAATCTGGTGTCATTCTACATTTTTTTTACCGTTGGCGAATCCAATTAAAAAAATAACAAAACCAACAATGCATTAGTGTATACCATCAGACTTCCCTAACCTATCTATAGCGCTAAGCCCCAAGCCAATTTGTTCTGACTGAAGTCATGAATCTTTAAAAATGGGTCACAAAAATGTGGTTTCATTTTTTGAAAAGGCTCACTAATTTCCTAAAATAGGTGAACACAAAAAAGTGAGGACTACAGTGAAGGAAAACCTATTTCAGTGTTCATATGGGAACCTGACTGTTGTCTTAAGATGCACTTGAGGAATTGTGAACCTATGCTTTAATATACTGCACTACAAAAAGTTTGCACACCCAAGCATAGGTATCAGATTTGGCTCCTGATAGATGATTACAAAAATAGACGGTGTTCACTTCCCTGTCACATTTATTTTCAATATCTACTGCTTTCGAAGGGTTGAATGCAAAAACAGCTAAAAACACTCTAAAGCAGGTCAGCAATTACGTTTGGCTGCAGGCCAGATATTCAAGCCATTACGTGGTAGGCCTACAGTGGTAAACAGGGACAAATGCGGCACAAAAAGTAAAATGCTGCAGAACACAGAAATGATGCAAAACCAAAAACACATAAAACAATTGCAACAAAAAATGCTGCAGGAGAAAAATGCTGCTTTTTTTTAATTCTAAGCTCTACGGTTTGCATTAACAAGTCTTTTGCAGGGCGCAACATGAACAGAGCGTCATGTTTCCTTGGCAATGGAAATGGGCTGCAATTTTGACTTTGACATGCTGATGATTTTGTGCAACTGGAGTGGACTGTGGAGTGAATTTCTACCGCTTTTCTCTTCCATTTGTTTTGTGGGTTTGTGTTTCATAGACTAGTTTGGAATTTCAGCACCAGGCACTGTCCACTGTTATTGTTTTTCATGATTAGTGTTCATGCTGCACTCTCATATCTAGAAAAAACAGATAAACTTTATATTTCGATTGAAGAGATTTTCTTGTTTTGGAAAAAAGTTTCTAAATAAGGAGCATTTTTAAGACTGGCAAATTTGTGTGGCAAAAGTGTGTTTTATATATGTTTTTTTTTATTCTCTATTAGGAGTCTAAACAATATCGTGGGCCAGGCGTTTTTTCTTGCGGGCCACATCTGGCCTGCAGGCCATCGATTGCCAACCACTGCTTTAAAGCATTAATAACACAATTCTTAACTTTAAATTACATGTGTAATACATCCCCCCAAAAACAAGGTGTATATTTTATGTGGTCTACTGGGGCTACATCCGACAAGCTGAGGTAAAGTCACCTGGTCATGAGTCACAGAGATGAGTCCAATCAAGCACGTTAAAAGAGTCTCAGCACTTAATCATTTAATTTCAGCCATAACATTAATCGCCTCTGCTTGACTTGCTCAGTAAGACAGAGTGCAGCACATTCTGATGAAATTTTAACAACGACATAACATTGATTCTAGAGATTTGAATGAGTCAGCATGTGCTACATGGTCTCATGTGGTTCCTCCAGCTGTCCGACTCACTTTGAAGAAGGGTTTATCACAGATTGAATTGCCTTACTCAGCAGCTCAGTTAATACGCTGTCAACAGCAATTTAGAAGCTCTGGCAAACTGTGAACAGAACATACAGGCAAACAAGCACTAAAGCATCCAATGGCCCACTCGTTTACTGTTTCATATTTCTCTGGCTATCATGTTTCCTTTACTCTTTTTTTACTTACATCTTTGCCAACAAGATCCTCCTGATTTTCTACAATGCCCCAGGGAGCAATTCCAATGGTGCAGATCTTCCCTCTAGACTTAGAGGCGTGGTCTTTCAGTGCATCACCCACATGGCGAATCACCCCTGTTTGTGTATGTGTAAATGTATGTTTGGGTGTTTGAGAGAAGGACAGAGAAACAGATAATAAATCAGGTTTGTCATGATCAACACAGAGCTTAAACTTACATAATGACACACGCTACTGTGAAAGATTAACAGATTCTATTAGACATGGGAAGAGAGCAGTGTGGCAGCAAACACACATACATGCACACCGCCTTGGTTGTAGTCCTGATGAGAGCGGGAGTCAGACCTGGAGGCCATCTCAACCCATCTCTCCTGCTGACATTCATTCGTTCTCCACCTCCACCCTCAACTCCAATCCATCCGTCCATCCATTATTCAGGCCCCTTTCTTCCTCTTTTTTTTTGCCTCTGCACCCATTCTGTCACTAAATCTTTCTTTCTATTCCTTTATGTATTCAAGTATGTGCACTCAACGACATCCAGGGTTGTATCCTTCTTCCCATCTGTTCATATCCATCGCATTATTTATCCCTTCTTTAACCGTATTCCAATGCCGGCTCAGTGTAAACAAGTTACTGAACAATGCTCCTGTTTTTGTGACCCAGAAACAATACAAACACTGAACTCATACTTCTATTATCAGCACAGTTTGACCACAGGTAAGGTGAGGAAATAAGGAGGATGTGTCCGTATAAAGAAAAACCTTTTTAAAAAATATCAGTGTAGATTAATTACTAGGGTAATCGAACTGTTAAAGGCTGTCCACCCCAAGAACTATAAGTATGAAACTAACTATAATAATAGCGAGCATCAACACTGATTAACGTTAACAGTTGTGGTCAAGCATGCATTGTGCGCTCCAGCTGTGTCGCCATCTGGTCAGCATCTCAGACACAGCTGAGCAGCTGGCTGATTGCTTGTTTATTAAAAGGTTATTAATATTAAAAGTGTCGCATGTACAAACACCTTCACACTCGACACTGCACATCCTTGGGTCAAATGTGATCACAAAGTATAATTAGATTAGGTCATCCACTGCAGGCATGATACACAGCAAGTGGCAGAGTCTGTGGTGTGATGATTTTGATGCAAATTTGCAAAGTGACGCCCTGTAAATTCAGATTTATTTTAATTGGCTGTTGTTGCTATTGTTGTTGCTATTGTTCATCGCATTGCTCTGAAAGTGACCCCAATGATATCATCCACCACTGTCGTTTCCGTTGAGGTGTGGAATCTGCCATACACTTGAGTTAAAATAGGTTAATATGTGTAGTTATCTTTATAGTTATAGTTCTTTGTGTGGACTGCATTTAATTGATGAGAAAAGTCATAGTCAACCACATTTTCTTAGTCAGTTTGTTGCAGGAAAAATAAATCTCCAATGACCTGTTTTAATTCAAAATGTACAGTCATGTACATTAGTGCAACAGAACATTTGAAGGAGTTTAACTAATGATCAAGCAGAGGACTTTCTTAAAATTCACTCTTGGTTTGAGGAATTGTTCTTTGACCTGTCAGAAAGACTAAGCTAATGAATAAAAGTGGAGAAGGACAGTAGAGCATAAAGCCAATTTGATTTTGCCACAACGGCCATGAACCAACATCTTGTTGCTATCAGACTTTAAAACTGTTTATCATAATTTCTTCTTTTAAACCCTCTCCCATCCTTCTACCTCCTACAGTTCAGAGCTACAGATCCAGTTCACTGAGCTCCTCATAATCCCTTCTGCTGCAGGACAAATTCATTCAGCTTTTGAGCTGAAGATCTAAATCCAGGAAGAGATCTCTCACGCTGATCTTCTCTGTCCAGGCTCTTTCATGGAAATTCCTTTATTGCCCTCAAGGTAAGGGATGCACCAATCTGATATGCTAAATCTGAATATGCCCCAATGATTCCAGTGACTTAAATGCAGTGAGGTATACAGATTGTTGAGGATTTAGAAACAGGAAAAGTTGGATCAGTGCATGCTTCCTACAGGTATAATCTCCTAATAAGCCCTAATGGCCTTGTCAATCATTTCTTGAATGCAAGTTATAAGAGAATATAAACTTGTCCTTCTTTTTTTTCTTCTTTTTTATTGAAGGAGAGATGTGTCTCTAAGCTACTGCTGGAACAGAGTGCTGGCCTTCAGTGAATACAGGGAAATGGCTTGCCCATCAAGTTTATTAAAGGGAGGATTAACTACCACTGATCAAAAGATATCAAGTAATGGATCTTGTGTGACGGTTTTTATTAAAGGCCTTTGATGCATAGGCAAGTTGGGGAGAACCAGAACTGATGGGTAAGACTTCTGGTTTTGTTTTGTTTGCACATATAGAGCTTATAGAAGAGGTGATGAAGTACTATAGCATGAAGCTTGGAAAGTTAGAAAACTGGAGTCTGTGAACTTTTTTGAATTGCACTGAGGTTTTTCTGGAATGCATTTAACTATGGTGAATATTTTTTCCGCTTGTCATTGGACACAACTACACAAGCCAGTAAAGTACCTTATAAGAAAGAGAATGATTTCTTAATATAGTGTACAGGTGCCACATGTGCTAGTGTAATATGTGCTAACGGAAAATGAATGTGTTAATGTAATATTTCAGTCTTGGGTCAAATAAGGCTGGAGGAAAGACAGGATTGTTGCAGCATGGCAGGTCTATGTTTACTTAGGCAAGGATTGGATTTGTTTCCATACATTCTGGAGTGAAGTATAGCGGATTGTTTATATAGATTTGTATTTTTCCCTAATATGGGTATTAAGTAGTGCAGGGAGGGAAGTGTGACTGCATGTTGCCAGCTCAGTCTGAAGTTTCAAAGGTCTTTTCTCGTGATTGTGGTCCACTGCCAGCCGTGTTAAAAGGTTAGAACATTCCCGATTGCCTGCCCATTAGTATTATTCTGAAAAACCAAAGCCTCCTCCTGGCTTATTCTCAAATAGATGTTTGTTTGTTTTTATCCTCGATATTCTGGCCATTTTGTTGTTCCAAATAAAAGATGACATCAGTGTCCAACTTCTTAAAATAGTAAAGTGGAATAACCGCAGGGATGCACTGAAAAGTATCTAAAAAACTATAGGGTGTGCAACCATATTTATTATGTAGGGCCCAGAGATTATTATGGCCAACCATAGAAATAGATAATATAACAATACAATTTCAACTTCTGCATCCTGCATTTCTAGTTTCTCTGCCTCATTTTACTTTCAACATCTTGTCACCTTTCATTCAAGATGCAGAGTAGAAATTGAAATCTGTCTGTTCTGATAGGTATTTGTGTCAAGAAGTATATTTATGTACTCATAATATACTTCACAGGTTTGTTAAATGATAATTTATTAGTCGATAACTTAGGAAGATTTCTTCCTAAGTTATCGACTAATAAATTATTATTTTAACACCTTTATCATGCCCCTAGCACAAATCCATAGCCAGTAAATTTGAATAAAAATAAGTGAGACTTCACACCAGTGACTAAACTACAATGAATAATTTTTACAGTTGAAAATTGACACTCAAAAGAATGCAATGCTCTTGAGAATGTTTTATGATTGTATTCAAAATTGGCTGCATATTCCATATGTGTTGCACTTCACCTGTGTTGACCCCTCCAGTAAAGATCCAGGCTCCGGTTGTCATGGCAGCCTTGATGAGCCCTTTGCCAAAGACCTGCTTGAGTTTGGGCTGTAATTCAAAGTTCTGCAGCCCCCCATGGACTGAGATGAGCAGCTTGGGCAGATCCAGCTGCCACTCCTTGGTCATCAGGTGGAGCAGCAGGTCAGGCTTGGTGTCATAAGACACTCGCACATACTGCAAACAATAGGACAGGTGTCAGTGAGGTAGATTAGCTTCACCTTCAGACAGGAACGCACATGCATATACAAACAGACACACCATAAATGGGACATTTTACATGTGAAGCACCTATAAAATATAAAATGCAAATATCACATGGACCACTGTTGCAGAGCTGCCTGAGGCTTTTATTTTTCATGCTACTTCACATGTCTATTGAACAGATGTTCGATATGACTGTGGAACCACATGCATTATACAACATCTGTTTATCTATCCAATAGAGCCTCAGACACTCAACCTGACCAGTGTCTACATGAATAATTTAACACTGGGAATACATCAGATATAATTTAGCTATGATCATCTGAATTCCCTGAATGCTACAGCATGTGTGATGCATTTCCATCACTGTGGTCATCACAGTGAGTTTTTTGGATGTCTCAGTTTATCAGATAAAATTGCATCTAATGCAATCACGAATTTCTTTTAAATCAGTCAGTCAGTCATTTTCTATCCCTGCTTATTCCCCATTAGGGTCGCAGGGGTCTGCTGGAGCCTATCCCAGCGTGTTACGGCGAGAGGCAGGGATGGTCCTCAGATGGTCGCCAGCCAATCGTGGGGCACACACACGCCATTCACTGACACACTCACACCTAGAGTTTAGAGTTGCCAATTAACCTGAGCATGTTTTTGGACTGTGGGAGGAAGTCGGAGTACCCGGTGAAAACCCACGCAGACATGGGGAGAACATGCAAACTCCACACAGAAAGGTCCCAGACCCCGGACCAAGGAGGTCTTTCTTTTTTCATTTCTCATGCAATGCGCATGATGTCTTAAATTGGATTATTTAGCAGGCTGTGGGGCTAAATTAGTTTAATTTGAATAGAAGCTGGATTGAGGAAGATATAATAACTATAATAACTAACACTCTGACTCTTTAATCTCTATTAAGTATTTACACTACAGATGAAATGTATAAAAGAAAATACAGTCATTGGTATATTCAACCATTTTCACAGCACTGATATAACTGTACCATTCAGATCAAAAGGCAAAATAATTTCACTTCCTCATCCTATCTACTATGCTGTCATATTGCATCAGTTTACTGTAGCTGAAGACAAACATCTACACATCAAATTCAGTAACAATGCACTTTCAACTTTTAACTTTTTTATTCATACCAAGCAAACTTTGCAAGTAGTAGATACAAAATCAAAATTGTCATTTAAGGAGATTTCCCAGATTATTAGGAGATTAATCGGAACTATCTAAAACGTTCTAAAATGTATTTTAGTTCATATAAATGTTTCGTGGCTATTGCACTTTATCTATAGGCTGTATTGTTTTTTCAATTATGTTGAACAGCTCAAACTTTCCGGGTGAATTCTTTATTATGTGTATGTGTTGTTTCTAGTGATGCATCGATCAGCATTTTTTGGCCCGATCACCAATACCGATCACCAAAAAACTTGATCTGCCGATTGCTGATCAGTGCCGATCACAGAAGGAATTTTAAATTTCCATACTTTTCATCTAGCAGAGGGTGCACCGTTTATAGAAATAAAACTATCAATTATTTAACTATATTTTAAAAAGTACAGAAACAGAAACTGTCATCTGGGCCAATAAGAATCTTTTTAGAAGAATCATGTTGTGATTGGTTAGTTGCTTTATGGCCCGCCTCCACACAACGAAAACAGGAGAATGAGAGAGAGAGAGAGAGAGAGAGAGAGAGAGAGAGACTAAAATGGGTCCAGTCCGTCCCTGGATGCACCTATTGTTTTGTAGCGTGTTTGTCAGTTTGAAAGTGGTCGCTAATAATTTACGTCATGTGATCGGCTTTTTTATTGGCATGTTTTTCCAATCGCCAATCAGGCTATGTTTAGGCAATATCGGCCGATCATGATCGGCAGCCGATCGATGGGTGCGACATTAGTTGTTTCCAATGAATGTAACTGCTACAAATATTATAGGGCATTTAAGCAGCAAGACTAAAACCTGTAGTTATAATCAGGATGAGACAGAGGAATTACAACATAATTTATTCTTTAGCTCCTGATTTTTTTTTTCTAGACAGCTCTGTTGGAATCCAGGATTTATCAGGATAATGTGTTCCTCCAAACTATTTTACTGAACTTGCACTGTGTGTCTAACAGCTGGCCTTTTGGATGTATAGAAGAACACAGAACATTAATTAACATTAGATCCTGAGAGTGTAATGTCGAAATTTGGTGGTTTCTCACACATATATGGTGAAACACACATAGATTTGGCTGCAGGGTAATGACAATAGGGAGCAATATTTGACAACTTTGATGGAGCTCAGTCAAATTTGATTTACCATCAGACACATTAAGGAGCAAGTCCAAATAAGAATCTTCACTTCAGAAACAATCCTAAAAAACGTAACCTGTGACTATCAATTTTTGAAGTCAATTTTACAGAAAAACAAGCCCAAAGTCACTTATACTAAGACTCTGTGTGTATATGGTATATTCAGCAAGGAGCACTCTATAGTTGACAAATCATCTCTTGTCAAGAGAAAGTCTTGTGGTATTTGTCATTTCTTGACATCCATGTTAAATCTCTCAATATCTGGTGGAATGATGCATCTCACTAAGACTCACTATGGTACTATTTTCTAAATCACTCTTATCATAAATGAGTGTGAAGTTGATCTTTACTTGTTTGCCTTGGGATCTTGTTGACTAAATCAAGGGGGAAAGGTCTCTTCATGACACTGACACAATGACAACATGCTGCACAAAAGATGTAACAGGATTCACCATGGCTTTGTTGGAGTGTCCTCCTCCCTGGAACTCAATGGTGCCGAAGGCATCAGTGGGGCTGAGCTGTGTGTGTTTGCTGATTGACCACTTCTCCGACAGACTGTCATTCTTGGATAAACGCTCTGCCTTATCATTCTGACTGGTTGAGATGCCCGGGGGCAGGCCCACATGCTGACCTATCAGGCGACCACAACAGCACCTGGATGAGAAGAAGAGGTAAGAGTGAATGTAAGATTGGTCTAAAATAATTGATGTCAGAGCTTGAAGAGGAAAGGAAAATGGTAAGAGACAGAGATTGTGCTATATATATATATATATATATATATATATATATATATATATATATATATATATATGTGTGTGTGTGTGTGTGTGTGAGAGAGAGAGAGAGTGAGACAGGAAGGGAAAGAGCATGAGACCTGCTGCAGTCATGTGCTTGGCATTGAGAAGTGGGCAAGGCTGAAGTGACAGCTTGTCATCTGACTTTCATCTCCTGATTAGGAGGAGAAGAGGCGATGGATCAGTTGGATCTGAAGATCCCCTGCAATGTTTTATTGGCTCTGTCTCTTTTTGTTTTCTGTTCTTAACAAAGCTCTGATTATCCCTCCCTTGCTGTCCTCTCCCTCTCAGCAACTACCAGAATTAACAAAATGACTTCTACATGGATACATACTTATTCACATGTACAATGCAACTTATGTATTCTATACCCTTATCCTTGTAGGATGCAGTGGGAATCGCGGGAGGAAAGGAGGCTTTGATGATCACTTCATGTTTCCGTCATCGCTTACAAAAGTTATTACGCTTTCCTCTGGCTTACACTCTGCTGTTTTTGACTAAAAAGAAAAAGGCTGGTTTGATCTTCCAGAACATCTCTTTTCCCTCCTGCTCCTGGCCTCCACCTCTGCCTCCAATCCCCCAATCATGATAACTCTGTTTATCTAAACAAACTGTGGCATTTGCTGTTCACTTGTATGAGTGTGTATGAAAGCATTTCTGCAGGTATTAAACTTGCCTTTTGTGAATGAGTCACCCAGAGCAACAACATTAGGTTTTGATAAATAACACTGTAATAGTGACTTTGCAGAGCAGAATCAGACCTCAAAACCTTTCAGTGTCCTGAAGTGCTCTTATCTCAACAATGATATTACTATATTACTATTATATAGACAAGGACTTTGCGTAATATACTAATTTATATTTAAAATGAATATGCAATACACTCCCTATCCAAACTATGGGTTAAATAATTAACCTTTTAAAATGAAGATGGATATCTGGCCATCTTAATGCACAAGACCTGAACTTGAATATTGCAAATGTCACCAAAGCAGTTCAACTTGCAATTTATGTAACAATGAGGTGATATTAGAGAATATTAGAGGCATATCTTAAAAGGTCAATAATAAGGCTATCACATTCACAACACACACACATCAGCTCTTGCAGCTTTCATAGCAAATAAATAGGCAGCTAAACAGTAACTATAAAGCTTATTTAAACTTAAATTCTCTAACAAAAGATTTTTTTTCTTTTATCAACAGTACATTCCTACTTACCTATGGTGGTCTTTGGCGCTCACTATGATATGAACACATTCTCTCTTGCTGAAAGCTCTTTCTATCCACGATTTCTGTGCCTGTTGAGAAACAAGACATGAGATCAAGTCAGTCTTTGTCAGATAATGGAGCGGTGACCTCAGCGCGTAGGTGGAACAGCAGATAGTCGGCAGAAACAGGCTCACATCATGGGCAGCTTCCTGTTTGACGGAGCAGTTCACCTGTAAAAGAAAACATTTCCTTGCCTTTCAAGAAAAGAGAAAGGCTGTGTTTAGATGATGTTTGCTGTGTAAAATAACCCAATATTAACTTTGAGAGTTATAAAGTGATTTATCTCCCACTGACAAAGAGTATTTCCTGCAAGCAGCAGTCCAGTTTTTGATAATACAAACTAAGCATATACTAGGACATGTTAGACCTCAGAAGTACGTAGAATATTTTTTTTCTTTTAAAAGATTGTTTTTGTCAGTTTCACCCTTTCTTGGACATTGATGGACTTTGATGGTGTAAATGCAGAGAGGAGAATGACATACAGTAAAAGTCCTTGGCGAAAATGATCCAAGGACATTTTGGTTATACAGTATGTGCCTTAACCATTTTGCTATCATATTACCAAGAAGACAAGAAAAATCTGTAATTAAAATTCAAAACTGTTCTAGGACATGTGCACACATACACACACACACACACACACACACACACACACACACACACACACACACACACACACACACACACACACACACACACACACACACACACACACACACACACACACACACACACACACACACACACACACACACACACACACACACACTGAAGATGTAGTCCCTCACATACAGTATAATTGATAGGCTGGAGAAACTCTGACAGAAATATTTTATCTTATTCAGTGACTCCAAACCAAAAGCAGAGGAGATGAAGATGTTAAAAGCACTGAAGCAGTAAATATTAAATTATTGAGTTCCAGTCCTTAGATACTTTTATGTGCAGCCAGCTGAGCTTGTGTGTGCATACTGTATGTGCATGTATGAGTATGCAATTCTAGATGTGTGAGATTCTAAGCTGTATTCAGTACAGAAAAAACATCCTAAGCATAATGCAGGTAGTGGAATGGTGCTCTGTGAGACTGCTGCAGGTTTGAGTGACAGAGAGACTGATTGGAGCCAATTATCCTGCAATAGACACGACCACAAAGATACTGCAGAGCCACAGAAAGTCTGAGATACACATGAAACAGGAGTATACAGAGACTGATATAGTTCTGTATAGATGTCTCAAATACAAGCAGGAATCCTTGTTTCATGCAAGTGGGACAAATGGCTTCATATGCTGTATGAAGGGAATCTTTCTTGGGGCTAATAAGAAAGGGCACTGTATTCTGAGCTATGAGATAAAGGTAAGGAAAATACCAAGTGTTTCATGTTATATGTCATTTACAGTATAAAATTGACAATAATAACAAGAATAAAAAATTATCATTGACAGAAAAAGTATAACAGCAATGACCAATCACGAGAGTACACCTGCACATCTAAGTAACAGGTTTCTACAGAAGAGATCATTGATCTTTTCTGTCATCATGCAGTTAAAAATTGAACCACATGCAAAAAAACAGCAAAATAGGAATTTATTTTTTTCAATACATTCAAACAGTGAGATTGAAAATATTGGCCCATTAAAAAAAATACTTTTAAGTTCCAATGGTTGAGATACCTAAATTGAATTTACAACTATTTTACAATCACTGAAAACAAAGAAAATCTGGGAATGTTAAATAATTTAAGACTGGGTACTGCTTGATCTGATGCAAGCAAATTCTTTTATTGCTATACAAAATACCATCATACAAAACATATTCTTCATTCTTGGCAGCCAAAATGAAGCATGTACTTGACGACTAAGTACAGATAAACCACACTGAGGGTTTGTATACAATGATCAGATAAGCGACAGGCAACAACTGAAATCTCACAAGAACATACATCTTGCATGTTTCTGTGCCAAAACAGAAACTGATTGAAAGGGAAGGAAATTAAATTGAGGGAAGAAAGATGACAGCAATATGAACTCCGATCTATCTAAAATAAGATGTGGCTTTACAAGGAAATCTTATGAAGTGGATTATAAAATAATAATGACTATCTCACTCACAGCTTTGCAGTTTTCCATGTGCCCCGTTTCATTTTTATAATTATTTCTAGAAGACAGAATCTTTTAGTTGCTTTTCCTGTTTGTAATGCTTTTATTAATCTAGGAATAATCTATCCAATGTAGTTATTTGTTTCACATTGTGTGATGTCAAATGTGTTTCTGTGATAATGCCGACACACTGGGCCATTTAAATGTATAACTACTCAGCACTTTGTGGTTCAAAGGTTGCACTTCCTGGATTGACACCGCCATTCCAGGAAGTGGACTATGTTTGTGTGAGGTTTTGTGGCAACGGAGCACCATCAGTGACTGAATATCACAACGGGATGGCCACAGACAACCAGGAGGACATAGAGACCAGACTCCCAAACCCACAGCAGAGGGAACACAGCGGCAATGAAAACAAAAGGACAGAGCTTTTTTTTTTCCAGCTTTTCATTCTGGGAGAGCTGCCCCGGCTCTTCTCCCAGCCAGCAGAGCTGAGAGCTGCTTGTACAGGGCTTTCCCCACCACCATGGCTACAACAACAACACGCCCCATCCGCCTGACTGGCCCTGTCACACCACGGCACGCCAAAACCCACCGCAGACTGGCCACAAACTGGCTCGGCTTGCACTCAGGCACACTTACCCTAACACCAGACTTCCCACGATTAACCATTACTCTGGGGGCTGGGGGGCTGCTTTTAGAGATCACCCTGGCCACGATGACTCAGCGGGCCACAACAACGCCCCCAGCCCCATTCTTTCTCTGACAAGCTAAAACCGTGTATTCATCCGCCAGCTCATTCGGGCACAAACTAGATCCCTTCTGTGGCAACGGAAGCAGATGTTTTTGGATTTGATTCGTATCGACAGGGCCAATGGCAAATCAAAAAACATGCAACATAAACCCTTTAATGTTCTTCAAGAAAAGCCACGAAGCCACCTCAGTAGGGCAGAAAATTTGTGTACCAAGATCCCGTTTCAACCCTTTGTACTCTGGCTTTTACTCTGCCAGTTTCAATTTTGAATTATTTTCTTTTTTTGGTGTAAATATTGAATATACATATACCTCCCTGTGTCTCTCTCCTACTGTTTTATCTCTCTCTCACTCCTCCTCTCATGCTCTCGAGTACTGCTTATGAGATTTGACATGGTATGATGAGATGGCACATGGCCTGCACTCCATTGTGTAATTAAGATTTATCACCAGCACACACTTGGTCTGGCACGCATGCATGTACATGCACATGCACAAAAAATACCAGCCATCTACCTAAACACTATATTGAGTTTTGTGTTATGTGTGTGTGTGAGAAGTGACTGTGCAGCAAGCGAGCAGCATCTGACAGCCTGTTAGAGGTCTCGACTCCATTATGCTCACTCTCCGCCACCTCCAGCCCCTACTCCCTCTACTTTCTTCCCTCTCTTCTACCATTGTATCTCACCTTGTTACTGGCTTTGGCACAGAACTGAACAGAGAACCATATCCAATCAATAGCCTAAACATTCCCCTCTTTCCCTTCTCTTTCCCTTCTCTTCTTTTTGTCTTTTCCTTTTAATAAAAATAAATGACTAAGCTTTTATGTGGCCGTATACCACTGTATACGGCCACATAAAACATGATTAAAGGGTAGAACTAGTCTTTTCTTGTAGCACTCTTCTGTAAAGCATTATTCAACATTAAATATATGTTGCCTTGAAAAGGGTTTCATAAAATCTGAAACATTTACAAAGAGAGGAACAAACCTTAACGCCATCCTTTGTTTTCAGGTACATCTATTCTTCACCACCAACATCAACACTATCATTACCATCATCACCTTTCCTCTTCACTGCAAATCTTTGTCTCCCTCTCTTTGTATAACTTTACAACTGTGGCACAGTAAAATTTGCTGTTACTGCCAGCTCAGTGACACAAACCTAGGCACAGCTGCTGCCCTTTCTAGTAAATTTGCTCAGCAAATTACTTTTGACCCATTCTGAATTTTACATGCATCACGATTAATATCCGAATTCAGAGAACTATTACATTTTTAAAGAATCAGCATTAGGATACAGCAATAACTTTCACATTTAAAAGATAAGAACAGACTTTCATTGGATTCATATTTATTTATGAAGAATATCTAATATCTATGTTTGATATCTATGCCACTTATTGTGGCACATACAAGTAAAAAAACTAGTAAAGATGGAAGCTTAAAAGCTGAAAGACAGAACCATATGCATATTAAGTACTTAATCTAAATAGTGATCTTTTGTGATATGTGGTTCAAGGTCTTTACAATAAATCATTCATCAAAACAAAGGGATCAAATAATATAGAACTAATAAATGGATTTCAGAAAAATATTCTAATGGACAGTATTTTCTCTGGTGGTGGATTTGCATTCATAGCAACCTTGGGTGTCCTAAAGGGCACTTTTAAATACATGTATTATTATAATTTTAACTCTATCTTAAGCAAATAATATTGCTCAAAAATGACTGTAGTAGGACATATAAAGCAGGGATCAATTTTGACAAATCCTGATTCAAATTTAGAGAACAAATTGAGTTAGTTTGCTCAATGATAAAAGCGAAGCGTGTCAAATATGAGTCAAGGAAAAAATCTCCTCAAGAAGGTCTCTAGAATTAATGACTCACCTGTATTTTGTGATAGGTTGCATTGATGTAACCATTCTTTCATAAGCAAGGTTGAAGATAGTGATAGAAGCCTGATTCTTTCAAAAAAAAACAACAAACAAAAAAATCACTGAACATAATCTGATCAGAGCAAACCAGATCAGGCCTCTGCTCTGTCCTCAGGCAACTGGTCTACTCTGGAACTATTAGCACTGATGGAATGCTTGTGCGTGTGTGTGCATGTGTGTGTGTGTGTGGGTGCGTCCATGGTGCCGAAGGTACACACTGGGCCAGCCTTAAAACCACTTAACTAACCTTTAGCCATCTCTCACAGTCTCCTCCCTGCCCGAGCTCCAGCCAAACCGTTGTAATTGTATGAGCAAAATAAAAATAATAGATTAAAATAATTCCACATCATGACATGGCTACTTAATTATTTATCCTTAATTCCTTCAAATGCCCAAATGTCAAAAAGTCACCCTTTTTCAAAAAAACAGTGTGCATACAGAATAACTGTAGCTCCTGGCTTCCACCTCTCACCTGCAGATGTCTTAAATTCAAATTCAAGTTGGGACTGTCAGTGTGTGTTTGTGTGTGTGTCTCTGTGTGGATCTGTGGAGCAACATGACATTTGTCTAGCCTGCTCAAAATCCTTTTTTTCACATGTGACACACACACACACACACACACACACACACACACACACACACACACACACACACACACACACACACACACACACACACACACACACACACACACACACACACACACACACACACAAACACACACACACCTACTGTTTTTACACTTCATGGGTTTACCCCCTATCAATTTTGACCTGTTTTCATGAAAGGGATTAATACACCTGTACATAATCCAAACTGGGTTTAATTAGGAGAAGCAGTGGGGGAAACAGGGCACATAAGACTGTAATCTGAACTAAATTAAGTCTCACAATGCATAGGCAGGAAAATACAGAGAGGAAAAAGAGTGTACTTTCCAAAAAACTGTAATCCGACACATACATGCACATCTTGAACAAAAGCGAACTCATCAGAAACCAAAATTCTCCCCCAGATCAGGTGTAAATGAAATTGAAATGTATGCAGTGTTTTGACAGGCTCAGCATGCTTAGAGGAGCTCACCTGAGTCCTGACAGTCCACATGCTACCAGATACAAGAGGCAGGTGAGCATACACACAGATATATGCAAGCACACACCTATGGTATCAGAAAATGCAGCAAGGATAGCAAGGCCATTAATGTCTGCTTAATCAATAGTATTTTGAGGGACATACAACACACAAGCTTACAGTACAAATATGCCATCACCTGCATAGTAAAGACAGAACAAAGAACAATATTTGTACACAATCACACTCTGTTCACCCTCTAACCCACCCATTGATGTCTGCCTCAACAAACACAGCATAACAACAGTAACGAAATGTGCCTAACTAACCACTCGGCTATATAATGAACATAGTAATAATACAAATTTGGCAATAATACAGACATGTGTCCTTATTTGGAAAAGACCCCCCTCCACCCCCACCCCCATTTTTTATGTATTTTATTTTAAAAAAGATACTTTCTTCTTTGGCTTCTATAATAATAGCAGTGCTTCCCTATTATGGAGCTGTATCAGTGAAACTGATTGATGATTTTTTTTTGCCCTGAAAGACAGTTTTGCAAAGTGTGAAGATAACCACATAGTCACTTGATACGAATGAGTCAGTGTGTAGCTGCTGTACCATCGCTGCAGAATACATTAGAGGGAAGCACTGTGAACTATTAGGTCAAGTAGTCTGGGAAATTCAGACCATGACGGTCTGTTTTTAGACATGCTAGGGGCATGGCTCTAGAGATGGCAATGTCTTTCCATCACTCTGGTTCACGTTGAAATATCTGATCATCTATTGGATGTTGGATTGGCACATTGATTTTATACAGATATACATTCTAAGACAATATAGGACTCTGGTCATCCATTTTTATTATCATGTCACCATCAATCTGCCATTTAGGGTTACCATGCAATTCAGTACATGTCTCCCTCTGAAACAATTCATCACTTCAATGATCTCCTGACTTTTATCTAGCAGACACAGCAGAGTGGCAGAACATAAAGTCTGACACATGTTCAACAACATGAACCATAATACAGTAAGTAATACTATAATCATTTGTTATGTAGTATGTCATTATATTACTTAAGTTAAATCTGCAGATACAGGAGCTATATATCTTACTAAAAGCAGTTGTATTATACAGGCAACCACAGACTACTGAAAGAAGGATAACCCCACTTTGCAATAGTACAGGATCTTTACTTGTTCTTTGCCACTTTGATGCAGCTAACAACAGAGTAATAGTCACATGCCATTAAACCATCACCGATACTGGACACTGGTATTCAGGATGGAACTGCACAGTGCCAACGCAAAGATAATGCAACAAAAGCAGCTTGACCAGACGCCATCCCAGAGCATGTACTTCAGGCATGTGCAGACCAGTTGGCAAAGGCCTTCACCAACATATTGAACTTCCCCCTGGACCATGCTATTGTTTAAACATGCCTTAAAGGAACAACTAACATTCCATTCCCTAAGCAAAAGAGTGCTAATTGCCCAAATGACCCTCACCCAATTGCACTCACCCTGGGGATAGGCAGGTGACTGAAAAAATAATTTTGGCCCATATAAAATGTACCATTTCTGCCACTTTAGACCAGCTCCAGTTTGCATGATGGACAAACAGATCAACATCTGTGTTGGCTTTCACACTGGCCAGGATCACATAGAAACCCTGACACATATATCAGGATGGTCTTTGACTTCAGTTCAGCCTTCAATATTGTCATTCCCAACAGCCTAATGTCCAAACCTCATAGAATAGATCTGAATACAAGTATTGCAACTGGACTCTGGTCTTCCGAACCAATCGTCTCCAGCCTGTCGATGTATGGCGAAAAACATTGTCCAAGCTCGTCATGAACACTAGCACAATGTCAGGGGTAAGTGCTGAGCCCTATACTGTATGCCTTCTACACCATGACTGTACACACAGAGATTAAGTATAAAATGTGTCGGGTGGACTGCAAATTATCTAATTCTTAATAAAAAAGAAAGGAGACTGTAGTGGATTGCCAGAAGACTACAAATCCCAGCCCAGTAGTTATAGACGGCAAGGAAATGAGAGTCTCCAGTTTTAAATTTCTGGGGGCCAGATCACAGACATCCACTGTCATTGGGATGACACAACACTTCTTTTTTCTCAGTAAGATGAGGAGAGCTGGTCTACTGCAGAATCCTCTACTGCAGAATCTAATTAACTGCATAGTGGAGCGTATCAATACATATTGCACCACAGTGCGGTTTGTCAGCTGCACCAAGAAGAACCAGAAATAAGCACTGCAGAAGATCAAGATGGCCCAGAACATCATTGGGATTCAGCTGTTGGCATTAGTGAGCATCTATCAGACCTTCTGTTGGAGGACGGCCTTAAATAACATCCATGATCCAACACCCTGCCTACCACCTCTTCCAACATCTTCCTTCTGACAAGTGATACAGTTAAAATTCTAAACTCCTGTTCACTCTAGCCTGCTCATGCTGCCACATTGTACCGCTGCTGTCGTACACCACATTGCACTTTGAATTATAATTAAATTGCTCTAGTACCTCAGATTCCCACACATAGACCAATATGTGGCGCAGCACCACCGAATGAAAACTGAGTGCTACAAATTGATTAACAATTTTATTGCTTTATCAAATGAAAAGCTTATATAACAGTTAAGATTGGGTGCATTTAATTACATACCCACATCAGTGTTTCATGTGGTACATTGGCTGATCAGCAAAATCTGAATTTTACTAGAATGTACTGACATTATTACCCTGGCTATGTGTAAAAAGATGACAGGCTGCAAACTTTGTTGGACAAGCCTGGTTAAAAGAAAAAAATATCTGTTTTTATTATATGTAATATAAAAACAATATATTTAACAACAATAACAAACCTATATGACATCATTAAAAGTTTATCAGGTGATTCTTTTATACAACCACATTATAATTTACATGGTAACTTTAAGTGCAGTTAATCATTATCGCCAACATGGTTTTGTTTGAGAAAATTTGTGTTTAATTGTGAATAAATCTGAAAATAAATGAAGGTTGCTTGTTGACAGTAAATACTATGTTGCGCCATAATGGGCCACTAATGGACCTGATGAGCAGCTTCCATTAAAATTCCCCATTTAACAGATGAGATGTGCACCTGACCGCGGGGGTCATTTAATCTGTCTCCTCGTTTCCCTTGAGTCTACTGGACTTGATCTAGATGCTATTATGCACTGGTGAACTCCAGATGGAGGAGTTTAGAATGTGTTCATGATGAAAAACAAGAACAACGTTACAACAGAACAGCAAAACTATACAGAAGAGACAAGGCACTCTCAGTTCAAGCCTTTAAGATGGCAGAACTAATCTACATAAATGACACAAATCTACAAATGACCACATACATTTTCTAAAACTGTCACGAGATCTACCATATATTTAAATATTTTGCACTTGATCTCAGATCTAAGATGGCCATAGCAAATTTGAACTGGACTGCATTACTGGTTTAAACACTCATTCACTTCAGTCTTTTCACCTTCCAACACCATACACTCATCTTCTCTTAACCCCTTAAGCTCTAGGCCTATTTATCAGTCTACCTCCCGAAAATTACATGCCCATACTTAATGTAGTATATCTCCACAACTACAGGGGTTTTCTGAATGATCTTGGGCTTAAAATAAAGCTAACACCTGTGGGATAGTTGTAGAAGTCCCAGAATCAATTTAAAATGTACAGTGTTAAAGTAAATCCAGGTAGAATGAAGGAAAAAAGTGAAAAAACTTGCTCCTTCCAAAACAAAAATCATCTATTTGGGTTGAAAATTACTAATACTGAAAGCTAATAATGGTTAAAATAAATTTGTAGCTGAGTTTCTTGTCGACATTTTGGTGTATTACATGAACATATTGGTGATTATTAGTCAGCGTAACAAGAAGGATTTAAACTTTAAAACTCCAGGGTCCCCCCCTGGGGGGACCTTAGAGTTTAAGAGGTTAATGTGACTCTGAGTGCCTCTGTCTGTCTCTGTTTATCCTCTCCAGCCCTGCACAACAGCAACTAGTAAACAACCATACACACCATATGTAATCCTAGAGAAATGGACAGCAGTATGCACAATGACCTTCACATGATAGCATTTTCGGGCAAGTCAATGCATTGGTAAACAGCACTACATTGACTATGCTTGATCCACAGTAGAGGACCACTGTCAGATACATGTAATTACTGCTTGCATTAAGGACTAGGTCATTGCCTTTAAATGCAATCTTGTCAAGGGGAGGAACCACTTATGCAAGTGAAATGGCATTCATTGACCTGAACACAAACACTGGGTTTATCCTCCTGGAGGGTAACCGGCATACATGAGTGTGGGCCAGCAGCCCAGCAAACACACATTAACTCTCCTCTCTCTCTCTCTCTCTCTCTCTCTCTCTCTCTCTCTCTCTCTCTCTCTGACATACACACACATACAAAATAAGTTTTCCACTTGTTTAAGCACTTTGTAGCTTAAAGAGATTTTGAGTACAAGCCAAATGGAAATGCAGTAACAAAGTTGATTCACAGAACCAACTTCATATGCATGTGTGAATGTATCAAGCAGGCTTTTTACCCTCTGTTACAAAACAGTTGAGCTCAACAAAAGACAACACACCAAAATGCACTGTTATGCTTTTTTCTGGTCCACTAGAACAAAGAGCAGGTATAGACTGAGTTGTCCTTAGTCCAAACCAATATTTTATTATAATCTATTCAGCAACTCTTCCTGAGTCATGGTGGACCTAAAAGATTGTAATACATAATACAAACAAGAGCAGACTGCCTCAATCCAAACCACTCTTTGCCACCTCTCTATTCAGCTTATTCTCTTGTGTATTATACCTGAGAGGATCCTCATTCCCAACACACTTTTTCCACTTCTATTCAACTCGTTCTCCTTTACTTTGGTACACTGGGGTAGAGACACAAATTGGTCCATACTCTAGATAACAATGTGCAGCCCAAACTACCTTTTCCCACCTTTCTATTCACAACGCCATGTAAGATTCAAGGAAACCAACACTGAGTAGATTCACACTTCTCATATTACCAGTGACAGAAAGACTTGTGAACACAGGATTTAAAGTAAAGAATAGAGGTCCCTTCTGAGGCAGTTTCCCACAATTTCATCATACTCACACACATGCTCTATGTCAACGAATTAGACTCATGTAACAACCAAATAATATTTTTTTTTAAAAACTGAGTTAAATCCCAAACATTAATAAGCCCTACTGATGAAATACACATGGAATATCTATTTAATTTGGTATATGCCACTGGGATTCAATGTTTTAATCACACACATTGCACACATTCACCCAGTGCAAATTCAACATGTAGAGTGAAGTACTTGTCATTGTTTTTCTTTTTTGTATAACTGCACACATTGTATGATCAACCTGCAAAAATTGACCAAGACTCTTATTTTCTCCTCTGTGTTTTACTTTCAAAGAAATCTGTGCAGCAGATTTAAAGAAACTTAGATAGTTGTTGAAATACTTTCACAACCTTTTTAGTTTTAGATGAGGATCCACAAGCATCCACAAGGAGCAATTTGTTTGTCTCTTTAACACAATGGCCTTGAGAAGACCTTCATTGACATTATCTGATGAAATTTCTGTTATCCTGATGGAAAACTTTATGGCAGGTGGCACTCAGGTTTATGAAGTGACATCTAATTTATTGGACATTCACTGCAGCTGTATATAGTGTCTATCTACAGATAGAGAAAAACCCTTAAAGAAGCATTTCGATTTCAGTCATTGCTATATGTAAGATATTGATTTATATTAAATATAATTGGAATTTTCAATACCCCTCAAAAAATGAATCATCCTTCCTCCACATTTCATATATTAATGGCTTTCTATAAAACAGACCTAAGTGCACTTCGCTACTGTGAGGCATGTCCCTGACATTGCACTCTGTAAATCAGAGCGCAATATAAAATGGATAAATAGAGTCTGTCAGTGATCCTGTGGTGAAATCATGTGAGCGTGGTGGATAAAATGTGAGAGAGGATGAAAAGAGAAAGAGCTTGGCTAATAAACTCAAGGAAATTAGTAAAAGTATAGAAAATGACTAAATTAGAATTTTAAAAAATACAGAAACAAAGCATATATTGTTGCATTCATTAACTACATAAATATTCTGATGCAAAATTGTACTTGCACTTTCTTTACAGGCATTTAAAATGACTGACTGTAAGGAAAACTTTCATAGAAACAATTGTTGTCTCAGTTCCTGGAAGGAAAAGCAAGATATGGAAGGTTTTCACTTCACACTGAATACAATTACAGAATGCATGTATGCTGCACACATTTCTGCAAACAAAATCAATCCTCAGCAACAACGAATGACTGTACCACCGGCTGAAACAATCAATCATACTTCAGCCTGCTCCATCAAATGCAAATCTGCATGAGGAAAATAATTTCCTTAAGTGTGCATCTTTATGATGTGCAGATTTTTTTTTCTTGAGTAGACTGGTGCATTTAATTGTGGACTTGTGCACATGCGCGGTGTGTTGAATGTGTGAGTGTAATGAGGGACTGCATGCTTGTTTTAGCCTCCGTCGTTTCCAATCCATCTCCTGAGGCTAGAATAAGCAGCTCTCTTTCCCACAGGCCTCTGCTAAGCCTAGCTGAGTATCTGACCATGCTGACACTAATCAACATTGGCATGGCCATTCTGTCTGTGACAGAGGGGGAAAGGGGGGGAGACAGGTTCACACTCGGGGGTAGTTGGTGGAGGTGGGGGGCACTTGAAGCTGGTGTCAGCATGTTGGGGGGCAAAGATAGGGTTAGTCAGGAGATGAAAGCAGAGGTGGTATGATAAGTAGTGAATGAGAGGTGAAGGAGGGTTAGGGGGGGAGAGATGAAGGAGAGGGGGTGGGAACTTATGATGTTGTACCAATGAGTTTGTGGTAAAGATGTGAGGGTCAAAACGACATAAGAGGAAGAGAAGGCATGGAGATGAGCAAAGGGAAAGAATAGCAGGGAAGAGAGTCATTTTTCAAATCGGATGAAAGGAAGGACAAAAAAGAATAGGAAAAAAAGGTAGAGGAGCTCATCTGCTGTAAATCAGGTGCCAGATCTAGATTTCTTTAAGTAGGCAGTAATAGAAAATGTAGAAAAAAGGAGCTACAGAGGGAGCGGGAGGAGTGAAAAAAAAGAGACTGGCAGGGAGGACAGATAAGCTATATCCATTTTGTCTGTGTCAAGAGGAGGGCAGAGAAGTGAGAAACCTAACATCAGGAGAGATTAGAAGCCAGCGGAGAAGCGGTGATGAAAGGGAAACGCCGCAGTGACTGACAGTGGGAGCAACCGGCCAGTGAACTGCAGCCAGTCTAACCATCACATGGTTCTTTAGTTAGCAGCGGCTTGACTGACACCTGTCTAGCGGCTGGTAAGAGATGGCATTTTTACAGTCAGAGGCAGTGTACTATACTAATACTATTTCAGCTAGGTAGCACCAATTTCATTCTTTTGACTGCTGAAACCAGTCAGCGGTTACACCAGCAGATCTATTTGAATGCAGGTAGGCTGTGCTGTATAACCCACTGTACTGTCATACTACTCATTATTCAACGATGTTTGCTGTTCCACAAATGAGATGCTGTTTACCAGGTGACTGACACTCTGTGTGTTACCATTATAATGAAGTGCCACGTTCAAGGGTCAGACCACAACAAGGGTTGTTGCACTCCACTGTGCTGAGCTGTTTTGGGGCTTTGTGTGTGCAGCAGACCAGCACTGGGCTACTGTAATGAAGTTGCAGTTGCTGAGGTGGTTTAGACCAAGGGCTGTGAAATTGCCTCTCATGCAACCACTACACCCTGACCGGTGGGGATTTTGAGTGTGTGTGTGTGTGTGTTTGAGGCGGAGTGAAAGAGAGAGGGAAACTGAGAGAGAGAGAAAAGTGGCAGAAAAGGATTATATCGACTGACTTTGATTCGTTATGTTCGCCTCCACCAAATCGCTGACTCTGCCTTACTTTAGCCATCAAAGTTCTCACACTTTCTTGTCTCCATCAATTTATGATGGATGTATTCCTCGGGTCATGGGCACATGGCATCACAAACTGCAAAGTGGTCACACAATGACTCAGCTGTGGTTCTGTTAGAGCAACTCAAGACTCTCACTGTGAGGATGTCCGGTGTTTTTTGGGGAGCAGACAAATATTTTATTTTAAAGGTTTTTCTGAGATCTCTAACATAGTTAGATGTATTATGGAGTGCATGGAGTGGATTTTTTTCTCCTGCTCTGACATCTGTAGCTGTTTCAAAAAATCATGTGATGAATAGCTTTGATGAAATATTTTAGTGTAAATGGAATATATAAAGGCACTGAAGAAAAAGAACAGACAGGCAGCATGGTCACACAAATATACAAGACTCACACTCACAAAAGCTGTCTCTTGTTTTCTCTCTGTCTGTCTCCCTGTTGTTTCCAGCACAGCAGGAAAAGCTGATTTGTTTCCTCTTCTGGCACTACCCCATTAGTATTATCTCACACTCTCACACACACATACACACAATCACAAATACATGCAAATAATTTTAATGTAATTCACCCCTCTGCCATATTTGAATCAAATCGTTGGGTCTGTATTCAATTATAGATCTCCTCCACTGTCTGCCTCTAATGAACCTTCTCTGATCGATAGGCAGTTTGGCTAATAAACTCAATCTGACTACAATGGAGATAGACAGAGACTGGACCCAAACATAGTTAGAAAGGAGAAGGGATAGGGAGGGGAAGGAAGTCGCAGCTTGTTCCCTCCAGCCAAAATACATAATGTTTGGTATTGTGCTGCCAGAGAGAGAGCGTGGGGTGTGTGTTGAGCGTCAGTGTGAGGCATTACATTATTGTCCAATGAATCAGAAGGCACTCAAGTCACTGAAGCTCATCGGCTTTTCCTCTTCAATATCCATCCCACTCTCTTTTTATTTGTCACCACAGACTATCACTGGCTACTTGTGGTTTAGCCTTTTAGCAAACTTGAATGGCATAAAAGCAATTTGATCATGCAGCTCTGGGCTTTCTAAATGTTGCACTGAAGGGATCAAATTCGGAGAGTGAAACCGGTCATTTCATGGTAGTTGTGACACTTAGGAGAAATGATCCACCGTTTTAGGGTCGCTCCTTGTCCCATGATCGTGTGTAGGGTTAAAATACTTTCTGTGTCCAGCACCACGTGACAGTCCCAGAAGTTGTAATCATTACAATCCCATGGTTTGGCAACCAGTAAAATTGTCTTCCAAGCCAATGAACGGTTCTCCTTGAATTCCTTGATCCAATGGTCCATTCCCTCTATTTTCCGCATCCTTTCAATCCATCTAATCCACATCAACTTCCACCATCATCTTCCTAAAATTTCCCGACCCCTTATTTTTCTTTTCTCTCCCTCTTTCCTTCCATCCCTTGCTCTTCCTCACGGCAGCCCATCTCAGCACCACTGACACAGATCCTGGTAGGGCAGGATCGTGTTACCATGGTTACAGAAAATTAGGAGGAACCCCCCTCCTCGTTTCCTGTGCCCCCCTCCCGTAGCCCTCCAGGCACAGCTGTGAACTGGAGTGGTGATCTCTGGAGCATGCTCACGTGCCTCAGCCCGCTGATATGGCAGTGAGCGAGTACACACACATACACGCACGCAGAAACAGAGGGAAAAACGCCAGCTAAAACATAACCTCCATGGCTGATGTAATAAGGTAACAAAGAATATTGGCATATTTGCCTAACAATATTTCCATGACAGGTTTATGGAAATACATGAATCATATAGAAGTCATGTGAATATTAATGGAAGAAAATGAGGATGAGGTTTATCTGGTCTTCTGTACATCAAACATGATTCTAAATGTCAGGTGATATTTGACAAGCCTGGGAGGGACAGCATCCCATCACACTGCATATCCGTGTTTATAAAATGACATTGATTGGCATCGAGGGAGTAGAGGGGTTAAAACAAAAGGTTATAACATTTAACTCACTTGCAATATCTCAGAAACAAATGACTCTATGGACAAACAACTCTTGTGTACATGTTACACAGTGGACCACGGGGCAAAATCATTAGTGGAAAATACCTTTTTAAAGGTGGCTTTAGTACAAAAAAAGCCATTCATGTTGTAATTTCTTTGCACTGCTTGTTCTGCTTAATTGTGAGATTTATCATTAAACCTACTTGCTGCTGTTGTGAAGCACTTTGTAAACTATTTAATAAAAGCAGGAATTATAAAGCTATGATTGTTTTTTCTTGTTCTAATTGTATTGTTTCCATTCCATGCAACATCATCAATTGCACACCTCTCCATCCTGGAAGAGGGATCTTCCTCTGTTACTCTTCCTCTTTTTTTCCCTGTTAAAGTTTTTTAGGGAGTTTTTCCTTGTACAATGTGAGAGTCTAAGGACAGGGGATGCTGTGTTGCTGTTGTACAAACTGTGAAACCCATTGAGGTGAATCTGTGATTTAGAGCTATACATATAAAATTGACTTGACTTGACTTAAAAAGTGCTGTGTGATGCAGTTATCGTAACAGTGGAGTATTTTATGCTACATGTTATTGTATGTTGACATTTCTGAGACATGCTCTTTTCCAGGGATGAAGCACAGTATGGTGGTTTGTTATCTGCCTGTCAGTTTAGATGTCCGGCCACTAATGGTGCTGTCTGTCACAGATGTGAGCAGATCAACGTAAATGTGTCACTGCATTATCAACTGCCTGTCACAACTGCACTTTTTGCAAATAAAAATGTCTTTGATATCCTAGATATCATAGTAGATGGTCTTTAGAAAGGCTTTTCATATGCACCCCTGCTGCTGCACAGCACTGTTCATCAGTATGTCAGTATGTATGTCAGAATCCCAAACGCACATGTAGAAGTCAATAATGAAAACTGCCAATAACATAATCAATTTCTGTTTTATGTAATAAAAGTCCATAGTGTAATAACTGGCCAAAAGTTGAGCAACACCTTAGAGAAAGTATACGTATATAGTATAAGTATAAGCATACCTTTAAAATTTTGAGATTTTATTGAGTTCTGGAAATTGCTCAGAAACTTGTGCCTACTGTTAATAAAAAATAGTAAAGCCATTCATCCTCTGCCTTGCCTTCGGTCTCCAGTTTGTGGTTATACATTTTTATGAGGCTGTAATTGTCCTGTGAAATGGCTATATGGGTACTAACATAATCACACATTATTACAATTGGGCTCACTGAATCCACAAAAGTCTCATCTTCCTAGTGCTGGCTTGAAAATTTGAATATTTGAGCGTTTATTTGTTAGATTAATATATAAAGTCCTATTCAGTATTCATCTATTTGAAAAAAAAGTGGCTTAAAGTGCAAGTGAAGATTTTTGGATGTTAAGCTATATTTTAAGGGTATTCTAGAATGACATCAGCCCAATGTTTGTCTGTGTGGGATTATTTTCTACAACTTGAGGTCAAATGCACCACAAAATGTACAAATGTCATGCTCTCTGCCTCTGCTCCATTTGGAACACTACATCATATTTATGCTGTTTTAGAAGCTGGTACTGGTTTGATTTAAAATGTTTGTACACCTCAGGCACCATTCTCTTAACAAACATTGTGCATCCTTTCACTTAAACTTTAAACAGCTTAAACAAAAACACATTTTGATAGCAAATCACCATTTTAAATATAGGGTTAGGGTTTGGGATTGGCATGCTATATCATATATCATATCATTTCCATATTTTCATTTTCTGTAAAGGGGTTCTCACCCATTTTCAGCCTATGCCTTGCCTAACTTTGGAGCCTTAGTTATCCCCCAGGATTTGGACGGTTGGTACCAATGAATGCCGTAGGTCATCTCATTTCATGTGATACTAGTATCTTCACTCTATTTAAAACTGAGTCCATGACAACCTCTAAAGAACAGTGATGTCGGCTGAGGGCACAGACTCCCCTGCGAGTCTCTAAGGGTTAATTAGAATGGCTCATATATATATATATATATATATATATATATATATATATATATATATAAATGTCAAACCATGTGGATAAATCTCATTGCAGACAGAGGAAGAAAGCCTAATCTGCTAATTTGCTTTGGTTTTAGACTGTCAAGCCTGTCAGGGCCATCATCAAATGTCCAGGGATGTAAATAAGGAAAGGATTCAGATTCACTTCTACATGTAGACTCAATCATGGATGGAGCTTAGAGAAAGGGGGGCATGAGGATTATTTTTTTGCCTGCTTAGGCCTTAAGTTTATTTCTCATCCTACATTCACATTTTTTTCTTGCATGAGCTCCTCATTTCTTGCTGTCAACTACTATACCAACAGCTATCAGCAGCTGGTCTCCTCTATCCAATAGGAGACATCTTCACAGTTTCATCATCCTTCAGTCTCATCACCCAATCAGACTCAGCAGTCATCAGCCACCCCCACCAGTGTCTGGACTCCATGGCGGTGATTTATCTCGCTGCTGCTCGGGGATGAGGCCCCTCAATCACAGAATTTCCCTATAGAGTCTTAGCGCTGAAGACTTCAACAAGACTATTTAACAATTTATCATTTGTATAATAATTTAACAATTCATCTATTCTACTGCACTCACTTGTCTCTCCTGATTGAAATACATATTGGGAGATTGAAGAGTGTAAAAAAAGACTAAAATATCTCAATTTCACTGTGGAGGGCCTGTAGCCAGAAACTCATCCATGTGAATCAGACCTACTTTGTCTGTGTTTGCACAGAGACTTTGTAATGTATCTGTGGTCAATGCTACTCTGACACAAAGCTCTTTACTGAGACCTGAGCCTTAATCCTATTGGCCCTTCTACCAATCTCTCTATGTCTTCCTAAGTGCATATTACCCCTCGTTTAACCCTGCATCTTGTGTATGTGAGTATGTTTGTGTATTAGAAGAGCATACTATAAAAACCTTTTTAAAAGTATGTAGGGAACAAAATGTTATACAAAGGTATCCATAAATGTTTCTTAGAGTGATAGGATGGGATAAAGACCACAAAGACAAACATAGAATGAGGAAGTGTAAAAACATAATGGTCTACAAAAAATGCTAAAACATGGAACAGATAGTTTAGTACTTGCACTGGTAACAGCAGCGTGTGGTAAAGCATAATGTGACTCAAGTCTATGGAAATTACAAAAAAAGACACTTCAGGGACCACCGACAAACATGTCAGGAGTACTTTTCACCAGCTTGCATGTACAAAACACAGAACCACTCGCTTTTCCTGTTGACAGAAAGTCAAAAAAAGTAGTCAGCTGTGTTCCTAGGAGACAAACATCCTTGTCTTTCTAGGAACATCGGTCTGGAACTTAAAATCACAGTGGGAGGTTATCTGCCAAAAATAAAGCTATACTGTAGGAAAGTGTGCCTCTCTCTAACATCTAAGGAATATTAGCAAGTCCATTATCCGGGGTTTGACATGGCAGATCAGAATAACCTGTTAGTCAGTGGAGATTTGATAAATTACTTCACTATATGAGTGATTGTGTGTGTCTAACTGTAGTGCCACAGTGGAATATGTTTTAATGTTTTGCCAGCAGACAGGTTGTGAAAACTGTGGCCATGCTTTCAGAATGAAAAAAATCTATGATGATGAGTCTCATCCATGATGGTATGATGCCTCGGATGAATGGCAGCTGGTCTCACCTTTAGCTGCATTTGTGACCAGCCTTCATTTGTGTCAATACATTAAATATGAAGCTCTGACTAAACTGCAGCTCTCTGCAAAGATTTGGAGCTAAACCATGTTTGTCAGTTAGAAGATGGGTATTAATGTATGTGACAAACCAGGTCAAAATACATCTGACAACACCCAGTCTGCAGTTCATGCCAGCACAGACTACTACTGCAATGTTTTAATCCTGGACATAAGTTTTCTTGTCAGCGATTGAAGCGGACTGAGAACAAAAGATACCCCAAGGGGTGTGTTCTTTGTAAAGCAGATGGACCAGAGCAACAGGCACAGCAGAGGACATGAAAAGAGACGGGTGAGGCTGAAAAGGGATGGCAAGACGTCCAATTGAGGGACAAGTAGAAGAGCTAATGAGGGGGGTGGAAGAGCAACTGACTGAGTTTTTAAAGGTTGGACCACAACAAAGCCAGGTTTCAGACTTGGTGGTGGGGGTTGAGGGAAGAGCAAACAGCATTTCCGATGAGAAGTTATGAAGAAGTAACCAGATGAGAAGTAACCAGAAATCTGTAAGAAGGTGTCAGGGTAGCAAGACTGAAAGGAAAGAAAGCATAGATAGTCCTTTCATAGGAAAAATGGCAGTGTAGTATAGAGGAAAGGACAATTGGAGGAAGAAAACATGACAGAAGGAACAAGTACTACATGGGGCCAGTAATTTGTAATAATTGTGGAGGTCGTCTGATTTTAAAGGAACATTTTGCCAATTTTCAACCTTATCTCTCTCTACGTAAATTAGGGAAATGTTCATGTGCCTCTGGGGAGCAGCCTAGGAGCAGCTTTTGAATCAGTTGTTCTTCCAGGAAGCAGTGACACCATTGGATCTCAATAGCACTACAGCTGCTTCTGTAGGGGTGCCTTCAAGGATGGTAAAATGTGGTAAAAAAAAAAGGCCCAAAACACTACCACATCACAGGGAAAAGAAAATGCTGAGTTTCTCTGTGATTTCTAACAAACTAAGTTTTCAATATAATGTCAGGGCAGAGATGAAACTTATGAGGCCAAACGTTGCGCTGAAGAATCAGATACAACAATGTAGAGGAACAAGCAATCCTCTACAAAAGGATGTAAAGGTGCCAAAATAGAGGCACCTGCAGCTGCTTGAAACCAGTACCAAGTGATGAATGAACTCTGAACTCAGAATAGAATTAGAGCGACTGTGTTATTTGTAATTTATTCATTTTCTTCTCATCCAAAAGAAAGTGTTTGCTGGCCTATAAAATAGGTTGAGGTTTTTACTGTCCACTGGCATTGTGCAGTAGGGAGATGAGCAATGATCCCCATGACTCCAACGTGATGCTTTTTTTATGATCCCTGCACACTGGCACTGTATATCTAGACTTCAGTAAAGACATAAAACGCTGCTCGCTAACTTTATTGCTTAAAGTACTTTGTCTCTGTACTCACCGTCTGCACAATGTAAAGGCACTGCCTAGTGGTTTGGATAGGTTAACTGGTTTTAAATTATGATCATACTGATCATTGAGAATTATGTAGCATGGAGACCCATTCACAGCAAATTCAAATCCATCAAAAGAGCAAAATAGTGTACAGGAAGCTGATTTTATGCAGAGCTTTGACATTTTCATTCATATCCAGGGGGATAATGTCTGTAAATCTGAGTAAAATAAAGACTTTGCTTATCCTGAATAATTGCCCCACATAAAACACCTAATAATCAAACTTAAGAGAATAATATTAATGTATGTTCCTCAAAATTCAGACTTAGGCTGAGAAGGTAATATAGTGAACTGCAGGATTCATTGCACAAAGTTAGCAATGGGGCTCTGACTTTTTGTGCTAATGTCATTTTTAGTGGGTCCTAAAAAAAACCTTTGCGTCTCTTGAGCAAGAGATGTGTAGAATGAAAAAGAAGTTTTGTTAAAAATAGTGCTCTCTAGTCTCTGAGGCTGACCTCCTTTCTTCCTAATGTCCTTCCTACCAAAGGAAGCACATACTGTAAATGTTGGCTGGGGTTTGTGGACGCTAACATAACACAGTTGTAACAAGATTTAAATCTGGTCTTCCACCGTCTGGATTGTAATAATTTTGTTCACTGGGAAAACACCCAAGAATCTGTTGCATTGACTTGAAAATATTGCAAAACATTTTCTCAATATTGAAATATAATGTATTTTGGAATGGATGATTGCAGGGCTCTAGCAGGTAGGACGATTCAGTTCCAGGCTAGTGTTACATCTGTGTCACCACTGCTGACTGCTAATGAGGAAGTTGGAGGGGATACGTGCAGCTGAGCTGAGGTTTAGATTGATAGCTCCAAGTTCAATGACTAGGTCTCTAGGATGTGGAGTGTATGTCAGCTTTATCCAAGGAGCTGAACAACATAAATGATTCAACATTTATTAATCCCTTCTTACAGTATACAATTACTGTAGTTCTAATTCTTGTTGCCTGTATTACTTGTGAGATGACATTCACACAAAAACACACACCCTTCTGTCAGTCAGGTTGACTTTCTTTATTACAGAGGGCTTTTTATTTGTCTGTGAACTCCCTCTGTTCAATTGCACTAAGTACAACTAGGATTTAAAAAAAGTGACAAATTGAGTTTAGAGTGTACTGTAAACTCAATTTGTCACATTTAAGCCTGGGAGGAACAGGATTACTGGATTAGTGTAAACTTCATACTAATCCTGTTCCCAGGCTGAAATGGCTGATATGGGTCATCTTTACAAGCCTTTTTCTATTACTAATGGTAGCATCTAATTTATGAATATGATGCGTTGTGGGTGAAAGTAAGGTGCTGCCCCATTTCACTAGGATTCTGGAAAGGTCACTGTGGTGGAGGCCTACAAGTCAGTTCTCAATGTTTATTGGCAAAATCTTGAAATTGTGAAATATGCAATATGTCAAGTTCGCTTTGACAAGTGGTGTCACAAACCAGGGAGGTATCAGATTGTAGGCAGATGAATGAGGTTATTAGTGATAAAAAGTGTGGTGCTTTTAAATGAACAGAAAGCTGCAAAGCTTTTTAACCAGCATACTGTACATTAAAATGTATTCTCCTCCCTGGTATGTTATGACAGGTCCATCAAAAATAAAATCTCTCTCATTTCAATCCAGCTCCGTAATTATTAACCTGGCCACTTCACTGATGCATGCTGTTCCATACAGTAGAACACAGCTATTTCTATTTCTATTTCTTTTAGACTCTCTTTCTACGGAGGATTTGATTTCTAGACAGACCAGGTGCCACCAGTTAAAATTGTGTGTAATTTTAGTATAAAATGGTCAATTACCTAAAGTGTTTTGTTCTTTTTTTAAATGGAACTGGCTTAAAATCAAACATCGCCAAATAGTTTTGTATTTGCCAAAACAGTGAAGTGGCAAGGCATTCCCTCTGAGCCCTACATCTGATTTCAGTGTTTGGTAAAATATTTTTAGTATGATAAGCATCCATGACATTATAGATTATAATGGACTTGTTTCTAGACAAGAACACTCCATTAACATGACTATCTATTGTGTGCCACACCACATACTGTAAATATGGAGGATAGTTTGAGGCTGTAGTTAGTGATGGTGTTGCACTTAATGAGCAATAACTACACTTTTCTATAAAACCTTCTGTGCTTTCAGGGTTATTTTAACAGTCTTTCCTCTCTGATTTGGTGCAGGTAGCAGTTAAAGCTTCATTTATCAGGTTCACAAGCTCAATTCAGAGTGTAGGTGGATTTCCTTTTTTTCAGTATGATTCAGTGAACCAGTCCCCCTGTATTTAGTTTTTCCCACACACACTCTTGACAAGAGGCCTTCAGCTAAATCAAGGTAACCCTTGGCCTTGAAGACAAGCTTAAAGGTGGGAGGAGGAGAACAGCAAGGTTCATTAAAATGATTTGTCCTTCCTACACTTTAAACATGAAGCCATTTAAAGGTATTAAGATGCAATATGGATGGAAATGAGATGGAGGAAAAGTTTAATATAATGAATCATATTTTAACAAATAAAATGTCTTGTTTTTGCCTCATCTTTTGCATGTCAGCAAAGAGCAATTGCTGTTTTCGTATCTGTTCATCAGTTAAAGTCAAAGCTTGAGTCTGTGTGAAGACAACTCAGCTATGTAAAGAATAGTTACATTTTAAGTCCAATTCACATGCCTTTTGCCGGTGAAGCAAAGCACAACCTTTCCCTATTCAAAAAATAACTTTCAGTTACAGGTTACATTCTTTAAGACCTCATTATTCCAAACCCATCTGAATACCATAACCTGTTTTTACACATTTTCTATTGCTATTTTCAGGACATAAAATTGATGATTGACAGTGAAGCTCTCTGAGGGTGAGCAAATCATTTTTCAACCAAATAAAATACACTCCTCTAACCTTTGTATAGTAGGTTTCAAATATAATGAATGCACCAGAACTCCCACACACACAGGACCTCACTTGAGCAGTAAAATCTTACATTACTTAGTAGTTATCAATGAATGAAAGAGTATTATTTTAATAGGGGTAAAATATAAAAGGATAATAAATTGACACCAAAATTAAGATTTGATTAAGTTAGACCTTTGGACCCTGCAACCAGTAACAACACTTTCAGTGTCAGTCACCAGTAAGGAACTGATAGAATTGTAATCGCATTGCAATCAAATCAGGATTCATTAGGTATTTTATGAATCATTACAGGCTCTTTGTGTGTGAGCGAAAGAGAGAATTTGAAAGTGAATTCATGTTCATGTACTGATGTTATTGCTTTGCAGTTCCTGCAGGCTAGCCTGCATTGCCCAGGCCACTTCGCAAATCCCAGAGCAAATAAATCATGTGCTTGCAGGTTCGTCTGGTTCTCAGGCTACCTGTAGGCTACCCATAGGCCACTTATTATAAGCAAACATGAAAACAAATCAAGTGAGACTGGAAACATTATGTAAAGCCCCAGGCAGGCCTTGATCTGCCTAGGGGAAATGCAAATCCTTATCTCTTGTAAATCTGTTTGCAGATATTCAGATCTGTTCTCTCCGCAGATTCACGACACGATCGACTTTATATCTCCTAATGAGGCCTTGAAAGGCAGCTGTTAAAAAAAAGGATAGAGGGAGGACACATGTCTATCCCGTCTCCTGTCGCTGTCCAACCCCCCTATCCATCGCTATAACTGTTATTGTCTGCTTCTGTCTCATTGGTGGTGTGCTGTGGGAGTCTAATTGGATGGGCAAGAGCAATGGTTTGCTTTATCACTGACATGACAGGATGATTTAGACAAAACCTTGTGATAAAATTACCTTGTACCTTCTTGGTGGTACATAATAAAAATAATAATAATAATAATAATGACATACATGACTGCACTGGTGAGGTCTAAACACAGAGAGACAAACATACTTCTATGTATACTACAGGTTTCTGACAGTGTGTCTACATTTTATTCCCTATTAGGTTCTTTAATTTTGACAGGTCATATTTAATGTGTCAGATGTCAAATTCAACCTTTTTCTGCCTTGTTCCTCTTGTAGCTGTTATTCTCTCTCTATCTCCTTTTGACTCAGGCATGACATCACTCTGTCAAGGTGAGTTATTGTGAATTTCTGCAGAAGCAAATGGAATGATCCTATTCACACCATATGTATATATTATAGACCATGGTTTAGACATCAGTTGTCTAGACTTATCTGCATCCTCTTAAACATTCATGATGGCTCGGCCAACAGCATCTCGCCTGCTTCCGCAGCTAATTAAGCAGTTTCTGCTCAGCAGGGATTTGTGTCGCGCCCTCTAATTGGACAAAGAGGAAGTGGATAAATGGCCTGTATTTACACAGAATTACTTGAGCAAGAAAAATCTCCTGCAGTGAAAACACAGAGATGCCTATTAATTCGTGAAGCAAGGAGAAATAGAGAGTGTGAGACACAAGGAATGAGTTGAGACATCAATCAAGGTAGAGATATCGAATATAAAATAAACACACATACAACGATCTGGAGTTCCAATGTAATGATCTCAGGGAGCTCTATTGGAGCTATCCAACAGATGAAATGTTGAATGGGGAATTAGCCGTGTAATGACTGAACATTAGCAGTTTGTGTAATGCATTGACTTATTTAGTATAGAGATGTGCAATAATATCACGAATGAATGCAGTTGTCTAACAAATACATCTAGAATAAAATTCATAACTCTTTTTTACTGGGTTGAGTTTGCAGCCCAGACACATTATTATTGCAAAGGTTTAGTTCAAGTCATAATGAAGGGATTAGCAGGTCAGTACAGTATACAATTTTGTATAAAAGTGCGCTCACTTCATCTCATGACTGACTGACTGCAAAATGCTCAATAAACACTTGACACTTCAGTTGTCATGAATGAGAACTGACACAATTACAATGAGTAACACAATTACACTATTTCCAGTGAAAGTTGTCCAGACCAGCTGGGTCTCAGACACACGAGAAACACACACACGCACGCACGCACACGCACGCACGCACGCACACACGCACACACGCACACACACACACACACACAGATATATCTAAATATACAGACAGCACATCTCTTTTTAGATAGAGGCATTTAATCTTCCCAAGTGCCAACTCACAGTTTCCCACGCAGCTAGCTATATTACTGTAAAAAGTGATCTCAAACTATTACTGGTCACCTATTGAAGTCTAAAAATATAGACTGAGAGAAGATAATGGTGAAATATGTTCTACTTATTCTTAAAATGCCAATTCTAATTAAAGACAAGGGCACAGATGTAATGATTACTTATGAAGTAGCAGAGTTTTACACACAAGCCCTGGCTATTGGATCAGATTTGGATGTTCTTGTCATGGGAAATTGACATTGCGTCACACTGCTGTCCATCAGACCAAAGGAGATCAAAATTTCGTAGTCAGTCCTCATTGGCTTTCAAGCTGGCTATCTCCCCAACCCCATGCTTCAATTGGCTTGTGCATGCTGTCAATCAATGCTAAACATCTTTGTGTCAATTGTTGCGTTATTTGTGCCTATAAACCAATGACTGAAACGTTTTGCAATTATTGACCTCCCACAGCTCAGCACAGCGGGGGAGCTGTCTTAAGAAGTTAAACAAATGAAGCAATACATTTTAAAAGAGTTTACAGATACGTGGAGTGTTTCTCCTTTGTTCAGTTTTCTATAAAATTACCATAATACAAACAACAAATGGAAAAATATTATTTAAAATTGCCCTCCACTCAAAAATGTATTTTTCGAATGTTTATGTACCCTAAAATGTCAGACTTTATCTATACTGTCTAATATAACATTCAAAATGTGTCTCATGCACTCCCCAAGAACAGAGTGCAAGCATGACTCCAGAATTTCCTGTTAGCCTCATTTATGAGATAAAATCCTGTTAAATAACATTAATGATAGTAGTAGTTTACACAAGGTGCCTGGAGTGGCACTTAACCTTCACTACTCTAGTTAGATCAACTCCGTTTGTCAGGTAGTGGTGTATCAAACAGGTGTGGTTCTGTTTGCAACTTGAGAACAGTAACATGTGGTTGGCAGGACTGAGAAAGGAAAAGCAGATGCTGGATAATAAGATGGCAGAAGCAAAGATTCACGGTGCTCCTCGTGTCATGTATTCGCATTAGATTTTTCACTTTTTGCATAGCAATTTTTATGCATGCTGTGGATGAGGAATCTCATCTCATCTCAGTGTAATTTCCACAGGGAGTTTAAAGACACAGCATTCACACCCATGCACATATGCTGCATAACTCGCTTTCCCCCTCCTTCTCTTTCTCTGTTTCTCTTTCGCATACCGTGCACAATATCTAATTTCAAATGCAAGAGGAAAGATTCGAAAGGCTTTTATGATGATTATTCACGCCTGTGTCAAGTTGAAATGACATCACATAATCCGCAGGGTTTTGCCCTTCAGCTGTGGAAATGGCTTTGCAAACTCATCAATGTCTATCAGTGAGAGTCACACTTACTAAGACCTACCTTAGTCCCGCATAAAGGGTGGTGCACACGTGGGAGCAAACACACGCATTGGGGGCCTTAAGAAGTGACCTACAACAGAGGTCTGACTGGTCTCTTAATGCACATAAGGTAAGTGTGCACATTTCATTGCAACTGACATTTCAAGGCCTGTGATAAATGTAGTGGCACTAAGTAATGTGTGAATGTAAACAGCATACTCATCAGCTTTCCTCAGTACTGCCAGGGGTTGCAGCTCAGTGCAGCTGAGCCCTATTCCTGACAGACTGCTGCATTCAACTGTGTGTGTGTTTGCGCATGTGTGGTGTGTGCATATGTGTGTGGGAGCCACTTGAAAAAGATTTTGGCTGTATGAAAACCTCCAACTGGTCCACTGGAGAGACTTTGTAGTGCCATCCATGTTTGAAATGCATTTTTAAAATGAAACATGCTAATTAATTATTCTTGACCAAAAAAAATAAAGGACAGAATCTTTACAGTGTGTGTTCAATACACCATACACACCATGTCCATGTCTTAGAGCACACATGTGTTTCTTTGCCAGTCTGCCAAGCTCACATATCTTTTTCTGAATCCAGAGATGAAGAGCCAATGGCATTGGCAGTCAACCTGTGAGCTGATAGGATGGGGTTGGGGCAAATGGGCAAGAGCCACAGTGCATTGTGGGTACATGTTTTTCTCCCATGTCTGGACTAGCCTGATAAGGCAAAAAGAGGAGGCGAAGGATCAGGACGAGCGAAACCTCCTTCTTTCTCCCTCTTGTTCGCAGCCCGTCTCTTTCATGCCCTCTTTCATTACCAGGTTTTCACTCTTCACTTACGACAATCCTGCCTCTGTTATTACCTGTCCTCTCCTGCACTCAAACTCTCTTGCTTATCACACTATTTTCTTGTTCTATTCCTGTTGTTGCATCTGCTTTACATTGCACCTCTTCACCCCCTTTCCCTCTCCTGAGTTGCTGTCTCATTCTCTCAGCAACTCATTACAGCCTTCAGTACTCATCCCCTCCGTCTTCTAAAAATGTGATTTTTTTTTCACTACTTTCCACTGTTGAAACACCTCATCTTCCCAGCCCTCTCCTTCTCTTTGGCTTTCTCTTTCCTCTCCTCACTAGCTGTCAGGCTGTCAGCTTACAGAGAAGCCCCTGTAAGACAGACACTGAGAAGTGGGGACTTGCAGGTTGTGGCAATTGAAACGAATAGGCGCAGAGGGCATAAACTTCAGTCGAAAATCCCTGGGGACCTCACACTTCTATTTAATTGAGATTTGGGATGCTAGGATATGACATATTTGGGACTGAAGTGCAATGCAATAAAAATTTGCATATCTTCCAACAATATATGTACCATAATTTCCAGAATGCACCTGAATATAGGGAGCACCAACTAAATTTAAAAAGAAAGACAAATGTGTACATATACAGGCCACATTTGAATATAAGATGTCCGTTTTGCAACAAGATAGTGAGGGTACATAGAAAGATGATACATAGAAAGGTTTGGGGAAATTTCCCTTTCATTCACAAACTTGCTGGCTAACCACAAGCACAATTAATAATAAACAGTGTGCTCCCAGCGCTAAGTCCCAGCAGTTATCTAACAAAAAACAAAGGTTACGGTGCTTGACGAAACAGACTCCTCCAGGTGTCATCTCACAGTCCTGCTGTTAATGTTTCAAAGGCTCTCACAGCCAAGGGTAGAGAGAACAGGCACGCTACCATAAATCAATCAAATCACAAACAATTCCATGATAGGGTCTCTACCCCTTTCTTGTGACCAAACTAAATTTACAGTAAAACAACTGCTTAATTCATTGCAGGATTGTTCAACAAAGCATGCACCTAAATCCCAAAAATTTTTTTAAAAAGAAGATATAAATAAACAATGTGTCCAAAATTTTGATTCTTCTATCTGAAAGTAAACAGCTGCTAAAATTATCTTCAATATATTTGAGTCAACTGTTCTTCAAAATGTCTGTCATTCATTACTTCACAATGTGTGTTTTTAGTTTGCTCTCACACAGCAACATTCCAATTGCAACACACATTTATAGTCTTGACAGTTTCCTTACTTTTCTTCAAAATCACTTGGATGGCAGTAGACACGGATCACATTAACATGAAACCTGACCACATGTTCCTCGCTCTTGCTGTGTCGAGATGACACATCTCGTGTTAAGGGCTTAGGGACTGACTTCATCCGTTGCTCTGCTGCACCGCTACCAATTGACTGCCGTTTTAATTGCTTTTCTTCCCTCTATTCCCACCTCAGTCGCCTGGCCTGCTCAACCAATCTATTCAATTCCATGGGCGAAATTCCTCCATACAAACATGCAAAATGCAAAGCGATGCAGAGATAGCGTGTATGTGTGTGTGTGTGTCTGCTCATGCATTTTTGAACAAGTAGGGTGAATTCACACTATTTGAGCATGCACATATCCCAGTGGATGTGCACTTTGCATGCTCATGCGTACTCATGAACTGGTGTCTGCCCATGTAATGACTCATGTGTGTTGCTTTCTGCACCTGTGGTGCAGAGATGTGGAGTGTGAGGTTTCCCCAGAGAGCTAGTCTCATTTACAGCCTCTCTGTGGTCTAGGCTTTCTTTGTCTGCCTCCCTTGGCAGCAGCTACTGTTCAAGCACCTGACCCTCTTAACTAGACACACAGTCACTCACACACAAACACTTATACACTTTTTTACAGTAATATATATCCACTAAACTGGACTTTGAACAATTCCTGGTTAAGAGAGTATACATTTTAGTATTTCTTGAGAACAGCCAAGGTCATGGTTAGCACTGAAATGTTCTCTATAGACATACAATATGGATGTGGTGTCATGGGACAATGAGTAGACCCAGATAAAAGCATAAATGGGACCATAAGGCATGGCAGGAAACAGATCAACACAGTGCATTACTGGCCGTCCACAAGCCTCTATATGTGTTTCACACTGCTGACCCAAATGTGACCTTTCCTGATCGACTAGTACAAACAGGGGTTATTTTTCTGTTTCAACACAGCTCCAGTGGATGGTGCATTGTATGCCCGACCTCCTGACCCTCTGACTTGTACCTGAGAATGAACAGTTATTATAATTGCAGGGAAATATGTAGAATGAATTGTCAGCAACATAAGGAGAACTAGTTGAGAACCTGTAAAAATACTTAATTACACTTTGTCTGAATCATTTCTGAGTTTTGTATAACTGGCACGTAAAATAGAGTATTTCATGATAGCAAATAGCTTCTCACACTTTGCAGAACAGAAGGTAAGTATGTTTTGTTCCAAGCATATTCTCATTAATTAAATTATCGGTATATTTGTTGATAGTTTACTTTATTAGTTCAGATCAAGTATTTTTTTCAACTAGACTAACTGCAATTAAAATCTTCCAACAGAAGGTAAATAGTATTTTGAATAAATACTCATCAGAAGATTGTACATTTGATTCCCCATGGTTTGGGGTCCTCCTGGTGGCTAAGCAGACAACTTTGCAATGATCCATTCCTTCAACTTTGTCCAGTAGTGTTACTGATATAACTGGCACTGCACTGCTAGTCAGAGTTGAGAAAACCTAAATTAAAAACATAAGAAATCTGTAATTCTATATAGAATCTGTCATAGCAATTCATTTAATTCTCATATATTCAGCAGCTGATTCAAAGGCAAGGGTAATTGCCTCTAAAGTCAAATGTATGAAACCACATCACAATTTATTGAGACACATGTTAAAGGACCAAAAATGGGAAGCTGAGCAAGCAAGTCCCATTCATGCTCTTCATAAAAGATCTCCAGCTCGATATTTCTTTACGCCACTTGTACAGAAGGAGGGCAAACTGCTGCTATATCTCAAGAGTGACTAGGATAAAGCTTCATTACATAAGGCTGCTGGCAGGACTGGAGCTGGTGCTCAGAGGCACAGCACCTGCCAACAATCCCGCAGGACACCGGGCACGCATTCATCATTACACAGACTTCCTGCATCCTATTTTCTGTACCTCTTTCCGTCTGTTCATTCATTTCCCTCTATTGTTGTGTCTTTTCTTTTTTCTTTTCTATTTTTCCGTCTACCCCTTCATCCCCCACTCTGTCTTTCCACTCCCTGGAAAAGTGATACATCCTAGTTTCCTCCTGCCTTTTGGGATCAGGCTGAAAGGCAAGCAGAGAGCAATGCTGTCTAAGTCTCTGGTTGTCCTCATAGAGTGAATAATCCTCTTGATGTTCTGCCACTGTTGTTGCACACTCAAGAGGGAGGCATTGTTAGAACATCCATACAGTATATATGTGCTGCACAAAGTAGCTATGAATAGAAAGAAGCTAACGTGAATGTATTTGACCAAATATTAAAAAAATAAATAAAACCATGTGGAATACACAGTAATGTATGTGTATATAAAAGGATGTTTAGGAAGCATGATATTTGTATTAATTCCAAATATCAACCCATACCCTTTGCATTTTCTGTGCCTTCTGCACACACGTGAACGAACATTCAGAACAATTCATGCTGAAATGCCAACAAGCTGTTGGCATTTCATGTGAAACATTTATTTGTTCTCAGGTGAAAACATTTCACACAATTGTTGTTTGTACAAATGAACTTTTGACCGCGTTTCATCTTATTCTGTATCTTTCCTGTCCACTAATCTACAACCTGCTCCTTATCTGGTCATCCAGAGTGATGCTCATTTCTTCTTGTATGAAAACCGTCTTTTTCTGTGAAATTACAATTTCATAGATACAGATTAATGTACCACAACAGAGCTGGCTACTGTTGATCTGGGTAAGAAAAAGATGAAAATGAGCAGAAGGAAATCCTGCTTAACTATTTTCCAAAGAATCCTCCTCTGGGGCATGAAAGCAGAGTTAGCTCAGTGCACTTCTACTATTGTATTATATATATATATATATATATATATATATATATATATATATATATATATATATATATATATATATATATATATATATATATATATATGACTACATAACTCAATATTATGCAATAAATTTGGAAAAAAAACTGAAAATCTGTCTTTAGGTTGCAGAATTTTACAGGACATTAAAAAGGCTGAACATTGGACATGTTTCACCAGGATAGCAGAGCTAATTTTAGACTGACTGAAGTAACAACTGTACTTTGGAAGCCAAAGTGGAACACTGCTATAATAACCTCTTAGATGTAAAATGACAGTCATCCCTTCAGGGCAGGGGCTGCAACTAGAGTCTAAGATGGAAGTCTGACTAGTCCATGAGATGAGGCAGAGGAGACCGGTCTAGCTGGACTGGTATGGCCATACATATAGCAGATATATAGGGACAGAAGGAGAGAGGGAAAATGACAAGGACAAGATAGAGGGAGATGGAAAGTTGGGGAGAAGGAGGGGGAGAGAGGAATGTAGGAAGATAGATTGTGAGAAGGACTGAGAGATGGATAGAAGGACAAAAATAGCCCTGTGTGGCCATGCTGTTCACTTTCATTTTCCATGTCCCAATATCCAATTTACAGCGCCGCCCCCCCCCCCCCACACACACACACACAACCTCACACATCTCCCTCCAATATCTCTCACATGCACAACTTAACACACAATCAGACTCTCACACATGAATGCACATATAACACACACACAACACACATACACACACACACACACACACACACACACACACTCATTTACCCTGGTGATAAAATTGATCTATTCACACATTCTTTTACTTTTCCACTCACTCAGTTTCTCAGTCATATACCCTCCACATACATATTTCAAACAGATGTATAGTGTAAATGGCCATGACCTAGGGAATAAATCTATACTGGAAGATTGGCACACACTTGTACACACACACACACACACACACACACACACACACACACACACACACACACACACACACACACACACACACACACACACACACACACACACACACACACACACACACACACACACACACACACAGACTGATGCAGCTGGTAACACTCCTAGTGGTGCTGTTCTATAGCTGTGCTGAGACATAGAGTTCCTCTTCCCAGTAAAACAGAACAAAAGTTTGAGCAATAGAGAGTTTGGGAGGAGATATAGTGAGTAAACAGTGGGATAAAGGGAGACATACAGGGAAAGAAAAATGGAGGGAGAAACCAAAATAGGGAAGACCATTTGCACACACGTGGTCTTAAATCCAGTGAGGCTGGTAGTGACACATAGGAATCCAGCCTATTTTTCCACACACTTTGAAAATTGAGGCTTATGTTACAGCTGATCTTCAAAGACCCTTCATGCTTTTTTTTTCATGAATCACATGCATGCGTGTGTCATTTTACTGGGTAAAAGACCCCAATGCCTCCATTACTTATCCCTTTCCTCCATTTTGTATAAAAATGGAATTCATTTGTACTAGTTTGTTTATCATTATGACTCTGACATTGCTTTTGGCTGATTTTAGGAGCTTGTATTGCATGTGTGCTGGGAATTAGCATTTGTGTGCAATCACATATGGGGTTCATGTGTGCAATATATTTGAAGCCTGTGTTCATGTTTGAGTATATTTCATTTTACAAGTGGAAGGCAAACAATTTGGAAAAGGCATTTGGGAGAATTTAAGCTGCCCAGCATGATTTGAGATGCCACCATTCAGAGCTAATGAGCTGAGTGAAATCACTAGCACTGTAACAATATGCTTCATGAGCTCAGCTCAGTGTTGGAAGGGAGAACTATATGGAGTGAGAGACATATGCTGACAAAGAGCTAAGAACAGCGGGGAGGAGATGAACTTCTGTACAAAGACAGTGGGGAGTTACAGAGAAAAAAAGCTAGGTGTGAACTCATCCAGATCAGATATTAAAAAAAGAATAGGAGAGGGAGTAAAATATTATTTTTTATTGTTCACTGTTCCTGTTGGTTGTCAATAAGAACAATGATAAAAGCATTAAATAAAGAAGTGTATAGGGAAACAGAGGAGACCAATAAAGTATTGACAAACACACGCGCACATATGAGTGTGTGTGTGTGTGTGTGTGTGTGTGTGTATACCATAAAATGTGACCAATAACCTGGCCCACTTCAGTTCACTCTGCAGTGCAGCAGAGTGTTGGGCGACTGGGCAACAAGACAACATCAGAGTATAATTAGTTCCACATGCCAGCATCAAAATTAGATAAAACACTTGAATAACAGGAATTTTGTGGGCTGGTTAATCAGCCAAACTCTTTTCATCTTAGATTTGTTGAACCAGAACAGTGTTAAAAAATATATCAGCTTGGGTCTCCCTAAAGATCAAAAACGGATCTATCTGCACCTGCAAAACACATTTAACATCTAGTCTGTTTATCTGGGCACAATCTGAAACAAAACAAACACAAGTTGGTTTAACAAGGAGTTATGTACAGAAACTATTTGTTGGTGCCCAGCAGTCAGATACTGCATCTTCCTAGAGGGGCAGAAACCCCCAACTTCATGCTAAGCTAAGCGACTTGCCGTCTGAATTGCATTGATCTTCTCATCCATCGTTCATATAGAAAGCTAATCAATGCATTGTCAAAAATATCAGACTGTTTCTTTATGCTTGCATTAACTGATATATTTGACCACTAGGGGGAATGCATTTGCAAACGGTTTCTTATTTATGCATCCAGCATTTATGGAGCAACTTCATCAATCATTCCTTTTGGCGTTGTGCTTCTGTTCACCTGGTGAATAAAGTCCAATATTCAATCTTCTTTATCACCTTTTTTTGTCTCTATCAATTCCTGTAACTGTCTCTTTAGGTGCTGAAAGCAGGAACATTACTGATAAAAAAAAAAACAGTAAAGTTCTGCTGCCAAGCTCTGTAAAGCCAAATGGAGCTACAGAGTTGGATGACAATTCTCTGTAGGTTCAGCTACAAGTGACACCTCTGACATTATAGATTTACATTTGATACATTATATATTTAAATTGATTTCACCACTTTAAATACGACAACTGCTGTCATACTGAATGATAACTTAACCAAAGATATGCCTGTCTGTCTATCAAAAATCAGCTTGAATAAGAGTAGATATAATAATGGCATTGAGAGTGAGTCTGATGATAGTTGAGGATGGTGAAGCAGAGGGGACATCGAAAACAAATTGACAAATTGAGAGCGAGTGATGAAATGAGACATTACATAAGGGAGGAAGGGCAGACAGTGCATGAGTCTTCTGTTCCAATGTTCTAGCAGATCAAAGCCTTTTGTTAAAAGACCCTTCCTGAAATAAAGAATCATATTCTCCTTCAACAGTCTTCACATCAAAAAGCAATCTTTTCTTCATTCCATATCATTTGGCTCTTTGTGTGAATAAATATAACAAAGGTAAATGGAACATCAATTTTAGCAACCAGGCAGGTTGGGTATGCAAAAGTTTTTGAGTGTTGAAATGGGTCAACAAATAGTGCAAGCTAGCACACTGCATGCAACCCGAAACTTGCATATTATTTATAATAAGTTAGTTAGAATTACGAAGAAGTTATATCATGACTCAGCCTTTAATACAGATACACACACACACACACAACATGATAACCAATGCCATATCAATTATTAACAGAATACCACATGTTCAAACATCTACAGATGAGTTTCCTTATTTGTCAGCTCCCCTGAGTTTGTCTGAGGTTTTAACAGGTGAAATTTTCAGTGCAGATTTGAATGAGGGCATGCATGCAATTCCATGTCAATCACACTGACACACACACACACACACACACACAAAGTCCCACGTCACTTCTGGGCTAAATCTGAAATCTGATATTCTATTTAAATTCCTCATATGGGTATAAACTGCCATAATAAATAGAGTGATTATTTTCTAATATTAAACACCTATATTACCTATTAAATATTGTCAATGCATGTAAGCAATACATGCATACATATCATGTAAAGTGTACAATGTGTTCATAATAGTTATAACGTTAAAACATTATTGTAATATGTTGTAACTGTGATAAGGGATAATCTTGTTATTCTATATTCCCTCATTTCCAACAAATCATATAAAAAGGGAACATCAGCAAGATGTTACAATGCTCTACAGAAAAAATAGAGGAAAATATAGAATATCTTCCACTCTTATTCTCTAAAATATGTGTTATGCCATAGCCTAACATGAGCTACGTGTTGAATACAGTAAAAAACTAAATAACGTCTCACTCTCAGGCTGGGATCTTAATAATTTCTGTGTACTCATTGTTAGAGATGAACCTCAAACCCGTCGCTGTCCATGGTGCTGATTTTGGACTAATCTGCCTGTATTTTAGCACACTGTCAAAGTAGTGCTGATTGGCTGGCTTCAGTTCAACAAGCCCAGCTTGATTGATTACACACACCTCAGTAACAATAGCTCTCTCTAATGATTAGAAGGCCTCTAATTTTAGCCTCCTGGAGGCAGGCAATTGCAATAATTTTCCCACTCCTCCCTCACACCTCAGCATGCATTTTCATTATATTAACAACTATGACAATCACATGTGGGTGATTAAATGGAAATGTATTGATTATTGGATTTATTGATTTAGTGTTGACCTATTGATTAGTTGTAAGTTACCTCCCAGAGATCCATGCATTTATAACCATAGACAGCACATCCTCACACACACAAACACACACACACACACACACACACACACACACACACACACACACACACACACACACACACACACACACACACACACACACACACACACACACACACACACACACACACCAACATCCTAAAGAAATGGCCTTATTCCCTATTCTAAGCACACACTAAAGAGTACCACTTAACTGATTAGAATGATTCAATAGGCTGTTTCTGCATTTACACAAAATCTTTACATTGTGGCAAAAAGACTTTATTGGAGAATTAAAGGCAAAGTTTCACATTTTGAGAAATATATAAACAATTTCACTATTTCTTACTTTGTTGGGCTTGTCCGTCTTGGTCCCTTATCAAATGTTAGCAGACGTGGCCTCAGCAAAGACAGGACTTGTTTCTTCAAAAGCCTGCATTTTCCTAAATGTTCACACTTAAAAAGAGCACCTGTTTTCTAATAAAGGAAATCCACAGAATTCCAAGCGCTCCTGAACTTCACATGGGATGTCACATGCTACTACAAGCTACCAAGCACCAGAGATATAAAAGCAACTGACTGACATTCTTCATGATAATCCAGCCAGAATACACCAGTAAAAGAATACAAGATCCATGTACACTGAGCACATTTATAAATGTAACATTTTTGGTTGAGTAGATACACTTACAGGGCATCTATGGCTCTGTTCAGACACACTCAATACACACACTGCTGCTGTTTGATTTCTTTAATACTTAAGAAGTTGTTGCTAGCTGATTTAGTAGTTTTGTCCAAACACTAGGATTGTTAATGTTTAGCTTCATCAGTGTATGTGAAATATTATTTTTGTCTTTGACATCATAGCCAGACCAGAGGACGAAAGACTAACAGTCATGATCCCAGGTATCTCTGTGGTGTGTGAACACATCTCTGTATCACCACACACCAATAGCTTTTCCTTATTAACCAGCCCTGCATACTGTACATGCATACACACACATTGAGGAAGAAGAGCTTTAACCCATAAATTAGGGCCATTATTGGAGACACATGCTGCTAAGGTCATGCTAGCCACCATTGTTTAAATCTCATGCAGTCACCTCTGTGATCTAACATCTGCCACCATGTTCCTCCAAGTATCACATCCAACCGCCATGTGACAACACACAGCCTTGTGTGATATCACACGTCTGTTCACATGTCTGCCTATATTTAGTTTGCTGGTGCCTTAATAGTTTAGTTTAAGGACAGCCACTTAATTGATAGGAACTAGCCAGTAGTCTGTGTTAGTATGAGAAATAAATAAGCAGCTAAACTTACTAACGTCTTAGAATGTGGTTTTTGAGAGATGTTACAATACTTTTGTTACATTGGCTGCATGATTGGTGCAAGGATACACAGGACAAAGGAGCTTTGAATTGTAACAAAAGCGCTGGGAAGCAAAATGAGGAGGAGCATTGTGATATGAAGCTTTATACTGTAAATTAAGTGCTGCTGCAGGATAGCGCAGTGATATTCAAGTCTGTGGGATTTTACCTTTTTTTGTAAAAGATTTTTTGTGGCATTGCACTGATGCTTTCATTATACAGTAGCCAGATAGGAAGTGATGGGAGAGAAAGTGGGGGGAGACATGCAGCAAAGGACCACTCCAGCTGGGACTTGAACTGGGGTAGGCTGCTTAAGAATAGGACTCTATATGGCAAGGGCTCTACCCCTACACCACCACAGTACACCTATGGGATTTCAACTTTTAATGATAATAATGGTGTTTTGAATATCTATCCAAAAAAATCCACAAAAAATGTGCAAGCTATATCCAAAAGTTGAGGTTGATCCAACAAATAGTAAGAGAGATATGTGTGCCACAGACTCACAGATACAAAGATAGACAGGTGCTCCTTGCTTTGTAGATAGATGTTATTAATTGTAAAGTATTTACATTAATAATATGTTAACAAACTGTCATGTTTCAAAGAGAAATATTGTGAATACGTCCGGTACAATAAGAGTCTAGTGCTTGAAGTAAACAGCCCTTTTTGATACTGAGTTCTGGTTGGTTATTGGTCCCAGATATCCAGGTTTTGTCCCCTTTATTATAAATAAATTACTATTGTTATATTATAATTATTATAAACCAAACCTGTTCCTTCTAATTCCCAATAGATGCAAGGATGTCCCTTCAAGTCTCCACTGGTTGCCTGAGCCTGCCAAGATTTCAGAACAACAATGCTCCCAGCCAAGAAATAGTCTGGCAATATAACTTGTTGTTTTCACACCTTGTTTTTTGTACAAAATTAAACAAACACATTAATTATTGAGCTTCAGAGGTGGTGGTAGGCAGATTAGTTTTAAATGTTTGGACAGTCAGGCTAGCAGTTTTCCCCTTTCCAGTCTTCATGCTAAGCTAAGCTAATCTTCTGCTGGCTGCATCTGTATATTGAATGGAAGGATATAACAGTAATCAGCCTTCTCATCCGACCTTTGGCAAGAGAGTATATATGTGTATTTCTCAATATGTTTTTTTGAAAATAATGAACTATAATAATGGACCTTTAATCCACTATGGCAGTGATATTCCCTCTTAGTCAAAGAATTTAAATCACCTCTGCTTAATTTCCTCATCATGTACCCGTAGGAGAAAATACAAATTCCCACCAACAAAAACATGACTGTGTTTTTAATGTTGTGGTCTGAATTCAAGTCAGCTACTCCCTGGTATTCCCCTGTGGACCTGTTGAGGAATGGTGGTAGTGGAACAACAGCTGCATCGAAATCAAATGTAAAGTGTGCATTTACAAACAAGCTGTGCATAGAAACGCATACAGTAGCATTACATACATAAATTCATACTATAAATTCTCCTAGTGTCATACTTTCTATAGCGGTATATAGAACTTGTAAAATTGATCAGGATGATTCATGCCTTACTCTTCTTATACATAATTAAACATCCCTCCATCAGCAGTATATATATAATTCCCTGTGTTGGTTAACAGGTCTAAGGTCAGTGTTTAGAGTTCATAACTCCTGCTGGTGTCATGGTGGTAACGATTCTGTGAAGGTGGGAACAGTGGATGGATATGAAACTCTGCGTTTGTATATGCTATAGTGTATGTGTGTGTTCTGCTGATGTTTGTACAGTATATTAGCATGTATGGTTGGTTGGAGAATTTTGACAAGGGTTGTTGCACAAACAATTAGTAGCAGCAGAGCAGAAATCTGACAACAGAGTTTTTTTTGTTTTTTTTTTCATGACCCGCACAGACACAACCTGAGTGTGAAGCAGGTGTAGCAGGAAATCTGTGCAAGCAACAATATGTTGAACAGAAGAAGAGCAAATCTAAGCACCTGCAGGAGCTATTTAAGTTTGAGGGCTGGGTTTGAGGGAAGAATTACAAAATCTGAATTGTGAAATAAATAAATCTTGCTCTTAAATTAAAAGAACATGCTCTTGAATAAAGATAGGTAACAAGCCCCATAAGCATGTGAGACACTTCCACAGTGAAAGCTAGAAGAGTTTTGCCAAATTGCACATTTATTCTAAACTGCGAGTCTTTTCAGCATCGATTCTTGTAATTGAACAGCTGACTAGTAGATAAATTCATTCTGTACTATCTGACACATTAACTCAGGACAAATGCATTAACGGTACAGAAGAAATTACGATTAAACAGCGTGACAACACATTGTTTCCTCAAGCTGTATTTTCTCGTTTAAAGATCCAAATATTTTACAAAGCGTAAAAGACATCCCACAATGTTGTGTGGAAGAATGCCAAATATAAAATTTAGTCTTTGAGAGTCTCAATAAAGGAATGAGGTGTTAATTGGCAGCTTATGATCTCGTTTTGCTTCATTAGTGAGATAATGTTTGAATTGAAATCTCATAAACTGTATTTTCCAGTTAATTGAGACATATACAAGCAAGCTTTAAGACATCCTGTGACTTTGAGGAGTGTACACACATCACTGAATATAAGTAAGAGGGAAAGTGAGAGAGATGGGAAGTGACCCTCAGGCATGCATGGCATGGCAACACTCAAATAGCATTTGATTTCAACACGTTGGGATCTGTCAGTAAGTGTGGAAGTAAGAACGAAGAGTCACCATCATTGTTTTATTTCTGGACTTTTTGTTTGTTGTTATGTTGTAAACTCTGTGTAAGCGACATATGGTATCTGCCTATTTCTTTGTGTTTGCCGGCACAGAAACTGCATATGTAATGTATACAAGTTATTATTCTCTGAATACATGTAAATGCATAAAAATTCACATATAGATCTAAATGTAACATGCATATTATATTATGTTATTTTCATGCAACATGGACAATTTGATCAGATAATCAATGCTTTCAAAAAGCTTTGTAATTTTGTGTGATAATCACATTAAATATGATTACAAGCTCAAAACAGTTGAAGGATGTTTTTCACAGTATCATATGAAAGTAAACTGAGTTAAATAGATGTTTGTACAATATTAGACTCTAAACAACAGATTACATATACTCTGCAGTACAGTGACACTTGCTGCTGAGAGAGAGCAATACCTTTATCATATTCAACTGCATCCCCCATTACAGATCAGATGCATACAGAAAACACAGATAATTTTTTTAATATGAATCTGTCAGTCGTAGTGCATCTACTGTAGATACAAAATGTGGTGCCACCTATGGGTGACAGCATGTACTTTTCTCCTTGCTCATACAGTACAATGTAGGTGTTAGAATTCACTGCAACAGGGTATGTTTTTATGTAACAAATATATATTTTAGCATGGAGGGCAGATATATCCCACCCTCCATCTATTTGGAGTAAAAAGGAAGATAGAAAGACAAAAAGATAACAATTTATCAGTGTATTGCTGTTGTGGTGTAGACAACATTTGGGATTTTGGGTGCCTTAAAGTCAAGGTTTTTTCTTCTCCTTTTAATTTGTACCCAACATCTCCCTCATCAGGTCTTTTGTTTTTTGTGGCTATGTGTCGATGTGTGTGTTGTGCGTGTGTGTGTGTGTGTGTGTGTACGTGCATGTTTTGTTTTTTTCTGTATTTTCTTATATTATTTTGCGTTTGGGTAAAAAAGGGAACAATGATGTGAAGGCCCTGGATTTAAATTTAAATTGTACCGATTATCAAAACTCAATTTAAAAAATGAATTGATAAAAAAGAGGGACAAAAAGGGACTAGATTGAGGGCATGAAATGAATGACTTCATGAAGAGAATGAAATAAATGATTATTGGTGTATTCACTGTATGGAGCAATTTATTTACACAATAAACCACAAAGCACTGCAGAGGTATTAACTGATTTACCAAGAGGGTGAGGAGATGTGACACAAAACTTGCAAAAAGAGGCAGTCAAGACAATCTAATGCAGAGTGATAATTAAAAGTAAGATAAGACAAAGCCCACAATCAAAACGTAAAAGATAAGAGAGGCAATTATTTTGAAAAGGGAAGGGTAGATGATTGAAATGGAGAGAATTTAAATGAGTATGAAAAATATTAAAGGAGCCAAAAGAGGATAAAAAAAGACATTCCAATTTCCAATTTTTTGTCCAATATAGATTTCCTGTTCCACACTTCCTGTTCCACAACCTTTGCTGTGCTGTCAATGTTGAAATGTAATAGTTTGAGGAACTAGATGCAGGCACTAGCAGAGATTTTTGAGACTTTGATTACATATACAGTCAGTCACATCCATAAAAGAGTGATGAGTGGCTGTTCTGATGATACTCCCCCTCCCTCCCCCTTGTACAGTAAGGACATTACTCTCCTGAAAAAGGACACTTGACCAATTGCTTGCCATTTTAAAGGTCAATGGGAACCTATTGTAATGGATTTATTTACTTGGATGCAGGTAGCCCATAACCTTGATTCATTGTCAGTTTGGAAGCTGAGTTGGTGTAAGCACTGCTGCAGACAAAAACACATTGTTTTAAATGTGTACTTTTTTATAACCGTATAGTAAACTATTCTTAAAAGTAGCTTGTAAATCCACTAAAAGACTTTGGCAATGTGTCTCTTTGAGTTTAACTATAAGACACACAGATCATTGCCAAAGAAACCTGTAAATGAATGACTGAACATTTTTGCAGCAAGTTTACAAGGACATTTGCATGTACACACATACATACGCTATATTATGCATTGTGAGCTGCAGTTTCGTGATGGATAAGATGTCACACTGAGTCAATCGCACATCTATTCTCTGAGCCTAAAGGTTCCTCCACCAATAATTATATCTTCCGAAGATCAATAGCTGAGCATGCTTCAGGTCTATATCATGCAATAACACATGCTGCATTGATTACCTGATCAGATTAAGGGTAATGAAGGTGTCTTAGCTAGACAGTACAACTGGTAGGATTTTAAGCTATACAGCATGGTATGTCATTTTCATAATCATCTGTCTATTTCTCTTTCAGCTTGGAATTTCTCTAGCGCAAACCTTTTCAGCTGGAGACCCAAAAGAGAAGGTTGGTGTCTCCCCAACCCCACACTCACAAAAATACATCATAATTTTCCATAGCAGTAACATACAGTTATTTCATTATAAAAGTAGATGAAAGCAATAATCAAAATTTCTTTATATGTACACTATATCTACAGTAGGGTCCAAAAGACCTCACTCTATATATTTTCCCCTGGCAGTGGTCCGATACGAGTGGAGTCATGGTGCAGGTTCCACATCCTCTCCTCCAGTGAAAGGAGAAGAGGATGTGGCACCTGCACGTGACTTGTTCTCCCTCGCTGCCTCTGTCTGGTAAACAGCCCGCGTACAGTATCTGAGCTGAACAAATGTTCAGTGTAGCAATAAAAGGCCTTTCTTCATTTTAATTTTAAGTTTTAATTTTGAAAATGAATTTGCATGTCATAGAATTGTTCTGCATTTTATGCCAATTCTACATGTGTATTTTCCTCTGCCTCTGTGATGTGTCTTTCATGGTTTTTGGTCCCTTCTTCCTTTTCCCCAGCAGGAGGTTCTTTTGTTCCTTTGCCAGGCAGTCATTAAATGAGAAGTTGTTCTTAATTGATCTGCCTGGTTCAATGAAGTTTGAATTACATTTTAAAAAGTTTGGGTAATGCTGCTCTTGCACCACCATTACATTTTTATTTGTGTGTCTTTGGGTGAAATATCTGAACAACAATTAGATGGATATTTGCAAAACTAAAGACATTCCCATCAGCCTCAGCTTTGTGCACTTTTGTGTTTGCTGATTATTACAGGAACAAATCTAAGAATGCTACCATAAACATAACATAAACAAAGGTGATCATAATAATAATACACTGCCTGGCCAAAAAGAGTCGCCCCTAAAAACTAGGTCACACAGACACATTTTATTGGACCGCCTTTAGCTTTAATTATGGCATGTATTGGCTGGGGCATTGTTTTGTTAAGCTTCTGCACTGTCACAAGATTTATTTCCATTCAATGTTGCATTCAATTTTCACCAAGATCTTGTAAGAATAATGGTAGAGTGAGACCACTGTGCAAAGTCTTCTCCAACACATACCAAAGATTCTTGATGGGATGAAGGTCTGGACTCTGTGGTGGACAATCCATATGGAAAAATGATGTCTCATGCTTACTGAACCACCATGAATCCTGGCGTTGTCATCTTGGAATACGCTTGTGCCATCATGGAAGAAACAATCCATTGATGAAATAACCTGTTCATTCATTTCATCTGCTTCTCGCCTTAGACTGTTGCACCCATGACTCTGGTTTTCCATTGTCCTTCCAGTTTTTAATAATACCTTTGACCAACAATGGACCAATAATGCATTCAAACTAACTAAAAAGTCCAGTTGCTTTGTTCTAAATTCCACAAGGAAAAGATAACCTGGATGAATGAGAACCTGCAGACAGTCTAGTAGTTTCTGAAATCTCCTTAGATGTTTTCTCTGCTTGATGCCAATGATTTGACTCTTCTCAACAGACTAATATATTTTCCACAATCACGGGATGTGTCTTTCCAAATGGTTGTTTAAGAAACGAGAAGCTACTCATTGCATCACTTGGCCTCACAATGGCTTATTGCCACCTGAAAGCTAATCAACCATGTAGAAATTATCCAATAGGAGACTCTGTTTAAGTTGAGGTGGTGACTTATTTTGGTCAGGCAGTGTATGTACATCTGCACATTTTAATTATGTTTGTGTTTAACTTGACAAAAATAAAAATAAATACTGTCTCACAGAGATGCAATAGCTTATGTGCCTATGTGTGCAGCTTATGTGTGTGCAGCTTTGTATAAGAAATGCAATTAGTTTATATTTAATGGTGTTTGCTGTGAGGAGATGAAATGCCTGATAAATGGTGGGATAAAATATCAATAATGCAACATATTATTCTCTTGAGTCCCCTAATAATATATTATAATAGTAATAATAATAATTAGGGGACTAAATGACTGATTTTTGCCTTTTGAGGGGTGTTTGTTTCTTTAGTCACAGATATGTATAATGTAATGTATAATGCAATAATAGTTTTTAAATGAATTGTCTTGCAATATATCAATCATCACATAATTGCAATATTGTGATTGAGTATAGTTATCGTTGGCTAAGTATCATGATAGCACAAGTTACCTTGTATTTCCCACCCCTACATATGAACGTTACTTGACCAAAGCATAACTCAAATTGTATTTAATAGATTTAACATTAAGAAAAGAGTGTGCAGCATTCTGCAGCTTCTAGAAGATAGATATGGCGCTTGTACTTTTATAGAGAGAATGTAGTGTAGGCTGACAGAAGTCAGGGAGTTTTTCCTATCTTCAATGGAAATTTAATAAGAAAACATGAAGATTTCAGTGTTTGTGGAATGTACTTTTGTAAATTCCTTTTCACTTTGAGCAGACCACTCATATGCTTACAGACCATCGCTACAGGCTGCAACGTCAACTGTGCCTGTAGCACTGCATTACAAATGCACATACTCAGAATAGAAAAGCACATGAATATCATCAACATACACCTACGCACAAACACAAACATGCACACATACACACAATCTGTCAGACATATTTTCCTGCCCAAGGAGGACCGAAAACATCCCTGACAGCTTATAAATTGTAGTCACACTAACATACACACACACACATATAGAAGCACTGTATGCAGTTGGCAGTAGTGGGCAGGTAATAAGATAGACAGACATGGGAAGAAAGTGCTTGTGGTGCAGAATTGTCCAACAATTATGACAGGCCTATTAGGTTAATTTCATACTGACAGTCTGATGTCTCCCTGGGAGGATTCACACACAGTAAACAGAGTTTCAGGGACCGGAGTCCTGTTTCTTCTTCATCATCCACACAGTGCTTAACAATCTATTTGAGCAAGCATCATGAGCTAAACTGTGACAACACTGTGGTAATGATGCTAATTCTGGAGCTGCTTCAAAAATACACCAATAGAAGGAATATGGGATGGGAACATTTTGTGAATACAATTATTCAGTGTAAATTTACCAACTTGATAACATCCTTTACTCAATGTCTATTGCTCAGGGGTCCAGCTTAGGCGGAAAATCATTTCCAATTAATATAATGCATGTCAGTTCACTTTTTGGGCATGCTTGGAGTGTTTTAATTGTCTCCACTTCTAAGAACATGGAAAAAATAGCTATGACTTTGCCACGTCGACTGGTGCAATATAGGAGCTCTCTTCCGCCAAAGAAGGAATACATTGTTTGCATTTACAGTACCTTGGTGTTTAAAACAGTCAAGCCTAAACAAACTATTCATAAGCGACAAATGTAAAGTTCTGATACCACTAGATCATCCTGAGATAGACACACACACAAACACACACACACACACAAACACAAAAACACACACAGTACATTCAATCAAGGATTACAATGATATCCATTTAACCAGGCTATACAGATGCAAATGCATGACACGTGAGCCAAGGCACTCTGGTTGTATGATTCAACATCACAGTGACACTGTTCTATGAGACACTTTGATAAAGCCAGATCAAAGGAAAGAGAAGAAGAAGCATTGAAGCCCTCCAACAATAGCTCTCCTAACAGTGTGCCTGTAACTGGCATATGAAAGCAAATCAATAAATAAAGATGAGGTTTTAGGCTACAAATACAAACAAGCCATATAAAGGTACTTTGAATTTATAGCGGCTATAAAACATAAAATGTACTGAACATATGCAATCACATGTGCTAAAGAACACAGATGAGTCTTAACTCATTCAGACACATACACACACAGGAGTGGATTTTGTAATTTGGAGGGCCTAAGAAAAATCATTCATACATGTAGATTTTGCCAGAAATATTACAGCATTTTAGCTGGAAAGGGTCCTGTATGAATGTAAACTCTGCACTGGCAATTTCCCACCTCAAGATTCACGTGGCCTCCTTTTTGCTTTATTTTCAAAGCACTGGCATTGGTAGAAAATCTTCTTCAGCCAATCAGTGTAACAAAATGCATCAAGTTTTTGCCAATTCCAATCTGAATGGCAAAAATGTCCTTCCTCCGAGAAACTCTGTCAATTGTTATGATTTCTGCAATAACTGCATTTATGGTAGTGTTGACTCTATTAATGTTAACATTAACACTCTTAACACTTAACACTTATGTTTTTCCCCTCCAAAATCAGACCATTCAATTCTGTTTCACTTTTAATTTGTTGGATTACACATTGCAGAGACTGATTTAGTGATAGAATAATTCATTAATCTGTAATCTTTATTTGGGGGTTTTCTAGTGTTTTTCTAGTGTTTTTGTGTGTAATTTGGGGGTTTAATAAGTTACAATAGTAACACCATTTTATATGTCTAATAACTAAACATAATACATCTATAGTGTTTGGTTCCTTTTAGGTGGGGGCCCCAGGCAGTTGCCTACCTTTCCTAATAATAAATCCACCCCTGCACACAGACACATACATTATGCTTACACACTCCTGCGCAGGTGGTGAGGTGAAAAGGTGTGGTTAGCCTCCTACATTCAATGTTGAATTTATTTTAAAAACATGTCAATCAGGATTTGATGTTGTACATCCACATTGTAAGGTAAGTCATGTCCATTATCTCAAATTTAACATCTCTGTCCACTCATTGTACACAATCCCCTCTTCCCTTTCAATCCCCCACTACCTTCTTTTCTTTGGTCTCTCTATAAGTCCATATTTCACACTTTTACCTTCACCCATTATGCAACCCACTCCAATAATCCACTCTCATCCTACGATTTGTTTCCGTCTTTTGCTGTCCACTCCTTTGTTCTATTTGTTCATGCTTTCAATTATTCATAAATTATCTTTTCTCTTTCACCACTTCTTCTATTTGTTAACAACATGGATATTCCATCTCCATTTTTGTCCTTCCCTCTTTGCGCATTTCCATACTTCCAAACACTGACTGTTCTGCCACACTCTCCATCTCCGACAGCATCCTTCCCTCTATTCTTTTTTAATTTAAGTCCACTGGATTTTGCACTAAGTACACTTGAACAAAGCCAGAGATGTGGCCAAGCACCTTTTCCAGCATTAATTTGGTATTGCCTACTTATCTTCCTTTGGAAGTAGCAGGACAGCTGGCTGGCATATTTTCGTATACATCTCCCAGGGCATCTATTTTTTAATTCATTCTCAGTCTCCTTTCCACTGTGTTCTTTTACCTTTAGCAGGCGTACAGATGGCAGGAAGGCTGCATGGCACAGTTTTCTGATCGTCCAGTTGATTGGCCGTGGTGCGTCCAGTTGGTTCATGGTGCCCAATCTTCACGGTGTGGCCACTGGTGCCCGGCAGCTTTTCCCGGCACCAGGATCAGTGTTGCCCCACTAGGGGGGCAAAAATGGGAGAGGGTCTCCAACTCCAACTGCCGAATAGCACACAAGTCCCAGGGCATGACCCTTGATGGACAACCATCAACCACCACCTTGAAGCCTTTACTTCCCCAAACAGATGAAGCTCTCCCCTGGGCAGGTCTCAGCCCCCTCTCCCCTCCCTCTCTGCCTCCTCCTCCTCTCTGGTCCACACAGATCCACAGAGTCCGTACCAAACCAAAGCTGGAACACCAGAAGCATCAGATTCCTCTTCCACAAGTAGCCTGAGCGCACCCAGCTCTGGCACAAAAAAACCCAAGAGTGCACAGTATTTCCCCAACAGCGGAGCAGAGTGCAGAAATGCACAACAGAGATAAGAGTGTGTAGTGTGAGAGGGATGCAGGTAGATAAAGAGAAAAAAGAGAGAAAGAGAGGGAGGAGAGGTGGAGATGTGGAGATGTGTGAGAAGACGAAAGACGTGCAGTGCAGTGCAGTATAGCGCAGAGGGGAGAAGAGAGGAAAAGAGAGCAGAGCACATAAACGGAGCAGCCTGACAGGCAATGGCTGCATGCACACCACTGTCTCTGAGAGAGAGAGAGAGAGAGAGAGAGAGAGAGAGAGAGAGAGAGAGAGAGGGAAGGGGGAGGACAAAATAAGATCCACCTTCAATTACTAAACCAACTGAAATTGAAACTAGGGATAGGATGCAACAGAAAAAATGTTACTGCTAATGGGCAGAAAGGAGTGATTGAGAGAGAGAGAGAGAGGGAGAGAGAGAGAGAGAGAGAGAGAGAAGGAAAGAGAGAGAGAGAGAGAGAGAGAGAGAGAAGGCAAGATGGTGACAATGGGAAGAAGGAGAGGTGTTGAGGCACTGTGGTGGTAAAAGGGGAAATGGGTGAATCAGTCACAGCTCTGTTTTATAGAGTAAATTCCAATGGACCTTGAAGATGGAAGCACATGAAACAACTTGGTGCAGTGGCAGCGGAGAGGAGTATGACCTACTTACTGATTTGCACATGTAAGGCATCACATTTACACACAAAAAGCTCTGAAGAGGTTAAACAAGAACACTTAAAAACAGGGCTGTTTGACTGTTTTATTACATAAATTCAACCCAAACGCCCCACTTATCAGTTTAATTTGCTGTATTAGAATAATGGTTCAGTCGTAATTAAAAGTCAATAGGAAAGACAATTAACTACCTCCTTTTTCTATGATATACTTTAGGCTTTAAGACCCATATAAAAATGATTGTTCTGAAAACAAAATTGACTGTTAAAGCATTAGACCTTCATCTTACAATATGATATTGATATAAGATATTTTACATAATTTACAAGAAATGAACTAAATCTAATTGAGTTGTACACACTAAAAGCCACCTTGTACAACTACAACATTTTTTGTTGTATGCTGAACCTACTTCCAGCACCTTAAGAACAAAAGCCTGCAGTCATTTTACTGAAAATTTAACATTATGATTATTATAAATCTTATTTGATTAATTCATCATTTCCATTGTCAAAATCTAATTTTGTAGAAGCTATTTATTTACCTCCTATAACAAATGTGGTGTGCTTTTATTTCTAATTATAGTCGCTCATGTTTTCTCCAGTGAGTTACTGAAGGCACAAAATCTTGTCAAAACAAAAGATAGGAAAAACACAAATTAACACCCCTCTTTGTGATAGATTTATCATGTTTGGACTGGGTTTGAGTGAGGATGGAATCAGTGTGATTTGATCATCTAGTGTATAGGAATAAATAAAAAAAAATAATTCAAATCAAAAGTAAGAAGAGGGTTTAAAATAAACACCCAAATAAAAATGCAGGTAGAAGCTGCTTTCATGTGCAGTCACCTTGGCCTATGTATCTTAACTGTTAACATAGCATCTCACCATATGGGGTGGACTCATCCTCAAATGCAGCCCTTTTACCAAAGGCTATATATTTTCAGGCTTCTTCACAATATCTTAGCTGTTGCTAGGATGTCGTTCCTGGAATCTGCTGCAGCTACTCTTCAAATTTTGGAGGTCACAGCCCTTAGTCCTCCTGGCACAGGGGCCATGTCTCCTTTGCTCATCCACATTGGTTCCAGCTCCTTTTAATCCTTAGTACTTGTCATTTTCATTGGTTAGCTGGCATCTGTTTGTCAGTCTGTAAGCTGAAGTCCGAAAGCAACTTAGCCATGTTGATCTTAACCACTTTTAGTAGTATATCCCATTGCGATTTGGTTAGTAGTCCATACTGGGTATTGATGTTCCTGTACACTATGCCAGAAACTTGGTTATGCCTCTCCATGTATGATCCTTACATCTTACATCCTGCCACAATGCCAATGCCTGTAGCTGTATTTTCATGGAGGTGCGATGACCAGAGCAAGCAGCGTTTTTTTAGCACTTACAGTAATGTAATAAGTGTAGTTCTCAACTCAAATCTACTTCACCTCTCTGTGTCGGCCCAGTTAAAGCTCGCCTGTTTGTTCCTGTGGTTTAGGCCTTCAGCTTGTTTTTCACCTGCCTGCCAATTTTGGACTTTGTTTGCCAGATTCAGACTTATTCCCCTCTGACTAACTACAAGCCTGTCACTTATGTTTTGAGCATTAAAGTGCCCTCATTTAAGCTGTCTGTCTGCCAATCTGCATTTGGGTCCTCTACCTCCACATTTGCTCTTTCATAAAAACAAGCCTTAAGGGGAAAAAAAGCTCAGCTGTAGTTAAAGCACCTGATTCAGTGAAGCAAGAGAGGCTTTCAGAGTTCCTCTTGAAGCAAAATAAAGAACAAAGACTAATATGAAATGAACTGTAATGAATGAGTAGCTGCAATGCAACACAACATGACAAATAAAAATGATATACTGCAAAATTACTGTCAAACTGCATTTTGCTGGCATGGTATTCTAATACATCAGTGATAGTGTAGAGTATCATACTGTATTAGTAAATGTCATAATTCCTCTCTTGAGTAGTTGGTGGGTGGTGGGTGTTATGCCCTGACATCAGGGACTGACATTAAGAATATCCTCACTGACCACTTGCTCCCCTGGGGACCTCTGAGACTACTGGGGGAACTGTCGATGATACAGACAGTCACTGTGAATGGTGTCTGTACTATATGTGTGTCTGTGGGTGTGTCTGCATGCGTGAGTGTGTGAGAGGAAGGGCCAAGTGGGTGGTGGGAAGGGAAAGTCTTTTCTCTCTAACCCTCTTACTTCACACATCTCTGTCTCACCATGCACTGTCTCCTTCGTGACTCTAGATGGCACCCTTCTAATGCATAATAACCATCTCAGCCTGGGCTCCAGCATTCAAGCTTGACTAATGTATTGCACTCCAGTCACACGTTTGACATTATAAAACTGCAGGTTACTTTATTAATTTAGAACTAGAGTGCCTTCTTAAATACCAGATGGATTAGGTTAAGTAGGAGGTGAATTCTATATTGCATGCCTGCCTAAAAAAGCAACACACATTTCACACCACCAGGGGGCATCAGTTCAACACACCTGTTGCAGATTGAGAGTGTCTTGTTTTGATCTTAATGCTCTTCTTGGCAACACTAATTAAAAGGTTATTAAAGCACTGGCATAGAACAAGACCAGACAATATGAGATATCATTCTAACATGATCCATTTCTTCTAGTGGGACTCAAATTACATCCCTCATCTGCAGATGAGGGATGTCAATTGAGGGAGGTGAATTACTTGCTTCTTCACTGACAGCTTGAATCTGATGTTGAAGACAAAACAATGAATATCTAATATATCTTGTTGCTCAGATTTTGATATGACTTTGTAGTGGGGAGAGCACTGTTACATGGAAATGTATCTTTACAGCAATTCAAAATTTAAATGAATGTATTTTTTTTTTAACTAAAGATCACATCAGAATATATTATCAACAGCTACACACATAGTCCTATACTTATATCATGATTAATGAGTGTGGCAGTATATATGGTTTTCATCTGAGTGTAAGAATGTGTAAATGTGTGTTGCTTCTGTGAATAATTTACTACTAAGTAGTCATAAGGAAACTGTCATTTTCATCATCTGCTGTATCTACATTGTGTGTGTATGAGCACATTTATGTGTGGTAACACTGAGTGGGTGTTCTGTAGCTCATTTCTTCACAGAGACATCTCTGCTACAGTTAGACCTTTTTGACATCATCTATCTGCACTATGGCAGGAGTACGAAAGAATCCTATTTCCACCTGTCATTCAAGGAAGCCAATGAGCTCTCAAGAAGCTGCTCATTCATTGAAAATGTGAATCCTCTCCACTGCCATTTATGGGGAAAAGAAGAGTTGGAATTTAGCGAGTGAATAGGAGGGAATCAATGAATGTCATTGTTTTTTATACTATATTCTAATTAAATCATTGCGATATTGGACATTACAAGAATAGAAGAGAAGGGAGAAAGAAAATAAGTGTATACTTTGTGTCTTCTGCATGATTTTAGTGCAAGGAGGGTAGAGGGTGCAGAAAGAGAGCACACTGCGCAAAGGGGTTGTTTTGGGTTCCCAAAATATTAGGCACGTTTTGGATGTAACATTCCATCACGCTTCCATTCTCATTAAAAGCCAGGTTGTGATTTGACCTGGACACATTGCTACCTATATTTCCAGTTGGAGAGACATGTGTCATGTAATCAGAAAGGCCTTTCTGCCAATTCTCTAACCAACCATATGTCGAGAACCTGTCAATCAAATGTTATGAATCACTTTGTGAACATTGTCATTTTTTAATCTGGTATTGCTGAGCTCTTGTTTCCTACAGTCGACTCTACACTTATAAACAAATTTAATTACAAAATTAAATTACAAATTAAATTACTAATTTCACACAAAAAATGTTGCAACTAAGTATTTTGTTTAGTAAAAAGATGCTATAAATCTTGGTTTTTCAGTACATTTTTAACTTAAATTAATAATCATTCACATTGTTTTTAGTTTCTTGGGCCTGTTTCAGAGTAAATGCACAGTGTGCACCTGCCTGTCATCACATGTTCTAATATGCCCCTTAAATAGTAAAAGTAGTAGTCTGACCTTTTGGTCAGTCTTAGGGCATAAACTAAGGGTGCACCCATCATTTGGCTACCAATCAGAAAGATGCACCTGCAATGGCCTGGGATTGGCTCCTGCAGACGTCCTTGAGCCTAGGGAGGAATAAGTGGGTAGAGAAAATGACTGACTGACTGACTATGGACTTTTTTCAGGCACTGCTGTCTGTAGCTGACAGTGTAATTGGCCAATTGATTGTAGTCCCGCACACCAAAAGCATTTACAACGGGGAGAAGTAGAAGAAGAAGACTGATATGTAGACCAAACAGAAATGTGAGTTTATGTGATCAGGATGGTTTTAACTAGGCTAGTAAAAGCCTGTGTATAGCCTGAGCAGCACAGAAGCAGGAGAGCACCCGTGTCATGTCCCATGTCTATGGGTCTAACCCATAGAGTCTAACTGCACAGCTTATTGATTAAACTTAAAACTTTATAAAGCTGTGCTTCACAACAAAACACCAATTTTATAACATTTTATTCATTCATCTAGATTAAACCTTCTTTTTCCAAGGTGTGTTTCTAAGAGAAAGCAGTATGTTGCATATATTTCCTACCAAAAATATACAGTTGTCAATTAATGGTACTTTTTCATTTTCTAATTTGTAATACTCATTACAAAATATTAAGAATAGTTAAATGAAAAGATAATACAAAGAAGAGAAGTCTTCAAATAAACTCAGTGATTTGTATTGTTATCAGCCATTCATTCAGCAAATGGATCAACATGTCAGAGGAACTATCAATACAACTTTGCCTGTAAAGTCTACGCTGAATTATTTATGTGCCAGGATGCTTGTTAATGTTCCTCAGTATGATTTTCTTCGAACTGAAGCTTTTGTATGCAGAGAAAAGCAACCCCATAGATTTCCCTTACGGGTGCTGTTAGAGAGGAGTCCCCAATTGTTGTAACTCAGAATAGTTAATGTACAATAAATGTAATGACATTTGCTGCAGGGAATCTACAATCCCTGCAGCAAGCACTGTATAAAAGATTTTTGAACATTTCCATAGAGATGAATCAGTCCAACTTAAGAGAGTTCTGCAGCTTGTTCCACCTATCAGGGAAACACTTAAGGAGCTCTCTGCTGCATCAGTGTGAGGTGTAATTAAGCTTATATTTGATTGTAAGCTAGTAAAAAAACTCATTGCACTGAAACACAAAGGTGACAACAAATACAATGGAGGCAAACTTTGTAAACAAACAATAATGGTGAAAAAAGGCAAGCACTTGTGGTACTATGCATTGCAGGTATCTGTATTCGCTAAACAGCCAGTGATACACACAATGTCAGTTTGTCTGCTGTGGATAGATGATGCCAAAAACCTCTATTAAATTCCCCCTCCTCTTCTCTGTATGATGCTCATCCCCTGGAGGATTCTCGCTAAGTGACAGTTCAATACCTCCCTCCATATGCACTCAAACACACATATGCACATACACACACACAAATACTACCCCCTACTTCTGCCCTAAGGAAGCAGGAAGACTTCTGCTGAGTTGGGTACACTCCTCCATCTGGAGAGCTGCAATGATTATTAGCCTGCGGGATGGAGCCACACGCACACATATATTGTAGGTCTCAAAATGCAATGTTTTTTTCTATATTTTCTTGCCACTCATACTCAGTTACTCACCATGATTCACTATCATCCATTATATGAGTTGTGAGTCCAATTAGAGCTGGATCTGTGACCCATTACTGTTTAATGCTTCCTAAAACACTAGTAACAAGCGTGTGCCCTTTAGAAATGTTTTACTTTTGTCACACAAAATATTAGTGTGTATCTTCTTGAAACCAAGTCAATATTTTTTTTTTTATCTCTGACATTTAGGCCTCAAACAGTACCAATAAATATTATTGGCAGATGCAAACAGCTGCCAATAACATGACGAATTGCAGAGAGGGGCAGTTTAGCAAGCGTTGAAAGAGGTTAGCATTAATTAAAAATAATGACTGGAAGGGTATGTCCATGTGCCAACTACTTAAACTTTCAATATCAGCTTAAAGTTGACATGAAAGGTCTTTTTAACCCTTTCTTCTTCTTAACTCCTGTTACTCTTGTATAACTTGTGTATTCTGATATCAAAACCCAATCATGTTTTCTTCCTGTAAAACAATACATGACTTGTGTTTATGCAAGCATGAACCAACTGATTTTAACCAATAATATCATGCCATCACTCAACAATCAATCACCTACTTTCAAGCGCTCCAATCAAATGTGCAGGATTTGATTTAAGGGGGCTATGTGTAACTTTCAGTAATCCTTTCTCATTAGAGACACACTTGTGGTGGCTGTTAAGTGAGATGCAGCCAACATCCTATTGCTCCTTTTGTAGTCTATGTCACTCTAGCAGCACCCGAGTGATGGGCATAGGGGTTCTTTTCAGTGTAACAGATAAATATAATCAGTTTGTTCAAAAGAACTGTTCATTCAATGCTGAGTGCTTGATGGAGCTTCTACTGTGTTGTCCAACTCACTGAACTGAAACACAGCTGAACGGTTCATGATTCAGTTCATGATCCTGCAAAGCTTTTGCCTCCCAGAGCTGCTGCTACTGCTGTCACTTTGTCAAAAAGCAAAACCCCATTTATAAAGCTTAGAATCTTTGAAAGGCCATTGCTAAATAGCAGAGATGAAAACTGTTTCTAATAACTTTTAATGACGATCATGTTCAATGTGTAGCACGTTCACTGCGGTAAATCACAAAGTTCCCTTGATCTAAAAGGAGAGTTCCCCTATAGTAGGAGGTTTCATTGTGTATTGTGAACTATGAAACATGGTGAAATGAACAAATCATAAAAAGTTGATTAGGATCAGAGAGTGCAGTACTTTTAATTATTTCATTAAATGACTAACTGTTATCTTGGGTAGATTTCACTTAGTCTACTCACATTTCACTTAATCTACTCACATCACACCTGCAACAGGTGGTACCTGTGAGTCTGACCTCTCCTCTCATTAACAATTTTAGTTTGTTTTTATCAGGAAGGTCCATTAAAACAACAGGAATGAAATTGTGTATTTCTCTGTTTATGTGGTTTTGTAAATGTAGCTATCTGGTGTGAGCTTCAGCTGCAATAGCCATTAGTGAAAGAGATACATAAGGACATTCACTTAGACAAATTGCTTTACAAATCGGTCTGGAAATGCCTCAACTGCCCAGTGTTCCTAAACCTAAGCTGCCCAGCACCTCTGAATGGATACTCTTCGTTCCCCATGGGCAGTCTGGCTGACAGCCATCTCTAATGTCCTGCCTGATTCTCCTATTCCCACTGGGCTGAGGCGTCCTCTTGTCCCCGCTGAGCAGCAGGAATATCTGTTCCATCTGCTCCATGTTTTCCATCACTCCGGCTAATGCCTGCTCCACATTCTTCATTGGCGGTCTGACCAACACTAGCTCCACATTTTCCACTAGTGGTATGGCCAGCCTGTGCTCCACATTCCCTGTTGATGGTCCAGCCGACATCTACTGCACGATGCCCTGTTCCATTTGGGCCGCAACAATCCCGTCCCTGCTGAGCTGCATCGGTCTCTGTCACCACCATGCTGCAGAAGTCATCCATGGTCCCTGCCAAGATGCCATCTGTCCCTTCTGTGTTGCATTCATCCCATTGTTAAGCTACATCAGTCCCCTGTGACCTTGCCCCCAGAGACTGTCATGTCCCCTGAGGCTCTGCCCTTGGAGTCTGCAGCCTCCCCTTGCTACTTCACCCCCAGTGATAGCCATATTCCGTTTGGCCGTCAGCCTCTAGAACGGTTCTAGAAGGGAAGTTCCATCTTCACCGGCGACCTACCAATGGTTTCTGCATCACCACCAGTGGAGCTACGGTTAATCTTTCCCATGGTTTGATGTTTTAAAAAAGGCTTTACCAACTGCAGGAACAGACCAGACCGTGTTGTTGTTGTGGTAATAGCCATCTCTGTGTTGCTAGAGCTGTGAGTCCAGTTGCTTTCATAGACTAAGAAATACACTCACACTAAGGGAGGCGCCATACACTCATTCTGAGGGAGGCTAGCATTAACATTTTATAATTTATGTATTCAGCACCAGCCTAGATTTAAAAAAAAATAATAATATTCAGAACTTTCTGATTACAAATGAGCAGTTATGGTGAAGGGTTTACTACCTCTTTTAAATATAATGATAAAAGTTTTGACAATCATCGTATTTCATGCTGGGAGGTATCTGACAAAGAAACAGCAAGAATCAATCCTCTTTTCTCTGCAGCAGAAATTATTTATATGGCATTTGGCCCATTTCCATATCAGAAAGTAGTAAAAGTACAAATATCTCAAGATATTTTTTAATTTATGGTTTAGACACTAACATACATCCACAACCAAAAAACAGACAGACAATCAGACAAGGTAACAAATTAATAGGTCTTTCATTGAATGCTTAGTATGAACACTAGTATATTAACTCTCTATTGAAATTCATGTCATGTGCCAAGTGGGGGCAGGCTTAACTTATAACTAGCTAACCTCTTTTACCAACAATATCAACTGCTTGAGAATCAAAAAAGTTTGCTAGAGAAAGTATAAAACACTGAACAAAATATAAAAGAAACAATTTGTTTCTGCCCACATTTTTCATACATTGAAATAAAAGGTCTAAGACTTTCATATGCATGGTTTGGTGCATGCAGTCATATGATGAAAAGTCTGAGTCAGTCTAGGGTTGGGCCAGTGAACAATGCCATAGTCCATTGCCAATGGGTGAGTCATGATCCACTGAGCCTCTACCATTGTAACATTGTGATAGTAACTTTTGCTCTGATTCAATTAGTTTTATTGCAATTACAGTACAATAACAAGTGTATATTGCAATTCAAGTCATTTATCTTTCTATGTCAGTGCTGTGGGCACCTGTAGCAGCCCACTCCTCACTCACACACACCTGCCGGTATTATTGGTAATCAGCAGGGCAGGCAGGTGACAGGGGCGAGAGAGAGATGCACAACACAGACTCTACAATATGTAAGTTAGCAGCCTCACTTTTACCATACATATGTGTGAGGAGGGAGCTGCACACACAGCTGATGCGAACACCAGGTTAAAGTACTCAAGTTCAGAGTAATTTATTACTGCAACAGCTTTATAAGACAGTTTGTTTAGTATGTGAACAGAAATACACTACTCAAATAAGTTAGGGATATTATTATTTAGATGAGTGCTTTTCCTATTTGCATTTTAATGAAATAAGTACAAGTTCCTTTTGATATCACTAAGCCATGAGGGACCCTGGGCACGGTAGTGCGTCCTCCCTCGAGGGTTAACAAAGAATGAGAAGAAACACCATTTTCATTAGTTTACTATGTATTACCTCAAAATGTATGAAATTCACTGAGTCTCTTGTGAGTAATGTATGTCCAACATCACCAGACATCATCATCTAGATGTACCAATCGCCACAGCTATGCGAAACACTTAATTATATATTTTATTTATTTATTTATCTATTTTAATTTTCTTGTTGTATCAAACTCTGATCCCAAAACTGAGGTGCATATAGAATCATAACTTTTGTGGTAACACCTCCCTCCTCTCCTGGTTAGTCAGTGTTAAGAATCTTTAAACTGCCCCAGAAATTAGGGGGTAGAAATGACACCAGAATGGTGCAATTATGGTAACTCCATCCATATAACTGTCAATGAATGATGTAAAAGGACTACTGGGAAGTCCTTGAAGAAGGAATCATGTTGTGGTAATATGCCCCATGGTCTGTGAACTGTATCCATAAATAAAACATCTAAAACAATTTGTTTGACTGATGATTTCCATAGTTCATAATCATTAGGTTAAAAGCAACAATGGAACGTTGGCACACTATTGTTTTAATAATATGTAGGAAAGAAAATAAAGAATATAAAGAATAAATGCTTTCAACGGCATGGACAGGGAGACCCTTTGGGAGCTGTTGAGACAACAATGTCCACAATGTGGACCCAGCTACATGATCTGGCCTTTCTCTCTCACAACCAGCAGCAGATGCAGGAAAAGACCAGCAGCATAGCAAACAACTCAGCTCATCTGGGATTTATCTAGAGCTCAGGAGACATGGCTATCACAACCAAGATTAGGACTTCAATGTGAAGTGAGTCCTACTCTACAGAATATGGAGGACCACTATCCACCAAGGAGGCACTGAATATTCGGTAACCAAATATATTCAGCCGAATATTCCAAAAAACACCAAATCCTGCCGTTGGTGGAGTGAGTTAAAAGCAAGGCCCAATAGTACCATGTGAAGCAATCAAACTCCAATTAACCTACATATGTTTTTCAACTGCAGGAGAATGCAGTAGAAAAGCCATGCAGACAGAGGAAAGACCTACAAACTCCATACAAAAAGGTCCCAGCTCAAGGCCTTGAACCTGCACCTTTCTTGTTGTGAAGAAAGTGCTACCTATTGCTCCACCAGCCACACAATCCCGATTCTCCAACGCCATTGGAGATGCATAGGATATACTCTCCATGAATGAGCCTTAAACACCACGTTTATCGCTCAGGTAGAACCCCAAGGGAAAATAAAGAGGGAAGAACCACAAAACACCTGGCATAGAGACTTGGAGGTAGATGCCAAGAGGATGGGACACACATGGGGACAGCTGGAGAGGTTGCCTCAGAACTGAGATGCTTGGAGAACCCTTGTTGATGAAGCCCCAATAAGTGAGCGAGAAAGTAAGTTATAAGCTGTGGGAGACATGTCAACCTGCTGCTGGACTTTATCATTTAAAACGCATTATGGCTGGTATGGGGCATACAACATAAGCCAGCAGAAGAAAAAGAAAACCACCTAAATGAGAGTACCTCTTTTAAGTCATTTCATACAAAAAGAAATATATCATCATTATTTTTTTCTCTCTTACTGGAGACAGGAGATCAGTACAGTGTACATCTGGCAATACCTGAAAGCCCCCAAGTCCCTGTCAGCTCAGTGGACACATACGCAAGGATCTATAAAAGCCAGATTAGCTTTATTGCTTGCTGATCTAATCTTCTGAGTCAACAGAGCAATGCAGACATGGCTCAGTGTCAGAAGCTGAACAGTCACTCATTTCACTCTAATACTGTGGGGTAGACTGCCATCTTTAAACCCAAAACCCTGTTCTTCAGCAGTCTGTGTGGCTTAACTGAACTTGTGGATCATTAATGCAATCCAGGATCAACTTGAAAAACTTTTACTGACAAACTATCACAGAAAAATGAAAAAACTTTGCAGAGGATAGAATAAATTGTCATTTGATTCATTTGATTTGATTCCTACTTTTAGAAAAAGCCAATTTTACTATGGAAAAAACATGCCAACTTTATCTTATATAAGACAAGCACAGACCATAAGGCTTCTGCGATTTTGATGAGATAATTTCCCTCTGGCTAGAATGCTGCTATGGATCAGTCCAGTTCAGAAAAGCAATGTCTAAAAGCTACTGGATACTGCGAGTTTGATATAACTTGTGTTTCAGAGAGTTTCCAGGATGTCCTAAAAACAGACCTCAGTGTTAAGTTGTGTCGAAAGAATAGTAATGAGGTGAAATAGTGGATAGTTCTACTAATGTGTCAGCTTCCTTCATTTGACTCTCTGTCTTCAGAAGGCACCAAACAAACACAAAATGTACAGCTCCAAAAACAGATATGCACATGGTGAATGCTAGTGTGTAAAAGCTAAATGCCAGACTCCCCTGACTTTACTGTTGCTGTAGCAACATAGATATAATTATCATTTTGCAGTGTAATAAAGTCGGACCAACAGCATAGTGGCCCTGAGGCCCCTGGTAATGGCTTTTATGACAATCATTATTGCCACACCACTACACCAGGAAATAAATATGATGATATGCTTAACCTCAAAAACCAGAGCCGCGTTCCAATACCCATACTACCATTCTTCACTTCACTGTGAGGTGCATTGGGTATCTAGATAAATGTAATCCATGAGAAAAAAATCTGTATGTCCCAGCATGTCAAATGCTGTATTGCCCCACATGCAGAAGTTAGATTTTTTGGAATTCCATTTTTTTTTTTTATCTTTTATTCCTTTTTTTTTTTTTTACATTTTACTTACTTTTCCTTGTTTTTAACATGACTTTTGGCCAAAATGTGGTCGTTGTATGTATTTTTCCGTTCCAGAAGTGAAGAGATGAGGGGGTTATGGCACAGAGATTAGCAACCCTTCAAGAAATTTTGTCCATGTTTAACTTCCTTTTCCCCACGAAAACAGCATTTCAGTCAAATGATGTCCATTTCTGTGATATTCCACATTAAAAGTAAATCAGGGTTTAACTAGCCAATTACATGATTCCGTGACCCCAGAAAGCATAGAGCTCTAATAATCCTCTCTGTCACATTGACTGAGCCACCAAAGAGCTGCTACACACTGCAAAGGATGTATGAGCAAGGGTCAAAGTTCAAGGCACCATGTTATGATAAAATGGTCCTAATTGTATGCATACTGTACACAACAGTGCAAACCTTGTGAGGGTAACTGCAGTATGTACTAAAAGTAAAAAAAAGAACAAAAAACAGCAAAAAAAAAAGTAATTTAGAACACAGCACACATCTCATGGCATCAGACACGAGAGCTTCAAAGCCACCATTCAAAGGGAGGGTGCAACACAGGGTTCAGATCAACAGATGAGTATTCAAAGATGTTTACATTTACATAAATAAAAATATCCCAATTTACATAAAACAGAGACAGAGCTCACTATTATGGAGTGTCCAAAAGGAGTAACAGAGACTGATTACTGAATGCTTTCCACTGAGTTTCCTCAATGAAATATTAACAATATTGGAATGGTAAGGATGTCTCTCGAAACTACCATTTTCTGGGGTATAGTATGTAGTTTAAAGGAAAACCATTGGACACACAAAGCCCACATATTTAATAAGTGAGTGATTTAAACTGTCTAAGCTATGGTAAAATGTGTCAGGATCTGCTTGGTTCAGCTTGAAAGGTGACAATGATTGACTGATAATGATGTTCACTACTTTCGCTTTGCACTAATTAAGCAGAGCAGTAATTAAGCAGTGCAGCATATCAAAATGTCAGGAAAAAGACAGCCTTCTGAGTTTTTAAAAATTCAAGAAAACAGAGGTAAACAACTCTAAGTGGGAAGATTCACAGCTATGAGTTAGTTGAAAGTTCATACTAATCAGCTAGGCTGATCTTGGTAGCAGTTTAGTTTGCTTCAATGTATTTGCAGCCGGTTTGCAGCACGGTTTAACAGCTCAACTAAACCATTTCCTTAGGAAACCTTGAATACTGAGATTCAATACTAAAATAATAATAATAATAATTTCGGCATAATGGTGGAAGCTGATTCTACTCTGCAAATCTTGCAATTTTACCCAACTACATGATCCTTACAAATGGGACATCATTTGTTTTTTAGGAGACATACTTCACGGGCACAAATGAGATTATACAAACATTTTTTAAAAATTAACTGACTGTGTAGGGCACATTAAGCTCGGTCTGGTAAGTACAATGGTGTCACTTCAAAACACCTGTGTATGTCACTCTGTACTAAATAAAGGTTCTTAACAATAATTCCTATTGTTACAGTTACCTGCCTTTATTACTTTTGATTAACTTTACTATCAACCTGCTGTCAAAGACTAAAGAAAGACTATTGACTAAAAGTAGACTAAAAAACTTCAAATGTTAGTTGACTAAAATTAGATTAAAATGCCAGGACTTTTCATCGATTAAAATGTGACTAAACAAAAAATGAATACAGAACAGGTTTACCTGACTGACCACCGCATTATATCAGGTTACATTTTTGTAAAAGTTGAACCTGTATTGTCTAGTGTTTGTGTGTTTGTGTTTGTGTTTGTGTGTGTGTGTGTGTGTGTGTGTGTGTGTGTGTGTGTGTGTGTGTGTGTGTGTGTGTGTGTGTGTGTGTGTGTGTGTGTGTGTGTGTGTGTGAATCCTGCCTAACAGAGGCTGTTTGAGTTGAGGCATAACTGAGCATCTGAAACATTTGTCTGTGTGTCTCTCTTCATTCTTATTCTCCTCTGTGAATGAGGATGAATTATCAGAAGGAATTCAGAGTGAGGCTGCTTAGAGGGGGGTTTAAAAAAGCTTTGATCAAGACCCATGCCTGTAATCTGACAAATCCATAAGGAAGCAACTCAAATCATGTTCTTTTGCAAGAGGATATATTTGCTTTGGCAAGTAACCACACCCTCCCGAATATGTGTTTACTCTATGAAGCCCTGGTGTTATGGAACACAAGTATATCTGAATAAATATTTGAGTAATTTAGTAATCTCTAAATGTGTCATATGTTTCAGGTTATATGCTTAGTTTTAATTTGGCTTCCTCTATACATTCATATTTGATTGTGTGTGTGTGTCATCCAAACTTTAAATCCGCTTTTCCAGGTAAAGTGGATTTGACCGTTTCTTTTTAGAACTGTTTTGGCAAGAAAATGTGCGTATGAAAGTGAATACAGTTTTATGTTCCTTCCAAGAATTAGTACACTGGCCTCGGAGGAAATTATCATAAAGTGCAGACAAAGCTAAACTAAGGCCAATATCACACTGCAATTATAGCAATGTAATTAAAGAATTGATTATCAAATCAACTCTTTAGCACCTTGCAGTATTATTTTTACAGTTCACTTACAACAAATTATGCAAAGGCCTTGTAGAGAGAATGGACTATGAAGCTGTCTTAATAGGTCTAATTCTTGAATGTCAATAAGGAGAAAAGAGATGATGAATGAATGGATCTGGACATTTTTAAAATGAAACGGAGAGAAAGAAGTAGTAATAAATAAAAGCCCAATTAAATATTTAAATGTGATGAAGATAGTTCATATATTTCCAAAGACTCTTAATGGTGTAGCATGTGTATTTTATCTCAAAATAACTGTCAGCTTTTTTTCTATTTTTAGCTGTTTTACAAGATAAAGATGGTGCAGTGGAAGGCATACACGTAGGCTTCATTTAGCAAACAAACATAGAAATCATCTTAAGAGTGCGTTCACGCTTGATTCATGGAACATTCATATCTCTTCAATCAGGGTAAGAATGCTTGGACATTAATAAATGTGACTGGTTGAAAACAACCTTCATTTAAATATAATGGCCGTATATATTCTGGTTTTAGAGGCCCTAGAGTTTACGACATAGAGATGCATAATATGGCCAAGAAAAGAAACGTCTCGGACTAAGAAATAAACACACAGGTCTAACAGAACACATTAGTTCTTTTTTGACAGCCTGAAAAGTGGCATCTCGGGAAAAAAATCACTGTTGCAGTCAAACAGCGTTAATGTGGATAATCCATCAACACACTCCTGCTGAGATAAGAATATTTAATTTATACTCCTGTGATAAACATATACATCCCTTCCTGTTGTTTTTTATGATGTTTAATAAATTTATCAATCCAACAACCTGGAGTGTGCTGGAATACTTCCAGGAGACACAATATTTAGTCTAGGCAACTTATATTTTTTTAGTATGTAGTTGTATATTTCGAAGTGTTCTGTTAAACGCAAATATAGAAAGAATGAAAAAGAACAGACCTATGTGGCTGTTTTTTTTTAGAAAATTATCATGATGATAATAATAAATGTATTTATATAGCACAAGAAAAATACAATATTATAAATCTAACAGTCAAACTATAAGTCTGGCAACAATAAGTCTAGGAACTTGTCTGTTGTTCTGACAGGGCTACTATAATTGTATAATAACAATTCTCCTCACTGTCCCTTTTATGTTTAATAGGAATGACCACTCACTCGGCTTGCAGATGTACTCAGTATATTATTCTCAATTTTCAGAATTTGTGTCTAACTATCTATATCATATGCATTGTCTTGTGACTCATCAAATGATCAAATACACTTGACATTGGACAACAATAAATATTACCTACCTACCATAATAGTATACCTGTACATGACAAAACAAGAAATTAATCATTTAGTTGAATATTTTTTATAGTTTATTTATAGTTTTATTATCCTCCACTCAGAACATAGTTGAAGGGCCCTCTCTCTCTATGGGCCCCCTCACCAGTGGAACTGCGCTGCCTGCACTGTCTATATTTATGCCAATGATCACATGAGGTCCCCATATAATACTAGTCCTGTGCGCATAGGGCTTTAGATGTCTCAAAATTACCATGCCGACTCATTCCTCTCACACATAAAGCTCCAACTGTATCACACACTCACTCTCCTTCCCATCTCATGTACACACAAACACAACACAGATTCAATACAATTAAACACTTTCATCCTCCCAAAGAAGCATCTTTTGGGAGGATCTTCCCAACATGTTCTCCCACTTTCTAACACCTCCTACCGCATTCTGCTTAAACAAACTCTACATGATACTTCAGGCCGTTTCCAAGTTACTGTTGCTACGGATGTCAGTCAACACCCTCCACACACACACGCACTCACACCCTCACCACCATCACATAACCATCTCATTAGTACTACTGGTCTGCAACTGAAACCTGTATTAAGCAGATTAAATGTTAAGGGCTTAGCTGTGCTGGCATGCCAGCCGCCCAGCTTCAGGTTTGTTATGGCTTAGCCCCACAGACCTGCTAACAGAAAGTCAAAAGAAAGTCTCAGGCATGACATGACAGTTCCTGAGAGAGACTCATTTTTGAGATGTGCCAGACTTTTAAAGAGAGCAACTTGCAAATGTTAGAAAAAGAAGGTTCTGGCATTCTGCCTTATTTTGTTTTGCTGCTGGTGGTCCCTAGTTTATTTGTTACTGTGGTTACAGGGCAGTGGCAGGATTTATGTTCACATTTACTCTGTCCCTGCCCATCTGCCGCCCACTAGCCTTTCTCCAGATGGTTCTCTCATCCTTTTGCTTCCTTTCCCTTTGCTACCTAAATTAGTATGAGGTGCATTGCTATAGGCTAATGATTCACAAATTGACTGTGGTTTCTATTATCTGCCCACATTGTTGACAATGCAAAGGATGAAAAGACTGTGATGTTTTTGAATTAGATTTTAAGATTCATACTCCTCTCATGTCTGTACAGAATGATATTAAACGACTATTAGTTGCCAGTTAGCTTAGCACAAAGACACACATCTTCACACAGGAAGTAATGAATCAAAATGTAGAGTAATACCTATGTATAAAGGGAATCCTAAGCTTTGATGAATATTTCACAGTTATCTGAGCCATAGCTTTAGTGCATCTTCTCCAATCATCCAATCATGTTTATTGTGTGGTGGACAATGGCATTTATGCTGTGAGGTCAATACAGCAATGAGGCAAAAGTAGACAATGTGTAGCAGTGTGCACTGTTGTTGACACATCATTTTTGATACTACTGGGAAGCAGAAGTTAGAAATAACTGCCCTATACAGTAAAAAACTGTCCCCTGGATTTTAATTTTAAAAATTTACCACAGTGAAAAGATTAAAGCCAAAACATAAAGCAATGTCCATGAAGAGACCAGAAAATTTGATAAACAGAAATAAAAAAAGACAAAGTATTACTGAGTCAATAAAAGTGTTAGTGGGATAGAAGCCCTTACCAGACCATCTGTATGTTCCATCTGTATGTTCTATCTTTCTTCACACTTGGTTTTATCACTACCTTACAATGACTAGCCAGATCACCCACATATGTTAGCAAACTAGCTATTGTTAGTCTCTCTTTGTAATAAAGGTGAGATCTCACACAATGTAACCTTCAGTTTAAAAGAATATGGTGAGCTCAAATGGTCTCTGATTCATAGTCCTTGACAACACAAACACAAGGCACACAAGAAACCCCAAGCTGAACAGTTTTGTATCTAATCTTCTAGGGAACTACATTATAGTTACAGCATGACATAGAGTAATTGAAGAAACAAATAATAAAAAAGGCGAAAGGACCATGACTAAGCTTCAAAATTCCTATTTCAGTTGTTGCAGAGTATCTATTTTGCATTGAGTGCTGCATATTTGCAGGTCATAATGTCTTCTTTTTCTGTAAACACAAATTTGAGTCACAGGTTAAATTGATGTGCATTCATGGCTCACACTGTTGGTTGTCTAATTCACATACAGGTCAGCATTTCAAAAGCTCCACCACCACCCCAGCATCCACTTGTAGGCTCTGAACCTAGGGTGGAAGTTACTATTTTCCTGCTGTGTGAGATCAATGTATCATTATGCGGACTGTCGAGGTTGAGCCTAGACACCATGCTGTTCATGTTCTACATTTAAATAATAATCTACTCCATGAGAATTGACTGACTGAAATTATTTAAGTCAGAGCTGGCAAACCCCAGGAATATGTGCTCTCCCCACTACTCTTCTCTCTCTCCAGCAGGGCCTCCTGTCAAACTTTAATTATACGTGTATAATAGCGGTTTATTGATCTTACTGTATGTTTTGGCACCGCATGTAACGTACTTATTGTAACTATTGACTGGATTGTTTACGAGCGCATACAAATAAACTTCTAAGAAATAAAATGTGTTTGTGTCTAATTGTGTTACAAAGCAGCAAAAGAACAATTGCCAGATTTCTTACAGTAACTGAAAGAAACACTTTTAAGTGTGCGAACCACTGATCTTTGGTCTCAAAGCATCCCTCAAAAAGCATGGATTGCTGGACCATGGAGCGTTTCCACAGTAACTGAAAAAACTCTTTGCTTCTTTCCAACCTCTGCCTAAAGAAGTAATATCACACTTGGGTACATTGTAATGAGAATCTAACACAAGCATTCACACATTTTCAGTTTTGTCTTGCTTGGGAACAAAACATGACAAAACTGAAAACAAAACTACATAAACATGCAAATGTGTATTATGCATGAGATTTTGTTATGCACAGTATAATGGTATTGGGGCAGGAACAAAGTGTCCCAAAAATGTTAGAGACATTAAAAATCATGATCCGAGACATACAATAATTGATGTCCGGTGGACATGTTTATAGCAAGTGATTAGACAGATGCATAAACCCAATTAAGAATAGAATAGATCTTAATTATCATTGCATAATACAAATAAACAATCCACTTCAGTTAGCAGACAGTACAAAGTTAGAGGATAATTTTTGTTTATAAAAACATTTGCACATCTCCACACATACCCATTCATCTCAATAATAAATAAAAGACTAAATAAAACAGTAAGATAAAGCAGTTATTGTACAGAATCTGATATTGCACTGAGATGGGTGGGTGAGAGTGTCTGTGTGTGTGTTATAATTTCTGCAATGCGTCTACAGCTCTAGGGAAGAAGCTGTTCCGGAGTCTGTTTGTACATGTGCTGAAGGAATTGTGTTAAGTCACAACACATACTGCATGTCATAGTGTGCCTAATGCGTAGTCTAACATCAATGTGATGAGTTACAACAGAACTCAGATTGAAGCATAATAAATAAACAAAATATTTCAATATATGTATGGTACTGGAGCACAGCTACGTCCTTCTTTTACTCTCGCCTTTTCAATTCTCATCATTTTTGACAGTTTAGCCATCTGCCAGTATATGGCTGTTTTACATTTGATTGATGGCCCAAATGTACAAGTTGTTGTGTTTCCATTAAAATGCTCCAATTGGTATAATTTCTCATTTCAGTATTGAAAAACTCAAATTTGCCTAAAATGAATTCACTTCATACTGCTGTAAATATAATTGATTCCTGCTTTGTGAAAACATCAATCTGTCTATTTCTGTGTACTCATTTGCACTGATGGACTCTCTTCAAATGTACTTTTTAGTGCAAAAAAATATTAATTGTTATGCCATTATTATTCTAAGATGGTACTAAATATAACTTATGGAGCAGTCATTAGAAGAAGGTTACATTTTAACATTTACAGTTTTAGTTTTGTTTCATCATGAACTTTAAAAGAACTTTTGTATTAAAATTCAGGAAATAATTAAACCTGAGCCCGGCAAGAGCTAAAGCCCTATCTGGAAATATTCATCATCTTCTTTTTTCTTTTTTTCTTCTCTCAATTGATGGCCTTATTGCCCCTTTAAACATACCCCAAAAGGCACCACGATTTGCATGCAAGCCAGACGCCTGAAATACGCTGGGATTGCTACAGCAGATCCCTGTGACCCTGGCGCGGAATAATCAGGTATTGGAAAAAAGCAAATCATCAGCTATAGCGTATAACACCAAATAATCTCTAATACCCTAACACCAACAGGAAGTCAGCCATCTTGATTTAATTCATTTTTAGACATTGGAGATGAAAGTTATCAAAAGAGTCACAGCACCCCTACTGGGAACACTGAGTAATTACAATGTGGCAAACATTGTCCAATTTATATGAAATTCACATGGTGTGATCTATCACATCTACGATCTACACAATACACACCAAAATGACATGACAATATTGAGTCACAGTTATAGCATTCCCTTACTGGGAACACCATATGCCACAACATGACATGATTTCAGTGGGTGTTCTCTAGCACTACCTAGCAGACACAGCAAGTGACCTACAGTCCAAGTCTAGCATGAAAAAGACACAAAAATGCAGAGCTATGAACAGTGCTTTTTACAGACCACAATGGTAAATGGTATAAAATGCTTAATTACCTGCAAGCATTTTTTTTTTCATTTTTCTCTGCAATACTGCAAGTGGCCACTGGGCAAAATTGTCTGTAATTGCTGAGTGTTGTGGCCATAACAATGAGGAAATGGAATCTGTGGTTTCTGCACTTAAGCATGTAAGCCCTAAAGAGCCAGGCTCCGGAAAAGGTTATCATAGATGGATTGAGTATTGAATATAAGCTTGGAAATTGCTGTCAGAAAGTGGCAGAGTGAAAAGAAAAATCTCTTGAAAAGAAAAGAAAGCACTCAAAAAGAAAAAAAAACTAGAAATATCAGAACATGGCACTCGTTGCAATGTAATCCAATGCAATGTTGTGTTTGCACATTTTAGAGCTATGCTGTTATAGCCCAGTTCCTGGTCTATGTACAGTATATATTGTGAAACTATTCTAAGATTTACTGACAGAGTACACATTATGTTCTCTTCTCTGTCAGAGAGTAATGCAATCTGTCATTAAAACCAAAAATGAAACTTGCACAATTACCTGTCAAACTTTGCATCAGCAATTAAAACAGTAGGCTCTGTTTGTCTCTAAATGTTCCCCAGTATGTAGATTTGCACTGATTTCTACAGAATTACACCAACATATCTGAATGCAAACTCAACCCATTTCATCATGTTGTACAGAACCATGAAGTGGGCCAGCTGGGGAGGATCAAGAGCCTTTTAGATAAACTTTGTGTTTGACAAAGGTATTTCAAAACTGCAAAAAACTTTTCTGAAAAAAAATCTGTGTACTTGCATCCACTTGAAAACATACAGTAAAAGTCATTGAAGCGGTTCTTGAAGTAGGCAAAGCAGGCATTGAAGTAGTTGAAGCAGTAGGCTAATTGCTTGCTTGGGTGCACCAGATAGTTGCTATAGTGACTAAAGACCACTGAGGAAAGAAGATAAATGGGCTACAGGAGCTTTTGAAGTCATGCTCTGGTGCCAGGGGTAATCACAGTGAGTAAAATTTCTGTTTTTAAGACTATTGTTGTCCCACTGTGACATGAGAAGAGGCTGATTACAACCAAACAGCTTCAGGGAAACGATGTGAGCTGAAAGGAGCTTTAACACTACCATTCTATATCAAATTGCCATATTCTCCATGGGACAGTCCTGATATACTGTTACACAGATGGAAATACACACTCAAAAATGCACACAAAAACACACACACAGAAACATCACACATGCATTAACGTTTTCATCTTTCTATAAAAGGGACAAAGGATCTTTATAGCCATCTGAGCACATGGCGTCCATGATTCACAGATGCCTTGATGATCTCCAGGGCCCGATATTTAAAAACTTGTAATCTGGATCAGGATTATCCAAATAATGAGGTAAGATACTTCAAAACATAAACGTCTGCATGATCCGAATCGAACAAGATAGAAATTTCCAAATCTTCACACACAGGATCTAAAATATCCACCTGCCCCTTGGCAAAATAAAGAACTGGAACAATATACTATTTTAATTGCAAGGTCATGTGCCAATATAACACTGTTGAAAACATCCAACAGCATTTTAGTGAAAATGCATATCCTGCAACTGCCTAAAAGTTGCTCATTGTATTAGGCCTACTTATTTTTACCATAGCCCATTCTCACTCTCAGCAGATAATCTTGAAAGATTACTGACTTTTTAAAGACCTCAGAGAAAATGCATTCCTTTTTCCACAACATAAAACAAATGTACCTCAGGTTTGAGTTCTATGTTATGTTAGGTTATGTTATGTATGTTAAGTTCATATTTTTTTATAATATTCTGGATATAGGGCCTCTTCTCTCTCTCTCCAAAACAACCCAGTGATTAAAACCATTAAAAACTATATAATAAAGCAGTATCTCACATTAGAAATCCATGTTTCTAGGATGCTATTCCATAGGCAGTGGACAGGCCAGATATAGCAGTGAGCCAAGCTAAAATTACCTTGACTTAAGATCCAGATGTGCAGGAGGTTGTTACTGGGAGCCAGATTATCTGTAGATGTCGTCTCCTGTACTCCAAATATGATACCAATAACACACATACAAAAAACACATACACACACAAATAGTGTGTCTAATGATTTGAGACTCACAGTGGTATTGTGGCGGTATCGCTCTGTGGTTCATATACAAAACCCAAAGGACACAAACACACAAAATATGAATGCAGCTAGAGACACGGACTGGAGCACAAACACTCTTTCTACTGTCAACGAATATGTCAAAATGTTTCTACCAGCCACTGCTATATAAGTAGCAATTGATCTTCCATTCTGTGTTTAGGAGTGGCTCAGATTGTCTGAGAAAACCTGGTCCACCTTTTAGGTCAACCCTGAAGAGAGACTTGTCATGTGTTGTGCTAACCCCTTGTCACTAACTTTGGAGTTAACTCCCTTCACTTTCACTGAAAAATAGCTGATAAACAGTACATACACCACACAGCTACATTCACAGCTATATGGTAATACACCCAAGCCTAATTTTCACAGTCCCTGACCACATCTCCAACAACAATGGCATAGTAAGTAGACTATTACCTAGAAAAAAGGGTTTTTTTTATTATGCGTGCAATAAAAAATATCTCTGGTTACTGGAGCTTTACTGAAAAAACAGAAATGGATCTTATTTCTCCAACCGAGCATATCTCTGTCTCCCACACAACTTTCAGATCAGATATCTCTGCCAAATATCACTGCAAAGGTTGGTGAAGTGTGATAGTCCATGAGCACCAGCTAGCAGCCAGCTTTAATTTAATCTAACCTTGATCCCTAAACATCAGTTAAGTTCTACATTTCAAAAATAGAGTATGTGGGACCCCAGAACCATTAGATGCATATCAGTTCATCATCAGAGAAGTTTCATCATTGCCACTAGACTGACAGATGCTGCCCAAGGACATCCAATTTGCAGCTCTGCAGGTATCCTAACACCTGGAAACAGACACAGGAGGTTCACAAAGACAAGAATGGAGTGAAATTACAAAAGAAACAAGTCACTGATAGAAGAAGGAAAACGGATAATGAGTTCAACCAGTTTCCAAAAATAGTCAGTGGTTCCTTTTTCATTTTTTCTTAATAATTGTAATGGTTTTTCATGTTCAATCTTAAAAGAGCTGCAGGAAATTAGTGTGTTCGGGTGTATCATTCACAAGTTTTGAAAGATGAAATAAGTAGTTTCACAATATGAGGAAAGTCTGCAATGTTAAAAACAAAACATTGTCAATAATGCAAAAACTATGACTTGCAATAAATAAACAAATATTGTGTGTCTATTAGCTCCACAGTTTCTGTCTTTCTGCTTTAATAGGTGGACCTCTAACATAGACCCCAAATATTAAAGAGCCCATGATATCATGAATGTAACCCAGATTATTTTCTGTACCCACAAATAACAGATGTCCCCCAAATACCTCACAGGCTACTGCAACTGGTAGTGGATTTGTTGCATCTCAAACGGTCAATTTTGCAACCTTCTATATTATCCCACATGGCATTACTGGGAAAGTGCAAAATCATGTGCTAACCAGCTAGCTCCACTATTCACCTCTACTTTCAACCTCTCCTTGGCCCATTATGTAGTCCTCACATGCTTCAAAATGGCCCTCAACATCCTTGTACACGAGCAAAACCAACTCTGTTTGCTTAAATGACTGTATATGTTGATGTGTTTTGAGAGACTTAATTTGCTTATCTCCGAGAGCTGATGACTTAATCTCTCATGGCCTCCACTCCACCGTCTCCCACCTGGACACTGAAAAGGGGAATTATGGATACCTGCTGTTCTTTGATTACAGTTCGGTGTTTAATACCATTGTTCCCCTCAGACTAGTCACCATGTTCAGAGACCTGGGGTTGAGCTCCTGGCTCCAGAGCTTCCTGACTGACAGTCCACAGGTGGTAAAGGTTGAAACCTCCACCTCCAGCTCCTGAACCACTAACACCTGCAACCCTCAGGTCTGTGTCCTGAGTCCCCTGCTCTATTCAATTTACACACGACTAAACAGCTGAGCCGAAAACAGCTCCTGTTAGACTTGATCACAAACAAAACAGCCTATCAGTATAATATGGAATTCTGTCAACATGGTATAAGGACAACAATTTGGACCTATGGGGAAAAGCCAAAGAACTCTATATGGTTGAATTGAAGTGTACCTTAGACTTCACATCTCTGAGGAAATGACATGGACCTCAGACATCAGCATTCTGGTGAAGAAAACAGTGCTGTTATCACTTCAACCAGCTAAAAATTCAGAACTGCAACAATTGTGACGACCCTTATGATGGCGGCAGGGAATCCCCCAAGGGCAAGTGCTGAGGGGAAGTGAACGAAAGCAAGTTAAACATCTGTATTTATATTTATATAACCCCTAGACCTCATCTAGGGTAGGAAAAGCCATGAAAATGTCAATTGTGATATGGGACCTTTAAGGACATTCACAACCCCAACCACAAGCTGTTTCAGTGTCTGCCTTCTGGAAAGTGTCTCAAATCCATCATGACCAGAACTGAGAGGCTGAGAAGGACCTTCTACCCCCAGGCCAAATCGACCATAAAAAAAAAGAAAAAGAAAAAAATGAAGTCTTTATTCACTTTTAAAAACACTGCAAACCCCTTATAATTGGTATATCCTTTTCATATATTTTTCATACATATCTTTTTTTAACCTATTTTTATTATGTATATAAACTGAAATACTGTGATATTCCAATGGCCTCCCTGCAACCCTGTGCACACCTAACATGAGGTATTAACACATGGACAGTGCATCTGTTCCCACCTGGCATTAACATGCATCTCCAAATGCGTCTCAAGTGACCATTTGTGATCCAATTTCACTTCATTTCACTTCATGACTATTTGCAAATAAACACATATCATGAAGTATTGTTTCTGTTGGCAACTCAGACTCAGGCTTTTATTATATTTAGTAAAGTTTCTGTAAGTGTTGGCACTCCTCTCACCTGCTCCGTTCATGTGTATGTGATGCACTTCCCTGGCTAGTCAGTCAACTTAAGGAGCTGTCCTTTTGTTACTAGGACAGATATATTTTTCTTCCATTTTTTTAATTGTCCTCAAACTGTTAGAACACCAATGTTACTATAACTACTAAGTGGTATTTTATACTATATACAATTGTTTCAGTGGAGAAATTAGCCAAATAATTAAAGTTGTAACCAACCTAGCTGTCAGTTGTTGTGTTGATATTTAATTAATGTTATTTTATGTTATGTGTCTTTATTACCGCTCACAGGTTTATTTGAGGATAATTATCAGTAATATCCTGAAATTGCTTGATTTTGGCAGCACCCCAGATTGAACCACTATTGCTTTGATGTTATATTTCACATCATTGTTCCCAGTCACTTGATGCCACTGACAGCAGCTGCCACAACAAAATCAACAAACATTAACACAGCTAGTTTTCTTAACATTGTGATGTGTGTGATTTCTTTCTTTTTTTTTGATTATACTGATTATACTGATTATACTGAACATGGGTTATAAAGCAATGAAATTCCCAATTACCCTTTAAATGATAACTAACTTCATAATCATAATTGCATGCTACAGTTTTGCCTTCTTTTTTGCATTAAATATCTACTGGGTGCTGTGGGTTTTGCACAGGGAGCACAAATATTATAATCACCCACATCTGGCATAAAATCTGTTGTGATGCGCCAGTAGACAACTAGCACTAGCTCTACTGATACTGAATTTATTTAGCAGTATCTCAAAAGTTAGAAAATGAAAACATGTAGAATGTAACTCTAAATGTTACATAATATTATGATTTTATGTACTAAAACAACTAAAACAAACTATATATATATGGTTTCAGGTAACAAGTGATAAGAGACTTGGGAGACGACAGGTAAACCTGAAAACAACTGCAGTAGCAAAAACAGATTTAGTTTGGATAAAGCCTTACGACACTCAGAATATTCAGTGCCAGCTTTGAGTGAATAATGAGACACGTGGGCTTCTATGTTTAATCCACATTATTAAACTGATGAATTAACCAAAATGTTAAGACTCAAATTCCTCCACCCAATTTACTTCCTAATCCCTCGCTGCTTAAGTACCTTCCAGGAGAAGTGCTATCTTGACGGCAGCTTTTCCTATTTTAATATCCCTCCCAGAAGTCAGGTCAATGATTAATCTTTGAGGAAGCATGTAGAGGGGGCCTGTGTATCCTCGAAACATCTTACCGGTGGCTGCTGAGAGTTGAGCGCCCCCCTCTTGGTGGACCCCCCTCTGGAGCTGAGCCTCTTCCATGACTCTGAGAAACGCCCCCTGGTGGTGGAACGCCCTGGCCCAGATGTCCCGGACGCAACAGATGTATCGTCCCGGGTGGAGAATGGCCGCTCCCTGCGCAACTCCCTCCGATCAGCCCACTTCTTCTTGGAAGTCATTGGTGTTCAAATTTGGTCAAGGAAATGTGAGAAGTAGGGCAGCCACACTGAGTCTATGAGGCTCTAATCAAACTAATGCCACAGGTTTCATCCTTACTTTATGATGAACTCTACTGCCAGCTGAACTAGTCTGATTTTTTTGACTCCTTTGCACCTGTTTCTTTCACTTTTTCCCTCTTCTGCTCTCTTGATCAAATGGAGTTGGACAGCAGATCTTCACATGCACGGCTGCACTCCTGTGCTCTTCTTTCCTTCTCTGTAGCCTTCCTCCGGGAGGTAGAGAGTCAGAAAAGAGAGATGGCGAAGCAAAAAAGTGCTGTCTGCACCCTGTTGCATGTGCTGTTACTGTGGCTCGGCCGTTGATGCTGGTTTCCCTCCTCACGAGGAGAGAGAGAGAGAGACAGAGAGAGAGAGAGAGAGAGAGAGAGAGAGAGAGAGAGAGGGAACAAGGCAAGGAAAAGAGAGAGAGAGGGAGGGAGAAAGGAGGAGGAGGGGGTACGGTATTGAGATCCAGGTGAAAGTGGCTTCTTGTCAGACAAAAAGAAGCTCACACAATGGTCAGTGGAAGAACAAGACAAAATAGAAAAAGACAGCAAGACAAGTGGAGAGGAATAAAGAAAAGACTACCAGGCAAGGGAAACGAAGAGGGGGTTCCTGTTGAGCATAGCGCAGCGCTGCTTTAAGCTGACAGACGCGAGAGAAACAGACACCCTGTTCAGTAAGTCACTCTCTCACTGTGAACACTGTGCTTTGAATACCCACAGCTACTAAACCGCCATCTCCTCCCTCTTATCCTCTTGCTCCCCGAGCTTTTGTTCACTATCTCAGTCTCTCCCTCTTTTCTGTCCAGGATACACGTCTCCCCCTCCTCTTCTTCCTCTTTGATGTATGTGGTTCACAGTTCATGAGTTAAGCCACCTGAGCCTCAGTCTCTCTGGTGCGACTGCAGAATAAAGGGTGATGCCAAATAAAAGTGGCATTTGTGACGTTCTCTGCTTCTTCAATGTCCTGGTATCCTTCTGCTTCTTCTACTCTCACACCTCTCACTCTCAAGTCTTCAGATGTGCTAAAAGGCTGCCGATGCTGTGGAGTTGTGGAGTTGACAGAAAGTGAGAATTTGAATAATTACCTCAGGTGCAGTTGTGAGAAAAATGCTTGTTATTCTACACAGATCTACAATGCCTCAGAACTCCTGTTGGTTCATACTAGATGAGAAAAATATTCTGGGACAAGATGCAAGAGACAGTGTGATACAGACAGAGAGAGAGCAAGTGAGATACAAGGATATAGACAGTAAGACAAAGTAAGAAGAGGTGACAGTGTCTGAACACTGGGGACATTGTTGTCGTCGCTCCCAGCAACTGTTCACCACCTGGGAGTGCACATATGGGTTTATATGTGTATACAGTATGTGTGTGTGTGTGTGTGTGTGTGTGTGTGTGTGTGTGTGTGTGTGTGTGTGTGTGTAACACTGAGCAAGTGAGAGACAGAGACAGGGAAAGCAAAAAAAAACGCAAGACAAAAAATCCCTGAAGGACGAGAGGAGTAAGAGTGAACAGTGACAGTGGAGAGCGGGAGACGGAGTGAGACAGTGGGAGTAAAAACACACAATCCTGAGCTTTGCTTAAACATAGAATGACATAACAGGGACACTGAAATCAGACCTACACACCTGTTTCACAACAGACATTTTGGCTTGTAATAACAGTAAGCAGTAACATAACAATAGCAACGTTCCGTTTAAGGGTCAATGGAAGCCCTATCATCATGCAATATTCCAGGGTAATGAACTGGAAACAAGTAATTGGGATTCAGCCATCATTAATTTTATTGATTGCAGCTGTGCTTTTCCTGCTTTGACAAGTCAAAATATCTGCTGTGAAAAGGTCTGCATCCTATTGTATTGAATATTGTATTGCTTTCTAATTAGAATGTAGCCTATTGAAACAGCAAAAGGCACAAAGGTTCTCTTCTTTTGTCTGTTTTATGTAGCCTAATTAAAGCTTTTGGTTTGATTCAAAGACTTCAACTTGGGCTGTGGGAAATTAAGTTGTTAACAATTTCCTGACATTTAAGTAAAACAATTATTAGCTTAATTGAGAGAACAATTAGTCGATTAATTGCCTGACTCTTGTCAGAAAACCAGATGCCACAGCTAAATTTATTATGTCGACATAAAATCTTATCTATGTGGAAAAACACGGAATAAAGGCCAAAAACATTAAGAAATCCAACAACAGAGAGTGGAAAGAACATAAACTCTGTAAAGGGGAAATAGAGCTGTCATCCATGTTGTGTTTAAAGATGTGCACATTGAGGCTGGTCATCTACCAGTTCCTTGTTTCAATAGGAAATCTATTGGTGGGCAAGCCTTTTGCACCAAGCACTGTTCCCTAGAACAAAACCAAATTATTCAATGACTAATATCAACCTCAATACTTTTTGCGTTTATGTTTGCGTGTGTATCAATTTGTAAAGTGTACAGAGACAGTTTAATAGTGCCCAATAAATAAATGAAGTTGAAATTGACATGTCTATCTATACTTGCTGACATCTGCCTCCCTTCTCGCCCCCAGTTACCACCCCCCTTCTTTAACATCAAAGATCCACCTACACAGGGCTGCGTGGTTGCCATGGTTACTAACCCGAAAACTTAGAAGTTACATCATCAGTGCTTCATTAAAATCCTCCCATGCACCCATGTAACACTCAATTTCACACCATCAGATCCACGCAAACACACGTTTCCCCAAGCAGACACAACCAATCCACCAAAAATGTTCAACTTTTCTGTCCGTCTGTGTCTCACTTACACACACACACACACACACACACACACACACACACACACACACACACACACACACACACACACACACACACACACACACACACACACACACACACACACACACACACACACACACACACACACACACACACACACACAGATGTACACATGTAACGATGAGAAATGATTTCATCACTTACTCATCTCTTGAATTACCAGACATATTGTCCTATAAATATTGGGTGACTGTAACACTGACCACATTATGTCACTCACAGTACATAAAGTGAAAAATGGCTTAATAAAAATGATTAAAATGGTGACGCATAATAATCAAAAAACAATCCCAGAAAAATACCCAAAATATACCCATTTAAATATACTTATTAATCCAGGTTGTTTCAGTAAGCAAGTAGAGGCGTTCTAATTGGTTGTATGATAAGCAGGATATTTTTTCTTGGGTTATGTAGAGTGTCAAGCTCAACTAACAAGTTACAGCAACAGAAGAGAGAAAAGAGCAAATGAGTTGCCATTAGCTGAGGCAATATAACAATACAAAATTACATTTGGCATCTAATTTCCAAAACAAATACTAATTTGCAGACCTTTTTTAACAGATATTACTTCCTAAACTTGAAACTTGAAAACTTGAAATTTGCTGCGGATCAAATCTATCCTCCAAAAATTAACAATGGAAGAGATGCTGCTGTAATGACTATCGTTGCATACAACCAGAACAAACTGCAGGAAAATTTGAGGTTTTCATAGTTCAACTGTATCTAAATACAAAAATTAAGCTTGTGGAACAAATTATTCATCTGCTGCTAAAAGCTGCCATCTTCAACTTTCATACATCTAAAAAGTATGTTCTTTTCTTGATCCAAGCTTTTGAAATGTGTGCCTTGTAAATCCTTCTGTGAGTATTCTTCATCAACTTTAAGAAGATTTCTTTGACAGTTTGAAAGTATACTTCTACTGAAAAAGACTATCAGTATGAAAACTCTTTCCACTGCAAACTGTAGATAAAACTAAGACGGTTAACCACTCTACATTAAAAGGAAAATTATTTTATTAAATGTTCAAAATTGAGTTTTCCCATTGATTTTAAGACATGAAGGAAACTTAAGTAAACTTACATTCATGATTACTGTTCAAGCACAGGCTTGTCTGAAATAGTGGAGTACAATGTTGTAAACTTATTTTTTTCCTTACAAATCAATAGGGTATGCAGGATTTGTTGTTTGCTGTTTCTATGAAGATGACCCTTGTACCAAAAGAGTGAATATAGAGATGTAGTGGTTGTAAAGAGAACAATGCTGCACACCACATAAATAAAACATGAGTTGTTGATTGATTCACAGAAGTTATGTTCTAAAAGACAAATAAACACACCCAAACCTCTGCAATAACCCTGCAGGAAACTTCCGTATTAATGAAGTTTGGGAATGCAGACCTTCATCCTTTCCACTATGGCATCTCTGTGCTGTATGCAGAGCTTGGTCCTGCACTCAAACAGACACAGACCTGCAGCTGGAGCTAAGCAGAGCAGAGGTGAGAGCCAGACACATACATAGATGGAACATGGTCATTAAAAATTCTGGCTTCACACCCTGCATCCACATTAACAAAGTTTAACACCCAGAAATGTCCCGAAAACAGCAAAACAAAAAAATCAAGAAAAGTATAGGGCAGGGTCTTATAAATAAATACATCACCACACACTTCTAATGGGTCAGAAGTGATGATTGAGAGGGTTTGAACAACCATGTAGACTCAACTTTTGTATCAGCCTATATATTGTTAGATATTTTGTTCATTATCAGTTTATCATGTTGAAGGAATTATATCTCGTACCTTTATCTCTGTGCACAGTGGAGTCAGTACTCTCCGATTGTGAGGTTTCCTCGTCATCTTCCTTTGGAGAACAAAATCAGAGAGAGGCACAGAGAGGACATTAAGAAAACATCTGTCATACTGCATAAAGATATCATCTAGGTTCTCAATATTTTTGATTGCATCTCGTCTTCAAATGTATGAAATATAAAATCAAATGCAATTGTATTCCATAAATGAATCTTTGTACCAAAATGATAATTAAAAGCATTCATCTCTGAGATTTTAAGTTTACTCTTTGTTACAGGCATAATGTCATTTCTTGTCAAATATATGTTCTTTCTTCTGCAAAGGATTTGCTACAGCCTTCATACAAAAAGCAAACATGATGCAATTTGTTGGAAACATGCACACAAAAATCATTTGCAAGTCTTTTCTTGATAGTTTATTTGTTCTTAATTGACATTCCTTTCATCGCTCCATCTTATTGTTTCAATATACGCCTTCTATTTCCTCACTGATAATGAATACAGTTTTTTATTCATTGCATTAGTTTTTGGTCAGGATTACATCTCTAGTGGTTTTCCTTCAGGTGCTATAGAAGTGTTTTTCAACCTCAGCTAATCGAAAGTGCTTTACGGAATTAATGCTTCCAACTATGGAGACACAAATACACAGAGGCAAGCTGTAGAATGTGGTTTTTAACATCAAACAAGCCTCATCTCAACTGAGGCACAAATATTATGAACACAATTATTATTCAAAAGGTTTTATGGAATCAGTCAAAATCCAATGCTATGGTGCCAAAGCACCAAAAATGAAAAGAAAAGGCAAAGATGCACATTCAGGTCTTATGTATACAAAGCTTCATTCAGTCTTTATTTTATTTAAAAGATCAACAGTGATATTTAATCAGTTCTGGGGTGCTGATGATGAGATTACTGTGCTGCAAGTCCTTTTTTCCTTATACAGCCCACATTCATACAGTATACTGACAGCATTTATTTATTTTTATTATGGAAAATACCAATATATACATGGTCACTAAAGGAGAAATAGGAAAAAATAGCACAAACATGAATAAATAAATATATACTGGTACTTTTGTTTGAAATTGTTTTTAAACTTTACATTTCTATAAAAAATGACAATGTTGGTTTCAGTCTCTGCTCAGAGAATAAAATACTAAAGTTAAATAGGAATCATTCATGAGCTCCACATTTATACCGAATAATCAAAGGTTTTAATGTAGGAGGCAGGTGTGACAGACAGCAGCACAGTTCAACTCACCAGTTTTGATCATCACTTTTCACCACCAGCTATTCATTTTCTCAACAGTTCCCCTTTCCCATGTATTCATTCCTTCAAAGTTTGTTATATTTATTCATGTGTGAGTGCCAGAGTTTGGCACGTAACCATCTCACTCAAATCAATGTAAATTTGTGTAATGAATTCAGGATCACCTTGTCCTTGAACATGAAATGGTTTGTGATAAGTGGCTCACTGGAATCTTTCCCCCAATTCTGCATTAATCTTTTCATAATCAGACATAATCTCTTTTTTTCTTCACTTGAAAAGACACAGAACTCCAATCCATCCCTCTGAAACCAAACCAGCTGGGTCATGGATTATTTGTCAAAAAGAAATGGAATTACAGTATGATTAATAATATGGTAATTTAAAGACTTGTTGATTTGAATCTGGAAATAAGAGTTTATTCCAAAATGAGTATGAAAGCTGCTGTGTTTACCCCACTGATAATGAGTCGCCTCTCATATCCTAACACTAATTACTGCTTCCTCTCTCTGTGCAACAGAAAGGTTGGGGATGCATTTTTAAGCAGGCTGATGGCATCAATAATTCACACACAGCATTCACAGACAATAAACGTTTGTGAACTTTCTCTCATGTATGTCTGCTGTGCATCAGGTACATATCTACAGACATTCTCTGGTAAGAACCAACACTGCAGTTGTGTGATGTTATCATTTCCCTCAGTGGACCATCTTACAAGGTACATCCAGCAAAATCAATTGTGTAGACCTACCAAAAAAAAAAATTACATGATATTTGTACCATACACCGTCTCCTTTTGTTTGCACTTCTCTGGTTGAGAAGTGTGGTTGAACTGCGAACGACTCAGCAAGCTATCAAACTGTAATAGCAGCTCCTGTGGAGAAGTGTCACCAAAAACTGCCACACTGCTGCCGAAACTCAACACAGCTCACAGGCTGTTGACAACAGTCGAAATGACAGCCAGCAAACTGACAATTTGATGATTTATGAGAGTTAATGTTCTTTGAAATCACTTAACAAAACCCTGAAATATCCCAATAGTCAGATGAGAAAATAAATGGAATGTTATGGAATATTTTAAAAGTTTAGGAAAAAGGCAAGATATAACATTCAACTAGTATTTCTAGTATCTCTTTTTATCAGCCAGATGTTTTAGTTGCTAACTTTTTTAATTTATTTTATTTTTTTGTTGGTTAACAGTATAGGCCTATATGCTGTACTCTGCTCCTGACTAGTTTGAAGGGTTGGGGGGGGGGGGACACACGACTCCCTCACCGACCTCACCGGTCAAGCCACACTAAACGACAGCCACAGCTTGGAGACAAATCACTAATCACTGAATCATGAAGAAGAGACTGAAGCATATGTGTACTACACAATTTGCATCTGTAATGACTCTACACTGAGGGAGAACTACAGGTCATGATCTTTATGTCTTCAGCCATTTTTGCATCACGGAAATAAAACTCAAACTTAGAAAAAATAATATAAAAAAAACATTCAGATAATAAATGCTATGTGGTTAGAGGTGTGTAATGCTCTAGTTTTGGGCATGAGGACTAAGAACAGAAAGGAAGAAATGAGTTCTCAGAGTTCCTCTCCCCCCCAAAAAAGCAAAAGGCAAAGACATAAGTGAAAAGAGAATCATGTTGGCTAATGAACAGAGAATCCCTCCAAGGCATGTTCTGGAGAAATGTGCTAAATCCATGTTTTATTACACTAACAGGGAGCAGGCTACTGAGGATGATTTATACATAGAGAGCATATGGTTGCATCAGTGTCCAACAGCCAACAGATTGTGGGTCAAAGCAAGAAAGAGAGGGAATAGGGAGACGGGAATCATTTATTTAACACACCAGTAGCTGATCATTTCCCAGCATTGAGCTGTTACTATGGCCTATATAATGCAATTTTAATCATTGACTAATAATAGTTCAACACAATAAAGTCACAGTTTGTTACACTGTTTGTTATATGACACATCACTCCCCCCCCCCCCCCCCCCCCCCCACCAGCAATTTCACAGAACTTTCTACCCAGATGTTTTTCTTTTCCATAAATACATTTAGACCTGGTAACAACTTCCCAAGTTTCCTCTCAAAGTGAGAATTCAGATTCAAAATGGCCTATGTCTTACCACTCTGAAAGTCTCCAAGGCTCCTTTGGAAAATCGTTTTTCTCTCACACTTTCCTTCACTTGAGTCTTCAACTTCTTGAATCCTCTTGCAAGAGAAGCTCCTTCTTTCCTTTAAAAAAAGAGAAAAAATGTCTAAACAGGAATGTGTAACACTGACTGGGTAGTTTTACAACCAGATTAGGAAAGAGGAAATAACCCAGGTGATAGGAAGAACAGAGAAATGGTGGCTGAGAGAAGATGGCTTGGCTGCAGGAGTCAAGCCACAGGTGGGCAAGACGTCCCTCTGCTAGTGGAGGCGTGTTGGAGGACAGGGCATGACGCAGCCTGTACGTGTGCATGTGTGTGTATGTGACACTGTCAGTCTCTATTAAAACACACAGATCAACCTACCCCCAGTTGTTACCATCTAAAGTATTATAATGATGCAAAAAGCGCTCAGCTGCTCTCTGATTGGCTTTCGCTGATTTCTTTAAACGCTTGTTGTGACAAGCCTGAGCGTGAAAGGTTAGGATGAAGAAGATGATTCTTTCATCTGGCAGCCATAGAGATTAAATAAACATCCTCGGTGATAAAAATGAAGTGATGCCTCCTCTGCTCTTTCTCATTGGCTGACCCGTCTTTCCTCGTATCCTGTGACACGTCAGCGGGTCCTTGTGCTTCAGCAGAGGTGTGAGCAAGAGGATATGGAGATGGATGTGAGGAAAGACCTGTTCTAGCGGATCTGACTGCCGTCTGGGCCTGATGAGCATCTGGCAGGTGGAACGTTATCAACCCAAAAGCACCCGAGTCACAGTTAGTCTGAGGGGCCCGCAGACTGGGCTGCTCAGCGGGTATATGAACCAGTGATCCAGACCCTTTGAGCATCTCCCTGGGGCAGGTTGCTAGGTGAAGGAGTTACGATACACATGCAGAACACATTTTGAAGGGAGGAGGGTTAATGATAGCAAATAAAGAAAAGTAAACAGCGGGTGGCTAACGAGCACTAATTTAAAATGTCACTCTGCCATGAATTAATGAAGAGATCACTCGGATGCCACAGCAACAGAGGGGAGGAGTGATCTTATGGGGCAACAGTGAGTCCAACCGCTGATCATTTTAGGACCCTGAGATGCCAATCTGTTGTCTGGAAACATGAGCATGACATAACATCTCACTTTGCTCTCTGATATCGCTCCATTACAATTCCAATGCTTTTTACTTTACTCTTTAATTTCTTTCCCCCTTGGTTTCTTTATCTGCTCTCTTTCACTACTTGGTCTTTCCATCCTTCACCACTCCTCCGCCACTTTGTCCCCTCTCCCGTCATGGCCCGTCTCCTCTAATACAGTGCTGAGATTATAAAATGGCTCATCCAATTGCATCTGTCACATCTGGTACAATCTGGTAGTGGGTACATACAGCCTTAGCTTTCAGTTTTCTGAGATAAACCTAAAAGATGCCCAAATCAGGGAGGATGGAGACAAATTTAAGAGGAGCGTGAATGAGCAAGATAAAGCAATTATGGGAGGCGTAGCATCTTAGACAATAGGTTCACATACGAGTGTAGCAATTAGTATTCAATTACCTGACTAAGTGGGTGGTTCTATTCAACAAGCTCATTATTACAAATACTGCTTGTAGGCCATAAATAAGAGACAATAATAATTGTGGAAACGGGGCTGGTTGACAGGGGTGAAGAGGAGGAGTATAATGAGGAACAGTGAAAGAACAGTGAAGTCATTAAAAGTTTGTTCACCATTATGACCATGAGTTGTAAAACTACAATTTGCATCATTTACATTAGTTAAATGGTAGGTGGAGATCTTAAATTTAGTGGAAAACTAAACATCAATAAAGGACGCAAACCTAAATACATTCAGTTGAGAGATCTGTCTATGTAAAGATGTTTTAATAGATATTTTTGAGGCTTATGTGATTGAGTGACAATGAAAGTCAAACACAGTGTGAGGGCAGAAAATAGACGATCTTCTTCTTAGTTACACCTGGACACACAAAATCTATATCTAATCAGCAACCATGATGATGTTTTTGGTCTTTCTTGATGGCACTGCTCTCCCTCCACAACACAGACGCCTGTTACATATTAAGGCAGCCAGCTGAGAAGGTTATCATATTGAGCTTCTGGGAGCTAACTGTATGTCTTTGGGCCATCTTCAGGCTAACAGGATAAATACTAAGAGGGATGTCTCAGTGAGTTTACTCTGTAATCTGTCTATGTTTGAGCCTAGGCCCATGGAGGGTTGACTAGGATCAGATATATAGACAGCCTGGAGCAGTGTCTCTCAGCAGAGCAGCCAGCCCTGATGTTGGGTCTGTCACAGTAGACACAGATATAATGCAGCTTCTCCAGGGAACCTTGAATATTTTGCTTTGCAGCTGATTCTGAGCAATTCTGCTCAAGTCCTCAATAACACCAAAAAAGTGGATTTCATCACTCCAGGTCTCAGATCTTCACACAGCCTTCCTCTCTGTCAAAAATCAATTTAAAACTACTGTTGTTGGTTTGTAAAGCCTTGAAAGCGTCAGGGCCAAAATACATTTTCTGGTCTGCTGATAAGACATGAGCCATCCAGACGTCTCAGTTCACCTGGGACAGGTTTACTTTCTGTCTCGAGAGTCAAAACTAAACCTGGAGAAGCAACTTAAAGTTTTTTATGCTCCACATATCTGGAACAAATTTCCAGAAAACTGCAGGCCTGCAAAAACTCTGTTTGTTTTGTGTGGTGCTTTACTAAATTAAATTTTAAAGGCATATCTTAAACTGCACTGCAACTTTTGCTGTCTTTTTATCATCACCAAGGAGGTTTATATTATTTTCTGTTTCTGTCTGTCTATCAGATTGTTAGGAACATAACTCAAAAAGTTCAGGGCAGATTTTTGTCAAATTTTCAGCAAATGTTGGGAATGGTACCAGGAGTAGATGATTAAATGTTGGTAATGATCCAGAAGAAATACTGGTTTCTGGATCACTTTTGAATTTTCTGTTGTTTGGTAACATTGCAGTAAATGGGCGTTCAAACAGGAGCTTGTTTGGGGCCACCTGGTGGTGATATCTTGCACCTGCATAGCATAGGACACCAATGTTTGGGGGGGGAGTCACAATATGCTTGGTGGAGGTCTGTGATCTCAGAGTGCTTTTCTAATTTTATATTTTATATTACCTTACGTTGCATTTCATTTTTGACATGTTTAATGTTCATAGCACTTTGAATTGCCTTGTTAAAATGTAAAATAAACAAATAAACTTGCCTCGTCTTGTCTTCGGTAACTACATTTAATTGTAAGAATGAGGTTAATTTATAGATGAAGCAGCGTCAAGGGCAATTGCTGCTATTATCATAATTTCCATAGTCATTATGATTGCCAAAAATTAATGTCTTTTTTCATATTTCTTCAACACTTAGATTATAAATGTTGTTTTTTATGGCAAAAGTGTTAATTTACTGTTAATGATACAAATTTGTTTTTATCTGTTGAAAGCAACTTAACAACCTCTGAGAATATTACATTTGACCAAATTACAGGATCTCTTAATGTCTGTTACACACAGTGCAATTTAATTTACCTCTCCTCTGAATCACCCAGTGACTCATGTAACATAATGTACAAATCCGCCAAGAATCACTGAAAGTTTGGCTTTAAAAAATCCCATGCTGTGTTTTCACATTTAGACATCTCACGGCCCCTTCAAGTCCTTAACCACATCACGTAGTCACATTAATTGAGTGAATGATTAAAATACAGTATAAGCACTTTTTGACAATAAATAATGGCATCATAATCCGTTTTTTATTGCATTTCTTTGGCCCTGATTAGCCAGCATCATGCTGTGTGGAAAGTACACAGCATATTTTCTAGTAATAGCTCTGACTGGGACAAAGCTATTACCGCCACACCCATACTTCATCTACAGGTAGATAAGGTTAATTTACTGTCTAATGGGCTGGGGAACTGATGAACCATTTGATGTTAAAGGGTAATTGACTATGTCTGAGTAGTGTTGTGTGTGAAGGGGATCAAGAGACTTTGTGTGTGCCTGTGTGTGTGTGCAGTGGAGGGAGTATCACTTTCAGTGATATGATGTGTCAACCTTGTGTCAGAAAAGATTACAGGCAATATTAAAATATTCGCTCTGTGACCTTTAAGCAATCCCACCCACATCTAAACTGACTCATACTGTAGCCATTTATGGTGAATTACTATACAGCACGATAGAGAAAGTTAAACTAGAAGTGTGTCTGGCTTCCTTTAATGATGTTATATGCTGCGCCAAGCTGCTACACCTTCTAGTATCATGACAGCATATGAACCGTATCCTTGCGGTCAAAGGTGATCCGCCACACCTTCCTCTGTGATGACACTGGGCTGACAGAGAAATGAAGGCTGAACTGAAGACTGAAATCAAAAGCTCCCACTGAATCCTACCTGCATGTCTTTGTGCGCTACTTTACTGCCGTTACGATGACATTAAGCAGACACGAGATTTACATTACTCCTCAGGGCAGTGAGGACACCAAGAGAAGGGTTGTCATGGAAACGAACCCCTACATGGCAGTCAGAATTGTTTAATTATTCAGGACCACCATCTCTGAGCATCAGCGGGGAATCAACTGGAACCACTGAACCAATTGAATGCTGAGATTAAAAAATGATATGATGTGGCTACTTGTGAATCCAGATAATTGTATCTTGAATATACTAACCTGTTGAGCTAAAAAAAAAAAAACTGCACTGCTAATGGGTAAATGCTGCTCTGCAAAGACACATACACAAAATCCACACACCTTCCCTAATCTAAGCAAGACAGGAATTTATTGCTTCTGTCAGTGGTCATGTCAGTGTTTGACAGGTGAATGTTACTTGAATATGAATTTGGTCAGGCATTTAAAGAGACAAGAGATATACATGTATGTGGCCAAGGTGCCGCCACTAAATAGATGCAGACGCTGTCAAAATGCAGCAGCTGCATAATAAGTCAACCTTTATTTTTTTATTTAGGCAATATCAATGTATAATTTCAAAGAAAGTTACTATAGAATAAAAAAACAAAACAAACCAAATTCAAATCAAACAATTAAAAGAAAAAAGCATAGTTGAGGCAGATGGTTTCAGTTTCATTTGCCAGGTAAGTGTAACGTTAGAGAAACAGCAAGGGTTACGGATCAGTTAATACAGAGAACAAACGGACAAATCTGTGTTGATGTGTGAATGCTGTGTTTCAAGCACCGCTGCACTTTTTTAGCTGAGGAGTGAGTGAATGAAAGAAGTGACTGAACATCTGTGGTCTGCAGTGTGGGAGAGCGTGTACAGTGTAATGACGTGGTTTGACCACCTCTAGCCTGTGGAAAAGAAAACCGTTTCTTAACAGGTTCACAAGTTGAACCACCTGAGAAGTGGCTCTGGCACCAGCCCAGCACCAGCACTAGGCTCCAGTTAGGGTACCGCTGGACCAGTAGCAAAAGCATGGCTCGTGGCTAGAGGTTGTGAGGAGTTAGAGGTGTCAGAGATGGGACTCACAAGTGCAGACTTTCTTCTGCGACCTGTGGCAATGATTCATCAGACAGTGGACACTTTAGTCTATGGATATAAAATATAAAATCTGCATTTCTACAGAGAATATATCTATCATGTGACACACCCCGTGGTGCATTTGCATCTTCAAAGTAGGGCCCCAAGTGTTAAAGTGAGCTTTGGGGTTCCGAATCAGAAAGCATCACCAACAATACAATTGTTTATTTGTAGGACTACCCAGTAGCCAAGAATATATTACATTCCAGAATTTATTTGGCTTGGAATCTTTCTGGTGACCTGATCCTGGTTAATTGTAGAGTTGGTCATTAAATTAGTCTTGCTGCGTAATCAAACTGTAATATGGCAGTAATGACAAATAATCCACAAGAACTTCTTCCCCATCCCACTCTCTGCTTCTGCATCCATGCTTCTCTGTGACCCACTCACTCACAGCTGCTGCTAATTGCCTCATTAGCAACAGCAGTACCACTCTCCTCCAAAGAACCAAGATAAATACAAATCATGAGACTAAAGACTATTTTACAAGACATCTACACTGTAACAGGCCACTTAATAATGACAAATTAATTTCAGTTAAATTTAATCACACAATCAAATTCCGCCAAAAATTACTACAGGATTCATTTCAGCTCGTCAGGGTGCTGCTATTGTGCCTCACTGAAAAGACCCCAGCTGCATCTGAAACCTTAGTATGTACTGCCTACCCAGTAGCTACTACTCCAACGCCACAGTAGTAGCTTCTATGTAGGAAGTTAGCCAGTAGAAGCCACAATTCAGACATACTACAGCTCCACCACCTTGCCCGTCCTTTGAACCCAGATATTCAAATGAACATACTACATCAATGCTGGGAAAAGTTTCTTCTACAGTTATTGGTCTCCCAGTGACTTCTGTGGTTCACTTGCAAACTGCAAAATTTGACTGGATGTAGTAAACCATCCAGGCACTGTTTGCATACTTGTTGAAAGTCTACTAAGGTATTCGGAGGTTCTAGATAGTGGATTCCTCATTTTTGCCTACTATGTAGGCGGGAAGTAGGCGATTTTAGATGCAATGCCTGTTCTTGCTGGGTGGAAAGCCTACATCTCCTAGTGTTCTCCCTCCTCCCCCCTCGTTTCTGTTTGTCTCTGTCTGTTTGGCGTAGGTTTGACACTCCTCTGACGCCAGGTTGTTTATCCACACCTGTCTCTCATCACCTAATCAGCACAGCAGTATATCCTGAGCATTTTTCCGCCCACTCGTTGCCAGACTGTTGTGTATTTTTGCTCCTGTTAACCCGTGCCCCAGGACCTGCCACTCCATCTGCTCCCGCACCTGTCTGTCTGCCGTTCTCACTGTCCACACCAACCTCAGCCTGCCGGTCTGCCTCCAGCCCTCTTACGGCAGCCACCCTGCATGCATCCTCATCCTCACTTCACTGATTTGCAATAAAGCTTCACTGTTCTTCCTACCTGTGATGGCCTCATCTTTGGTCACACAGTCAGCTGAATGCCAGTACCCTTTTGACACCTGATGCTTTACAGTTGTGTGTATATTTATTCATTTATTTATTATCGTAATTTAATTTACATTATTACAAATGACATTTATAGTTTTTATTTAGCATACATAAGTTATTCAGTGGTTTTGTTACAATGGTTCATTTTTAGTGCACATCTTTGCTTTTTATGATATATGTGTAAATTACATATCATTTTCTTCTGAGTTGCATGTTTATTGGAGTGCTACTGCTGGGGCATCCTGTCAGGCCTGAGGAAGAAAAGACCCAAAACAGAAGCACAACCCATAAATGGGGGATGAGGCCAATTGCACTGGACCAATGCCTGCCACTTCATAGGGGGGATTTGATGGGTTAAATTTGAGTTTTACAATTTCCTTTGTGATTAGAGGACTTTGTTTTCTTTTGGGGGTCTTCTGTTGTTAAAAAAATGTTTCATATTTGATTTTTGCTTTGTAAATTATGATTAAGTTGGATTGTTTAGTGAGTTTATTTGTTCATCCTTTTCAGTTTATCACTTTGTAAGTCTTTTTTGGGGTTAATAAAACCCATTTTTGAGCCAGTTTGTCCAGTGTCCTTATGCCTCACTACTTGGTCCCTTACATTACCCAACGCTGTTGTCCGTGTCCTGTACTTGAATCCCCTCTGAGTTCCTAACAGACTCTGCTACACTAAATGGAACAGAACCATAATTCAAACCATTGATATTAATACTTGTGTTTATTTTTTGTTAACATGGCTGCTAGGGGGGAAAGGTCTATTGTCATAAATGTAAAACCTCATTCGTCATCCTGCAAAATAAACCCGTTGTTAAATAAATGTGATGTTATCAATGTTTCACACCTACTAATTCGGGGAAAAATGAAAAATGCATTACACACTTACAGGAAAGCCAGAAATCTATTGGCGAGGTAAAATGGCAGAAAATTTGTGGTGGGTGAGACGATGGGAAGATTAAATTCTACACAGCTGATGATGAAATCTATTTACATGTGTCAATAGCAGCTGATTTTGTGGAACCTTTGTACCAAACAAAATAACAATTTGAGACCATAATGACAGGATTTATATCATAAAATTCATATTCTTCTATACCAAATATAAAGTGTTGTATTCATTTTTACACAATATATATATATCCCCACTGGTATTGCTATTAGGCACCACTATTGACTCACCTGAACATCCTCCATGCTGTGCAGTCCCTGGTCATTCAGGGATGCTACAAGCTAACTGTTGCGTTGGCTAGCATGTAGCTGGCAAACTGCTCGCAGAAAAGCAGGGTAACGTAAATGTGGGGGGGAAGTCAATTTTGACACGAAAAGTTTTTAAAATTAAGTTAATTATTTGTGTAAAAGGTAAGGAGTAATACTTATCTAAAATTATTGCTCTACCGTCAGTTCAGTTCATCCGTACCGCTGCGTCCAGGTGTTTCTAATTATTTAATTATAACAAACAGAAACGGCCTGGTTTATCGGCTTTACCTAGCTTACCGGGGTTAATGCTAATATTTTTTCTAGGTCTAATTGGACAGCAACTGCAAGTTACCACCTAACACCACATTACAAATTGCTTTGGCGTTATATTAGCAAAACGTTGATATGCAATACGTGAAGTAATACCAAGATTCTTACTATCAACCTGAAATTTCGGAGTTGTTCCGAATTAAGGGGGCGTTTTATATTCGGGAGTTCATTTTTCCGATTATTCCGACAGCACATGAATCCAGCATAATACAATGATAGAGAATTGAAGATTGTAAATTGGACCATTGCCATAGCACTAATGTATTCTGGTTGTTAATTGGATATTATGATTATACTTAGTAGTGGTGGTGGTGGTATTAACTATGATAAAAATAATAAATACATAAAAAATATTTTATAAATGATACTGATATTTGGTTGTGGTTTATTTCAGCCAATCACTCCGGGCCAGCCTCCTACACTCAGCAAACACACAGGAGTCTCTACCGCACCATATTTTTAGCCTTGACATTAGGAATTGTATTTAAGTTCAGAAGCCTGTGTATTACATAATTAGTAATAATAAGTCACCTGTAAAGAACAGTCTACCCAGGTAACCGAAACATAATAAAAATATTAGTTCCATCCAAGACTTTTAAAAATGTTTCAGTAATGGTAGATGTGATGGAAATGTTGTTACCCTGATAATGTATCAATGTGAGAGATTAAATATGTATAAGCCAGTCTATAATGGCAGAATAGTGTGGAGTTTATGAGGAGACTCAAGTGTTCATAGCCCCTTTTATGGACAATAAATTGATAATCTAATCTCCATGGTGGGCTGTGAGGGTTGCACCATATCTTTTTAAGCATTGACAGCTTCTATATTCTTTTCTTGTCAAGGACTTTTCAGACAAGCGCACACAAATGATCAGTCTCTCAACTAGCAATAGCAATGACTATGATTTAACAAGGCAAGGATATATATTTGATATATATTTTCATAATTAATTGTAGTGAAAGCCTATGATCTTTCCCATGTTGCTACTATAGACATCTTTACATCTAATGCTTTGAATCCTTGATAGAATATGTTAGCTGTGATCTCCAAAGGTTCATTGAAACTCTACTATATCCTTCTTCTATGGGTGGTTAGGTTTTTGGTCTAAAGCTAACTTAACTTGAAACACAAGTGTATTGTTACATATGATTTTATTGCATTTACTCATGTAAGAATGTTAGATTGAATTTCAGAATTCAAGGCAGGAATTCCTCAAAATTACCAGGCTGCCCCCAAGTGGTGAAGATACTGAGTATACAGGCTGAATATGAGGTGTCTTTTGTGTTTGTTAGACCTGCCAATCAGTCGATCTTCATTTGTCACATGTGATCACAGTGTAATCACAGTGAAATGAAATAACCCAAGGTTGATCTTCTCCTTCAGCTACTGATTTAAGACAGTGATTATTAAGAATTGTATCACAAAAGAATAAATGTTTATTTAATTGACAATTTCATAACAAATGCCAAGTTTCCATGTTTACAAACTTGACAAAAACACACAGTAAATTGACAACCTGTTTGACATGTGCGCTACATGTACAGTTTGAGTTATAACATTAAACACTATATTTACAAAGCTCACTTCTAATTGAAAAAAAAAAAACTCTGGTTGTGCATCTTCAAAGCATCAATTGAACAAAAGGCAAGGTTCGGAAACAATTCTCTCGTTCTTTTGCTCTTTTTAACAGTAGAGTGGTTAAAAGGCAACAAGGTAAATGTCCTCTCTCTATCTTACACATCAGTCATACACTCACACAGTCGCGCACACACAGAGTCACAGACAGGTACTCATCATTGCTCAGTGGGGGAGCCCTGCTCACAACTAAACACCCTTTAAAAAGATTATATACTGTAAGTATCAACATAAAGCCTTACAGCTAGAATATGATCTCTATGCATTTTGTTGCTAACTATTGTAAAGCCAGGGTGCCACCTCTAAAAATGCACCCTGACGTCATATCTCAGCATACTGTTGTGACAATAATGCACATGAAAAGATCATGTATGAGGCAGATGAAAGGTTAAACATTCGATTTTGTTTAAGAAAAAAAAGAAGAAACATAATCTACAGTATATGTATATCTGTGCTGTACATGTGGCCAGCACTTTAGACACCATCACTGTGAAGAGATAAATAAAATATGAGAGATAAAAGATCCAGTAACTCCAGGTAGGAATCCATAAAAAGGTGCTTAAAGTATTTTTTGTACAGCTGCACGATGATCAGAGGTTTTCCAGTTAAAGAGTCGGTTGTTACAAACATCTACTAAAAACTATGTGGAATGTGGAAAAAGACCAATGGGCTACATACTGTCTCCAGATAGTTTTTGTATGTCAGCAAGACAAATCCAATAAGTCGAGAGATAAAACTATGACAATTTAAATATTAATATGAATATGGCTTGGTTTTAAAAATATAGGTTTTTATTTTTAGAACACTACATGTTTTGGCCTAATGTAGCTGTTTAATTCTCAGATGCAATGGCATTTATTTTCATTCTTTCCTTTTGACCTGAGCACATCGAATCCATTTTGTTTTGAACATGATCTCATTTTTCAGGGACAATGCAATTTATTTTCCCAATTTCCTTCGGCCTGTGTGAAAATAATGAATTGTGATCCGTTTCATTTACTACATAATAAATAATACGATTGGTAGGTAGGTGTTAATGGTTGCTTTGGATTTGTTTTTTTTCTGCTGTTGTCTAAGATAAACAAAAAAAAAGTTATTGCAAACAAAGCTCCATTTGACAATTTTGGCTGATAAGGCAAGTTGTGTCTTTAAAAGGAAAGTGCATGGACTCAACGGCCCCAAGGCATACTTACACATACACACCCACACACACAAACAAAATCACAAAAATATTCACCCCGCTCATAATAAAATACCTTCTCTCCACTTGAATCTGGTAAACATCTTTGCCATTGTTAATAAATTAAAGGTTCAGCAGTTCACATTCATCAGCTGGTTGTGTGTGTTTGTGTATCTGTGTGCAAGAGTGTTTTGGGTAGGTAAGTTGTATAGTTCACATTGGTCATTGTAGTTCCGTGGCTTTTTTTAGCAGCACCAGGTCTTTGCGTGTTTGAGCACGTGGCGAACAGCCGTATGATTCCAGACCGAGCGGCAGGTAGCGCTCCTGCAGCCCCAGGACCTCGTCCCCATGCCCGGCTTGGAGCGAGACCCACGGAGGGGACGGAGAACTGCTCTGGAACCCCCAGAGTGCTAGACTGTCTGCAGTGAGGGAGAGAAGAAACGGCGTTTGAGAGAGGAGACAGATGTAGTAACAAAATGTAATAAGAAAAGAGACAAAGGTGGAAATCAGCTAACCTTTGCTTTGCAGATCAGCAACTTTGGCCATACCAAAGGACACCAGATATGGTGCTAGGCCGGTTAGGCCTGCTGGCTGTCCTCGTGTTGCCATGAGCAGTATAGACCTGTTCAGGACAACAAAATGATCCGTGAATTAACCAAGAATGTGTAACATTCTGTTATACAACAAAATGATATGTTTAAAAACAAAATAGGAAGGTTTCTATGCCAGTGTGACAAATCCAATTGTGTTGTGAGTGGTATCATTTTGTTTTCCCTAGCTCACCTCTTTGGTATCCCAGTTTTTAGGTACTGTTCCATCCTGGTATCCAATTTGGCAAACAGGGTTTTCTTGGTGACTTTCCCAGAGCAGGCATCCACAGACACCATAAAATACCCTGGCTGAGAGAAGGGCATCATCACCTCATTCACCTGATGTGGAACAGAAAAAAAGAAGGTTAAAAAAAAAATCCAGTCACACAAAGATTATTTTTCAAATGATGCCTTGTATGCTCACAGTGATAAAGGAACTGTTATCTCCTTTCTGCTGCTCTTTGATGCTGAGAGACTTGACCTGTGTCTGGAGGTAGGACGTCCAAGGCTCACTGGAAAACACAAGCTGAGACAAATAGACAGGTTACAAACATCCGAAAAAGAGCTTAGATGTCCAATCAGCTGGGGTGCTGCACAATAAACTGCTGAACAAAAATGATATTTTCCGGTACAGCTACCTTAATGTGGCGAGACAAACCTGTTTTGCTCCACAGCCTTTGCAGAGTTGTGTGTTGAGGGCTGGCATCGGCACTACTGCAGAGGGGGTCTTGGAATACTTAGGGTAGGCCTTGGCTGTGCAGTTACAGGTCTGTTTAGAGCCTGTGGTAACCATGATTTTCACTCTTTCGCAGCCTTTTTCCGAGCAGTAGCTGTGACCGTCGCGACTGTGCCGGGCCCGAAGGTAGAGCCACAATAAGCTGGTGTGATGGGAGGAAAACAGAAAAAAATACATAAAGGGAATTAATTTGAAAAGGTTGACTTTTTGACGCATGCAGACCAAGATCAGGAGCCAATCCACTTTGTGTGAAATTCCGTTTAACCTGTTGCTGCTTTAGTGAGGATAATGTAATACTTCCGAATCCAATTGTATGTGTGTGTAAGAAGTAAAAGAAAGAACTGCACTGAATTATGTTACTCACCCAGTAGTTTGGTCAAAGAAGTACTTCCTCAACATCGGCTTTTTTTCCAGCTCCGCGAGGGATGGCACAGTGCCGTAGTCTGTCATGTCATCAAAAGTGTTGCTTTGCCTGTCGTTGATGTCAGCCATGATCTGAAACGTGCTGTCTGAAGGGTAACAAAGTCCAACCAGCACCCAGTCATCTCTGAGGAAGAGAAAATAAAAGATGTTTAACATCACACAAGAATTCCACAAGCTCTTTCAGAACTATTTAGACATTTCTTATATTCTTATAATATAATATATTAACATCTTCAGCACATGATGATAATATATTCTGGTATATTCAGTCACATCAGTAATACATATATACCATGAATTCTCAGAGAATCACATGTAACACACAACTGGCTCACTTGTCAAAGTTGATGAGGGACAGGACGACCTCTCTGGGTGCAGGTCCACTCCAGTGTAGTGTGTAGCTCTTGCTCATCATCAGGATGGGCTGGAACAGCGCCCCCTGGCTGTTGATGCCCCTCAACACCAGAGGAGCTGTGGGGTATTCATTTCTGTAGATTGACAGACTGAGGTTGGGAGCTCCTTGGGTCTGGATGTACACCTGAAGGCAAAGTGGGTGTCATAAAGTCAGGAAGAAGAAGAGTGTAGGGTTATAAGGAGATGTATTACAGAAAAGCGACAGAACAACATGATTAAGACCCTGCGTCCAGAGTGATCAGATCACAATTGCTCACTATACATTTGGAGACCAACTGCAATGCCAGGTATGACCAGGCAGACTTACAGCTGACCACTTGTGATCAGATCATTCAGGACACTTGTTAACACCAGGTGTGCAAAATGGCCATAGGTGTAGAACCCAACATGCACAGTACCTGAGAATAGCGGCCACTGCAGATCACTCCATTCCACTGGGACACATCGACACAGCTCGGATGTTTGATCAGGTAGTTGTCTGCTCTGCCAACATAAGTGTCTTTGTAGCCTGTCACTGAACCATCCACATCATGGAAGATTGAGTTCTTGTCACCATCCAGGTCATTCTCTTCAAACCACTGCCCGGGACGACCAAAGAACGCCCGCAGACCCACCTGAGGACGGAATACGCAGAATGAGGCATGAATCTCTCCATATGAATTAATAGAACATGATAGTACAATAGAACAATCTAGTTCAGTGTAATTTGGGTTTGTTAGTAATAAGTTTATTGTAAGTAAGACAGCGCAATGCGATGCAAAACCACTAGAGGGCACCAGTGGTTTATTGTATTGACTCTGTATGAGGGCTCCCTCCTTCTTTCTTTCTTTAAATAAATGCCAACTCAATAAGTCTGAGTTGCGATCTTGACAATATGAGAGGACGACGGTTTAAGGGAATGAAAGATTTGAGGAAGCTACCAAACAGGCACAGACATTTATGTCAAGACACTTTTAAAATGAAGCAGGTTTAGACCATGCTTTTTATAATATTTTCAAATGGAGTCCCAGAATTCTCCCATGTGCAAGCACAAATGGTGATAAATTGTGGTAAAGTCCTTAAAGAGAAGAGATAAAGGTCAAGACTAAGCTCCAAAAAAAAAAGAAATAGCGATCCAAGAAAGCAAGCAGTGAATTTTCAGAGAAGAATGAAACAAAGTCTGATGCAACAAAACAAAAAAAGAGAGCTGAGAAATAAAAACTCAAATTCACATTTACAGATTGTTTACCCAAAATGTTGCATGAATTCAAGTAATTTGTTTAAAGAGACTATATACAGTGTCTGAAACCACTGAGGACCCTATTGGACTGCTTTACAGGCTCAATATTGAACAGCATATTAATTTGTTGGAAGTACTTGTAACATTGGAATAGTGTGCATCGATTTACAACACAATGTAAATCGTGATGTGCTCATGATTTCTCAAACTAAGTCAAATGTAAATGTGTACTAACAGTGGAGTGGAAGTTGAGCTGGGACAGGTTGTTTCGTGGAGTGAGCTGCCAGGTGTTCTTCAGGCTGAATCCCACTGCGCTAGTGTAACGTTCTGGTGTGGGGATGTATCCACGAAATGTGCTCTGTGTGAGCCGCACCGGACCATCATAGATCTGGAAACCTCGGATCGGAAACGTCCTATATAGGAGAAGGAGAAGAAACAGTCCATTCGATTTTTGAAAAGACGTTTGACAGCAATAAAGAGAGAGAAAAAAGAGTAAACAATTAAAGAGAGTAAAGGGACCACAATTCAAATAGATCCTCCCTGATGACTCCACCTATGCCACCAATAGCAATACTGACATTAAGGTCATGTGATACTTGTCCTATCAATGTCATTGATATTTCTTAGAAATGTACAATAAGTAGATAAAGATGAAGAACAAATGTTAAAGTGTCACTTTAATTTGTTTTCATAATGTGGGAAGCAACTAAAAATCAAACTAAAAAAAAAAAGGTGTCTTTAATTGATATTAATGAAACCTTGTTAGAATCGCATTGTAATTCGCAATTTTCTCTACAAAAAAAATGGTACCAGTCCTGGCGTGACACCATGACGCCAGACGAACTGACTGAGCCAGATGTCACAGCGCAGTCAGGAGTCCTATAAAATGGTTGTAAAGTTGTACACAGCGGTGACAGTGGCCACAGATTGACATAAGCTGTAGTTCTTCAAACCATAAAAGGCTGTTATTTGCCAGTCTCTTGTTTATGTTGCTCTGCTGAGAGGACATAAAGCTCAAAAATCTGCTCTCATTAGAATCGCCAGTTAGTCTGACATGGAATCACGGCATAGACAAACTTTCTGATACTGAGAGTCCAAATTAAGGCATTGAGGCATATGTACCATCTAGTTTACTTATCAGTGGGAGAAACAACATATCTTCATACAGCTCTGGAAAAAAAGAGACCACAGCAAAATTATCAGTGTTTCTGATTTTACTACTTATAGGTATGTGTTTGGGCAAAAGGAAAATTTTTGTTTGAGTCTATAAACTACTGACAACATTTCCTCCAAATTCCAAATAAACATATTAAATAGATCTATTCTATTATCATTAAGAGCATTTATTTGCAGAAAATGTCAAATGGTCAAAATAACAAAAAAGATACAATATTTTTAGACCTCAGACAATGCTAAGAAACAAGATCAAATTCATTTTAAAACGACATTAAAACTAATATTTACACTTAAGAGTTCAGAAATCAATATTAGGTGCAATAACCCTTTTTTTTAATCCTATTTTTCATGCATCTTGTCATGCTCTCCACAAGTCTTTATTATTGTTCTGGGCTGACTTCATTCCAGTCCTGGTTCCTCTTCAAGCAGAATGAGGTGTGCATGTGTTGGAATTCAACAGATACCAGAATGGAATGGCTATAATACATGTAAAGATGCTGATTTCAGGAAAAAAAAGAAATGCAGAGGTGTCTTATTTTTTTTTCCAGAGCTGGATGCCCCTTTAAAGATAATCGAAAAATCACATGATGTTAAACATAGAACAAAGAGAGGGGAAATCCAGTTGAAATACTGTAACTGGGAGCTGTTTGTCAAAAAAGTCAGATAACCTAAACAGAAAAAATATGCTTAAGTAATCAAAATGTTACAATGAGTAATCCCTTTCTATCAAGCCACTGAAGTGTTGCCACCATCACCGTTTCTCATAAACTGCCTAAAATATCACTGGAGGGAAGTCAGTCAACACAGAACTTCCTTTCACTAGTCCGCCTACTGCTTAAAGCAGCTGTAGCAGCCTCATGTGTCCATCTGTCCAAGCGTTTTCCTCGGTGGCGCTCTCTTCCTTGTTTGTTTTTCCCCGACATAGTTTTCTTTACCTACTTCTCCAACACTCTCCACTGCAATTCCTGAGAAAACTAAAGTTTAATTTGGATTTCCTTCTAAATTCCTCACAAATATCTTTTCTCTCTTCATAACTAACTCTTCCCAGTTTGCTCGCTCTCACCTGTTTCTAGGCAGCGTCCTCATCTTTGCATCAGCCCCTCCTATGCCCCAGTATTTATTCTGTCCTCCAGCGGTCCCTCTGTTTCGGCTTTCACCCACAAAGAGAGACTGTGTCACCTCCTGGCTGGAGCCTTCATCCTTAGGGTAGCTGCCATCACTGGAAAATAAGAGAGTGATACCAGTGTAAAGAATAAAAACTAAATAGCCGACTGTGTATACATGTAAATATGTTCATAAAGAGAACCAAAAGTCAAAATAGTAGGTCACTGCTAAACAAGAAAGAGATGCTTGTGACCACATATATGCTTGTGTCTATCATATACACACAGTATATATCATACAATACATGATTCTTGGTGAATTCATCTGACAGGGGAAAAAAGAAAATCAAATACGGCTGAATGAAACCATGAGGCTGATGTGATCACAGTGAGAACTCACCTGGCAAAAGTTAATCCCACTCCATTATCTGCAAAGCTGTTCAGAGAGACAAAAAGAAATACACGTTTTGCAAAACATAACTGAAAAATCATAAACAACCAAGTAACACAGTGATCAGAGGAGTTCTACCATCTACCATTCTGGAAAAGAATAAAAAAAGAGGCGATCAAAGTATCCAGTATCTGATCTGATAATGTATCAAACATGATGGTAAGTTATTTACAAAAACACTGAACTGCTAATCCCTCATTACAACTTTGAAATCCTTGGAAATCAAGCCAACGTTGAACATAAAGGTAAGTCAAATGATAAGGTGGTGGAAAGTGCAAGTGCATCACAAACAGTGGATGATATCGTCACAGGAATTTGCGGCCAGCTTACATCATATTTCCAGCGCAAAAATTCATCATTCGAGTTCATATTTTTGTGATTACATCATCCTCTATTTGTCATCCGAAACTGTTCACAGCACCCTTGACGACACCATGAGCTGTCTGCTGGTCACATGATACTAGAATATAAGTCATCATACCCAGAGTTCTGAATGACAATGTCTCCACCACGTATCCATGCTCCTAAGTCATTGTTCTTGAAAGAGATCAGTGTGTCTATGACTGCCGCCACTCGAGGAAGGCTAGGGTCTGCGTTCTGGTGTGGTCGGAATCTGAAAACACACACACACACCCAATAACACAAAGACACGCACACACACACACACAGAAACACAAAGACACACACATAATAATGTCAAATTAATTTCTTCTATTTTTTCTGTACATGTGGTTAAGAAAGTTGTAACAGAGGCTGTGATAAACTCTGCTAATCTGACGTCCGTCTACTCCATGAACTGAACAATATGTGGTTATAACTGACTGTACAGAACTGACTGTTCTGTAGCAGCCTGGTGTCAATCACGTGGTTGAAGGTGAGCTCAGTGAAGGGCCATGCATAACTACACTGCACCCTGGCTTCTTCTCAGAGGCTGCACATTTATCAACATATAAGTCCTGCTGCCTTCAGATGCTGCAAGGATTAAATGAACACAGATATGCCCACATCGCCCACATTCATTTATCTAACCATGAAGACTAATTTTCCACTTCAGCCACATTTAAGGGGCCCTATTTTACTTTATTTTCCATGTTCGATATTTACATTTTGGTGGTCAATTTCTACAAATTAATTTTTTGGGGCCCAAAAGCACCTAGTTAGACATGCAGCAGCAAAGCAGTCTGCCTTCTCACACACTCGTTTTGAAAATCCCTCTTTTCCCTCTCCCCTCCCTACGGAAAATGCCACACTGTTATTATTGGCCTAGTGCCAGAAATGTCACACCACTCAGCGAGTTGGGGTCGGTCGAAGAAACACAAGCCCCCCCAGAAAGAGGGGGAGGCTACATGGATCCAGGGGCGCTCACTATTATCTTCTACTCCTGTTGTGACATCATAACCAGCTACATTTCTAAATCGCTTGTGTTCAGCCAGCTTTCAGCGACAGTACAGAGGAGGCCAGACCACGAAAGAATGAGCGGGTGGTCTTATTTCACAGTTTGTGTGTAAGTAGAAACACCAGAGAACTAAATATTTACACACAAGCGCTGAAAAAGTGTTTTGTTGGTCATAATTGGGCACATTTAAACATTATCTTCTATGTCAATTTTGGTTGTAAAGTGTTTAATTGGAATGCACCTCTTCTCCCAACTTTGCACTGCGCACTGTGCATGCCAAAATGTTCAATAGTTTACATGAATCACATGAATCATAAGGAAATAGTATCTAATATCCTCTTTCTTGGGTTTCCTTCAATCACAAACTGGACTCTCTTTTATGTAACATTAATACTTTGCACACATTTTAACATTTAAAATCCTCTCTCTCATGCAACCTCTGTACACATATACACACAGAGAGTGTGGCCAACAGTCTCAGTGGACACGTAAGATTTTTTCCATCTATTTGAGGGTTGTATTTGGGTAGGCAGCTGCAGAGTGGAAACTCTATCTGTGAAGCCTTGTTTTCTCTGTCAACACAAACCTGACAGACCCTCCACTAAAATGCAGCAGCAATGTAGTCATAATGCCATCTGTCTATCCCAGTCAGTGTCCATATCATACAGTATGTGAATACCCTTCATACCCTGTTAGTGACAGTGGTATTTAAAAAATACATCAGTGAGCCACAAATACCTTAATATTTACTTTCTGTAACTGTACCCAAGGGAATGTTTGCATATGATCATCCACTAACCCTCTAACTGTGCACAGTTACAGGCTTTATGCAAAAAACACATTAGACTAATCAATTGCAAGTCATTATCCATTAACATACTTAGGAATGTGTTAAAAAACTCAACCAATTCATATTCATTTGCACAGTATAAATGACAGACTGTCTTTACAGAAATGCACTGAAAATTTGCAGTAAAATGCTAATTCATACGTTCATTCATATGCACACACATATATACACATATATACACACCTGGCATTGTTGTCTAGACACAGGTATTCCCGGGGGTCAGCAGCACTAGCATTGGTGGTCTTCACACCCTTATCGATGAATAGGCCTGCCTGGGAATGGGAGATTGCAGAAAAATGTCAAGATTTCTTTAAAACTATTAGAGATCTGGTATGTGCTACAGCTCTATTTCTGTTGGACTGACATACACAAGACTATTAGTATATTTTACAGTGTGGGACCTGAGGCACTAATAAACAGTTTAAAACCTGGCTAACAGAGTTAAATAATCTGTGTTGGACAGGAAACTGCAGAAACTTATACAAGAGGTAAACAGAATTCCTGTGAATTACTTACCTGCTCATGAAAATGGTATGTAGGGTTTATTCACATACTTTATCGCATATGGTTTCATTTGGTATGATTTAAAACTGAACTGAATTAAAGGAAAAATGCAATGTGTCTGTCTGCAAATGTGTTTCTTGTCTTGTGTATATGGAAACCTGTGGTCCAAGTAGGTCCTGTGGTATAAGCGAGGTATAGTCTTAAACCTCGGGGGCTCCTTCCTCTATAAGAGAGCCTGCTGTGGTCAGACTGGACAAAGAACTTACAGTTCACCTGCCCTGCTTCTGTCATACAACAGAGGGCTATTGTAGAGCCCCCTCATATGTGTGTGTGTGTGTGTGTACCTCTTCATAGATGGCAAGAACCAACTGAATAAGAAGAGAGTTATGTGCGGTTTTGAGTTATACCTAATATATTTCTCTTGTCTGTATGAAACGGAAGCAGAAAGAGACCAGAGGCTTGGCACAGCCTGATATACTCAACTGTGTATGAGGGAAGAAATCACATGCTGATTTGAATCTACAGTAGTCGCCTTTTGAAATGTTGAAGAATTTCGCGTGTTTTCATCAACTGGTTTAGAGCAAATAATCTAGGCTACTAGGTTGGTAGGTAGTTTCGCTAGAAGTTGGCATTATAGGCTATGGTAAGTATGGCCTTAATAAACAGAGTGTTTGTGTTTCATGCAGCCCTAAGTTGAAGACTAAGGACATTCTTGTGTATTTTATTTTTTGACAATTTAAAAAAAAAATGCAAAGGCTGTTGTATAATTTTAATTACTAAAATATGAGACAAGTTGAAATATATTATAATTATGACTGAACCCAATAAAATGTCTATCAACCGCATGTGCAGTCTGTTTGGGATCTTAGTTGATCAGGCCCCAAGTCTTTCCCAAAAGAGAAAAAAAAACACCTCAAGTGAGCAAATTTCGTGGTTTCCATTGTAGGGCTCACAGATGGAATATGTGAAATTTGTGGTAAGTAAACTCAATTCGCTACAGCAACTTCTTCAAAGGTTTCACATGGATGTGTGAAACCATCCCCCACAGTCCGCTTGACTACATCTACGCAACACAACAGCAGCTGGAAGCAACTTTTTCTTCAACCACTCGAGGAAGCAGAACTCAAGTGAAATTCTCCTCCTCTTTCATATACTGATAATAACACAATAACTTGGGCAGAACTTAGAATTAGCAGAACACTCACTACTAATAAACAAAAAATAGTTTAAAGATTAGAACCACTGATGATACCTTAAAGTTCGAGTGCACACGGTTATTGTAGAAAATCCCAAGTGGAGTGAGCTCGGCCTTGGTCTCTGGTACCAGCCCATGAGAGTCTCCTGTTGAAGAGCTGTGGAACACAAACCATATGCCAGCATCCTGGAACAGTAGAAGGCGAGAAGCAAGAAAAATCATGTTGGTGGTTGAAACAGCTAGGCAACAGAAAAATGTTCTCATACACACATGATCCATGCATGGAGGGCTGAGGTGAAATAGAAAAAACAAGAAGCAGAACAGTATGGAATGTCATATTAAATGTGGCTCAAGTCCCACAAAAAGTAAAAACCAGGTGTAGGAGTTCATATGAGCTCAATGATGATTGATGTTTGACATCCCTGAGATACACAGATAACCTAAATATAACACGAATACCTCTACCAATAAGTACTACATTATATAGCCCTCCCCAGTGGACCTCCCCACTGTTTGTGCCAAAATGAAAAACAAAACCCACATGAGGTTTTCTACTTTCTTATATTAGTATTACTCACTATGTTATTGCACCCTTCTATCAGACACTAAAGCCTACTGAATCCCATTTTATTGACTTTCAATTTCACAATATAAAGGTCTGGAACACCAAAGCTAGCACAGCTTCAATTCAGGCCATATATCAACAAGGTGCTCGTTTATTTTTTATTAATAATTTTCCAAAGTGATTTAAACAGTGTTCTTATAATTATTATCTTATATAACTCTGATGTTATTACCTGAGAACCAGCAGCTGCATTGTTGATGAGGTTATTGTTGGGGTTGGCAATCCAGAATGTTGAAACTGCCCTAAAAAACACCCGAGCACACACAGGAGAACATATGAAAAGGGTAGTACGTTGGCCTATCAAAGGCTATGATTAATAAGAAGAAGTAAGAGATCCCAAAAATGTCTGATTTCAATATTGCCCAATAATGCACCTCTCCAACAAAAACACCAGACAGGGACAGCTCTGTCAACACACACACACACAGAAACCTCCTGGAAAAACACACTGCTGCTTCCCTTACAGAGGCACTTTTCTTGTTCCTGCTACAATATAAAAAAAACATCCCGTGGAGAAGAGAGGTTGATATAACACAGCTAAGTCCACCATGCCAGTATCTCTCACACACAACTACAGTATCTCTCTCTCATGAACATAAACCCCTCTGTCTTCTGTCAAGGGACGTGTACTATCACAAAACGCTTCCCATGCTGACTTCAGAGTCAAAGACTTACTCTTACACTTCTAGGTTAAAAAGTGGCACTAATCATTTCCGTTGACTTGGCTCTGCCGTTCATGGTTTTCTTAAGATGAGACAGTTGATCAGTGTCTGTTAAAATTCCCCTCCGGATATAAAAATAATTTTGAGTGAAGATGTTGGCGGCTTGTGTGCAGTTCTCAGGAATTGGCAAGTGTGTTTGCAATGTCCCTGCAAATTATCCGTCGATAGTATTGTCCATATGAGTAACAAGACCCCAGAGCCTCTGAATTGCAGCTGTTTCTGATCAGTGTGGGAGATTGGGTTAAACTGTACAGTGTCATAATGACGGAAAATCTAAGTCTGACTTGCAGTGGATGCTGTAGCTACTTATAGCTAAGCTGGTGCAGGAACTCATGCCGTCCGTCATCAGTTTGCTCTGTACTCATATGTCTAACCAGAGAAGTACCAGGTCATTCTCCTAATCTCGTACTTGCACTCTGTGCTGGGTGAGGGAGTGTGGCCCTTGTAGACTTTGTCCTTGATGCTGATGCAGAGGGTGTCGTTGCGGTCGGTGGGCAGCAGAGTCCCAGGTCGAGTCAGCAGACCAAGGTTGTGATAGAAAGTGTTACGCTGCTCAATCCCGTCCTCGAGGAAGAAACAATGACCCAAAGTGTCATAGCCCACGCTGTTCTTCACCTGGCAAAAGAGAGAAGACCACAAGAAGAAAAAGGTTTTTTCCATTTATGGAAATTCTTTCCTAGGAAGATATAGTTTGTGGAAATTCTCATAATTATCATAAATAAGAAGGCTAAGACAATGTTTAGACAATATTTAATATTTAATAAAACATGGGACCATCAACATCCACAGGATAACAACTGCATGTTGCAATTGCTGGGTGTGCCCCCCTCCTTAAAGACTTAAAGAGCAAAATCAGTTTTTTTATTAAAACCATCTGAAGCCAGGTAAAGAATGATGGTATCAAGAGAACTGACAAGGGAATAACAACAACGGAATATTCACTTGGTCCTGCTGCCAGAAGGGAAATCGGAAAAACAGCAAACAATGTTCTGAAACTTCGTCAATTTCATTTCCTCAGTGCAGCTTGGATGACTGGTTTCCATCCTCAAGGACAAAGCGAACCCATCACCGTTTGACGTCAAGAGAGCGTGTGACACACACACAATTTTGCATAGAATAGAGGTTGCAATGAAAAACAATCACTTAAATTAACTTGTGAGAATGTCAGTATACGAAGTATTTAAAACATCTACATTTGTTCAAAGAAAGATATTAATTACTGTGGACTAAGAACTAACTTTTCAACCTCCCTCCACAGCAAGACATATCGATTTATTATGGAGAAAGAGATCAGACAGGATGATTTGAAGAAAGATTTAGGAAAAAAGGAAGAAGAAAGAGAAAAGAGGAAACAGGTCATTAATCCAGTAACAGATGTTATCAATGATGAGCAATCAACAGACAGTATCAGGATCAGATGTTATTCATTAGTAAGAGCTGTCTCACACATCCTGTAAACAAACAGCTGCGTTTTCTTCTTTTTCATGTACAGTCAAGACTTGTTCAACACACACACTCTACTAACCAGCAAACCGTTGGTGGCATGGATGGTGATACAGCGAGAGAAGGAGTGGTGGATGGAGAGCCCGTCCACATAGGTGGGCTCCCGGTAGCCTCCCTTCTGGTCCACATCCCCGCACATGTGGAAGTGGAGGGGGTAGCGGCCCTTCTCGCCCTGCTGGCCCATGTTCTTCAGCTCCACATGGGACAGATGCACTGACGAGAAGTTGCCCAAGATCTGAGAGAGACAACACAATAAAAAGGCCAGAGGTGAAGAGGAGTCACATGAGAGAAAGAGAGAGATGCTTTTAAAAGTGATCATGTAAGAACAGAGAGCTTTTACATGCCACAAAATTACATGTAACATAAGGTTTAATATACCACAAAAACATGATCACTGTCTACTTGCTCTTCTAAATTAAAAGTTTTTGGTCTACAGTATGAGTCTCCATGTGATCATTCGTCTATGATCCCAATGGGATATGAACCATGGCTCAGTTGGCACCGGGCTACACCGTGAGTCAAGCTGCGCCAAAAAACACTGATGCTCCTCCTGATAACGCATATTTAGTTACACATATAGGGAAAGCAGGCATGCGAAACACAAACGGAGCAAACATGAAGGTCAACAAATAATCCAATATACATATACCACAATGCTCTCTAGGAGGTCTTTCCATGGATATGGCATAATCCACAAGGTCTGGTTCCTGTTAAGGAGGTATTGGCCAATCCTTTCAGCTAACTGTAACTCACCCACATAAACACACACACACCACACACGCACACACACTGTGCATGCTGGATAGCTCACTCTCTCTTTTCACACACACACACACACACACACACAGACCCCCCCCCACACACACACACAGACACTCACACTCATAACCACTGATGAGCAACAATAGAATAAAGTAAAGTCTTTATTGTTTCTAGACATGCACATTCCTAAAGATAATCATTCTTACAGCAAACACACATCCATACAAACACATGCATGCAAGCATACAGGGCACAAAATGAGCACCAGCCATCAGTCAAAAAAAAATCAATGGTTATCTATTGAGTACATATGAACATTCACTGGCCATTTGGCAAGTGGACAAAAAAGTGAATTTTGCAACTTGCACAGATATATGCAAGTATTTGCATATGCATGCACATACATGCATTTACTCACAAAACAGAGATCTGCAAAATGTTTATATTAACAAGATGGATTGAGGATAATGTGTAAATTAGGTCAGTGACTTTTTGCAGATTTGTAAAATTGTTGGAGTGAAAATGGCGAAGAAGCAGTTAACATGGCAAGAAAAAAGGAGTTTCTTTTATTTAGCACACGGGTGGGGGGTCAGTTACACAGGGCCTAAGGAATGTTATTATGCATTTGCCACCGGTGTGAATGAAATCGCTCGAACATCAACCAAATTACAGTGAACTCATTGTGTATATAGATTTCTATGTGGGGCAAGGAGAATGTGGTGGTCCTAATCTTTTTTATGTGTTTGGAATTGGAATTACAGGACTGAGGAATTAGTGGTCAGCCATTAAATTGAAGAAGAAAAATAAAGAAAAGATGGGAGTGAGAGAAGTAGTAGGTGAAGAACCAAGAAGTGCTTTACATAACAAACTGACCTTGAGACATGGAAAACCCATTTCGGCTATGACAGCATACAAATCTAAAAAGTATGCACCCTTTAGCTCTGCAGTACGGAAATTTATATATTTTATTTCACTAGGAAAGTAATGGGGAGGGGGGTTCAAGAGGATACAAACTGTAAGCGCAAAATGCCACAAAATCAGAGACAAAAACATGCACATGTAGGTGCTGAGACAAAGGAGATTCATAGAAAAAACATGTAAAAATTACTCTCAATAATTGGTAGCTCCCAATATGAAAGCATAAAATGCAACAATAAAAATAACAGTTAGCAATAACACAGACAATTATAACTATTAAGAGTAGGCTTATAATAATACAAATGTCACATGTAGGAAAAACAGTTATAAGAATCATTGAGAATGTTTTGAGAGGGTATCTTTAAATCGAAAAAAGTTTATCCAGCTGTAAATTATTGTGCAGACCATTCCAGCCGCTGGCAGCGACAGACTGAAATGATGCATGACCGAAGGAGCTGTTAGTTTAGGGAATTTTTGCCTGGATATGGAGTGAGGACTACATATTGTGTGTGACAGACACAGGGTACAGCAGGGGACGCAGGTGGGGGGGGGGGGTGCTAGTCCGAGAAGAGGCTTGTAAATAAGAGTGAACCAATGAAAGTTGGGACGGTTGTGAAAGGAGGGCCAGTTGACTAAGGCAGCGGTGTGTAATGAAGGGGGCATTTGTGGCAAACCGGATGGCAGAATGGTAGAGAGTGTCAAGTTTGGAGAGAGTACTTTTGCATGCAGTCTTGTATATTAACTGTCACACGTTATACTGCAGACACAGTGACCTTCAACGAGAATGTTGCTGAAGCATGCAGACGTGTATGAGCAAATACATACTTGAGGTAAAGAGTTTAAACAACACCCTGTTGTATTAAAATTACACACGGACACGCAAGCATTAAACACACACCTTGATGTGGCCTCCGTAGGTGTCATGGCTGTAGAACTGGCACTTGTTGTTTCCGTAGCAGGAGTTTTCCATTTCTCCGTGGATGAGAATGTTTCTAGAGAGCAGGGCCACTTCAGCTCGCATGTCGACCCCATCTATGATCTCTCCGACATGGTTAAACTGAGGCTTCCCTGGGCAGATAATTCATTGTTTGATTCGATTTGGTGGACATTTAAAAAAAAAAAAAAAAAAGACAGGAAACTCTGCGAAACCATTGTGCAAGACCTGGAAACGGTCCAAATTATTATTTTGTATAAATACAAATGCTAATCACTGCATTCCATCTCATCTGAAGAAAGCAGAAATGAAAATGAACATGAAAGGGAAAAACCCAACTGAATAACAGCAGAGGAGACACATTCTCAGCAGAGTGCACCACAATTTGGCCCGAAACTCTTGCACAACATTTCTTGGGTGACACAACTTATACTGAGTCTTTTATAACACCTTAAAAGAAAATGTTGAAACAAACAGGTAGTACCATTTGATCTAAACTATGGTGTGCCTTCAACCGGCAACAACAGGAAGTATGCCAAGCAGGGCACACTGAAATATAAACCGCTGCCCACATCCAAAAACAACAACAGACTAAAATAATAGACAAGTAAAAGCAAGAGTAATCAAATACATATGAAATGCAAAATAATCAGCTCTTTGACCGTGTGGAAAGCACCTTTGCCCACAGGGTGCAGCTGCCAGTGATAGATTTGCACAGCAGTGCTCCAGCTGCTTAGCCCTTCCTCACGGCAGCAACTCAAAACTAGACACTAGAAACACACACGATAATACACCCTTCTCTACAGGAAGGGAGTTGGCGACAACAGAATAATGAGATCAGGAAACATGTCTGATAGAGAGATGGGAGTGACAGGGGGTGACTAACAAAATGTTATGAGAGCAGAAGTAGAAAAGAAGCAGTGATTATGTATCCAAATCCAATAAGCACTCTGCTGATTATAAGATGAAGTTACTATCGAAACATAAGCTGAAAATCTCTTGTTAGCCTCTTTCAATAATCTTACATCACTATGACAGTGGAACAGGAAATTATCTCTCTCAGGACATGGGGATTAGTAACACTTCTGTTCATGTGCTTATCATCGCATCTATCAAAACAGTGAATAATTAACTCAAGATCCTTTTCTTGTCTCTACTGAGTATCACTTCTTTTTTTTCTCCCTTTTTTCTCCCTTTCTACATATTTCACGCATATTGCAAATAGTTGAAATAGTTGAAAATGATGGCTGTACCTTGGGTCAAACTAAAAGCTGCGCACATGATAGAAGAAGGTCAACATGGGACAAGCACCCACAGAGACAAAGATATATTCATTTCACAGTCCCGGACAACACCTCTCACCTTGTATCCTGACCTGCCTGCTGGTGCAGTGAGGGCAGGGCAGCAGAGTAAACTCTTCAGCTTGGTGCATGGAGTAATCTGTGCTAGCAACAACGATCTGATTCCCGGGGTTCCAGGTCTTCTGCACTTCATCCTGCAGGTTCAGCACCACGTGGTCCGCAGCATCCACCTGGAAGCCTGAGATGGGGAAACCTAGGAGGGCAAAGTACAACATGACCTATTAATATCTTTATGTAACTTTGTGTTTAAGGAAGTAGTGATGACTACAGTTTTTAACATTGTACAACAAAATTCCAAATAGTAGCCATAAAAAGTCTTGCGAAAGCTGTCTTTAAGTAATGCACACTTCCCTTTAGATGGATTTCAATGTTCATATCAACACAGACCTGGGTCTTAAAATAATGCATTTCCTTTGAAAAGTAATTAAATCCTACAGTCTGAAATGTACATCAAAAACTAATACTTTGGAGCAAAAGCTCCTAATTCCAAATTAACATCTGAAATTAAAAGTTTATCTAAAGCAGTTATTTATAGTGTCTGACTGTGAAAAGAAAGATGAGTCGCAGTGATAACCTCAAGAAATGGAGTCATTTTCCACTGAAACTGAGTCACTGTCAAAATGTGCTTTACGAGGCGTGGCTATGTATGGCTGCAATAAATAAAGAAAACAGCTTAAAAGTGTGTGCTAGCACCTCAACCAAACCACTCACATACGCAAACACACACTTACATCTGCTTCAAGACTTGGCGTTTGTCATAATGACACGGTCGAGAAAACACGATCACTCACATAAGCATAATAATGTCTTTCATGTTCGGATGATTGATCTGCGGAGCAGTTGGCATGTGGTAAACCTCATTCCTCACCCTGTCAGCTCCCACTAAACCTTTTGCCCCAAACCTCGTTGAACTGGTCCCATGATACTGAGGCCGACAAACAAGCAATACAACAAATGGCAGATCACTATCTTATTTTTATTGGCTGTCACCTCAAACCATTCGCATGTACGTTCGACTGTTTCCCACCATTTTTCCACTCGCTATAGGCGGTGACCGAGAAGCCCACTCCGTCCACCGTGCTGAAGTTCTGTCTTGCCAGAGCTCTCCCTCCCGTGTCATGGTTTTCATGTTCCCGAACGTCCTCAGTGCATGTAGCATTCCCGCCGCCTACAACAGAGACCAGAGCCCACGCCTGTCTGGAGAGATCAGAAGGACGGAGAGAGAAGTGGGAGAGAGACAGAGGGGAGAGGGAGACATTTTCAGACATTTCATAGAATAGTTACACACATCCACATCAGACAACTGCAATTAACTAAAAGTGTAAGTTAATTAACATCAAAGCATGCCGGGCTAAGCCGCAGCTCCCATGTAAACTCATTCCACACTCATTTATGCAATAAAAAATGTAATGGTTTATCTGGCTCACAGCTTCGGCTGTGAATTGGAATCATCATTATTTCTCTGTTTAGTCGTTGGTGACACCATTCCCATATCAGAATAGGAATAGAATAAGCACATGCTCTTCATCCATCTTTATCCAGGCATTTTTGTTTACTGCTGCACTGTAGCATTGCTTTTAAATTAATAAAGACTATTGAATTAAAAGTTTGCCTAAGAGACATGTTTTCAATATTACAGATCTACAGACTGCATTTATATCATTGTGTGGTAGAAATAAGTTGTACCAGGTGCTGACCAGGCATACCAGGCCTTGCCAATTTTAAACTAAATTTTATCCAATTTCAGATCGTTATAAGTATAGAGAAAAATGCAGTCATGTGTTGCCCTTAAGGCATTCATCTAACTTTCTTAAAATTTTCATGTAAATAATTTAAATCATTTCTACTGGGAAATGAGAAGTTAATATCGTACTTTATTGCGTTATTTCCATGTTTACTTTACTTCCTGCTTGGTTATGTCCTGTTAGGCTTCCTGATTTTTCCGAGCCAAGAGAGTATTATGTGCTGCATGCTCCAAATTTAATCATAAAGAAAATGTTTGTTATTTTTACATATATTATATCTTGATGGGAAAGAGTGACAGTAAATGATGAAAAGTTATGATGCTGTCTTCATTGGATTAGCTTTATCTTGGTGTCAAGTCAGCTCCAACACTGCACCAGAACGCTATAAGTCATGTCACTTTAATATGTGATTCATGTGTTTTTGACTATATTCATAAGATGAAATCATTTGCTATGGTCATTTTCATTGGCTGACATATAACAATCCTATAAAAACATAAGCAAACACAGTTTCCCTTTAAATTAGACACACTTTACATAGAAAAAAACATCTACATATAAAAAGCACATGTCTTTATAACATGATTATAAACTAGAAACATTATATGGAACATATACAGAAAACATAATTTGCCGTGCACTTTCCTTATAAACAGCATATTGGTTCATACATAATCCTTATAATTATGTTTTAGGTTTTTGTTCACTTTCATAATAAATCTAATTATGAGACATACATTTAAAACATAATGATTTTCTATTGGAAGCAAAGGGAAATCCATCTAAGTTTTTCTGTTTCTTTTCCATATTGGTACAAATGGAATAGTTAGATACAGGGTGTGACCTAAACTGTGGAATAAAATTTCTCGTTGTTTGAATTACTTACCAACTCAGGGTTAAATGAATAACAGGCAACAGGTTGAGTGTGTCACGCACACAAACACACCAGAGAATGTCATGTAATAATAAGAAAGAGAGATACACAACTAAAGAAAATACATCAGAGGAGTGATTGTTAAAACGATTTCAGAGGGTGTTCCACATCTTAATTTTCATTCAAATCCATCTTTTTACTTTTCTCCCATGCCCTCCTTCCTCACTTCACAGAATACTTTCTTATAAAGCAAGAATGTCAAGAAAATTATTTTATAATGAGATTACAATGATTAAATAAGGAGAGGCTGAAATCAGGAGCGGGGGAGTTTGAGGGTGTGGACGGTGAAAGGGATTGGGCGTCGGTTTGGGGACGTTTGACCCAAAACAAGATACTGCGCTGAGCTGGCTCCCTTTACCATTAAATGTCGTGTTCTTTGGAATGACTTCCTGCATTTAAGTCATCCTGCATTAGCAGAATGACTCCAAACAAGCTTAAAGACTTCTTGCTATTCATGGATACAATGTAATTTTCGTTACTGCACGACCTTTAAGCACTGAACAAACCGCCCCTCAGCAACATGACCTTCTCACAACGTTTAACAATTAATAACACTTCACTTTACATTACAATGCAAACATCAGCTGAGAGTCCTGAATACTACCCTGCTTTGACTGTAATGATAAATTCGTGGCCTACAATTTGACATTCACATGATGGAATAAAGGCCTCTCACAAGTCACAAATATCCACAGGCAAGCAGTGAGTATTTTTAAAACTCTGGAATCATGGTAGACACTATTCCTGGGCAAATGTCACAATAAGGCTCAATATCGATGTTGCAACAATATTGTATTCACAAAGTATTTACATAATGAGATTATTGTTAAAAAAAACCATCAGTAATGTGTATATGTAATGACTAAGTTGGTAAAGTCAAATAATAGAAAAGAACTGGACCTGGAAAGTTCATCGCTTTACTGTAATGTAGCTTCTTAAACCAGGAAAATTAACTTCAACACGTCCTTTTCTGGCTCATAACACATTTGTCTCATGCAAAAGTGATAAACTGCTTACTCTAGCTCTGTAATAAATCAGTCAAGGAAAATAAAGAGAATCTCCCTGAAAGAGACTAGGTCAAACACAAGAATATGACTGGACCGTGTATGAAACGCTATATATATATAGTGTGACCTGGTTACCATTAGACAAGGAATAAGCCAGTGTTTCTTAAGAGGTTTGTTTTTGTGTGTAGGTGTATTTATTTGTATAGGACTTGTCTACACATAAGGAAAATATTACTTAAAAAACACAAACTATGTGGTGAAGGGTCAAGTTAAGTTTAGGTTATTTATTCATATAGTATTTCACTTACCCACAACCCCAAAAATTTGTTTTAATGCAGAAAGTTTAGTGTAAATTTCCCCAATACATTTTCCATGATGTTATATCACTTTTATTTTAATTAAAACTCAAGTGCATTGTTTTGAAAAGACTGAAGATAAATGTAATGTGTGTTAAATGTTGGCGCACAGATTCTATTTTCTCACATAATTTTCACAGATGATAACAGATGATATTTAGGTAAACTGACCACAATTGGAATCTAAATAGTAATTGTCTTGCCTGAAAAGGTAATAAAAATTTAATAAAGCTACCTATTAACAGTCTCAGAGCACTCAGAGGTTTAATAGTGCGGCTGATAAAATAATAACAGCTGATGATGTAATAATGGCCGATAACATAATAATCGGCCAATAATGTAATAAAAGACCGACGGTGTAACTTCAGTCCGTGACAAATAGATATTTGCATTTATACATCTGGCCTGTGGCCCTTCCAGTCAACTTATTAGAAGTGTACGATGTTTTCAACTCCAGTTTGTTGCTGTGTTATTAGCTGTCCCTGCACATAATAACTGCTCCCGCTGGTATAATGACAGCCGAAACTCATTTTCTTGTAGATGAAAGAGCCCCCGTGCGATGTCATTGTGCACCCCACCGATACACAAACAGGATCCATCTGGGGACCCAGTCTGTTCTGTCATTACAGCCCCACTTGTGTGGCTCTCTGTGGCTTTTCCTGTGGCGGGGGGGAGGCCCCGTTTTTGTCCAGAGGCTGCTGATATACAGCCTGTGTGAGTGTGCACTCAATGGCACAATACGGGAACATGAGAGTGCAAGTACTTGAGCCACATCCATAAATTGATGTTGACGATAAGCCTTTTTTTACAACCTCATTGTTCGACCGGAAACAGCAACGTGTGGAGGCCAGAGGTGAATTCACTACAGAGCAGCACGAACCCGTTTATGTCCGAGAGTGCTCTCCTGAGACACAAAATGTGCGAGACATAAGTGTCAACAGGCACGAGCCAGAAGCCGACACACGCTTGGTCCTTTGCCAGTTTGTTAATGTTTATTTGAAAGTGAGCATGAGTTCGAGACCATAAAGGGTTAATGAGGCACATGAAATGCACAAGGGGGACCAAGGTGTAAAGCATTGACATAAAAAAAAATAAAAAAAATGCTAATACTAATTTTAAAAAATGTTCCTAGCACGTCCCAGCTACATTCCCCGCTGTTTCCCCACAGCACGACACATGTCATTACTTGATGTTCGCTTCATCATTAGACATTTTTTGGGTTACATGCTTTTACCATCCAACTGCTTTAGCCTAAAAATCATTCAGCCTAAAATAGTCTGACTTTAATGAGACATTAAACTGCAAACTGTCTCATTAAATATGTGCTTCGTGTTTCCTCCTACCACAAGCAAATCCACAGAAAACCAAGATAAAGATCCAATAAATGGTGACAGGATTAAAAGAATGTGCACACAGTTACATTAATGTTGTACACACACACACACACAAAAGCAGTGATCTATTGTCTGTCCCATTCAGAACACTTGGCTGTGGATTGGAGTGGATTTGTTTGAAGACCTCCGAGTTGCCTTGGCACCCACCCCCAGAGACGAAATGTGACACTGGAGAATTTGATGTAGGACTTGTCTTTTCAGCCAATCAGGGAACACAACAGGCAAGCTACAAATAACTACAAGAGTAAAATGCTGCACTTCAGATTTTCTATTGAAAAAAATGTGTTGGAGTGGCAGTAACTAAAGACAAAGAGGCTACAATCCAATTTTCTCATTTAATGAGCATACAGAACGCCTAAACCCACATGGACATGACTACATCCTATGTCAAAATTCCAGTACTTGTCCTTTGAGGGAATAAGCACAGTGGACATAAAATCTCCTGAATCACCACATTTTGCAAAGTCCTGGAAACTCTCAGGCCATAACCCTGTTATCCGGTACGTGCTTCCTTTCCTAGCAGAGCAGGATACAGCGGAAACAAGGGAGGAACAGGAAGAGGAACGTGTAGAAATGATACAAGGGAGCATCCCAAATGAAAATAAAGATACATGAAAGATAAAATTTTTCCATGATGGATGGATGTGGAGAGAAATTATCTTGTCAGCCCAAGTATTGATGCTTCAAAGGTGAAGGGCCCTTCCTTCAGTGGTTGAACAAACACATAAACCTTCTTTATCAGCCCCTGGAGACCAGGAATAAACAAAACACTCCCAAAGACAGCACACCATGGAGAACCAATACAAACGCTCAAAGGGCTGACACATTCTGCAACACAGTTGAGCCTCGGACACACTTGTGTGTATTTTCATACAGTCTAACAACATGCACACACACAGGTCACGATAGCAGCATATAATGATCAATAGAAGTATATTTTCATCTGTATTGCATATAAACATTTGTTATCATGTAGTCAACAAGTGGGTGCCCTGTGCACCGCGCTGCCAGCAGGAAATTCCAAATAGTAAAGATAAAACATTCCACTGCACACAAGGGGGGTGAAATGCTTCTCTTTCTTCATTTAAAGTTACACACACATTTGCCACCTGGCCTCTTCAGGTTCATTCCCTGCATATTAGCCTCATGTGTGGTTACATTTCTTTTTATCTTTACCACCTGTTGTTATATACCGTTTATTTTTTAATTTAATGTGACATATGACTGGAGAGAAATCTGTATATGTGACAAGTCTGTACACGTCTTATATTCATGAATTGCCATTCATATTTACCTGTATTTGAGGTCGTAGACAAAGCTGCTGCCAAGCTTTTCTTCAATAGCTTTTTTGGTTTCGTCCAGGAGACTTTTGACGGCAGAGTCCCCTACAGCCAGCGCGACAATGCGACCCGCCGGCAGGGATCGAAGCAGCTGGGTGAGACGTCGACTGTCATTGTGGGAGTCGTGCGTATCGTAGCGTTCACAGACCAGCAAAGCAGCCGTGTCCTGGTCCACGACCCGCAGGTTGATGCCTCGGCTGAAGTTGCGCTGGAAGGCGTAACTCCCTGTGGCCAGACCTGAGGCCGGGATGCTTCGGGTCAGCAGGGACCATGAAACCCTCTCGGTGCCGTGCATTTCCAGGGTTCCCCCACTCATGACGCCGATGAACTTGCGGCCCATACCAGGTATTTCGGGGACAGCCTTGTTGTCGGAGCGTCCCACGAGGGTTATGGTGGCACGGGAACGGTAGCGACATTTGGGCGCACCAATGTGAAGGGCTCCACCAGCTTCTATAAGGATATGTCGTGTCCTCAAGGTTATGTTTTTGGAGCCGTCAGCGTTGTCTGCAAAAACTACTCGACCTGTGGGAGGTCAGAGACAAACATGAGTTTTTGCTGTATATTACATCCACCATAAATGAACTTCACCTGTGGAACAACGTCATTTATCAAGTTAAACAAATGTGAATCCATCAATCACCCCTTTTACAAAGCCTGTTCAAGGCGGCATTACAGCGGCGTTATGTGCTGTGGATAAGGTACAAAGGCAGAATGGAGTTGTTCTACCAATATCAAGGAAGGGAGGTCATCAAATTGGCAGATCAACTGTGTTAAAGCGTCTGTGTATGAGGTAATGCAGGCATGCTAGAACAGGGCTGTTCTTCTCTCACTTCTCCACCTCCCTCCAATTTATACTCCAGTGTCTACTTTTTTACCACACATATGTTTCTACATATTGAGCCTAATTGTTATTCAATAAACCGCTGAATAAAACAATTTTTTTAAAACTCAGACTGAGCGGATTTCCTTCTCAACAATATCAGAGCATTTAGCAGCAGCCACCAGACACCTCTCAACCAACCTACTGCACGTCTCTGTGTCTCATTGGCATTTAGGTCATTCTAGGTCTATTGATAGCTATTAGCACAGAGAGAATCACTAATCAGGCATTGAAAGGATTTCATAGGTCGATGAGATGGGCAGCAAGTTAAAAACGATAAAAATATCTGCTGATTAAGCCAGTTTGGCGTAGTGTGCTGCATCTAGTGTGGCATAATATGTCACACTAGATGCCGACACTGTTGCGACACAGATCGTGTCGGTCACGTCACTGATTCCAGGCACCAGCGTGCTGTCTAAAAGTCACACACGGGCTGACATAACGCCAGCTTGTTTGGTGCAGTGTACAATGCACGGACTGAAGCAGAAGAGGAATAATGGGGAGTCTTTATTCCATCATAATGGCTTAATGGTTTTGTAAAATGGGCTTCTGTGACAACTTAAGCTGCTACTTAAAAGGTCCCATATTATTAAAATAGCCATTGTTTTATTGTTTTTTTGACCAAAGAGAAGGTCTAGGTGTTAAATAAATACTGTCCCGTGCATAACAGCGAAATACACAGATACTTCCAACTACAAATATGTCATGTTAAGAATATAATACATTTTAAATAAAAACAAAACAGTACATAATATGGGACCTTTAGCATTTTATGCAGCTGTAATGCTTACCTCCTGACTTGATGGTAAGTGAATGGAAGGTGGCTGAAAACTCTAACCTAACCGAGTCTCCCCTCCTGACAACCATGGCCTTCTCAGGTTGGCGGCCTGGATTCCAGCTTCTCAGAGATGGGTCATGGTCTGGACAATTTTCTGGAAAGATGACCAAGCAGTAACAAATCAGAAAACCATATATACTGCAAATGCCATTAGACAACAATATACTGCATATAAACATCAGAGTATCAGCTGCAATGAATGCATATGCAACATGGTGCATAGCTATGGGATCAGGCTTGGTTTTGTGTATTGCTGCATATAGTTGCTTTTAACAATAAATGTTACAGGAAAAAAAATTGTGACACTGACCATCTAAAACTTCCCCACTTGTGAGACTCAGGACAAGAATGAGGGTAATGAAGAAAGCGCCGATGGACATTCCAAAACAGATCAGCGTGTTCCTTCTTTGCTGGAGGCTCTGAGCACGCTCCCTGCGCTGGTTCTCCTCTGACACACTGAAAGTGGCCCGGCGCTCCGGCGGCGGGCCGTGAGGTTTTATCGGTGGAGGTGGCGGAGCTTTGGCAGGTGGTGGCGAGCGGACCGGAGCCACCCGCCCGGGGACATAACCTGGAGACCTCTGGTGGTTGCCATGGGGCGGAGCCACAAAGACCGGGAAGCGGCTAGGGCCATCACTTGTCGGCATGGTATACGTGTCTGCTACCTGAGAAGACAAAAGGTGAGAAAGAGAGTAATGGTCAAACAAAATAATAAAACATTCCTTAACAATGTGTGTTTAAACAATAAGGGTGTTTCTTTCTTGTGGTCCTCGGACAAATTCCGAATTTGTTGATGCCACTGAGAGAAATGTATAAGACTTACTGTTTTGTCACTAACAATCACATCTAAAATGTTTCTTAGGCAATTTTATTTCAATTCAATTTCTCTAACTTTTTTTTGGCTATTAAATGTTTGTTGTCAGCAAAAGTATTTGACTCAATCATCAGCATTTGTATTTTATTTTTAAGACACTTCCATAAGGCAGAACCGCAAACTAAAGCCTCAAAGGATGAGACGAGGTTGTGAATGAAAAAGAGATCAGACCAAAAAGGTCAAAGGGAAGGAAAAAAAAGACAGTAAAATAACACATAAAAATGGGAGTAAAAGCAGTAGGAGGCAAAGAGAGAGGGAAAAAAAGGACAGATTCTGGGGAAACGGGCAATAAGCCACCAAGCATCTTACTCATGGACCTCCAGCAACAGTCCTGGAAGTCGGCTGCCCTTAAGTAGACTATTAATCTTAATTCCTCCAAAAAAAGACAACTTATCTTGACTGGTTTGGCCTGATCAGAATGACATCGCCTGCTCTAGTCCGAAGTAACGAAAGAGGCTGTGAATAATGGATCTCAACATTCCTAAGACTATGTTAACACAGCCAAAACAGATGGCACCAATTACCCTAGTAAAGGAGTTCTCCAGCTCCAGTGCGAGCTCCCTGAATATCATTCAAATAGAGAAAGTAGCAGCAGCCATACATACACACACTCACACACGCACACACACACACAGAGGTTGAATGAACCCACACCTGCATATACAGTATAAATACACAGAAGTACAGGAAATGATGCTGCAGAAAAAAGGGGGCTTCAGTGGCACTTTTCTCTAAAACAAACAGCCTGTACCACTATAATGACATCACCTTGCTACTTCATGTCTTCATAAACAAAACGTTCATGTGCGAGTTCTGATACAATAGCTTCTGGCCATAGAACTTAAACAATGTCCCAAGTCTTGTTAAAAGCCTTTAGATCTCCCCAGTTCGTATCAACACTTGAGACACACACAATCCACTGCCAACCCACAGACACATACAAACAAACCATTGTCTCGTCAATCCAATTTGTCATCATTTAAGCCCCAGAGCACAACAAACCTCTTCAGCCCATAAACAAAGAAATATACATTGTAGGACTGCTCAACAAGGGATCAGTCATTTAGGTAGGCCTACCAGGCCACAATATAAGCTCAGGAATTATCCAATTTAGGGCTGAAAACTAACAATTCTCGTCATCACTATCATCTTGTCGTCATATCAAAATAGCTGCTTTAATTGACAATTACTTGTAGAAGTCAGAAAACAGTGAAAATGTCTGCCATGTGCAATGTTCTCTGTTTTGCTGCACAAATCCTAACGACTTTGACACTTGTCGGGCGCATTGCTGAAGACCCGAGGAAGTGCAACGGCGAGTGTTGGGATGAGCGCTTCTTGATAAAAAAAAAGAAAAAAATGCTGGTGGACAATCAGCCTGATCTGAAAAGCCACATTTTGAGCGGGCACTGCTGCACTGGTGATATAAAACAGAGAAAAACACATGAGAGAAAATCCTTTCACTGGAGAAGCTGAAAAAGCTGCCAATTTCCTCCCCATGGCAATGTCTCTAAATCATTTTTTTTTTTAACTAAGAGAATTTTTCCATTTTAATCTTAACTGGAATGCCATCAACAAAAGGCATGCAACTTTCAACTTTGTCTGGATGTTTGGGCATATTCTCACAGTCTGGGCCCTACGTTACATAGACTCGGTGAGAGTGCAGTGATGGGCTGATCCCTAAGGCATGGTTCTTTATAACCCTATCTCAGGCTATGTTTTTATTCACATTCCTCACCATAAAAAGAGTCAAGCTGCTTCTGCTGCTAAATGAGCTGTCAGAGCTGTGGAGCTTACTCACCTTAGGGCTTTTCAGTGTCTGGAAATGACAGTGCACAGCAGACAGCACTTCATGGATGTTGTATCCCCTAATGATCAGAGACTCACTAGTCACACCCTCACATATTTTCCTGATTTCTGTGCTACTGAATATCAAACAGATGTGGGGAAACACAGGAGTCAAAGTGGGACAGACCATCACACATTCCTGAGCTGTAAAATCATTTAGCTTCTTTTTTTTTCGATGCTGGCAGTGAAACAAACAGCAAGCCATGTGTTCCCTATAACAGTTAGTCACTGAAAATGATATGCTGAAACAGCAGTGTCACAACCCTACAGCATGTACAGTAGTGTGGACGCTGGAGTTAAACTGTGCGTTAAAAGATTCCCAACTTATGATGATTTATAGGCTTGTTTTGGCCAAAGAGAGTTCTTTTTCCACACTATCGCTACCTTTTCTTCACTAAGAAGAAACAATACTTTGACTTACATGTATTCATTAGAGAAATGTCACCATACAAGAGGAAACTCTAGGATAACCAGTGCTGGTACATTAGTATTACATACATTAGTATGTTTTTTATAATACATGTACTTTACTTGAATGTTTCCATGTGATGCTACTTTATACTTCTACTCCACAAAAATATTGGAGAGGGAAATATTGAACTTTCTCCTCTTATTTCAAAAGAATATTTTTACTATTTAGATTGTCATTCTTTTATTTGTTTTTTAAATGCTATACACGTTGTGTAATATCACGCCATGTGAGTTTAGCAAACATGTATAGATAATACCATATGATACGATGCAGTACTTTTACTATTAAGCTAATCGAGACAAAGTATCTGAAATTAGCTCCACAATATTATTTCTCACGTGTTTGTTATTGAGGATAAAAATAATAACAACCTGCACAGTGAGTACTTTTGATACTTGAAGTACATTTAGCTGCCTAATACATGTGTATTTTAACTTGCGTATCATTTTGAATTCAGAACTTTTACTTGTAACGGAGTATTTCTACTTTTACTTCGGTAAAGTATCCGAGTCCTTTATCCACCGCTGGGGAAAACATATAGAAGGTAACTACGCACTAACTAATTGTATTAAGAGTCAAACAAACTAAGTGATGTTCGCTACAGTTGAGCTGCTTAAAGTTAACGTGACACTTGAATCTCTCCACTTTTTGAGCTCAGAATTCACAGATGGGACATGAGTGAGTTCAAGTTAGCATCAGCCTGAACGCAACTTTAAGACACAAACACACCTTTTACGCTGCCGTGAAACGCATTGTTGAAGCTTTTCAGGAGGAAAAAAAGCCCATAAATCAATAAAGCTCTCATCCCCCCCTACCCCCCCGGACAGTGACGGACAGACACGGTGTAAGCAGCGGACGGTGAGCTCGTACCGTCGGTGAGACTGTGCTGCTCCTCTCCCGCTGTCCATTCGCTCCCTGCCGAGCCGTGGAATCGTTTTGACCCGGGTCCGGTGCCGGTGCTGCTACGGTGAGACGAATGAAGACCTTCTCACCCTCGCAGTTCGCTTTCCGTGTCCCTTTTTTATATACCTTTTCTTCACATGGTGTTTTTTTTTTTCTTCTGCCGATGGGCTGTCGTCCGTCCGTCGGTCAGCCCCTCCGGTCCCACCGAGGGGGAAGCAGGCGAGGCTTGGGAGAGAGGAAGTGGTGGTGCGTCCACGGACTGTCGGAAGGATCGGATACAAGGAAGAACACCCGTCAACTGTGGAAAGACTAGTTTTAGTTTATTTGTTTTTAACATGTAAAACAACAATAAAACATCAACGACAATAAAGAGAAACTTAAAAAAGGTAAATAATAATAATAATAATAATAACCACCAATTTACACGTTCTATCACTTACCCCTCTATCACTTATATCGATATGCAAATAATAGTAATGTAATTTTCATTAGTATTTTTCATAATAATATTAGTATCAATAACAATAATAGTATTAATGTTCTACTTATGTATATTGATAACATTAATAACAGTTATGATATAATAATCATAATTCCACTGTAATACCGATGTCAACTAGAATAAAATAGTTAATTAATACAGTTTTGCACATTCATAACATGAAAAACTGGTGGATATTCTGCTGGTGAAAATTTGCTTTTTGGTTTCATTAGATTCCAAACGCTTTATGAAAAGCAATATTTTATAATCTAATGTCATTTCTTGCAAAGGTGTACGTTCTAAGATTCTAATTTTCTAAGGTAGTTACTTCATGTTTAAAAAAAATCATACTTTAAATATGCTATATATTAAAATAATATCCTCAGCAAAATATTGCTTTATTATTAACTTAGTTTTATCATATTTCATTGTTTGTTTCTGTATTACACTAAATTGTGCAATAACCAAACAATTTTACAAGAAAAACAATTAAAATGAATATACAAGAACAAAACAATTATTACAAATGTTTTTTTTATTTAATTCACTAAAATGATTGACTGAATTAATACAATTTGTTCATGTTCTGACTTAGTATTGCATTTTCTACTAATAAAAGGTAACAAATAAAAGAATTTGTTTTATTTGTAGTTATTATTACAAAAAGTGCTTGATTTGTTTGTAATGATGTTATTAGACAATAAACCCCAATTTGATGAGATTCTGTCCCAGGGTACCACACCAATAAGATTATTTTTGCGTTATTATATTTATTATATACAGTTTTATTATAGTGAATATGCGAAACCCGTTGCTGGGGAGACCCTAGAACACCCTCACTGCCTAATGCCTAATTACAAATCATTACTTTGCTTATATTCCACATTTGAAAGAATTGACGAGAACACGTTTCACCGCGATTACACAGATCACAACTTCAAATGGGATTAGTAAAGACTGATTGATTTATTGGTGTCTGGAATGCGCCATATCAGAAATGGTATGTTGATGTGCAATTTCCAGAAACATAATTCGTCACTGTAATTCTGATGCTAACTTATATGATAAACCATTGAATTTCTAGTATGTAGCCCGTGTGTTTTCTTTTAGAGCTTATGGATCTGAAAGTCGAGGCAGGACTCTTAAACGAGATATATAAGATACGATATGAAGATTACAGGGGTTTCCGAGGAGTCACTGAACGTCTCACCAGGACCACTTCAGCAGCATGTATTTGGGGGAGGGGCTTTACTCTGAGCCACACTGCCCCCTGCTGGTGTAAAAGAGAAGATCATGGGGTGCAGGTAACAGAACCTTTACCTAGATATTACTAAGAGCTGAATCCTGATATGAATTTCAAATGAATAAATAACTGCATGTAAGAGAATCTGTATCTGAGAAAGAGACATTTTGCATTTCTCATTTTAATTGCAGTGTCACTGCAGGATTTTCTCCCACATCTCTACATCCAATACCGTCACTGTCCCTGCGCCCAAGCAGCAGGAGCTGCCCTCTTGACCTAAAGCAGTATCAAGTTATTTTTTTTCCTCCCTTTCTGTGCTTTGAAATAACATCACTTCAATTTGACCTGGGAAAAACACTCTATCTCATGCTTCCAAGCCAGAAAAAACACATTGTCCAGAACACGCTTATTTTTTAATGATACCTTTAAATACAGATGGCAGAGAATTATGAAAAATAATGCTTGGTTTCACTCTGATCCACAGATGCAAGATTTGAGGAAGGGCTGTTTTTTTGCTTTTCAATAAATTGTACTAAAGGTTTAATAGCATGTACAGTATTGTGTAGTTTAACAATTCCATTTAAAAGGAAACAACTGAATAAATACTTTTTGAAAGAGATACCAAACACTTGGTAATTTTCCTCAGGATTGTGCAAGTGTGTTCTTGACAGTTAATATCAACCTACTTTCTGAAATGCAGGCAAATCCTAGCTCTGCTGAGATGGAAACAATCTCATCCCAGGATCATGAGCTTTCCCTCATCACAATAAGAATGTCACTATTGTTCAGTTTTCATCACATGTATGAGCATGTGATTCTTTGAAATGATACTAAATGACTCCTCTCCATCTCAAATACAAAACCTGAAATTAAAACATGAAAAAAAAAATTAAAAATCAAACATTCAGGCACAAATTGGGTTGCTTCTCAAATACCATTTTTTTATTTTCTCTTTGAATTACTATAATTAATATTGTTATTACATACAAGTTCCTTCCGTATTGAAATATGCTGTACAAAAATTCTAATCAAATCAGAGATAACATTAGTCAAGGTGACCAGTACAAAGGTCATCTGAAAAGCTTAAATGATGGCCTACCTTGGTCTAACAGTTGTCATATCAAGAGTTAAAGAATTACAATTGAGAGATGAAGACAAAAGCTTGAGAAAGACAAAATAAAAATGACATGTCCGTTAGAAATATTTACAAAGTGAAAATGAAACAAAACGCTTGCTTTTTAAGACAGAAATTTGTGAAAGTTGTGGAGAAAGGAAAAAAAAAAAAAGAAAAATCTTTTTTTCATGATAAAATACAAATCACCTGACAATCAACAGTTACCAGTCCTGATGGATCTTGGTCAGTCTTTGACAAACGAGCTTTGCATCCTCTCAACATGTAAGTAATCAGACCTGAAGGTTTACAGTAGCACCCATTGGCTTATTGGTCAATTGTCACTTAACATAATTTGAACCCTTTTGTGAGCGTTGGCTCTAGTGTAATAGCGGTATTTAAAATGCTTATAGCAAAAGGATTCATTGAGATTCATTATGCTATTCCGTGTTATATTAGTCAAAAACTATAAGAGACACTAGCCATACGTGGCATGCAGTAGCAGCACTTTGATATTTGCTTTCCAGGGCTCGGATAGAAATTTAATGGCATCAGTACAATAAAATGCAGATGGCTAATGCTTTGTTTCGCCTCACTTGGCATTAAACAGCAAATCAACAGACAATAATGGATCCAGGAATACCATGCAGACATAAAGTTAAGACAAAAACAAAACATTCTGTCTGGCTTTAAATTGCTGAGCCACGTATGCGGACATAACCCATTGTCCTAGTACACATGTTTTGAGTGGTGTCCATTCATTTTCAACTCTGATATACTAAAGAAAACAAATCCGGTTTCAATAAATCAAAATAAAATATTCTCATTTCATTTAAACTCTCTGAACTGAAAACTGACACCATCCATGTTAATGAAGTTTATCGTTAATCCCGATTGGCATTAGTGGTATAAGTCTCGATCAGAGCACAAACAGTAGTTACAGTTTTGTCATATAAAAAAAACAAAAAAAAAAACACCAAGCAAGATCTGGAATAATAACTACATTAGATCATTCAACTCTATATCTTCAGACCCAAAAGACAGAAATAATACTGTCAAAACTGGGCTTGATAATAGCTTCTATATTGTTATTTTCAGAGTGTGGTCTGACATTTCATCCATAAAACTGTCCAGCATTTATGGTCGGTTGCCTGAAAACATCAAGTTGATCGACAACAGCACAGCGATACTGATCTTACAGGAACAGCCCAAAGTAAACTCACGAGTAAGAACTGTTGAAATGTTTTCTGTGGCAACGAAACCCACACACGTGATTTCTCAACGATATACAGCCTCGGCCTTTTAACTGGCTACACGAGCTGCTGACTGAGCCCCATCTTGCGTCATGTTTTTGTGGATTGTAAAATCAAATTGTACCACTTTAAGACTTAACAAAAAAATAAGTAGAGACTGAATAGAGCTGTCAAGAGGTATGGAGATGTTTTTGGATGTTATTTGTACAAAGTATACTTCTTTGTAAGTCTAAGTCTTTGTAATACATTATACTAAACATTTGGCAACACTGGCACAGCTAGATGATGTCAGTCAGTCTTGTACAGTTCTTCGTGGACAGCTGATACGTGCAAATATGTTTAATATATAAAAATATAATAAACAATAAAAACAAAAGTAAAAATCATGGTGACTGCAGTGTGGAGGACCAAACCTGACCTCAAAGTCAGATGGAGTCTGGTCCACTTTGGTCCAGTCCAGTTTAGCAAGGCTGATTCTCTGAACCACAAAAAAAACTCATTAAGAACTATGGACCAGGTCCTTCTCGAAAGGCAGCAAAGACATGACACACACAAACACACACACACACTCATATGCTCTCTCATACACAGGGTTGCACATATGGTATGTTGCCTACTTCCTCTTGCATTCACACACCGCAGCAATGTGCAACATGACAAAAAAGAAAATCCTATAGCAAAACAAAACGGGTTTCCAAAAGATAGACATTTTTTTTTATATATATATATTTATATATATCGTTCACAGCTGCAGCATGTGGAGTGGACGGTACTGACAGGCTCTGGGGGGCCTGCATGAACTGGAGCACCAAGGGGGAGAAGTGATAATGAGAGAATCCTGCCACCAAAACCTCAGTACTACACAAACACCACTTCTACCTGCATCACGTCACGAAAAAAAAAAAAAAACAAAAAAAAAAACGGTACCCCTTGTCCATTATCCAACCTCTCCTGACAAACCAAGGCTTTCTTCTCTTCTTCCCTCTCCACTCCTTCTTTTTTTCCCTCTCCTCCAGCCCCTCTACAAGTTGACCAGCTCATGTGCAACAAACTGCTTGAGTCTCTCCAGGTACTGGCCGTAGAGCTCCACGTCATTGTGTCCGGCTCCCTCCACCCAGAGCGGCTCCACGGGGCGCTGGCACCGCTCGTACAGCGCCAGACCGTGGGAGAAGTCGATGACTTCGTCCTCCGTACCGTGGATCACCAGCACCGGGGACGTCACCTTCGAAATCTTGTCGATGCTTTTGGCGGAGAGAAGGAAACGGTGAGGAAAAGTGAGAGAGTTACATTAATTAGAAACCCACCAACTCAACTTCACCAACAGCTAGTTTTCCTGATGTCACCAGAGGGCACTATTGAGAATAATTCACTTTCATGGCTTTGCCATTAAATTTATGATTCCATTTTCATGAGCTTGTGTGGTTGTGATTCTTGAGTCAAGTTTTTCTACAGTGATGTTTTGAAAAAGGCATGTGTCCTCTGTTTATTTGAAGAGCTGTGCAGGGAGTGTGCGTGCCTTTTAGTGGATGCAATGTGTGATACATTTAGCTCGGCCTTCACACATGCCATCTGTTTGTGCGGTCTACTCACTTTGGGAAGGCATCAAAGCAGTAGGTCTTCTTGGTGTCAGGGAAGGCCACCCTCATGCCAGAGGTGAGCGGCGAGTGCAGGACAACTGCTGCGCTCTCATAGCGAGAAGCCAGGTCCACCGAGGGCACGGTGCCAATGCTCTGGCCATAGACGATCACGTTCTCTGGCCGAATGCCATACCTACGAGAGGGACACGGAACGGGTGAATATCAGGTTTTCTGTGATCAGGAACAACATGTTTACACCATTAGTAGCCAGACATACTTGGACAATTTGCGTTCGCTCCAGCAGACACTTGGCAGGCAGCCAGTTTAGCCTTTTGATAACGACAGAAAGCAGAGTGGCTGCTAAAAGGAAAGGGATGAAATTTTCTTAAAGTGACTTTCATAGCGACAGGGCAAAGCAGCAGTTTGCTTTTAATCAAGATTCTCCGGGTAAGGCCTGGTATGAGTAATACACTCACACAGCACATTAGTCTCCCATTGTTCTCTCATCCACCTCCCCGTGCCGCTCCATAAGCAAACACCTGCGAGACTTACTCATACTCATTTCCGGATGAAACGTCATGCTACAGTGACTCAGTGATTGTATGGCCTCCTAAATCTAGCACAAGGATGGGATACTGGCAAGGTTCAGTCCAACAGAAACAAGAACAAAATGAGCAGAGAGTAAAAGGCTACATTCAGACTGCAGGCCACTGTTACCCCAATTTGGTCTTTTTGCTTATATCTTATTCAGATGTTTGGGTTTTTTTTTCCTCCCACAGAACAGTGTGAACAGCACAAGTCAGATGGAATCCGATATACTCAATTCTGATTGGAGCTGGTTTTAAATCCAATATAAGTCATATTTTTCGGTATTGTTAATCCCATAGACCTTTTTCAGAACTCATGTGACCTTTACGTCACCCTAGGTGAAGTCACAGGTGAAAACAAACATCTGAATACAGGTAGCTGCTAACTTCTGCTCCACAGAACACCATAATTAAAAACTGGTCTTTCCCTTTCTCCTCATCTCTTGGTTAATCATTATAGTTTGCCATTTGTTTCTAATCAGTAGGCCTCCACTGAACAACATGTAAATGAAAATTTTCATGCCGACTTCAGTGGCTTCCTCCTTCTGCTTTCCATGCAACACTGACACATCATTTTTGTTAACTTTAGGTCTGTGACCCATTAACAGCCAAACTGTTGTGAAAAGCCAAACGAAAAAAAACGTTTTGTGGTACAAACATAGGCCAAAGAGACATGGATACTGGATTGAGAGTGAGCGATGAACAGAATAAGGGAAGACATTCCACAGCTGATTATAGAGAATGTGACCCACTCCAGCAAGCAGCTAGTCAGCTGACGACCTGCAACCTAGTCTGAGAACACTGTGTCACTGTATCTAGCACTGCACTGCTGAACATATGCATAGAAAACAGCCACAACCAGCCTGACAAAATCTCCGTACTACTCCATTATTAAAATTAGGAACACTAACATTACAGCCTCTACTGCTGCAGTCTCATAATACACAAGCATGAACAATACATGAGTCTGACACATCCCTACTGTGCTGAGATGGATTATTATAATCAGGAACTACACACACAACCCTCGCAGACACACGCTCTGCAGTAATGTAGCCACGTTGCTATAAGATAGCAATAGAGTAATTGCAAGAGCAGGCACATCGACTTCAGATGGAGCATTGACACGCACGCTAACACACACACACGCGCACATACAAAGGCATTAGCAGGAATACAGGAAGTGTTTATCATTGATGTGTCCTCTGGCCTTCAAAGAGTATAAATAGGGGAGAAAATACTGACACGACATGAGGCTTTCGGGTGCTGCCATGTTAACAGCACCATTAACTCTCAAGGTTGGATGAACAGAATGCAGGCAATTCATGAGCTGAACCCTTATCTCCACTAAAACAAATAATGCTTATAATGCTTAAGGGAGATGAAAAGGTGCTTCCAAAAAAAAAAAAAAAAACTAATTCAAACCTTTATTTGCCATTCGCAGATACACAAACCATATTATGTGTCGTCTTAAAAGGTTCCACAGAAAAAGTCTAATTGCTGTGAATGCAGGCTTCATTTTGAATGCCGTTTGGATGCCTAGATCCCAATATTATAGTCTTATTTTGATGAACAATAACAGAAAGAAAAAAGTGCTAACAGACCCTTCTTTGACTTAGTAGGTCTTGGTAACAAAGTTTAGGTTCAGCTAAAAGACAGCGACTTATAAGTTAGGTGCCAACTATGCTTATATTTATTTCATAATATTATTTTATATCTACTTTATTATGAGCAGGACTAGTTCAGTAAAAATCTATCGCACTTTCCACTGTTGGGAGCAGTGAACTCTGTCGAGAGGAAGTCGTAGAAGAAGAAGAATAGAGGAAGTAAAGCAGTCTGAGACATGATGTAGGATTGTGTGACAGAGCTGCTCGGTCATTTACTTTTCTTTTACTGTTTAATTTGCTCAGCAAAGCACTGTGATGCCCCAAAACATGAACAGTTAACTCTCATCGTCACTACAGACTCATCACTTGTTAGTTGTTTGAATGTTTTTATCAGTGTAGCCTTTGAGCGCAACGTGATGTTATTATAACCTTTAACTTGTGCTTATCTAGGCAATGTTCTTCACCCTATCACGCCACTAAAGCCGAAGACGCATAAACGCTCGTCATGTGCATGTCACAATAATATGACGCCTGCACACAAATATTGTTATTATCCAGAGTGACTGGGCAAGAAGTGTTGAGCTTGAGGACACACGGGAACTCCCTATGAAAAATGCAAGACTGGAACTTGTGACCTTCCACGTATGACAAGGTCACACGGAGCAGAAGATTGTGGCATTTTCCACTCTCACACTGCAGCACAGATCTACAGCGGCCCTTGTGTTAAAACGACCGACCCAGCCACACACAAGCCTAGAATATCCTCCATTGCATTTCAGCTTGAATAGACCTCCCCGAGCCGCTGCCAGGCACGGATACACCCCTCCCCCAAATCTTCATCAATTCTCTTGACACAAATCCAATCTATTATGCATCACATCCTCCCTCGTGCCTCTACTCGGTCTCCCACTCCCTCATGGCTGCCCACCTCTTGCTCCCTCAAGACTAAAAATGCTCTCATCCATTAGCACTCACTGTGATTAACAGATATTTTAGGATATCCTGAACATATGTACGGAGATTTTTTCCACAGACCAGCTGCACTTCAGCGGGGGATCCTACGCTGAAGCGTTCAATGATCCGTTAATGTCGTTTTACTCATTTCCTTCCTTGTGTTTCAAGATTTGTCTTGAAAATAGTAAGTCACTGAACCCAATAGTTGTACATGTTCAAAAAAGGTGTATTTGATTTTACGGTATGAGGACAGCAAGTACATAATCTGTAACTGCCATTATTAAGCTCTGTGCTTAATTATTGTTGTTGTTGTTCTGTGCTTAAGACGACAGTCAGGTGAGGGATCACACTCTACCCAACAAACACAGCAGCCTTTGTCTACAGGCTCCATCAGCCCAACAGCCATATTTCAAGCAAAATACACAATTAATGTCCATGTTTGAGATAATTCTTTTCATTACTTAACATCTGAGATTAAGAATTGCGTTTCAATCCGGACCAATGTGACGATCAGGAGTGAGGTTGCCCCACTTGCTTTATTGGCCACAGTGTAGGAAGACCTCAGCCTCAAAGCTCATTGGAAATCGGTTGCTAGGCTACCACTCAATATTAGACTAGCAGGATTGACTGCTGGCCCGCCTCTATCTCAAGAGGGCAAAGAAAATAATACAGTGCCACTCGGTCTAAGAAAAACACACACCTGACACATCCCTATCAGTGTGTGTAATCGGGTAGGACGACACGCAACGAGTGAATCATTTGACCCGCTCCCTGCTCAGGTGAAGGGAGTGCCTCATCCACCGTGACTGAATACACACACACACACACACACAAAAAAAGAGCAGGAGTTCAGTTCTGTTAGCAAACAGGTGGTTGCCTACTGTTGTATGACTGGAGTGGAGTGAAAGCAACCTACACGAGTGTGTCAACACTCCTGGGAGAGAAGAATCTGCTAACGGCTGAATCATGAGGAGAGAAAGATTTAAAAGCAACAAAAGGAGAGGAGGAAAAAAAAACACAGGATCTGGTGTGCTCAAAATGTCAAATAATCTTAAAAAAAAAAAAAAAAAAAGGCACAGAGACACAGGCAGCACTACAAGCTGAGAGCGAGAGAGACATGAGGGCCACTCTCTTCTTCAGGCAGTGCGTCTGATCTAACATGAGAGACTTGCATAAGGGATGTAGGCTGCAGCCTAATGTGAGGCCTTGCAGAGAGGCCTTTTGATGTGATAACAGCCCAGTTGATTCATGTTCAGCATGGTCAAAAGGCAAAACTGCTCTCTCTAACACACACACGTATAATTGACAGACAGCTGATGCTATGCTGTATAATATATGACACAGGGGTCCTTATTTTTACTAAGCTGTGGAGGTTTTGAACGAAGTAAAGAGCCGACAAGAAGTGAGATTTGACAGTTTTCTATTAATAAATCCCTCTGAACTGGTCATTTTGTTTCCCCATCGCTGAATTGTTGATGAACCGTCCTTATTTCATGGTCTTTTGTGAGAAAAATGGCAAAACTGCAGCACATGACGGATGTAAAACTGAAGAGTTTGTTAAGCTGATATTAAATGTCGAGTGTTTGGAGGCCATAGCAGAATATCGCCAACAAAACAAAATTTGATGGGTTGACTGATTCTGACATCAGGGACATTAACATAGTATGTAAGTGGAGAGAGAGCTCTGTCTAGAGCAGGACTCTGAGCACAGCTCCGTCATCTGTACCATAAACGCAGCCACACCACAACATTACATAATGTTGCTGCAAGTCATTTTCCAACCCTGTAACAGTCTGTCAGTTCAAATTTTTGCAAGTGTCCATTTTGTGTTGTATCATATACTGAAAAAACTAAAACCTACATTGCCTCAGTATCTTGTGACCTGATCCTGAATAGTGACATTAACACTGATATAGCTAACACCTATATAATCAGAACTGTGTGAACACATAGCAAGGCATTACGGAGAAAGAACAATATCTTTACTGTGATGGCCAGTCGATGTTTGCTGAGAGGTGGTGGAACCATGGGACTTTGTGCACGGGATCTACAGCACGGAATAACTTGATCAACTTGTTTCCTGGTCCTGACCTGGAATACTTTAATTCTGGAGAGGTTTCCCTCAAGATTAACCTACAAAGAAATGTGATACAGAGACAGTAGGGGCGAATACCTGTGCTGCCTCTTGATTAACGGAAGCAAAAGTGCATATTATAGTCATTATGAACATGGAGTATTCTTTCCTGATCCAGGTTGGCCTATAGGGAAATTAGGTAGTGCCACTAAGGACCTGGACTATGATCTCAATACTATTATTCAAATTTCTCTCAACCAGACAAATAAGAAATAAAATAAGAGGATAAGAGCTTGGCTAAAATGTGCACATGCAAAATATCCTCAAAACTATACTAACAGGTTTTGCATTTGCAGATACCGATCACCTGCCCCACACATGAATAACCAAGAATAATTTCATAAAACATTCGCTCTGCTCAGCTCAGATTAAATGAGATTTAAAATTTTCTATGCTGGTGGTCACAACTGCAGGAGAATCCTTGGTGTATATATATAGCAAGGAATCCATGTGCTGCATTTCTTATCAAATCCGATCTACTTCACAGTTGGCGGGTATATGGCTAAAGGACTAGAGTAAACACCATGTTGAGCTTGGTGCAATGATGGCCCTATAAACATGAACTTTACGTTTCAGCTCATAATTTCTGAACTATACAGTGTAGAGTTGATCGGAGGATCGATCTCTAGAAGGCTGCTAGCAGCCATACTGCGGTTCTGTGGGACAAGCAATCAGCCTGTACTGTCTACACCTATTTATGTGTACGATCCAGCAGGTGTCACAACAGACAAATCACCAAAAAAATAAGTAAGCTGTAAAAGTCGGAATAAAATGAAAATAAAATGGAGAAAAGCAGTACGGCAGCCAAAACACTCTACTTAGTCCATTCACTTTGGGAAATGTGGTGACGTTACAGAAAGAAAAAAGGAGAAGGATTTATACTGTGCTGAAGGCCTGTCATATGCTTTGTCTTATCCTTTCAGATCCAACAACTAACTGAAACTTTGACAAAACTGGTTATGTGGAAGCTTGGTAATGAAGAATGCTTGATTAGCAGAAGACCTTAAGGTTTCAGCATGGGAATGTATTGAGAGTGTGCTTAGAAAGCACATATCCAGTTTCTTGCCACAAGAAAAGCAGGTTCTTCTTCACAGCAGGACAGTGGCCCGTTTCCTGTATGCAGAACCTTTATGATCAAGAGTTTCCTGTTTAACTTGCCCGTTTCCTTATTTAAAAAAGGACACTTGCTGTATTCTATAAACCGGAAACGGTGTCGACACAAAAAAACTTAAATATTTTGTTAACAGTGGTTTACCAATGTTCTCTATCAGCACATTTAAAACTCTGCTGTGCCAAGAGTTTCACTTCGAAAAAGTGGACGCCCACATCTACAGAATCCACACAGAAGCAGCACTCCGCACTACAGCTTCTCTTTGGGACTGAATCACATTGCTGAGTCCTCCTGTCCAGCATTTCTTGGCTCTCCTTGTACTGATAACCTCCCCCTTGCTCGCTCTCCTCTTCATGTGTTTGTCTTTCAGCAGGAAGTATACAAATACAACTGGGCTGGATGAACTTTTTTCTTCCCATCATACAAAAAAAAAGGCAGAAAAATTATGGATACATAATTGTAGGCACTAAAACATACTTCAATTAATATTTATATAGCAATTAATAGTAAACTGAAAAAACATGGTTCAATGGTGTGACCTCTGTGTGAAATGCATGTCTGATAGCTACAGTCATGCATGCTTCTTTCATGGGGATCCTACTTACGCGGGTTTGAAAATATAAAAAAAAAAACTATGATGTATTGAATTGTTCTCTATATGTACACATTTACGTTTGAACTTAAACCATTTTTTTAAGAAACAGATACTTTGCAGGTACGTTGTTCCAAGCATCTTGGATACATTTCAAAGTTCTTCTGTGGAATTAAGCTGTCTCAGTTGTTCCAGTTGCGTCATGTATTCCCATACTAACTCGATATTGTTGAGCTCAGGGCTCTATGGGCTATATGATCTATTCCAGGCCACATTGTTCTTTTTGTCGCTGAAGATATGCTTTAGGACTCTGGCTGTGTGTTTGGGGTCACTCTCATGCTCTTGAATAAATTCTAGACTTGCCAGACACCTCCCTGAGGGTACTGCATTATGGATAAGAACCTAGATATCTAAAATGCCTCAAATATCGCACAGTGCTGTATGTTAACATAAGTTTGTGGAATCCCAAATAAAGAGGTCCCTCTGGAAAACCAGCCCAGAAGACATGGATGTACAATTAGAAAGAGGCAAGCCTTACAAAGGACAATAGAAGGAGATGACGAGAGTGTGGGAGTCAATGCAGCAGAGGTTGTGATACATGTATTGAAGGAAGAGTGGGGGATGGGGCTGGACTGGATTGCTTATATGGAGATGTATTTTGAATTTGGTTTTTCAGACGTAGAATAAGAACACTAAATCCATTTGTTTTAATTGCGGGGATTAAAATAGGGCAAAAATAAATTCAACAACACATTCCTTCAGAAAGTTTGTAATGTCCAACAACAGGTATTCACTTGTTTCATTATAGCCCTAGACTAGTAGCAGTATCGTGAGGGTAAAAAGAACTGAACATCTGATCAAAATTTTACTGAAATCGAAATACGACCGACTGCAATTCTCAAATCGCAGGAGCCACAATATTTGTTCAAGGCGAACTGTGTCAAAACGCTATTTTTAATAGAATATGTATGTGCTGCAGAGATGTCCTGATCTATACATCACATTCTACAGACTTAAAACAACTTTGGTACAGGAGAAAAAAAAAAGACACTATAAAGTTTTCAATGTTTTTCATTGAAAATGATCATTCCCTCTTATATTACAAGTCGAAACTTAGCGAGCAATAAGATGCAGCAGAGCACCCACTCACACCTACATATGGTCGGCCAGTTTAATCCTACAAACCACGCTCCTTATTGCCCACAGAAGCATCGTGTCTTGCCTACTTAACATTCTTAGTCATCTCCACCAATGATTTTATCAGATGCAAGCTAATCATCCTTCTGCAGACTGATCACCTCTTCTTACTCTCGCTTCAACCTTTCTTGTTTCTCTAGGTCTCTGATCTACCTTTGCCATCGTTCCTAACAATCAAATCAGCACAGTTTCTTCTGATTTTATATGACATTGCTTTTATTTTATATCAGTGGTTCCCAGTTAATTTATTACTTAGTGAAACAGCAGTAGCACGACAGTTTGGGGAAAAAAAGAAAAAAAAGAAAAAAAAACCTCTTGCCTGTTTGCCTGCCCAATGCATAGCTGTAAACCAGTAAGACATGAACAGAGAGTTGCTATTAATATTAACCTTTTTTTTCTTAATTTTTACAAAGCTGACAGATTAATTTGCACCTTTCAGGATGTAGAGGAGGAATTAAATGAAAAAATCAGGCTAAATTAACCTGCCTCTGTGTAAAGACAATGAAATTATTCTAACATTCTCCAGGAAGGATTTCACATTTTTGATTTAAAAAAACCCCAAAAAATCGATGTACTTCCCCTTAGAGTTCCGGGTTTCACCAAAATGTATTGCACAAAAAACTAAAATCACATGTGTTTGGTTCATGAAGCTTCTCAAGCTCGAGCTACTTTGAGTATTCCTGCAGTCACTGAGGGCCTCACACAGAGGAGCTACACTTGCGAGGCTTATATCCCTACTCCAATGCAAATCAATATTAGAGTCTGTGTGACTTCAGTTAGTCTAATGCGTTTATCGCAACTGATCAATCGCTCCATCCTTCCTCTACAGGCTGTGTTGACATCTGTGTGCAGGTCCTGTCATCTCCCTCCATCCGCCCATTCATCCATCTTACTCTCCCTTACCGTGACCGGAGTGCCTGCCAGGCAGCATCGACGTCAGCGTACAGGTTCTTCTCTGAGGGCTTCCCAGAACTGGCCCCGTAGCCCGAGTAGTCGTAGGAGAAGACGTTGCAGTTGATCCGTGAGCCCAGGCCAATGTAGAAGCTGCTCATCTGGCCCAAGTCCACCGCGTTTCCGTGGGAGAAGAGCAGCGTGTAGCGGGCGCTGGGCGAGCAGCGGACAAACATGCAGGCGATCCGGTTCCCTCTCGAGGTGCGTGTCATGAAGCACTCGATGGCGTCCTTCTCGCGGGCAGAGTACTGCCAGTCGGCGCGCTCTGAAAGGTGCAGCGTCCACCGGCTGCCGCTCTCATCGCACATGAGGCTGTAGGTGGGCTCTGGGGGCAGGAAGGCCAGCTTGGAGGCTATCTTGCTGGGGCACGGTGGACAGCAGAACAGGCAACAGAGCTCGCTGAGGGATAAGTGGTTCATCCTTAAATCACTGTGGTAAGAGAGTGAGAATGATTCAAACACAGGAACAGATGTCATGAATGTAGAGTATTATTCATGATTCATCCTGCCACCTTGTCATGTCTTTGAAAAAGTGGGAAAAGAAGCAGCACATTTCTGAACTGAAAGCCAAGCTGCTGCCTGTTTAAAAACATTAACTCACCCCCTCTCCTCTTTCAAAACAGATGCTGCCATAAGCATGACAAGTGTTTGTTTTCCACCTGCCTCGAGGCTCCACAACCACTCAGACAGCATTGATTTAAAAGGGATTTCCTCTTCCAGGCTGCACCTGGCCCCCACCTTAGGCTACCCTTTAGATATTCTTTGTGTCTTTGAGTCACGGAAGCCTGCGCAGGAGCTGTCAAACAGGACAGATTCTTGGTGACGCCAGAGCTCATCGGTCAGGTGACAGAATCCTCCAGGAAACCGTGATTCAGTGTCATTCATCATTGTGCCAGCGATGTATGTATGGCAACCGCTTTGTAATTTGACCCGGCAAACGACACTGAGTTCTTTTCCAACAGGGAGAAACAGATCATTCTGTCATATTATGAAAATGCACCGTGGATTATATTTCCCACCGTCACACAGACGCAGCACCCTTTTCCCCCCATCCTTAGTCATTAAACTGCTAAAGCTCCGTCAATGTTCACGGAACTGTGAACTTCTTATGATTCCTGTCACGGATTCTTGATTAGGACGTCTGGACTTAGCTGCTCCATGACTATTTGAAGGCAGTCCTGCGCAGGTTTGCCTTAAAATTAAGAGTTCAAAAGGGGATCAAAGTGGGGATAGTGTGGTTGTGCTAATGGGAGATGTTTGGCTTATAGTTTTCCACAGAAGACTCTCAGAATTGTCTAAACTTTGAGAGACATTCAAAGCACAGACTTAATGCCTGTCATGTGAAAATATGCTATAAAAATATATGGCTTAACTTAAAAATTATCTTGTATATTATTCCCCTGATTTCTGAATAACTTCATAATGGAATAAAAACTGACTAACCAGCCTTTAGATACAGGTACATGTAGATTCCCAGATACAGGTATATCCAACTTGATTTCACACAGGTGACTTCAATTTAGGGTAATTACCTGTATGCCACTTATGTAAACAGCTGGCTGCACCTGAGCAGCCGCTTTGTATGGCCACTTGTAATCTACTACTTCTGCAGTGCTGTCACATCCCAGAGGAACATACAGCTGCAAAAAACGCATACATTTGCTCCCCATATTCCCCCAAAATAGTCCATAATCTCTCAGCCATGGAGACAGAATGGTGCCACGCATTGATTTACTATAAAATGGTGGGGAGTGCACCAGTGTGTTTAGCGAGGTTATTGATTCCACAGCCGGTTTGTTGAGGTTTCATTTCCAGTGGATGGACACAGTTAATTGCCAAGTGTGATGCGCCAATTAGCCATCAAATACTCAAAGCTGTGCGGTTATTTTTTTTTTAAGGAAAACGGAGCGGAAACCGGTAGGTGACATTACCTGAACGGTGGTTTCTTGTGTTTCTCTTTCTCCGTTGAGGTGACACTTGTCTTCTTCTCGACGCCCGCAGCTTCACAAGGTGATCCTCCGCCAGATTACCTCCTGTTCCGCGTCCTGCTCGCTGGCGTTGTCACTTTGAGTTTGTGTATCCCTCTCCTCGAACTGTCGTTTCTTTCTCCTCCGCTCGGGTTTCTCAGAATATGGCCCTGAATGATAACGAGGTCGACTCATTCAAAACGCGAACATGTATGCAGCTCGGCCGCGACATGGATAAAGACCTCGAATAAACTCAAATCTTTGCTCACGCCCGCGCCGTCTCGCCTAAAGCGTCCACAGCCGCGTCCCTCCGCCTCTGGAACATCTCGACTCTCGTTGTGAAAATAACGCTCGGCTTGTTGTCTTGGCTCGTGCGGAAGGAGAGGCGGTGATTGACAGCTCCGCGGACCAATAGCAAAAGACGTTTCTGGATGGAGCCCACCAATCATACAAACGCTGCATTCACGTGCTCATCGGATGCTCCGAATTCCCGAGATGCTAATGCTGCATTCAAATGCTCCTCGGATGCTCCGACTTTAGAGTTTAGATTTAGAAAAAGTAACTGGTACGCACTATCTCTTCGTTTTATTTATCTTAATAGATTCTTAATGGTCTAAATTCCTTCATGTTATCTCAATATGGAAAACAGTGAACAAAAAGTTTGTTAATTAACCTTTGGTATATTATTTCTCTGTTTCTCTTTGTGGGATGAGCAGCACAGCAGCAATGGCCTTAACTATAACCCTGAGTATTTGGGTTGCACTTATTAAAAATATGACAAATCTTCTCTGCTAATGCCAAACAGCTTAGTCAGCGGTTGATATTGATTCCTGCCTGATTTGCACCTGATTGTCTGCTCCAAGAATTGGCCTTATCGAGATCAGACAAACGTAGCACATTTGTCTGATGTTGATAAGGCCAGGAGGACTACCATGACTGCCCTTCACCTGCCTGCAGAAGTTGGATCATATGGTGAAATCATATGGTGAAAGGCTCCTGAGTCCTGACTGTTAAAAAAATAATAACTTGCAAAATTACCAATTTGTCTCGTTTCGTCCTTGTTTCTGATTTGTTGTCCAATGTTTCTTGAATGTTTAAATGTGCTATACAAATAAAGATTATTATTAATATTAACATGGAAACAACATGGATGGAATTGAAGATGTGTTCTATTTAAAATACACAGATCGTCTAAACAACATCGTCTAAATAGGTGTTTCATATAATTTATTTTATATTAGTGGTTTTGTTACAATCAATTGTATACAATCACTCGAATTTAATTTTTCTGATGTATCCAGCATCACATGAACGCAGCATTACCGTGCCTATTTAAGGACGGTCCCAGTGTGAAGCGCATGGATGTACATGGCGAAGTATGGATGTACTATAAGACCTTCTTATAGTACATCCACGGAGAAAGGTTAACTATTGCTTTTAATTGACGTCTCGGAAAACCAATCAGAAGTTAGTATTTCGTGACAATTATCCAATCAGCACCGATCAAGGCGTTTCCAGGAGTAATTAGTGACGTAATTGACCCAATAATAACACATTTACCATATTCGCTCATGCAGAAACAGTGGGCGCAATACATATATTTTTATTCTAACTGGCTGCTTTTTATTTGTATTTATTTTTCAACAGCTGTTTTTGACCAAGAGAATGGACCGTGCTGCGTGCCGACGTCCCTCATCGGCGGCCATATTGTGACGGTACAGCTTCTCCTGTAATCCGGTTCTCTCACCACAATAAAGTGAGAAATCTACACATACAAAACCATGACTCCTGCAAATATTACCGATTTCCAAACGGTTTAGTTTGTTACACACGTTATTAGCGCAGCTATCGAATGTCTTTGAAATTGCAGCTATTTATTTAATTGTAATTGCAATATAGTTAATTGTAATAAAACGTTTTCACTTTATGGTATTTCTGCTTTTGCTTGTGTGGATGTCTAAAGCACCCAAGGTGTATACCTATTACTTAACTATAATGCCACTTTTATATGAAAGTTTATGATTATAATTATTCGTAATTATACATATCTAGTGGCATAGCTACATCAACGCCGTACATCAAAATCTATTGGAATTTGAGTAAGTCAAATTCCAAGACGCGAGTGACCCGACACAAGATGGCGGTCGTGTGGGGACGCGGGTCATTGGACTAACGTTGGGTGAGTCATCTATATATCTATGCTAATAACAACGCTTTTACCGTATTTTCTCATGCAGAAACGCTGCGCGCAATGCACATGTTGTATTCTAACCAATAGTTTTTTTTATTTGTATTAATTTCAAAAGCATTTGAGAAAATATTTTTGACCTTAATGACGTTCCTTTTCTTTCCGGGTTAGCGCTCTTTCTGTCACGCTTTTCCGGTGTTTGGACTTGTATACATGTGGGACTAGAAAGTAGAAAATAAAATGAGTTCTCAGAAAGGTAACGTGTCTCGGTCAAGAGGCCAAAAGCATCAAAACGCATCCGCGTTCAGAAACGACAAATATGGAGCCACCGTTCAAGTGAAGGTGCGTAAAACGACTCGGTGCATTAGTGTCAGTCTACTGAGGCTTAGTTGAACTAACAAGCTAAAGTTGCCTGGTTTATTCCACACAGCTAATATTGAGCTTTGTTTTCTCGTGTCTCTTGTGTCGTGTAGAAAGCAAAGTCAAAGATCCACGATGGACTCTGTCAACACTGTAAATCTGTTCTGGAATGGAAAGTCAAGTACAACAAATACAAGACACTAACACAGCCCAAAAAATGGTGAGTACCAATACTTCTGAATTTACAGTCCAGGATTTCGATGCATATTAAGCAAATAAAGAAAACAAATTTCCTGTAGATTTCAAGGAGCTTACTAGGGAAATGTCTTGTCTCGATATTTAGAACATGTGCAGGATCAGCAGCATTATAATATAATTTCAATTGTCACCTGGTGCCTGAGTTTTGTGTTCCTTTAAGTAAACAGATATTTCACCACAAATTAATGCAGAAAAGGCACAAAAATGACACAGAAAAATTCACCAGTCTTTACAAGAAAAGATGTGAGACTCAAAATGTGAGTATATTTACACCGTTTATCTAGGAAAATCAGTGTACCAACAGAAAAATCAGAAAAGTCTATTTTATTCATAAATCAACAAATCATAAACTTAAATGTTTCAAATAGAGCAAGTCTAGTCTTTTGAGGAAAGTGTTTAAATCATTTTGTGATGGTGCCTGCCACATCTGGTAAAATCCCCATAATCCTGAGTTTAAAGGATCATAATCGTTATGCCCTTATAGCTCAATGGCCAGTTTACTTAGGCCATTTAATTGTTTGCCTAAGTCAGGATAAAATGCCTTGACTTGAGCAATTTAACAAGCTTTCATGATGGCGGCTGCTTTAGGAAGCTTCTATGTAGCAGAAGAAGCTCTGAACATGATTCTTGAATCATTTTCTTCTGGTGAGTGATAATGGCTGCGGTCTATAATGTTTTATGAAAATTTAGTCTAAATTTCATAACTTATAATTAAAACTTACTTCAATACATTCAATATATATGTAGCCAAAGATAAAGAAAGAAACAAAGTTATGGAATCTTCAGTCCATTAAACATGTGTCATCACTTCATTGAAAATTGCCACATCTCAGGTTTCAAAAAGTCGTCAGAACTGGTTGCTGGAAATGTTACATTTAATAAAAAGCAAAGAAGACCTGGGAACTACCTCCTGACCAGTTTGATTTACCTGATATTTGTTTAATTTAACTCCAGGTAAAGAAAGTTGAGTTTGTATTATGGAATGAAAGGACAGTAACCAGGTTTTACGTTGCCTAAGTCACACTAGAATGTTCAAAAAGTCACTTTATTCTTTGTTACATAATTGACACACTTCGTTCTATGTATGTCCACAGTCATCCACTGGCAAGGCCTTTTTGAATTAAATTATTAATAAATACAATATTCTCTGCATTTAATGCTTTTTGCATTTTTCCAAAAAACTTTTAAACAATGACATAGGCCATTATTTTATTAGGATAACAATATAAAACAATCATTTAATTCTAAAAAACAAACATCCATAGTCATTATGCTGCCCCTTCCATCCAGACCTGTCATGTTGTTTCCTGCAGCATGAACATGAATTATAAATTATGCTAATAATGCATTCATCAATTTCAACAGCCAACATTTCATCTTCTTTTCCCTGATTCATGTCATCATAAACTTATTAGATTACACAGCTGGTCTGGTATAACACATCAGCTTTTGGAAAGAGAGGCAGAGTCTGATTTTTAAAAGAAGCCACTGGAAATTGAAACCATATTTTCTGACACATCCAATCAAAAGTTTCGACACATTTTCTCATTCAAGCCAAAAGGAAGTTTTCCAAATAATTTGTTTAGGTGTGGTCCTCGGTTAAATACACTCTTGTTTCTTGGATGTGTTTTTCTTTTATGTTTCAACTTTTCTTTTAACTTGAGCTCGCATATTCTCTTATTTCAGTGTCAAGTGTTCTCAAAAGAGTGTAAAGGATGCATATCACATCGTTTGTAAGCCGTGTTCTCTTCAGCTCGACATCTGCTGCAAGTGTGGAAAGAAGGAGGAGATTGTTATTCCGTAAGTACGTGTGTGTGTGTGTGTGTGTGTGTGTGTGTGTGTGTGTGCGCGCACAAATTAATGTTGCATCATTTTGTGTTCTGACACCTTTTGTGTTCAGTTTGGCCACTCTGGTTTTCTGCATATAAATAAAATGATTCACATTGGCTCATGTGTTCATTTTCTACCAGCTGTGTGGAATAATTGATTTCTCATGAAGCCAATAATAAAAAAAAAATCATTGTAATGTTCCAGCATGAACAGTTAATTTTATAACAAGTCTGCCATCTTGTGGACATGAGACTCATTACAACTTTATTCTCAACTAATTTATTGATTTATTGTGTGAATTTATTCACTTTTATCATTTATTTCATCCTTTAAAGAAAGATGGTAGCTGATACCACCTCACTTTGTTGTTATATCAATGCAGAGTTAACTCACACCTGGACAAGACAGAGGAGGACGAAGAAGAAAAAGAGGGAAAACAGAAAAGGGAAGGACGGGGAAAGAAGGATGCAGATGACTTGGACAGTGACGATGACTTTAGTGACCTCGGAGATGATGATGATGATGATGAAGATGATTTAAGCAGTGTTTCAGGACCAAAGACGACACAGAAGAACACATCTGCTGCGCTTCCAGATGTTTCCCAGGTTAACATTAAAGACTAAAGACAAAAAAAGGTTAATGTACCAGTTGGACTCTTCCTTTTTTCATAATTTTTTACATATATACCGAAGGAGATTTCATATCTACCTATATTATGTGATTTGAGATGTGGATATTTTCTGATGAACTAAAGCAAATGATTAAATGTTGCTGGTTTGTTGCAAAACCTGGATGATAGTCAACATCAGTTCAAGATTGTTCAGAATGGCTCTTTCTAGAAGTGAGATGAGTGGGCTGTGCCCTACAATGTCCCGTACATTCTCAAATCTATTTACAAGCTGCCAAGTATCAGTATCACTAAAAGGCAGAAATGGAGGCTTTGCAAAGTCACTGACTGACATTGTGAAATATTGACCATGCCAACAGAAGCTCTACAGCAGCAGTTTTACTGTGGTATATTAAATGTTCGGATATTTAAAAGTGTATTGAAATACTAAATGATGCAGAATCTTGCTGTTTTGAGCCTTCACTCCCACCCAGATGTGTTTTTTTATTTCAATATTGCTTATACCTTAAAAATTGTCAAATTCAGTAAAAAATATTGAATGATATGAAATAAAATCTGAGTGTGTATATATATATACATCACTAAGAACTACATTTTTGAAATGGGCTATATCATTTGAAATTTTAATATTCATTTGAATCTAAATAAAATTCAAATGAATCTTTGCACAGTGTTGTGATTCCTACTTTTTATCTCACTTTATAGCTACACTTTAAAGCAGATAAGCAGATAAAGGACATGAATAACAATTATTTTGCAACCCGGAAACCACTCCAGTTTATGTTATCTTGGGACCTAGGCGAGTCTATTGATGATTTTGCTTATTATTAGCTTGTACAGCTCTGTTCTCGTGTCTCAAGTTACAAGTCGGGCTGCAAACGGTGGCTGAATGTATATCAGCTGGCTCCACTGAAAGCACAGAAATATAGGAGCTTACCCCCAGAGGCTAATCGGCTATTTCAGGAGTATCACAATTGATAATTTAAAGTTAAGTTAACTGGATGTTACTCATAACCCTTGTTAACATCAAAACTAATATGAAAGTTTGGGATCAAATGTCATTTGCAGACAATGAGCATCAAATATGGGCACAGTTCTGATTGTGGACTGTAGGTGCAAACTTCCCACACGAATGGCCATTGAAAATCTGCCAAGCAAACTTTTTTTTTTTTTTTTAATATTTCCAGCCACCCACGACGCTTCCTGTCAGTTGACAACCTGTTTCTTAGGAAGTAAGTCTGTATTGTGCGTGCAGCATGTAACGTCCATCAGAACTATGCTGTCATCTGTCATGTGGCTGATAAATTTAAAAAGAATGTTGCAAGATTTCAGATCTTACTTCCTCATATATTTTGTTCGTCTTTATTTAGGAATAACCCCTTGAGATGAATCATCTTGTTTTTAAGGGGGTCATATGTGGCATCATGTCACAGGAAATCCCTGGAGTTTGCACTAAACACTTTGGGTAACTGTTGTGGAAAAAGTGTTTCCCTGCTGAATAAAAGAAACACAGACATGAGTGTCAGCCGACGTCAGACTGCCCAGAATCCCAGCCTGCAGCCAGGCTGGGTCCCGATACGGTAAGACATAGAATAGATGGTCAGTTGAGCATTTATAATTAGGACCTTCCCCTTCAAATACAATTTCCTTCTTTCTAAAGTTACACAGCAAGCACGATCAAAAAACTACATACATGCATGCTCCACTAGAATCCTTCTGGCTGTTTGCACAGTAGTTTCAGTTCTGATGATGCGTTTTCCTTTTTGCGTGCAATCTAACATTCTTCTAAATTATATTTTTACTTATTCTGAAATATTGTCATGGCTCTAACAGACATTGTCATATCAATGATAAACTTTCATCCAGTTGTCAGTTCGTTAGATTTATCAATGCAGTCTTATACAACAGTACTGGTATAAATATTTCATTCATTAAAGTCATAGTGCGGTTTGTTTTAAAACTGCTTTCGGGAGATGTAAAATTTGTCGGCTTGATTATAGAATACTAAGTATAGAAATAGATGATTAAAATGGAACAAAAATAATATTAAAGCTGCAAGCAGCATTGTTTTGGAAAGTCTTGATCTGTCTTGTTTTCGTGCCCTTTCAGCAAAGGGCAAATATAATTAATTGGTCTTCGCTAAAAGGGTATGAAAAAGAACACAGATGCCAGTGCAGGGCAGGACTTATGAACTATGAGCCATTTGGTGCCGATAGGATCTAATCTGCAGCCTGGCCATGGCCATGCCCTTCACTAGCTAGAAGTTGATGTGGCTGGGATGAATTCCCAAGGAGGAGTTTGTTAAAGTACAACGCCTATAAATGGCACATAGTTACGAAGAGCAGGTGTCGAGACCGAGGAGTTTAGCAGAGAGTTTATGTGGGATGCTTGTTTAAACGCTGAGCTGTAGTCGACGCAGAGCAGTCCGACATACAGACCTTTTCCAAAAACTTCAAATATCATGCTAAAGTTTATTCATTTCCATAATTCCATTAAAAAGGTTATACTTTAATAGATTATAGGTTCAGGGCCCACGATTTAAATGATTGCAAGTATTTATTTTTTAAACATTTTTGGCTTACGCTCAAATAACCCATTAACATTAATTCAAAAAATGTGAATACTGTGAAGAAATCACCATTTACCTTTTAGTTTTTGAAGAAAAAAAAAGAAAGAAATTAGGGTCACATCAAATCAATAAAAAATATGGTACTTTCTAAATAGTATCAATGTTCAATTCCTTGTTGTGAATCCCTTTATAGCTTAATCACTGCCTTGATGTGCCGTGGTATTGAGGCAATCAGCCTGTGGCGTCGTGCGGGAGGTATGGAAACCCAGATATCCCTGATGCTGTCAGCTCTTCTTCTTTTTTAGTTCTTGTACTCATTACTTTCCTCTTGATAATACCCCACAGATGCTCAATGGGGTTTAGGTCCGGCGAGTTGACTGGCCAGTCACCTTGTGATGGCATGGCCATTAAACCAGATTTTGGTGTTTCTGGCTGTATGGGCAGGGGCCATGATGGACTTTCACCATGATATTAAGAGACTTTTTCATCCGTCTTGACCTGATATATGTGTGTGCCAAATTTTGTTCTGCTACTCGAAAGTACATGGCTACAGTACATGGTACATGGCATAAAAATTGCTAGGTGGTTCTATTTCACCACGCCCAGATCCAAATACGCAAATGTTCACCAGGCCCAATGCATACGCCAGATTTGGTGAGTTTTGAGGTATGTTAAGAGTTTTGCGTTATGTTAAGGGGTATGTTAAAAGAAAAAAAAATAAGAATCTTTACAATTTCAATAGGGCCTTTGCTGAATCTGATGCAGTTGCTGATTGTTGCCTTAAGACATGTTTGCTCTATTATTATAAAATACAAAAACCATGACTATGGCAAGACATTCTCAGTTACTAATATATTACTAAGTTCCCCATTATTAAACGTTTCTCTTTTTTCTTAAGAGGTGATGACTTTGTTATAATTATAGTGTTATCAAAACGCATATTACGTCAAAAGGAAAATCCCAAGGAAACCATGACAACCTATGTCAAACATGAAATAACTACACTGGCAAAGAGGAACCCAGCAGAGCTCCTATATAGGCTATAGGTTACATGCTGACTAGCATTAAATGTATTTCAAGTTTTTTCAAGTTGTTCACTAACAAGAGGAAACACTCTTATATTTTTGTTCCCCTTTGAATGGAGATGGAACATAACGTGCTTTTCTGTAGCTGCTTGAATACAGTTTGAGACCTAAAATCTTTAAATGTGATAAATTGCTGCACACTAAAGAATGAATTAACTTTACGGACACCGTGGTTTTCTTTGCCTCTGACCTCATTTTATGAGATTGTGATTAGATTGATAGAGTGATATTATACTTCCAACTTTATTTTACTTTATCTACAAAAAAAAAAGAAACGTTTGAAACAGAATATATCATCTGTGCATTTTGATTTCACCGCATCTGCATGTTGTTTCCCACCAGAGCAACAGTTGTTAAGTTTCTCGGTGCCAGAGGAGCAGCAGCAGCACTTTGACTGACGCGCAATTTAGGATAATTGGATTAATCATTAAACAGGACACGGTTCAAAGTCACGCTCCCATCTGTATATGATTAACGGCAGCTGTAAATCAAAGGCAATTCTTGATGTGCTTCCATTAAACGGGTTTCTGACTCAGCGCGGATAAAAATCCCAATACGCACACCCCATACTTCCCCGCGCTCCGATTGGCTGCGGATTGGTTCTTCCCGTCAGGTGGATTCGTGCGTCCCGCTGCGTCTTGGTGACGGCTGCTCCACGAAGACAAAACTCCCCCCCGCTGCTGCCGCAGGTCTGACTGCTCGACTGGCTCCGTATTGATCCGGTGGAGGGATGGCAGACTGTAGCACACCCGCCACAGCCACTATGCGCGTCTTCAGGGGGACACTTATCCACGCTACGACGCGAACACCGCTGCAGATCCTGGAAGATGCGCTTCTGGGAGTGGATAAGAAGGGAAAGGTATCGGGGAAAAAAAACAAATCCAAAAACAAATGAATAACATTTATCAAGCTTTTGGTGAGATTTGGGGGTAGAAGACAGTGAGCTCATCTAAGCCTGTGCGTTTGGTTGTAATTTAATAATCGCTCTATATTGCTAAACCGTGCGCAAAAACAGTTTGGTACAGTTTTCCGAACAGATAACGTCAATTTCCTTAATGACGGTAATTCGGTTGATACATTTTACATTTGTTTTTTGATTCGGCATACATTTTTATGCTGCGGTGAGCTGTTGCTTAGCAACTTTCACAATTTGGCCCAAGCCTACTTCAAGTACAACCTAAAATTAGACTACAACCTTAAGTAGACTCTTAAAACAGCAACAGGTGGGATTAAAATTCATGAAAAAGTGATCAAAAACCATCCAAATTCAATCCAAATGGTATTTTCTATTCTCATATATAAGGCATTCCTAGACTGGCAATCTGCACCATTATAGACATTCACACAAAGATGATTTATAGCCTTTCATATGGAATTGTCTTGCTACAGAAATTGTTGATTTAGAAGAAATCTATTAGAAGACACATGTATGATGTTTTTACACCTCACATCTTATTCCATTTATTATTTAATTTATTTTGCATATACTGTAATCATAGCTTAATAATAGAGCTCCTTATATTCTAAACCCTGAGTTGATTTCTATTCTCCCAGATTGCCTTCATTGGGAAAGGCGAAGAGCTAGTGAAACTGTCAGGGACCTTTGGATTCGGCCCAGCTGATGTCACTCAGCTGGCACAACAGTAAGTAGAATAAATCAGTTATTTACTGAATATAATTTTGCTTCACAGAGCTTGATATTAACCAACTGCATGGAGTCAAAAACCAGTGTTTACTGCATCAGCAATGATCCATCATTACTCTAAAATACCAGCATGCATCTAACTTTGCAAAAATGTATTTGCAGTAGGTCAGGCAATATGGAGAAATAATTTTTAACCAAATACCTTGGTATAAATAACCAATAAATAACCAAGACTTTTGGTAATAAATGATCAGTAATGTGGATATAGTGACTAAGTGGGTGAAATCAAGTAAAATAATTATATTTTGTAAATCATAAATGAAAAAAGTACATGATTTTAGCTCATTTCTTACATGAAATCTTGCAATCTTGTCGATTAAATTATTCTAGCGTGACGTTTACCAGCTAGAGCAGTTGAGTAACTTCAGAAAATCATATCACTTTAATGTAATGCCACCTTTAAAACCAGGAAAAGATGACATTTATACCATATCACCATATTAAAATATAGAATAACAAAGATTATATGTAGACCCATATCATAATATGGATATAATAAATCGACATATTGCAGAGACCTAAGTCATATAGGACAATTTAGCATATAGATGCAATATGTTTTAACCATTTTCATGGCTTGCTGCACTGCAGTGAGTTCCTTATGCCAGGGATGGTGGACACCCACATTCATGCACCCCAGTACAGCTATGCTGGCACAGCCCTGGACATGCCGTTACTGCAGTGGCTCAGCACATACACATTTCCTGTGGAGTCACACTTCAAGGACTTGGACTATGCTCGAAAGGTTTACACTCAAGTAGTGGTGAGTGAATCCTGTGGCAAACCACAGCAACCGTTTTATATGTTTATGATAACTATTGCTGGCATCATTAGAAGCTGCTACAGGAACAACCGGAAAACTGAGACAGTCTGTTGACTGATTGGTTTGAGAAAAACTTAACAGCAAATAGACCAGAGGGAATACAAACATTTTCATCCTGTAAAATGATATCTGTGCTTTACAGAGAAGGACCCTGAGAAATGGAACAACAACTGCATGTTACTTTGCTACCATACATACAGATGCCTCTTTACTGCTGGGTCAGATTGCAAGTAAGAAGCTCACACACACACACACACACACACACACACACACACACACACACACACACACACACACACACACACACACACACACACACATTAACTTTGATTGACTGCACAATTTCACAAGGAGTCAGAATCAGGTTTACTTGTCACTTCCATAATACCGATAATACAGACTAAAAAAATGTAAAAGAATAATGTTAAAAGAAGGTGCTGGTGCATTTATCTGTTACCTGTGCAACATATTTACTTTCCCTTTGTGAAACATTATGACATTGGTGTCATATTATGCAATACTGAGCACACATATACATACTCTACATAAACATACACACGCTCTCAGCGATATTTAACGGTATGATCACGCTGAGTAGGAAGTTAGAATCGGAAGCTTTACGCAGTCTTTTTTTATGTCAACGGGATCAATGAACCCTCAAAAAATGTTTAGTGTGCGTGTGTATGCATGCGCACGTGTACATGTTTACTAAACCATAAAAGACCAGCATAAAAGACATCAGAGTGAGAACTTCTGTAGCTCCAGTACATGTTTATACAATTTTCTCGTGCAAGAATCTTGTTAAGGTTCAAAGTTCAAAGGCCATAGAAGTCTGATTTGAATGCAAATGTTCTGCCTTAGTTAAGTGTAAATGTTTAGTCACGGTAGAACAAAGTTGTCTCACAGTCCTTTTTAATTTAGCTCTTATGGGCTCTGCTCCAACGCTGCATTTGAAACACTGGAAGCAGCTGAAACACTGAAACAGTCAAAATCAGAGATGTGCAATGGAAATGCTGATTCTAAAAGAAATTTAAATAGCAGATACATTATAAGACCTGAAATTTTTAAATTAAGTTGAAGTTAAAGTGTTTTTGTCTTATTAATCGCTAAACTGCATCAGAGCTTCAACGTTGACGTGGATGCTATTCACAAGGTGGAATTATGAAAAACATGATACTCATTGGGAAATATGTGAGGTAATTAATCCTTGTAATATTGTTAATTAACCCACAACGTCTGTCAAGTGATCATCTCGGCATTCTGGCTGACAATAAAATAATTTGAGTTGAGTAAAAATGTATTTATATATTAACCAAGGTGTATTCTGTCTTAAAATAAAACAACTGTCTGATCTTTTGTTTGCTTGTTAACCTGGCATTATTTCACTTGTTTCACGGCACACGTTCACTGTGGATCCAACGAGGCACCAGGCTAGAAACATTCCACTGGAACACAGACCTCTTTCACAGAAGTCACTTTGATATGACACAGCAGGAAATACACAGGTGTAACTAATAATATTCATTAGTGCTGCGTTCCACTTCAGCTTGTGGCAGTGAAGTTTTTATGGAACAGAGCCATCGTTAATAGCTAATGTTATTAGTTCTGTTAGAAAGTCCATGGTTTCAAAATGGTTCTCGGTTTACTTAAAACCACTGAAAATTGGAACATTATTCTCCACTAAAGCCCAGTTACAGATCAAACGAGAATCGGCAGCATTATTGAGGCAAGGCAGCATTATTGAGACATTCAGATGATATTGAGCAGCTATTCTTCCATTAAGCCCCATACACTTCCTCTTCTCAGGACTATGTTATGTTATACTTGATTGTTTGCTGCAGTTGTTGGAGCAGAGTAGTTTGCATTGCACCCTTCTCATTCTTTCTGCCTGGCTATCCAATGCGTTAATCCTTCTGTCACAATTATCTGTTATTTGCATAACTTGTGATAATGACACATTTTTCCCCTGCAACATATTTAGCAAAAGACAATCTCTAAAGTATGCATGACCTAGATAATTCTCTTTGTTTAAGCATGTGCACAAGAGAATGTGGGGGAGAACTTGAGGAGAGGTGTACCTAATGCAGATATAACAAGTATACTTATGGAAGGACTTCATTAAAATATGTAAGCATTTTTGATGTGCCAGTTCTTAAGCTCTGGCATGTAAGTCTCATGTCAGGAGGCACAGCAAAACACATATGATGTACTATTTGTATCGATTTGCATTATTACTTTGCATATTTGCCAGAACAGAAAGCAAATATTAACTAAACTCTCTATTGGGGATGGAACAGGAACAGGGTTCAAATGATGACTTTTACTGTGCATGTCTGTGAGTGTAAGTGTCTCAGCATGCTCTTGCTCTAGGGATTAGAGTTAGGGATTAGGGTGAATGAAGCAATGTTTGATTGTCATCTCTCCAGCGCTGTAATGCTGGAAAAACAAGTGTGACTGGACTACTGTTAGATCCTGCAACGCCGTTAGCAGGCTCCGCACTTCATCAGCATCTTTAAAATTAGCCTGTAAAACTTAGATCTCTCAAATACTTCACTTCCTTCCCATATACTGTGCATGATGGCACGGTAGAGGAACCGTATAGTAATAGCTCCAAGTGTTATAGGGGAACAAAGATGTGAGGGCAAAGGCTCTTAAGTGAAGAAAACAAGCACCCAAAAATTCACAACAGCTGGTCTATTCTCAGACAATCTCCTGTGCAAATTTCATCCAGGCCAAACTCTGCATAGCATCTGAGCTCAAATGAGGTCAAGTGATTGACACAGACACACATAAATTTAGTTCTGCATATCCTCTTTAGAATGATAGATTCATTGCTTTTGAATACATGCCCTGGATTCTCCAAACATCTATAATCATGATATTGTATGTAAAAGGTCACAGTCTAGTTTACTTCTTGCAGATGACTTTGGACAACGAGCCTTGGTGGGCAAGGTGTGTATGGACAGGAACAATTCTGTAAAACATTACAAAGAAACGCTTCAGGAGTCTCAGGAGGAAACCTGTCGGTGAGTATCAAGAAATTTAGCTTCACATATTGCAGATCTGTAGGTGTGTTGGCAGATATAGGTATAGTGTAGGTTCTGTACCATGTAGTATTTATAGAGATACTATTTAACCAATTTTAACCAATTCTAACTGTGAGGAGGCAAGTTTTCAGTTTTAGTACTTTAAGCCTGTATCTATGCAAGGTTCAGATGACAGTTCATCTTTCGGAGATTACATATCTTGAGAGTGAAGGTAATGTCAACATGACCTTTGTGTGTGTCTCTCCTTGTGGATCCAAAGATAAATATGATAAATAAAGCAACTACATCCCATATATGTTGTGAATAGAGTAGAGCCGGATACATTAAAATTATTATTTTGTCCCTTCAAGGTTCATTGCAGAGCTCTTGGACAAGAAGGTAAGATTCTATAATATGAGCAATTCAATAAGCATGGCAGGACAGTAACAGAAAATGTAGGGGAAAAAATCTAAATTGTGTCATTTAATTTTTTTTTTTTTACATTCTTTTCTGTCTCCTCTGATTTTTTTGGTGCAGTACCCTCTGGTGAAGCCGGTGGTGACTCCCCGCTTTGCTCTTTCCTGCACAGGAGCCCTGCTCGGACATCTGGGAGCAATCGCTAAGAATAACAATCTGCACATTCAGGTGAGCTCGTTGTGGCAACCAAGCGAGGACAAATCCACAGGGGAAAGTTGCCTTATAGAGCGGTTGGCATCGGACGCAGTGAGCTGCCTCATGTACGATCATGTGTTTTATCTATTTTCAGAGTCACATCAGTGAAAACTTGGAGGAAGTGCAGCTTGTTAAGGAGCTTTTTTCTGAATCCAAGACCTACACAGAGGTCTACCACAAATACAACCTGCTCACTGACAAGGTGAGCACTTGTGTGTAGAAAAGATAATGTTGAAATAATAATGATAATGTTGACACGCTGAAGACAGTTGATTTTAATCGTGATGGTGATTATTCACAGACGGTGATGGCCCATGGCTGCTACCTCAGCAATAAAGAGTTGGAGTTGTTCAGAGAGACAGGAGCCGCTTTGGCTCACTGCCCCAACTCTAACATCTCGTAAGTTTTGAATGGTTTATCTCTTTAGTTAACCAAACTCCTGAACCAAGGTTTAGGACACTCATATTTCAGGACATGCAAAAAATGTAAAAAAAAAAAAAAAAAACTGCAGTTAAAAGTATATTAACAGATGACACTTTATTGATATATGTATTGTGTATGATTATTCGTTTCCCTTTATCTTCCCAGGTTGCGCAGTGGTGTGTTGAATGTCCGTAACGTCATGAAACACAACGTGAAGCTGGGGCTGGGAACAGGTGGGGTTTTTCTCGTCACCCATTTTTGACCAAATTCAATTTACCATAGAAAAGATGTTCAGTTACATATAATGTTTTGGCTCTTTTCTGGAAATCACTGGTCAACTGATCCATCAGCTGATAAGCCAAATGTTTTAATGTCAAGCCTCAAGGCAGGAAAAATCAGGAAATTTATAACGGACACGCATGCTCACAAAATGCCTGTGTTGAAGTTTGAGCCATCTGATGTGTTTGTGTTCTGGCGTCAGACGTGGCGGGCGGCTACTCGGCCTCCATGCTGGATGCTGTGAGGAGAACTCTGGACTCGTCCAAAGTCTTGTCAATCCACAACGTGGAAAAAGACACTCTCACCTTCGAGGAGGTGTTCAGGCTGGCGACGCTGGGAGGCAGCCAAGGTAGAACAAAAGCAGCTGTCACTCAAAAAACAGAGGGAGCATTATGAACAAGTTCCAATCCATCAAGTTACCAGCTCCTTTCTTAGGCAACCTAGGCATACCTGCGACATGAATAACATGTACACGTGTACTTGTTCAGACATTAGTAAAGTTTTAAATCATGATGACTCATGTCATTACACAGTAGGGCAGAGAATACAAAAGTTCATTTGAATATATGTTTTGTCTCTAGCCTTGTCCCTGGATGACCAAATAGGAAACTTTGAAGTAGGTAAAGACTTTGATGCCCTGAGGGTGAACGTAGCCGTTCCAGATGGACCCATCGACCTGATCCAGTGTGAAGGACCCAAGGTTGGTAGTGGTGCACTCTCCAATCTATTGGATGGCATAAACACATTTACTCTGAAATAAAATAAACTAAAACTAATTAATCAATACTTTATTCAGCTTCTCTTGGAAAGATTCTTGAATTTGGGTGAGTGTCAAATTCAGTTTATTTAAAATTTTTCAGACCCAAGTGTGCAACCCACCACTGACCGCATGTTTATCTGTGTTTCATCCATTATTACAGGTGATGATCGGAATATAGTGGAGGTGTATGTGGCCGGAAGGAAGGTGGTGCCGTTGAAGGAGCCAAAAACAGAGGAAACCTTTTGATCCTGCATGCACCTTCACCCATCTGAAAGCATATACCCATTTCCCTCCCTTTTTTTGCCCCTCTACCCCAAAACCACTGTCTTCCCATCCCACCTTTAACACCAAAACAAACAATCAAATGAGTAATAACTGTATGCATAAAATATCTGTCTGTTGAACCTCTTAAACAGTATTTAATTTTTCCTAAGTGCAAAAAAAGACAAAAGGGCTTTCAACCAGATTGGAAAACCAGCAAAGGGGGGTAGAACTCCTCCAGTGTAATAGTGTGTCTACAGCAATGAGAGAAGAAAAAGCAACAACAGCAACACAGTTTTTATTGAGATCTGGCTCTAGTTAGATATTCCAAAAAATAGACACTATAGGGCAGGGTTGTAAATCAATAACTCTAAACATGATTTAAAAAAATTAAGACCAAATTTCCTTTAATTTTGAACAGGAGTAGAACATGTGGGTACAAGCTGCACAAGTGTCACCTTCACCCATCTAAAAACACATGTAAATACATGTAAATATTGCACTTTTTCTTAAGTTAGTCGAATTTACTGAGTGGAAACATTTTCTCAACCCATATGGTGAGCGCTTAAAAAAATATCAAATTTGCAGCTTTTAAGTTCTCTTTGATCATACTGGTGATGGTGCCTTTGTGCTGTGTAATATTAGAACAATATCTGTTACCAGGGTGTCAATATGAAACTGCTTTGCAGACTTATATTGACTTGATTATGTACAATAGCATGATAATTCTGGCTGAAATGGATTTATAATCATAACTCATCCATTTGTACACGATACACTCCATTCAAATTCCTCACTTCAAGTATTTTAAACTCTCTTGACTTCAGAATGACGCATTCAATTTTTTATGCGGGAGGTGCAAGTTTCCTTGAGGATGCATTGCATTCATTCATGATACAAACTTGTAATGTTACAATTGAAGTTGTAAGACTGCTGTAGGACTGTTTTCTTTACATTTAGCAATACAAACCAGTGTCATACCTCACTTAACAACTCTGCATCCTGTTTTGTCTCAGTGGAAAGAGGAAGTGTGCTGAACCTGGTGCCTTATTGACAGAATCAGTTTCTTTTATAATGATTAGTCATTAATCTTTAAATAGACATTACTAACAATGAAAATGCTTTACCACACTGAGACTGCTTGATCCTTAAAATATAATTTCTATGTATACATATCACCATTACAAACTGTAATATTGGGAGAATAAAGGCAAATTAAATGGAGTCATTGCCACCAAATAGGTGTTTGTCTTGATAAATGATTTTTCTAGTGAGTATGATGAATTTATACAACAAAATATCATCAACCCCCCACAATGTGCTGGAACCAAGCTTCCCGTGCCTGGATGAGGGTGACTTTTCTTGAGTTGCCCCCGGTGAGAGCCCTTCAGGTGGGGGGACAGGTCCTGATTGTCATCTGTGCCTATGCATCGAACGACAGTTCAGAGAGTCTTTGGAGGGGGTGCTGGTAAGTGCTCCTTCTGGGGACTCCCTCGTTCTGCTGGGGGACTTCATTGCTCATGTGGGCAATGACAGTGAGTCCCGGAGGAGCACGATTGGGAGAAACAGCTCCCCAATCGAAACCCGAGTGGTGTTCTGTTATTGCAGGGGTGGGCAATCCTGGTCCTGGAGGGCCGGTGTGGGTGCAGGATTTTGTTCCAACCAAGAAGTAACACACCTGATTCTACTAATCAACCTCTAGAACCATTGCCAAGGCCTTCATTAGTAGAATCAGGTGTGTAGCTTCTTGGTTGGAACAAAATCCTGCACCCACACCGGCCCTCCAGGACCAGGATTGCCCACCCCTGTGTTATTGGACTTCTGTGCTCATCATGGATTGTCCGTAACAAACACAGGCATAAGGGTATCCACATGTGCACTTGGCACCAGGACGCCCTTGGCCACAGTTCAATGATCGACTTTGTGGCTGTGTCATCGGACTTGCAGCCACATGCTTTGAGCATTTAGTTGAAGAGAGGGGGTAGAGCTGTTAACTGATCACCACCTGGTGGTGAGTTGGCTCTGATGGTGGGAGAAAATGCTGATCAGACCTGGAAGACCCAAACCCACACCTCTGGGAGAGCTTCAGCCACGCTCTGGAGGAGGCGGAGGACATTGAGTCTAAGTGGACCTTGTTCTGTGCCTCTATTGTCGAGGAGGCTGACAGGAGCTGTAGCCGTAAGGTGGGCTGTCGTCACGGCAGCCCCCGAACCCACTGGTGGACACCAGCAGTGAGGGATGTTGTCAAGGTGAAAAAGGAGTTCTACAGAACCTTTTTGATTCCTGAAGCAGGTGGCTGGTATCGATGTGCCAAGCAGAGTGCAGTTACTTTGATATACTATAATATTACAGTCAACTTTCCTCGCCATTTTATGTTTTACCAGAAAACAGTGTATATCATATTAGAGTATGATGATGTCAAGACAATATCCAATAAAATGCCAACTAACAACAGTATGCCAGGGCTGTTACGGCTGCCAGATATATAAGTGTTTGTGAAAGCATTTCACTTGTAAATGTGTGCGGTTTTTACTGTAGTATATGAATGTCTTTTGTTTTATATGTGTCTGTGAATGGCCCCTCATATTTGAGGCTGTATGCTTTCTTTTATTATCAGTTCCTGCAAAGCTTGAATACCTAAAAGACCAAACTCAGGGCTGAAATACCCATTACACGAAACCTACAAAGAGGAAGTGCTGTGTGGTTAGAATCACAAAGCAAAGTCTGTTGCACAGTTTCATTTAGTCTCTTGTCCTTTCCCTTTGGACATCAAAACTAATTCCAAGTCTATTATACCTGGCAGGTAAGGTTCAATATTTTATCCTCTTTACTTTGTTGCTCTACTTTCTCATTTGAGTTAATTTGATATTGGCATTAATTATAATAAACTCTGTATCGTAAATATTAGTAATATTACAATAAAATACAATCTAATAACTGTTTATATCTAAACATTCTTTCAACACAAGTAAAATATGTAGACAGTCCCTCGTTGGAGCATCAGTTTATAAATCTGATAATATTGATGATGATCTGCACCAGATTATACTGATGATTCTCTGCATCAGATTCCTAACCTGTTCTTCCTGTCCTTTATAGGAATGCAATAGTTTTGACATATGATAACAGGTTGTGAGGAGACTTTAGTTTTTTATGGGTGAAATCATGCAGTCATTTGTTTGAAAACTTGATTTTCAGTAACAGAATTACGCTCTTCATGTCTCCTATCCTGGTAATCATTTTGTTACGCTGCCCCATCACACAGATCCAGTGCCAGCTTCAACACTGAGACCAGCTACTGCTCCCCAGCGATGCCTCTGTTTCGAGCCTCTTGTGCCCATGGGGCAAAGGCTCGGCCTAGACGAAGGCCTAAGAGGAAGATGGAATGGATGCGGGGTTGTGGGAAAATGGATGAAAATGGATCTATCCTCTCATTGACACGACTGTGTCTGCTGAGCCTCGCAGACAACATGAAGGAACTGTGGGCGAAAGACTCCTCTGACAAATACTTGAAACAGTATTCCTGCAGGCACTTTGGGCCTTTCAACTTGCTGGGTGAGGAGGGTTTTTCTTACTCGTAAGTAATAACTGAAAATGAAAGTGTGCTTATAAGAGGAACTGATTTTAATGCACTTTCACATGCGTTTCCAACTTAATTTTCTCTACAAATGAAATGATTTACAGAGTGATTGACCTTTTCTAATCCCGTTTCCAATTTTCTAATTTCTAATTCTTTAGTTTCTAACTGTCTAATCCCTAATTTTCTACACTTAGCGGGGGAGCTGGTCGAGGAGCTGACGTGGCTGCTGTGCACCAGGAAGCAGCTGTCCAGAGCCACCCTTCCTCTCCTGCTAGTCCCCCAGCTGAAGGGTCTGTCTCTAGAACTGTGTCCTGGTCTGGCCACCTCTGCCCTCTGTGGCTACATTGCTGCACGCTGCCAGGTCAGACAGAAACCAGTTTGTATGTGCTCTGTGTATTTACAGATGTGATGCAGATAGTAAACATGGTTCTATTTCTGTTGATATATTGATACGTTAAAGGGCCCCTATTTTCTCATTTTCCAAGTTTGATATTTAAATTTATAGGGTCTCTTTATGCAAATTAGACTGTTTTCTGGTCCAAAAGCACCTTGCTAAACCTGTAGCAGCAATATAGTGTGTTTTCTGCCACACTCACTCTACAAAACCATGTTTCCCCCCTTCCTACAGAAACATCTTTTGTGATTGGTCTAGCGCAGTGGTCCCCGACCTTTTCGGTACCACGGACCGGTTTAATGTCTGACAATATTTTCACAGCCCAATCTAAAGGTGTAGCTGATAAAAACTAAATAAAATGACAAGATCGGCATTAAAAACTGTGGTATTTTCTCTATAGTAATAATAATAATAATAATAATGAACGTAAATCCACTGTGTAATCATGTGCAACTTTATTAGCGGTGTCCTCGTAACGTCACACCAACAACAGAACATCACATGAGCAACATCGTTTCTACCCCAACACAATGCAACACACTCTGGTCACTATGGTAATGTTTAAAAATACCTTCAAAATAAGACACAACACAAAAACAAAGTGCATGAAAATGCTCGCTAATCACAGCAGCACTGAATCAGTGGTGCTGTGATATCATATCATATGACGTGCGGTGTCGCGGCCTTGACGTGCGTCACGTGAGACGGATGTAACAGAGAAAATTTGGTCACTTTTCAAAATAAAACATCATTTTCGAAAAAATAAAATAAAATAATGGAAATTATTTTTTCTTTCTGTGTGGCCTGGTACCAAATGACCCACGGCCTGGTACCGGGCCGCGGCCGGGGGTTGGAGATCATTGGTCTAGCGCCAAGTTTATGCACTCCGGAAAGAGGGGGCAGCTACACAAATCCAGGGGTGGTCACTATTAACACGTCTACTCCTGTTGTGACATCACAAAAAGAGTCCCTCCTCAATGGCTCGTGTTCAGCCAGGTTTCAGGTCATTAGAATGAGTGGGTATTCTTACTTCACAGTTTGCGTGTTAGTAGGAACACACAGACCAAGGTATTTACACACAAGCACTAAATAAGTGTTGTTTTTTTCTCATAATAGGGCCCCTTTAATGTCTCGATGTCTCTAATGTCTCAATTCTATTTGTATAGCCCAACATCAGGGGTTTAACACTCTATACAGAAATATAACATCCTCTATCTTTAGACCTTTGATGTTTCCTTGTTTTGGTCTCAGGATCTGTGCAGTCTGGACCTATCTGGAGCTCAGCACCTGCCGCCAAAGGTCCTGTCTGAAACCCTGCGCCATCTTCCTGCCCTGCGCTCGCTTTCCCTGGCTGGCACGCCCTGTGACAGATACGTCATCAGGACCATTGTCCAGTACTGCCCTTCCCTGTGCCATCTAGATGTATCACACTGTCATTTCCTTTCCCCTGCTGCCCTGCTTCTTCTCAGAGGTGGGCCTTCCTGTTCCTTGTCTAGCAGTTCTTTATCGTCTTGCTGCACCTCTACATCTAACACATCTATTTCCCCTTCCTGCTTAGACTCTCCTTCCTACTTTTCCACACCTCTGCCTCCTCTCCCCCTTAGTAGTCTACTGGCTCTTGATATTGGGTTTGGGGAACAGAAGGGAGATTCTGCGGCGGCAGCAGCCTACCTCCTCCTCTCCCTACCCCGCCTGGAAAGAGTGGACATGGAAGGTGTTTTGCAGGCCTGCTGTCTCATCCGGGACCGAAAGTTTGGCCAGACGGATGAGTTTGCTGATAGAGAAGGAGTTCCCAGGCTGGAAGAGGTTTGGAGGGAGAGGAGACACAGGCAGGGCATGATGGAAAGTTGCAGGGACCAGAGGGAAGGAGCAGTAAGCGATGAGGATGAAGAAGAGGAAGAGAGCACATCAGAGCAGGGATGTGGTAGTGAAAGCGAGGAGGGTGCAAGTAGAGATGAAATTCCGAGCGGCTCTAAGAACCAAGCAGAGGAAAAAAGGAGAAAAAGAGATTTGTCACAGTTGGGTGAGGAACCTCTGACCCTGCGCCTAAGAGAAGTCTCATGCTCAACTTGGGACTCTCTAGACAGTGTAAGCTGTTTATGTCCAGGCATCTACTCCATATCTTTGATTGTTGATGAAGATGAGGAGACTGGAGGAAGAAGCAGGAGGTCTCTGTTAGCCCTTGGCACCTGGTCAGGCCAGCTACGGAGCCTCTCGGTATGCTACCCAGGCCCCCTGGCAGATATCGTTCCTGCTTTGCAAGTTATAGGCTCCTCGCTGGTCTCTCTCACCTTGGAGGGGGTTCAGACCAATGCTCTGCTGGAGGTCATCCAGGCCTGTCCCAGACTCCGAGACCTGCTAATTTCTGGTAAACCTCCCATGACGCCTCAGAGAGAAGAAGAAGAGGGAGATGATGGGGATCTTCCACGCCTGCCCAACCTGTGCACTCTCAGACTCAAGTAAGGCCACTATGGAATGCATTAGGAAGCTATAGCCTTCATCTCTTAGATTTAAATTTGAATTAAAATAAACATATTTTGTAGGCATAGCCCACTGCATCAAAATCAGTTATAATTTTAGAAAGAATCTTTATATTAGAAATACAAAACCTTGACTATATGTTTTTTCAATCATTAATTCATCTTTATTGTGTCTCTTATGTCTTCAAAGTTTTTCCTATAACCACACCCGAATGAAATACTGGACAAGAATACTCAAGTGTCTCCTGATTGGTTCTCCTTTACTGGAGAAACTCTCACTGGTATCCTGGCCATTCCCTCTGAACTGCGTCTTACAGGACGTTCTGCGCACAGGCCACTTGGACCCAAATCGCGTTGCAGATAACAATCATGTTCTTCCATTGCCACTAGCACGGATACAACGCCTTGAACTGCCGTGGACAGATGTGACAATGTCAACAGTGACAAGGATAATGCAACGGAGCAAGAGACTTAAGTATGTAGACGTGAAGCACTGTTGGCATATCACCCATCTTAACTGGTTTTACAGGAAGATGTTCAGTGAACTGCAAGTTTGCTTGGTGTGGTAAAGGGTCTGGCAGACTCTGATACAAGAGCAACATTGTTAATGGAGGGTAACGGTAAATAAAAGTAAAATAAAAACAAAATACACACTGTATACAGTTGTATTAGTGGCTAGGATTTTATGAATACAATATTATGAATGTTGTTATTTCGGTATCTAAAGTTCTACAAGTTTTAAGATGTCTGTGGGACAATCAGGTTGTTCCAAGCCTATAGTGTGGTGTAACATGTAATTTGTGAGCTTCTATACCAGCTACATTTTTATATATTCAAGCAATTTAAGAAATACAATTTTAATATTATGAGTAATGATAAGAAATAAGTTTAGATTCCTTTAGTTTTGTTATCATAGTTTGTATTTCAGAACTGACATGAACTTGACATGAACATGTACTTGTGTAATTTGCAATAAATGAGGTCAGAAAAAGTTTTTCCTTGACTCTTCCTTCCATCAGTAGGAAACACCTTACTTACCATACACATACATGTAAAGCAAAAGTATTCACTATGCCGAATGTAATATTATTGTAGTATATTATACTACTTGTATTTAATTACTAAATACACAGGAGCATTTTAAATAATACGACGTAGTATTATTATTTAGCAGATTTTACACAAAATCCATAGAACATTTAAAAAAGAGAATATACAAAAATTATTAGAATGTAGATAATATAACGTTAAAGTATATCCATTTTATGTAAACTATTCAAACCTGCAACTGAAAAGTAACAAAAGCTGTCAAATAAATGTATTATGTATAAATGTGTATGCAGAGAGTACCGTACGTCCCTCTAAAATGACGTATAAAGTAGCATCAAATTGAAATACTCAAGGAAGTACGTCTCAATAAGTTGTACTTACGTACAGTACGTGATAAAATACTTCGCTGATAAAACATACACATTGAGGACGAAGGGCGATGTTGTCGCTGCTTCTCCGGGCGACGCGGGGGTAACAAACAAACGCACCATCGTATCGTCCACGTCACTCACCGGAGACCTGCCTGCCACCGCATACTCGCGCAGTATTAGCCAGCGGTTAGCATCTGGCACCTCATAAATGTCCGTTTTATCACAAAGGAGGGGACCTTTACTTTTTTGTTAGTAAGTATCGCGGCAGTTAAACGCAACGTACGTGTACGTTTACTTTGTTGACGCTGACGAATCGTAAAAATGTGTTAAATCGTTGTCCTTTAGCTTTCGTCCACTGCCAAACACATAGCTACGATAGTCTGCTGACGCAAAGTTAGCTAACCCGACATGCTTTGATGTTTAACTAGATTGTTTCTCGACCGTTCTTTTAATCTGATTAATCAGTGCTGATAATGTTAATGTGTTAAATTTCTCCTTTGAACAACGAGGTTAACTTGGTGTTCGCCAATCACCACGTTAACATAGGCCTTTCTCATACAACCGATCAGAAGCATATTTTCCACAAGGTCCGTTAAAATGTCCAATATTTCCCCCTAAAAGGTCATGGTGGAGAATAAAGACAATGGGATGGAGCTGTGGAATATACCCAACCTCCCTCCTTCAGCCGACTGATCAATGATTCATATTCAATAAACCAACAAGTTGAGGACAATCTTCGTCATGGGAAGGTTGGTTTGTTGTCATGTGTTGGGGATGCTGTTTGATCCATGAACCTTCTCATCAGGGTTGCCACCCGTCACTTATAACAGGGGTTCTCAAACCCCCAGGGGTTTGGGGGGGGTAATACAAAAATAAAAAAATAAATAAAATAATTGGGGCATATTATGTGCAAATGGAAAATCATACACACATGTATACATTTAATTCACTAATTAACAATTGCGCTTTACTCTTACCTCATGTTGAGAGTAGCAGAAGAATTAAAAGGCATACAAATTCACCAGAAAGCAGGAAATGAAATGTCTTATGGGAGAGGACCCTTGGCATGGGGCTGCTAGAAAGTTATTTTCACGTTGAAATTGGCAACCCAGGTTCATATGTCTTTGACATTTGAGGCACACTTTGCTCAGGTTGCCCTCTCTTCTATCTGTTGACAGGATCAGCTTTTCGTGCCTTTTCCCAGCCTCGTGGCATTTCAGCCTGTCTTCCCAGGTTCTTCCTCGGCTCCTGATACCTTCCTTCAGACAGCTGCTCTTCACCGGCCTGGTGCTCTGCCTCATAGGACTGCTCTATATGCTTCTTGTCACTGGAAAGGGGCATGGCAGCTGGACCAGAAAAGAAAACCACTTTCACAGGTAAGCTAAAATCCTCATATGATACTCTCTGAGCTGTATACTCTAGAGAGTCTCAGTTCCATCCCCCAAATATATGAAAGTGGTGCCTTACATTTCATCCCCAAGTTTTCTAAAATGTGCCAATCATAAAAAAAGCAATGCTTGCCAGAAAGCCAAGATTCCTGCTTTGGATTTGTAATTCTGGGTTTCAATAGGAGGATATTGAGGGAAATTGATGCCAATGTGAGATGAAATACCCTTATTATTGAAAAAAAATAAGCAATATTGAAGAAATGCCTACCTATGCCTAACTACCTATACCTTGACTCTCCAAAGTGAGTAGCCTGGAGAGTCTCGTGAGGCTACCAGCTGTTAATTAGACAAATAGAGTCTGCACACTAAAGAATGCTCCTAAAAGTTTTAATGGATACTACCACATGTGACGTTTCAGGCAACAGGCCCTTCCTCAGACATGAAACAGACACGTGTCTTAAAGCCTCAAGGGATCATCTGACAGGTCATGTGACAGAAAATGTGATAAACCAGGAAATATATTTACATACAAAGAGGTGCTTATCTCTTTACTTAATGTTTAATTAGCTTACACTACTTCTGGCCACACTGCTAATGCACTCTGAGGCACTTTACAATGATTTGATTTTACTGAATTTAGATCATTATATTTTAATATAATTGGATTATTATAGTTAATATTTTTCTACATGCTTTATGTAATTTTCCCTGCCCATCATAAATGGGTTTTAATCATTTCATGCTTTTCATGTTTTTTTTCAACATATATTTCATATCTGTTGTAAAGCACAGTAAGCTGCATTTCTGGATGAAAGTGGCTTTACAACTAAAGAATATTGTTATATTATAAAGAAATATCAAGAAGAAGAAAAAGGAAAAAATGTATCCTTATTATTAGAGCCCCCTTTACTATCTAATAAATAAAAAAGGGGGTAATATTAATTTACCATGTAAAAAACACCACAGCTTAAAAATATCAGCATAGATCCCACATATCTGGTCGGAGAAATTAATACAGCCACAATGTTACCATGAACACAGGCAATATTATCTTAACGTTAATTTTGTTCTTCACAAAGGCACTTGGCGAGGGTAACTGATGTGGATGCAACCGATATAAGCAACCCCGACCTGAACTACGGCTTGGTGGTGGACTGTGGCAGCAGTGGCTCCAGGGTATTTGTGTACTGTTGGCCCCGGCACAATGGCAATCCTCATGAACTCTTAGACATTCGGCAAATGAGAGATCAACATCGCAAGCCAGTGGTCATGAAAATCAAGCCAGGTAAGATATGCAGTGCTTGGCTCCCCATAATCATAATAAATGATCATTGAAAATGAGCTTGATATGAGTATTAAAAGCTAAATAATTAGTACTGTTCATTATAAGACTTGGGTATAAGACAAAGAAGGTATTGACTAGTCTGTCATTTACCTCCTATATTTTTTTATAGAGTGTTCTGGTAATATAAAATCTCTTTTCTTTGTGTTTTTGTGTTTCAGGCATTTCTGAATTGGCTAAAACACCAGAGAAGGCCAGTGATTATATCTATCCACTGCTGAGCTTTGCAGCCCAACACATCCCCAAACACAAGCATCAAGAAACGCCTTTGTACATCCTGTGTACAGCCGGAATGAGAATCCTCCCTGAAAGGTACAGTATGGCCTTATGTGCATCATCTCATACAACATCCAGAATCCATAGATATGGGTGCTCCAAACATAGTAAAAAAAATGGTCACAGTGCCTGAATGTAATTGCAGTGCACCCTTGGGTGTGTTGCAGGCGTGGTCCGGCGGAGTTATAGCACAAACGGTATCTTGGTGGCAGTGTGCACTAAGACCGACCAAAAGCAGGTCATTCATGCAAACACAGCGCCTACTTGCTATTTAAGGGGTGCAGATACTAATATACTAGATCTCTTTCCCTCCATCACACAGAGTGTGTGGGCATCTCAATACACACCTGCTATTTTGGTTCATGTATATGCAGAAGCACAACCTGCAATAAGGCTGGATGAAGGTGACGATAGATCAGTGGATCTGGTGATTATTACTCTCTCAGCCAGTCACATCGCTGGTCTCAATGCTCTGAACAGTTGTACCAGATAAACGTGATATCTACAGGTAAACAAACCAAAAGCTTTTCTTCTGAATATGTCTGGATTGTTCAGAGAAAGTAAAAGGCTGTGGTGATGAGCCCTGCGAACCTGTCGTCTCCTTGCGTTCAGACTGTACCTTTACGCTGTCTAAATAGGGTCCTTAATGGTCATACATTTTCTAACACGTTTTTCTTTATCTCAGTCAACAGGAAGCTGTTCTTGAGGATCTGCGAACAGACATCCCAGTTCACTTCAACTTCCTCTTCTCAGATTCACATGTGGAAGTGATTTCTGGAAAACAGGAAGGTGAATAAAAAGTTATAATAAGATTAAATGGGCATTGAAATCTGTATTTCAACTTAAGTTTTTTGTATTTCATGGCTTGTATTGTGGACATAATTTAATTGAGAATTAGTACAGCATTGGAGATGCTGGTAAAGATGTATATATAATTATTTAAAATGTTTTCTTTTGGGTTTTAGGTGTCTATGCATGGATTGGAATAAACTTTGTCCTTGGGAGGTTTAACCATGTGCACAATGGTAAGAACCCTTGCAGATCACATTTTAACATTTTTTTTTTTTTTACATTCATTAGCCGATTTGCTACCTGTTAACCAGCTACTATAAAAATCCTATTTTAGGGGCCTGACCATTCTACCGGGAGACGGCATGTGAAAAAACAAATGTTCAGTAAAACAGCAATCTAGTAATTTCTTCTGTTAATCATTCCAGATGGTGAACCTTTAGTTGAGGTTAATGTCCCAGGCAGCGATCAGCAGGAGGCGCAGGTGAGGAAAAGAACTGCTGGCGTTCTGGACATGGGCGGCGTCTCCACACAGATCGCGTACGAAGTGCCCAAAACTGTAAGCTTTGCTTCTCCACAGCAGGTTATTATCCACAACCAATTCTGTTTTTGTGCCCTTTTTGTTTTTTGTCACTCACCCTTTGTTCTTCTCCCTCTTCCAAACGTCTGTCATTCCCTGGTTAAACCTGTTTGCACCATTTTTGTCCCGTGGAGACGATCTGCTCTCCATTCATCACTATTGAAGGTTTACTGTAAGCCTGTGCATGAGTCCATAACAGGACTGAGAACATTAAATCATTTATTTAGACATAATCAAATACAATAAAGATCGTCTGTGTCAAGAATTCCTATTTTTGTTGTAGTGATGGATGTACTCATAGTAGGTGTGACATAAGACGCTTTCCCCTTTTTTGCTCTCATTGTTTTTTCTTTACACTGCATGATCCAATTGAATTTTCATTGTTAAATAATTCCAGCCTCTGCTTTTTGAAATTCGCATTGTATTGCACAAGACGTACCATTATTGAGGCTCTAAGCTTATGTGGCCTTAAACAGGTCACCTGCTATGATGATCAGTATATGTGATGTCAGCACTGCTTTCATGTTCACATTTTAAATGCATATTGGTATTTAAATAAGGCTATATCTTTAAGTTATTATTGTTATTATTATGACATTTTTTCCCCAGGCTGACTTTTTCTTTGTCTTCTAGGAGGAAGTTGCAAAGAATTTATTGGCAGAGTTCAACTTGGGATGTGACGCACATCGCACGGAGCATGTTTACCGTGTCTACGTGTCCACCTTCCTGGGTTTTGGAGGAAATGCGGCACGTCAAAGATACGAGGAGAGCATCATCAGAAATACTGCCACTCGAAATAAGTGAGAGCCACAGAAAAATCTAATAGTTCTTTTTTTTTTTTGTCAAGTGCTTCTAATATTGGTTGTACTTACACTATATTTGTAATTTCACCAGGCTCTTAGGTCAGCATATCGGTGAGACAGCAGAATCTCCCCTCCTGGACCCTTGTCTACCCACAGATCTGCAGGATGAGATTGGTCCACCCACACAGAAGCTTTATCTGCGAGGCACAGGAGACTTTGACCACTGTCGACAGATTCTGCAGCCCTTCCTCAACCGCACCAATGAGACTCAAACCTCTTTGAGTGGGGTCTACCAGCCAGCCATCGACTACAGCAACAGCCAGTTCTACGGCTTCTCCGAGTTCTACTACTGCACAGAGGACGTGTTGCGCATGGGCGGGGATTATAATGTGTCTAAATATTCCCAGGCCGCCAAGGTAAATCTTACAGTGAAAAATTATTCCTCATGAAATCTATTTGATTCTGATCAGACCGATTCTGACATTTGTGTTCACACATACAGCTTCCTCGGTTGATGTCTGGATAAATTTTGGATTGCAGTGCATGTGTGAAAGGGATTTTACTGATATCCAAATTGTTCAGTGCACTTTAGCATCAATTATATCAACATCACTGCTCTGAGAATCACCAAAATGACCATTAAAGTGAAGGGTTGAGATCACATCATCACTGTTTTATCAAAAGTAACTTTTAGTCAAATATGTGACTGTATGAATAGATTATAACTGGACAGATTGAGCTCTGACTTTCCTTTGTATATCATTAGTGTAACACTAGTATTGAACTAATAATATTTGGGAGCAACTTGGGAGCAATTTGTTAATGTCTTACTGTTGGAAAACTTCCTAATGTTGTTTTCAGAGCTACTGCGCCACCCAGTGGAAAACTCTGAGGGAACGCTTTGACTCTGGCTTGTATGCCTCACATGCTGATCTTCACAGGCTTAAGTAAGTCAGAGATGGCTGATCAAACCCCTTTTTAAATCTCATCCAACCACTTGACCATCCTGCAAAAACTGTGGTTATTTATCAATGGCTTTATGTTCATGTCTGCAGGTACCAGTGTTTTAAATCAGCATGGATGTATGAAGTATTGCACTCAGGCTTCTCTTTCCCCACCAACTACAAAAACCTGAAGACTGCCCTTTTGGTCTACGATAAGGAGGTCCAGTGGACTCTTGGAGCAATTCTTTACAGAACACGGTTTCTGCCTTTGAGGTAAGCTAGTCATATTATCTTTCACAAGGGACCTGTTCTTAGTGTATCACTTTACTAATCCAGTCGAAAGTGAAACGAGTAAGCACAAGAGGTGAAGAAAATGAACCATTCATGTAAATAAATTGCTTCCTGTTACTTAAGTATTGTCAACCAGTATATATGCTGTTGAAAAGGAGTAGTTAGTCACTAGTCAACTGTTAACTGGGCAGATTCAGTAGAATGATTTTTACGGTATGTATGCTGGGGTGAGGTTAAAGATTATTGTGACGTTGAAAGTCTGTTACGTCTTTTGGAACAGGACACATTGGTGCATGTTTCCACTGTGTAGGCACAGTGTCCACTATTCTGGCACCTATCAATAATTCTTTTGAGACGTGATCTTTGAGATTCAGTCTTGTAGTCTAGGTGATTTATTACTGGCCTACTCTTTTGAAGAAGAGAAATACATCAACATTGCTCTCTTGTTGCCTCAAAGGAAAGGAGCAATTCCTTCATGGGCTGTCAATCGATAAAATATTTGACTTGAATAATTTCATAACTGTCCATAGTTAATCGCAAATTAATCACACATTTTTAATCTGTTCCAAATTTACCCTGAAGTGCAATACTCTTATCAATATAGTAGTAGACACGATTTACATGCTTTATACAAAGGTTTGCATTTATTGTTGGAAATCAATTAACAGTGACAAAGATTGTCAGAAAACCTCACAGGTACAACATTTAGAGATTAATTATGAAACCGTCCACTTGTGTGGAAGGAGATTTTTTTTTAAACACTGTTTTAAAACCATATAGCAATAATAGTCCAAGTAACGTCTGTGCTGCAGCTACTTGGGCTTCATTTTGCACCTTTGCCTACTCAGATACTACAGGATTAATGTGGCCATGGCTGTTTTCTGTGGTCTATAAACCCAGGCACGGTGGATGCAGATTCATTGTGACTTTGTTGGTGTGAGTCATCCAGGTATAGCATACCATGTCTGGCTAGGAGGTGACTTCCTGGGTTTCAGGCTCATTTATCAGGTCGATCACTTCACCCATCGCCACACGTGACGATGTTGGTATATGGTCTTGACTTCCTGCCCATACAAGTGAACGATATCCAGGTCTATCATACCATCTCTGGAGGTCATCCATAATTCACAGAACCATAGTTAGCCGTATGTCTCGTTTTACAGGTTTGAGTTGAGGAACTTGTTGCCCGGATGAAAGCTTTCCAAAGACTTAAAAAAATCTTCTTTTCATTCAGGGACATCCAACAGGAAAGCCTGAAAGGAACGCACTCTCACTGGCGGCACAGCTTCTCCTTTGTCAACAACCATTATTTGTTCCTGGCGTGTTTCTTCATTGTGTTGTTGTCTATAATGCTGTACTTGCTGCGACTTCGCCGGATCCATCGGCGGGCAGCGCAGCACTGCACCCCCTCCTCTGTACCTTGGTTGGAAGACGGCCTCGGCTCACCCACCCTCCCTATCAACCTCTAAACTTTGTAGAGCGTAATGTCTGGACAGTTTTTCTCTCCTAGGTCTTCTGCTTGTTCAGTGAACCTGCTGCCCTGACAAACAGGGGAGTTTGATGAAGTCCAATTAACAGAGAGATGGTACTGAACCTTGGACAGACAAGGAAGATTGAATGTGAGTCTAAAGGCTTAACTGAGCAATGAGAATATTTATGTTTAAGTTATTTTGTTTGATAATGAAAATGTTGTTTTTTTTTTCTCAAAGTCTTGTTTTTGCCTGCCACACACTCCTTTGTCAAATTCAAATGGCAGCTGCCTCCAGGAGTCTTCAATTTTATCTCTACTTCTACGCTACTTTTCTCAGTAGATAATCATTCACACCCAAATAAATACAGTTTAGGGGTTGTCTAAACCTTGGATTTCACAAAGCTGGACAAAGAAATCTGAGGAAAATTATTCTTTTTGTATTTATGTGTGGGCATTTGCCTTTCTGTATGCATGATAAAAAATTTTTAATTGTTAAATGATATTAGCACTCACTGTTTCTACAGCAACCTCAAATGCAATACGATTTTATAATTAGAGGAAGGAACACTATAATGCAGTTGAGAATGAGAATGCACAGTATTGCCCAGCTGGAATGGTCTGTTTTTTTTCTGTGTGTGTGTATGTGTGCGTGGATCGTTCCCAAATTGTTCTGCCTCATATTCATATTGCGGGACAAGTAGCCTTTAATAGCTGTACTAGTGCAATACATGTCTTGTCACTGTTGGGAAATCCTGTAAAACAGTTCTGCTCTAAAGTCGAAAGTATCAATCTCTGAAAGCCCTGCTGAAATTCTTGTGTAGGATTCCCTGACAATTAAGGTGGACGCTGTTGCATATATTTACTTTGGGCTTCATTTTCAGAAGCTGTCATATCACTACTGTGAGGGGATTGTAAATGAGAGCACACACCCCATTATTTATAGAAAAACATAAGCAGGTGTAGTGAAATGTTTTCACAGATGAATGCGAAATAAATGTCACATTGCAATACAGTAAATAAAAGGTTTTATGGTTTACTCGTCTGAGATTTGTTTATTCCTGAGAGGAGAATACTCATTAAATGACACCTGTTTCATTGAAGTGAATCTGGAATTTGTGGCTCTTCTAAAGCATAAAGTTAACAACAACCGCTTCTTACATCTCTGAAGAAAAGTCAGAATTTATCCCAATCATGTTTACAGCATCTATCAAAAGCAATAATCATCAGATACTGTAGGATGATTCATTCAGTGTTGCTGCTGAACAGAAACAAAGACCTGTGTATTTAAGTTGGAATATGCAATATGTAGTACTCAGTTGATAGTTAATGACTATATTAGTTACTATGTAAGTTAGAAATAACAGATTCGGTACACAAGAGAAAGCGTCCCAAAAATGTAATGGATACTACCACGTGTGGTGGTGCCCACATAATTATCCATTAAATTTTAATAATGTTTTTTTCTGAATATTCTCTAGTGTGCAGACTATTTTTCTAACTCTCGGTTTTACCTTGGTCCAGCCTCTGATAGTGACTGAACAGGATGCGTGTGCTTTTTATCGTCCATTGAAAGGGCATCGGGTAGAAACAGGCACTCTGTGTGAGGACAATGTTAATACTTGATGCTCTCTGCGTGTGGGACACAACAAACCATCCTGTGTGTAAGTGGTATTAGTAGCCTTCAATTGAGTTGGATGTCCATTATAAAAAAACAGTTTTTGCATTTATAGATTGACACTTGAAAACTGACTTTGCTTGTTGTGGCACTAATTACATTGAAATCATAGTCTATTTCACAGCAAGATGACAGAATGTGAAGCTTTTACATACAAGGACAGCCTTTTAATAATTATACCTTTTACTTTTGTCAAAAAGTGTTTGCTAAAGTGGTGTAGTGTTACATTCTGTGCCACCGTAGTACAATGTTTATGCAGTAAACTACAGCTCTGACTTTGGTTTCCTCACTGAACCCGTGAACACAAGCTGTAACGACGCAGCTTGAACAAGTGGCTCTTTAAGACTTCACGCATATATGCTGAGTCACTGACATATCAAACTGCTTCACTTACACACCCACATTGACGCTGCGGTGCGCTTGGTGTGTACAGCTTATGTTTCAGCCAATGGTGAGTGAAACAGGATAGTACAGATAATAGATCAAGCCCCAGTCATTTGCCTTGAAGATAATTAATGCTGTGTTTATTACATTGACAGAATAACATAATATAGCTACAGTACATTATTCTATCAATGTAGTAAACATAGTAGACCAAATATTGTAATCAGGTGACAGGAAATAGGAAGAAAAGAAAGAAAAGAAACAACTGCCAAAAACATAAATTATTAAGATAAAGAGACGTAATCAGTAAAAAATGTGGTCATTCATTCAGCCTAATTAACATGATTGGTAGGAGGCTTCTTCAACTAATAATTGAATAATAATAAACATTATTTCCATAGCACCATATATCGTGGTAATGAGAATCTATAATTTGAAGAACAATGTTATTAAGCCACTTGGCTCATGGATGAGGACTGGTGTTTCTGAATAAATAATACATTTGAACCTCTAGCTGTAGTAAGTACATGGCCACATATTTCTTAGCCACATTCAAAAATTGTCCCAGGGAAATTAGTGGGAACGCTTTACCAGCACCATTAGTGATTTTGAATACTTGCGCATGTAACTCCATTCCAGAATATTTCTGTCTTCTTGCACCTGTTCACACATGACATGTTAATGCCAGTAATAGGTGGAGTGTGTGGTCAAGCGTCAATAAAAACAACAGTGATTAAAAGACAAAGGGATTCCTGTCAAACATGTGGGTGGAACTCTTTAAGTGACCTTCTTGTTAACATCCTGGTTGCCTTCAAATGTTACCTTTCCCTGTAAAACTCCCTGTCCAAGCTCCCTAGCTCTTGAGCAGTGAATTTGCCAGAGTAGATTTCTCAGATAAATGACTCTGACTTGCATTGAAATATTGCCCCTTCCAGGAAAATAGCTGGAACATCTCTAGGAAGGGTTATATGTGTGAATGGAGCTTTATTCAGGAGGTGAAACTGGAGCATGGCTGTGATGCAGCTCAGTTTAAATGACACATGAGGTGAACTAGGAACAAAGTTTGCAGACCAGTATGTTAAAGTAAGGTTTGTGTGAATAAAAGGCTAAAAGCTTTTTATTCTTTGCTCGTTAATTGTCTGATACAATAACAAAACTAAATTCCGAAACACCATGTGGTTTCAGAAAGCCCTTTGGATCTATGGTTGCCCATTGCCTAATTATCTCAGATGAACCTTTCTGCAAATTATTTGATAACTTTTTGCTCCGAAACACCAAAAGAAGTGCCACCAAAAGCCTGAGTCTAAGCACCTGTAACATTTTACCACTGCTACCACAGATGCAGCTGTGTACAGTATATCCTGAATTTGTGTGTGTGTGTATGTGTGACTGCACACAGCAGGAGGAGGAAAGCTTTAAAAAATGTTTTACACTTAAAGCATTGACTGCGTGACTTACTATTCATGATCAAGATCTAATATTTCTTCATTGCTGTGTCTCGGTACTCTATTAAATAAGATCAGTACTACTGTACTGTACCATCATCTGTTCAATATTTAAATCAGCTGTAATAATTGCATTCTGTTACATCCTCATGACAACATCTTTGTGTTAATTGTGTTTCTAATTTCAACCATTGCTCCTTTTCTGAAATAGCCTGAAGGACAGGAATAGTGTGTTACCAACAAGGCCCAATTTATTCTTAACTCTTCTGACCATCCACCTTTTAAGGATTTTGATCTTGTTTCCTTGAGGAACAAAGAAACTGTGTTTCATAACTTCCCTCTTCCCTGATGGTATTGACAGGAATCCTTTGTTAGGTTGACTTTTAGACTCTTAACCATATGATAGACATGATTATAACACATTACTTGATTTGAGCCCTGTAGGCTATAGGCTATATACTTTATTCTGCACTTGTACCAGATTTAGTATTATTTACCATTTTTGTGTTCCTGGTTCAATGTAATAGGAACTGACTGTATTTTTACTTAAGAAGAAGGTTCGTTTCAGGAATTTCTATATTTTGTATTTCTGATGCTTGCCATTGTCAATTTTTTAATGTCTTTGTAACTTGATGTCTTTTTGCAACAGACTTAAATTCCTTCCGGATAATTAAACTTAAACTTGAATACAGCCCGAAAGCTCTAAATATTCTTTCCACCACTGTGTAAAATACACATTAAATGTGGAGAAACCACAAGATACTCCCATTCTCATCTACAGTACCAATAGACAGATACTGCCAGATAAGAAAACCAAGCCTACTTATCTATTCGGGCAGAACTGTGCGATTACACTTTTGTCAAACCCATTCAAAAACTCTCAAAAGACCGAAAGAGGGGGAGAGGGGCACGGGATTATGAAATGACAGAAGGAATCCACCACGGAAACTTCTCATTGGTCGCCTCGAGCCTCGAGCCCGCCCTTCCTTCGACTATGATTGGCCCGTATGTGTAATGAGGCACCTACGTCACACGGGCTGCTGGGACTCCCAGTGAAGTGTAGTGGTGATGTTGTGGTGATCCATGCCGCCGACATCTCTCTCGAGCGGTTTCCTGCGCGATAACACGCCGGCCCGGGAGAGCTCACCACGCATGGAGTTAGAGCTCGAACCGTGCGGTGGCAACCCTGGAAGATGTCGCAGATGCGGGACGCAGACAGCGAGGCTCTCTCCGGTGACGGCGGCGGGGACTACGAGAGCTTGCCACCTCATGTCTCCGTGACGACCCACATGACAGCAGGAGCCGTGGCTGGAATCCTGGAGCACACGGTGATGTACCCGGTGGACTCCGTGAAGGTAAGGGCACGCGGAGGCGGCGCAGCTCCGCCGCGTCTGCCCGTTCAGTCACTAGCTTACGGTTCCCCGCTAAAGTCCACACGCGACCCGGCTATCCGGCTAACGCACGTTAGCTGTGAACTGTCCTCCCTTAGCCTCTGTTAGCTCACTGAAGGACCAGGGCTGTCTATAGGTAGCGTTACATTGAGAGCAACATGTGAAACAGACTCGCATATTAACATGGAATAATAAGAAAAAAAGTTTCAGACATGAGATAAATATGTTGTAGCATGACCTTAATTGACTAAAGTCATTAGCAAGGAAAGTGCAAAGTTGTGAGCATTTTAATCATGAGTTTGTTTTGCTGATGTGTTTTTCCTTTTCTGAGGCTGTCAGTGTGTTCTATGAGTGAAACTAAACTTACTTTGCCTCTTGTTGACGTAGGGTAAGTGAAGGTCAAGGAGCTGTGAATGACCTGAAAGCTACACCGGAGTAAAAGTGCAGATATCTGACCAGAAATTGACTTTGGTAGAAGTTAAAGTCTCCTATTAGAATATTGCTCGAGTAAAAGTCTTAAAGTATCTGGTATTTATTGTACTTAAGTATCGAAATAATTCCCTGATATTAAATGTACTATTGTAGTAGTATTGAAATTAAATGTTATTAATAAACGAGTAAATTATGTTATTATGTTAATGAAGTTTGTGGAGCATCACTGGAGGCTTCAGGTTCCACATCACACTCGTGTAAACCAACTAATTGATCCAGAATTGGCTTCTAAACTATTTGTGATGTCACAAGTTCATATTGGGTCGTTCACAGTCTGTTTCCATCAAAGTTAGATTTTATTTTGCTTAGGGGAAATATAATGGAGTAAAAGGTAAAGTTGATAGAACTATATATTAAAAAGAAAACTGAAAGAAGTATTATTACTATTACCCAACAAAACATTCATGTTCATGCTTCAAGTGCAAATATTAAATTTAGACTCTTTATATTGATGTTAAGCATTAAAATGTACTTTTGAGGGTACACGAGATATATAATCGATCAAACAAGGAAAATAAAACTGCAGTTTTTTGCAGTCTTATGTAACAGATGAAATGTTTAAGGCTGCAACTCTATCCTTGAATAAGCATCAGAAATATGGAGGAAAAAAATGCCCGTCACAATTTCCCAGAGCCCCAGATGACTTCCCTAAATTGTTTGTTTGGCTGACTAACAGTATATAGTACGAAGAAATTCTAATTACAGTTACATCCTCATATTTGAAAAGCTGGAACCAGAAAATGTTTCTCATTTAATCCATTGTAGAACTTCCATCATTTAACAAATTAGTTTTCTGACAATTGATCCTTATTATAGCAGTGCAAATGTTAGTCTAGGGAAGAAAATTATTTAAAATCATTCTTGTTTTCTGATTTCAGATGCATGCACATTAATTACAAATATCACATTAAATCTATCTAATGAGTAATATTAGTTTTTTAAAGTTATGGTTTGCTTTGTTTTGCTTGTGTTAAGCTTGGTTAAAAACTGGTTTGTTTGATTGTGAACTTTGCCCACGCAATCCTCTCTCTTCTACTCAGCTATTGTTTTCCAACAATGTAATGCTGTTTTGGTGATTCGGCTTGTGGCACAAAACCCTAACAATGATCATGTGGCACAGACAAGTTTTAATAAAATACTGCAAGGAAAATATCAGAAAAAACATTTTTGTTCAGTGATGCTCTGACATATTGCCAAATTAACCCATGGGCCCTTATTTACGCAAACAACTGTTGCCATTTCCGATTGAGTATAACACACACACAAAAAGTTTTCACAAGCACCATAGATTTGTCTCCTTCAGTTCGATCAGTGAGAATGTTGTTTCACAATAATTGTTTTTTAAATGGAGGGATTTTAAAGAGATTAAATAATTTAGTTCTTCCTATTCTATTTGCATATGCAGTCTTTAAAACAAGAACATTTTATCCAGAGTGTGTGTTTCATGATTGCTGTCGCTTATCAGCTTCAGATGGGATGAGCAGAATATCTTTGTCTCAACAAGGCTTGTTGTGTTTATTTTCAATTTCAAAGTTCTCTGAATCCACTGAAGATGTAGAACGAGGCGTCAGGAGTGAGCCTGATAGTAAGACGGGGATCTTATCAGTGTGCACACTTGAAATCAGCCTCATGCAGTAAAGGGTGTATGTCCCAAATTGTTATCTGGACTATTGATTAGTTAACCGCCATGGACACAACTGACAAAAATGAAATTTTATAAACTATGGGACACAATGTATTGTAGTAGATCGGAATGTGTCGTGTTTTTAAGACTGCACAAACTGTTTTGTTTTGTTGTTCTTTATTACCAATCTGTGTTTCTCTGGCTGTTATGTACTCTTTTACAATGGGATTACTGTTTTGAAGACAAGTTATACTGTAAAAATAGAACAGGAATTTCTCTTGAGAACCTGATGATCCTCTAATCTACATACTTGTGCTAAACTCAGTCCTGAAACTGCTGGACTTTGTTTCTCACTGCGTTTCAGCTCTTGTCTCCACAGTTTCTTGGAATCATATGTTAGATTGACCACTTATATATAAATCTTTCCCATCAAAAATGCAAACGCGTTCTTAATGGAGCCCAACTGGATTTTTAAGGACTATACAGATATCAATATATAAGAGTTTTAAAAAAAAAAAAGATGCTAAATATGCTGCCTGCCTTTTTACAGTTGAAAATTTTTCTTGTTACTTAGGGAGGGATCCTTTTCATATCCAAACCAACAAGTGAACCATGTTGACTTTTGAAAAGTTGTGTCTTAGATGCATGAAGTATCTTTCAACTTAAGCCATTCTGAGAGTTATCACTAAATAACAAGAAAATAGAGCGTAGTTGTTGAATATAGTTGGCAAAAGTTGTAGGTTTCTTTGTCCACAGCATAATTTACCTATAGACCAAACTGATATTAATGAACTGTATTTATCTATTTGTAATATTTTAGTATTTGATACAAATACATACAATTATGAAGTCACTCTTTTGCCTCTGTCTTCAACAACAGCGTGTGGAATGTGAAGCATATCTTCAGATACAAAAACTTAGGGCATTAACTATGCTACCAAGCTTTTCGTGCCCCAAGTTCCCAAATCCGTATCAAACGGAAATGTAATTGATACTTAATTGTTAACGTGAAGGAAGGAAACGCATAGGAACATGCTGAGGAAGATAGACTTGGCCTATCTCCTGAGCCAGTTCCAGATCTCCTCACAAATAAAAACATGCTTTGTACCGTCTGGATAACTTGGCTTGGTGGAGTAAAACAAAGAGCTGCCACAGCCTCCCACACCAGCCCTGGGAGAGACACACATCACTCATACAGGACCTTGCTGCTGCCAAGAGCACTTACTGTCAGAACAATGTGTCAGCGTTACAGGGAACAATACCTCAAAAATCAGGATTTGGCCCACACCAGGTGCCCACTTTAAGCCACTCACAGTCATGCAGTCGTGCTGAGCCGTGACTTTGGAGAGCTGTCATAAAAACTACCCTAAGAAGTATCCTAAGTGGAGTCGATTCTAAGAAATTGTTTTAATATATGTCTTTATTTCTCCAGACAAGGATGCAGAGTCTGCAGCCGGACCCCAACGCTCAGTACAAGGGTGTGTATGAAGCTCTGAAAAGGATTATCCAGACCGAGGGCTTCTTCAGACCACTGAGAGGCCTCAACATCACCATGATAGGCGCGGGTCCTGCTCATGCACTCTACTTCGCCTGCTACGAGCGGGTCAAACACTCCCTGAGTGACGTCATCAAGAGCGGAGGCAACAGCCATATAGCCAATGGTATGAGTTTCTCAACCACAAATCACTTGATTGTCATACGAACCACTTTCATGCCGGGCTAAGTACAGCCTGGAGGAGTATAGCTAGGATAAGTCATGTTAATGCCATATCCTGTTTACAATAGTTAAGATAAAGCCTTGTCCCATACAAGAATAATCCATACATGTTATCTAGGATTTGTTAGTACAAAGTAGAGTTTTGTTGCCTGTAGACACCAGGAAATGACAGGTGTATGAACGAAATGTGAACAGTTCCATATTTAAGACTCTCTCTGGGTTTTATATGGAGTTTTAAAATCCACAAGATATAATTGGGTGTTAAAAATAACCTAAGCATCTTTGTTTTATAAGAACAGGTTGTTTTGTGTCTATCTCATTAATATTACTGAGCCTCTCTTCTGATTGGCTGAGGAAGGTGTATAGTTGTGACATCACAACCTAGCAGAAGTCCTGAGGGTTTGTTTAAAGTCACGGTTTCTGAATACGGGCTGTGTGCAGTTCTCTGTGGATTGAGAATTTTGAAACATGGGACAGTATTTCTATAACACATCCACTTTATAATCAAAAAGCTATTTAAATCTCCCTTTCTATAATATGGTACCTTTAGGTCACTGAACCTTAGTCAAGATAAAACTGATTTTGGTAACAAATTAAATCAATTGCACAGTTATTTCACAAAATCTTTTTGCTTTTACAGGTATTGCAGGTAGTGTGGCCACTGTTCTCCATGACGCAGTCATGAACCCAGCTGAAGGTAAAAAAAAAACAAAAAACAAACAGCTTTATCTCTTTAATTTTCTGAGAAGTTTCTACCTATGCTTACATGTAGCTTCCAGTATATTAATTCTGCTCTTGGACATTACTGGCCAGTGGTGACATAATGATTTAATTGGGTTATAAGAATTAGTTTTTTTAACTTAACTATAATTATTATATTCGAATTAAACTGTATTTTATTATATTTATATTACTAGTAGTTATAAATGTTTCTATTGTATTATTAGTTCTATTTAATCCACATTAAACTGTAAATAATTATTTATTTTGTTTGACAACAAATCATTTAATGGTATTTTTAAAAGTCTGTTTTTGCTACATGCACTGTACAAAATATGTGTAATCAAACCTATTAATGCTGTTCCTCTTTTCTTGCATGGCTCAGTGGTGAAGCAGAGAATGCAAATGTATAACTCGCCATATCGGGGGCTTCTGGACTGTGTCCGGACAGTGATGCATACTGAGGGTGTCAGGGCCTTCTACCGCAGCTACAGCACCCAGCTGACCATGAACATCCCCTTCCAGGCCATTCACTTCATCACCTACGAGCTGATGCAGGAGCAGTTGAACCCCCACAGACATTACAACCCCAGCAGCCACATAGTGTCGGGAGCAGCAGCAGGGGCCGTTTCTGCAGCCGTGACCACCCCGCTTGATGTGTGTAAAACGTTGCTCAACACACAGGAGAACGTCGCGCACCACTCCGTGAATATCAGCGGCCATTTATCAGGAATGGCTAATGCCTTCAGGACGGTGTACAGGCTCGGCGGCTTTCGAGCCTTCTTCAAAGGGATCCAAGCTCGGGTTATATACCAGATGCCCTCCACTGCCATTGCCTGGTCAGTGTACGAGTTCTTCAAGTACCTCCTGACGGAGCAGCAGAAGGAACAAGACGCGAAACCCGGCTCCCTGTAATGGAAAAGCGTGTCGGCGTAAACCTTCACCTGATGAAAAGAAGGCTCCAACCTGAGGTTGCGCGTGAGCTCACTGTGTGCTATTTAAAGGAAATGACATCAGTCATTATCTCAAAAGAAAGGCATCATGGCGGAGGTGTGACAGAGAATAGCACTCCTTATCGTTCTCCTGCTGTGTGGGTTTTCGAGTTTGGATGATGTTGCGCAACCAAAATATGCAACAGAGATTACTGCTCTTAAAGGACAGATAGACGTGGAAGAGCCAGTCGTCTTTTTCTTCCTCCACCCCACAAACGCAACAACCACCCAGATCCACTTTCTTTTCTACATGTGGTGACTTTATGGTCAAGTTATCTTGAATGTTTATATTTCTTAATATTGGAACTTTATATTTATTTGGTCTCCCCGAGGCTTCTATTTTATAAATGCGGAAGAAACACGTTGCTGTTTGCTTGTTTTATTTGGCTGTGTATTTATAAAGAAATATGACGCATTCCTTATTTTCGCTCCATGGCTAAAAGGAACAGTTGCGCCTTCCAAGTGCCTCATAAATATTAAAAGGTGCGTCACCTTTATCTCTTTTGCTCTGTGACAGAGCAAATCCTTATTTCAATATTTCACTTTTGTTTAGTCCTAGTTGTATCTGAAGTGCTAATAATTCTGTGATAGGATTAAATACGAAAGTAGGTTTTCCTGTTATAATTGGTCAAATTTGTCAAATCTATGCATATGAAACTGGAGGATGATTTGGAAAATTTAATTTTAACTCTGTCACTGATTGCTGAAATCTGCAGCAATTTTACTTTTAAAAAATATTTTTTTTGTTTTTATATATATATATTTCTGCTTTAAGTGCAAAACACCATGTCCTATCCTCTTGAGAGAACCGCTGTCTCTCTGTGTATTGAAGTGTTTAGGCCGTAACGGTCCAGTTATTTGCCTTGTTAAAGTGCAGCACTACAAAGCCGTTGAATCATGCACAATAATTGTCTCATTTAAAGAACCTTACTTGTCTCAGCAAGAAGGCAGCTTGTTTATATGTATTCACGCAAACATGAATACGACTATTCCTGAAAAAACTCCATTATGCAGGTTGTTGGTTTCTCCAATAAGGCTGGGACCTGGGATGGTGGCCTTAGCTCAACCTTTTATGGACGTTTGTACCGGTGTGATGTTTAACTTTTGTGTGACGTGTTTTAGTTACAGTAATGTGTGTTATATTGACCTTGAACCCAAAGGTTGTAGATTGTATATAAAATATTTTCAGAGTATAAGATTTGCTGATACAGTAAGTGCAGATTTTTGTAATTCAACGTGTAACATCACATTAGTTTTATTTTGAAACTCTGTTGTCAGAACTGATCAAATCAGCTGGTGAGCAGGCAAAGCTATTTCTTTTTTTTTCCACTCATCCTGTTGTACTTACACATTTCCTGTGTGCTCACTGCTCTCTCCAGCTTCTTGACTTTTTTCCACCCAGTAGTCAAGACATTCCTCCAGATATTGATGTAGTCCAGCAGGCAGCCAGATTTATTTGTTTTTAATTACAGAGTTTTCTCTTCCTCTAGTAAAGTTCAGTGAGTTTGTCAGATTCCAGTGGTCTCACAAACCCTTTAGCAGCAGATTAATTTATTGTACAGTCGGGCAATTGTTAATATACCAAAGACATGTATTCTTCTATGCATCTTACTTTCAACCTGGCATTATGTGGCTATGTGTGTGCCTGCCTGCTGTGAATTGTCATTTCCCCTCCACTGTAGTTTCCACCCAGGGTCATGGTAAACTTTCTAATTATTTGAGCTCTTCTTGAAAGCCTTCTTAAAAGGTGGAATGTCCTCTGAAAGGACTCGACTACTAAATACTTGAGCAAAGGCAGTTGAAATGGAAATTGTGATTGTCACTTTTCAATATGTTTGGAAATGTTAAAGAAGACATTTTTGACCTATTTTTTTATTGTTCAATCTGTCTGGTAAGACTATGTAAACTATTTATATAAGCTATAGTTGTACAAGCAATATAGATTTCACATGAATGGATGAAAAATTTCATCTGCTTGAATATAATAGTGGCAGCTTAATCAGCATGGATTTTCACGCACATTTGCTAATCATATTGTAAGAAAAGTCAACTGAAGCCTGTAAGACTAGATTTTTTTTTTTGTTACATTATACTTGCAACCCTCCTTTTGAGGTGTTGATTCATAATTCCCAAACCATGTTATGTCCACATGCTTTTTTTTTTATCATGGTTATACTAGTGTTATGATTGTGCCCACTGATGCTTACATTTTAAAAGATAGCAGAGCTGATATTATATATGGGGAATTTTTGAAATGTAAATATTTTACCGCTATGTACGCACAAATGATTGAAATGGGAGTAGGGATTTTTTTTGCCACCTCCAAGGGGAGGAATGTTTGACAGTCACACCACGCAAATATGAAATAATTATAATAAGTGTGATGATGCTGCTACAGTTATGTAACACTGGAGCTGAAATAAAAATGCAAGTGAGAAAATCTGTGTTTTTTTTTTTTCTAAATGAAACAAAACTAAATCAATATTTGCCCTCAGAGCCTATTAAGAAGTTGGGGAACATGTTAGTTTGAAACCAACAAGAATATAATGGTTAAAAGAAAGCTTCAGTGAACATGCAGCAAGATCATAGGAAAACACCACAGCTGCTAATGTGGCTAAAAAGGAATGAATTGTTTGGAGCTTATTTCCTGCCAAAACCTGATAATCGAAACATATCTTTTGATTCACAACAAACAGTGCGGTTTGCAAATAAAAAAAAACGCCATTAACAAACTATTGCATTTTGTTTTGTAAATTCACAAAATATCATGCTTCAGAGCCAAATAGAGCACGTCTTACAAATACAAATCCTCCTGACATTTAAATTGACTCATTGCACCATCTGCTGTTGTGCAAAGTGAAGTACTCTGGATATTTGTGAGGAAAATCATCAGCACAATTAGGCCGTAATGGTGTTGAGATATTTTTATCTTTCAGAATACATTTTTTCAAAATGATTTGCATGCAGTGGAACACCAGTAGTGATATTATTTGAAAACAGGTTTATTAATTTAGGTGAACTGACCCTTTAAATTGCAATCTAGTAGCAATGTGTTTATAGTGCCACTAGATTGCAGTATTGCACCATTTAAACACTCATGACAAAGACAAAGTCCTCAGAGGGGGGGGATGAGAAGCAGTGCCGCTCTCACTGATACCTGGATCCATGATGTCTCTGTTCTAATTTTATAGTGGTCTTATCACTATTGTTTCTGCTTCTATTATAGTAAATCCTCCGTGTCTCTATTAACATCTCATTGTTTATGATTTAATGAGAAAAATCATTGAATAAATTAGTTTCTTGAACATGGATTCATCCCAAGAGTAGTTGAGATACCGTACAGGGGTAGAAAAAGAACTCAAATTTATACTTTAGAAAAAGTACAGCTACATTGACAGATCTACAGTCAATGGCCCCCTAAAATTGCACTCAATGACATTCTCAATTTGTATTTCAGTCTACATGACAATATAACACACATCATCATCTGTAAATTGGAAAACTGATTATATATGACACATGTGAGTAAAAGATTCCCAATCAGTTAATTACTAGGAATGGTCACACGATTGGAATACCACATTGATGCTGCATTAAATATATTCATCTATATATATATATATATATTCTATATATATATATATATATATTCTAAAGATATATATATATATATATATATATATATATATATATATAATCTATATTCACAGACAGATCCAGACAGAGTGAGCCAGACTATAATTTATGTGAAAAAGTGTGAATCTCAATCTACATATCAGTTTTGAAATTGTGTTGATAGGCCAAATTAAACCAGACTTATAATAAATCTCTTACTTCCTACTTTTTCCTGTATGCTTTCGTTATGTTGGCTGCTGCAGGATAGCGCTGTGATACCTAAGTCTATAGGATTTTAACTTTTAATAATAATGATGATATTTTGAATATCTGTCAAAAAAAAAAAAAATCCACAAAAAAGCATGCACATCATTGTGCCATGCACAAGCTATATCTGAAAGCTAAGGTTGATCTGACAGTCAGATGCAAGAGCTGCAGACACACAAACGTGCCTTACTTTTAAGGGAAGGGAAATTGTATGTTGTCTTTTATCTTGTGTTTTATACAATTATATCTTATGTAAAATGACCATGGGAGCCCCTTTCTAATAAAATGCGTTCTTATTATTTTTTGTTAATAAACAAAAGTAACATAGAACGCGGCCTCACTGATACCATATTGTTCACTGTAATCCATGTAGTAATCATGTGGTCTAATTAATGCTGCTGTTTGCATGCAGATATAACAAGCTCTATAATGATGGAAAAGCGAGACCGATCTGATGTTTTTATAGTGACGCACACGGCGCAAAGCTTTATTCAGAACCAACATGACTCAGGACACGTACACTTGTGCTGTAACCTTGTTGTCCCTGCATGTGTTTAGATTTCGCCCTTGTCCATGAGCAAGTTGTTTATCTGAAGTGTACAATGAGCACCCCCCCTCAGCCCATGTCCTCTGTCCTTGTCATGCTTTGCTCTAATCACTCTAATCTGCAGTAAACTGTCTCACTACTTTATGTCTTTATCCTAAAAGATAAGAGCACAGGAAAATCACCACTGGCTCTTCTCTCTATGTCTACAGCTCTCCCCCTGGTTCTTTTACCTTTCTTTCACTCGTTCTCACACACAAACACACACACTCACCCACCCACACTGTTTGCGGCCACACAATCAACGCTACCCATCGGATGCAGCGGTGTATCTGCTAACGACAGAAGAAAGGCAGCTGCTCTCCTGGTACATTTCACCGCGTAACATGAGGGATCCAGTTACACGTTCCGGGGAAGTTTACGAGCCCATGTGAAAAGATCAGGGCTGTTTTAAAGCGCCTTATCAACAAATTTGTCAGACAGTCACGGCATATTGGAGCACTGACAAAGGCCGTCTTTGTGGTTCGGTTTGGTTTTTCCCCTCATCTGTTGAGAAGATCTGCTTGTTTTTCAAAGCATCATTGGCCACCTTGATGAGCACCGCGGTGGCTCCACGACCACCGTTCAATCAGATCCCCGAGAGTATAGAACAGGAAGATAAACTCTGAGAATAGAGACTTAACGCCGGGCATTTCTTGGAATTGACTTTATTTTCACATCCCAGGGAATCTCTATGTTGCCATGACGGCAGAGTCCATGGTCCACGTACAGAGATAAAAGTAGTGATGGTATAAACAACTCTTTGCTTTTCATCATTAACTTATCAAATCCAGTTAATCCAGGTGGTGCAAGAAAAGATTTTAAAGGGCCTCGAGAAGCTCATAGAACAGACACAGGCACGGAGGATGTTGTTTTTAGTCCTCTGTGTTTGTGAATCAATGTACTGTGTCTCTTTGAGCCCAGAGGAAGTGCTGGTAGGCTGTTACAATGGCAAGTGCAAAAATAATAGCTCCTTTAACCTTCAGCTTCACGCTTCAACAAGCTCCTTTATCTGATGTGCTTGTTAGTATGCGGCCCGGCAGCTGAGAGACACTGAGAGATACTGTCAGATTTTCAATGCCGTCAAAACAGATGCTATCTGCCCCTCTTCACGTCTAATTACCTGTTTACTTCAAGCGCTTTTGAATGAATGGTGCAACTGCTGGCACTGCATTGTTGATAAGGACTCACTTTAGTTTGAGGAAATCATCAAGATTTACACTTGATTTCATGTTTTTAGCCCATTCATCAGAAGATATGTTCACAGTATGTATGTAAGTTCAGCTTTCTGAGTATTTTACAATGCATATGTATTTCACCACATGTTGCTGCATACAGAAGTTTCAGAAGTGCCCATAAGAATGTCTATTTTAATTAACACGCTGATTGAGAGATTTGATGAAATATGACAAACAGCTACAAAATGACCATTCGCAATACAAGAATAGTTAAAGGTATGAATCATGAATATAAAGTATTTAAAAAAAAAAAGACAAGTGATAATCTTAGGACACGTGTAAGTCAGACAGGTTACTGGCATGAAAGCTCTCAAGTCTCCCTCCCTATCAATGCCATCGCTCCTCCGCTCACACTTTGGTTATGGTACTACAAACTTGCCCTTCTTAACTATGTGAAGCCCTAAATCCTGCATGCCATCTTATCTGTGCTGTAAAGGGAGTCAGGCTGCTATGGAAACCTGCATATCTGCTGGAGCTACGTGAACATTTCGAAGAACACAGTGTTGGTGTTTCGCTTTCATTTAAATAGTTGAACTGTAGAAATATCTAAAAATGGTTTGATTTGTCAGCTGCGAAACTAAAAAATATCTCTATTGAATTATTGTATGTTTTTTTATTGTTCACAATGATCCATGTCCCACAAAGCTTTTTTTGTATTGTGTCCACAATCTAACCCGATGGTGAGAAATGTGACATACAGCTACATATGCAAGTTAGGAATCATGCACATTCTATCGTCTTTTTGGTTCTTTCTTTAAAATTAGATCTACTTTTTGTGTCAGTCTTTTATAGAGAAAAAACATCCTAATTGGATTCTGCAGGTGGCGATACTTTGTGTTCAGGTTTAACCTGAAGGGATGAGTCCTGTCAGACCTCTTTCATGATTTCACTTCTTTATATTAATTGCAAACCTGATAAACCAGATGAAGTACATACATTCTTAAGATGTATGAAACATAATAATTAATTAGGAGACTGTGACTCATGTTAGGGGATTCACACAGTTATGCTCACTAATCAAATTTAATTGAACTCTTGGATTTCATGATAAAGAAGACAGTGACCTCATCTGCTGATGGCGTCATGCACACACAAGCAATGATTCTGCATTCAAGGTAGATCATATCAATACACACAGAGATGACAAAATTCATTCTATATCTACGTGTGTGATACCTGTGGCGAGGCAGCACAACTACGTCTGGCCGTATACATACGGATCAACATGCCTGCATGAGCTTTACATGTTACTGTATGTTCTTTGAAGCCAGAAGACCGTTGGAGTCAGATTATAATGTTGCTCCCTAAACACACGTACACAGCGGTGCAGTGCAAGTGAGGGCTTGAACATATCACCCTGTTTTTATTCCATATATACTATCATTATTATTATTTTTTAGAAAGCTGAACAATTTATTATAACTTACTGTCAGGATGGACTGATGCATCTTCACATATCAGACTGGCTTCTGTAAATAATTTTTACCTTTGAGATCTTTTGGATTTGGTGTCATACATTCAGAATTGAGGATATATATTTTTTTTTTTACATATAAATCTAATATAATTTCAACCCTGTTTTGCAGACAATTGTTTCAATTTTGAAAAACTATAACAGAAGTTATTGTCTGCTTGAAATGGTTTGAGCTGATAATTTGCAGTAGATTATATAAAAAGAGAATAAATGATGAATTATCAAAATGTATTCTCTATATTAATTTACAATGAATCATATTTAAAGTAGTTATCACAAGGTCTACAGAAAATGTATGTATTCAAATATATTTTGTTTACATACATTTATTATTTGTATTAATAAATTTGATGTAATTTTTACTGAAATTCAATGTGAGTTCCATTTCTTCTTTGAAACAAACCTCTCACCTTTGTACACTTTGTATGTCCCACAGTGAAAATCTGTCAAAAACAGGTTTTATTACGACAGCAATCATGTCACACTTGTGAAAAGATCCACATGATGGTTTCCCTGCTTCATACCACAGTGAGGATTTCACTAACCACGTACACAGGCTGTCTTTGATTTTAAAAGAGATGTACTTTAACTCACCGTCAAGTTAAATTAAATGGGTGTTCTTATGTGTTCCTACAATCCAGTACACTGCTTACCTGTTGTGTACGTGACATTTTAAACTAAAATCTGTCAAAGTGTCTCAGATAATAATTTTTACTTTAGTTTTATTCACTAGATTTTCTCATGATGTCACCAAAAGGAATCTGAAGGACAGTTTATCTCCATGTAATCAGATTTGGGCCTCTTTAAAGGAATCAGGTCTCATTCTTCAGCCCTCATTTACAATATCTGATCTCAGTCATGCTTATCTTCACGTGTCGTTTTAGTATATTATCAGAGTTTCTCTCCACACAATTAGTTTAAATGCTCCCAGTAAAAGAGTGGGGTTCTTTCTTGCATTTTAGTTTTGGGTTTGCTTCCCAAATTATTACCAATTTAAATTATTTATTATCAAGAAATATTTCAACTTTGCATTTTGCTATATTAAAGTGTTTCAAACCAAATGAAAACATGTTAAAGTACAAGTTAAAATGCCAAGGTCTTCTAGAAATCTGCTTAAAGTTTGAGTGGATGGGTCAAGCTCAACCTGTGCTTTATCATGTAAAAGAGGCGTATTTTGTAACACAGAATTTCAAAGAAACATCAAAAATGTATCAATATTAATTTAATTATGTATTAATCAGCAATACCACACCTGAGTTCAGTTCAAATGGTTCATTGTGCAAACCCGTTTCATGTCTGTTACCACAACATTTGTACGAGATCATTTTTCTTAAAACATGAAAAAATACAGGATGATGTTATGAGTAAAACAATCAAATGGTACACTGGTAAGGTGATATAGGGACATTTAAACTGGATTCAAAATCAATGTTAAAAAAAACATCATCATAGTGAACACAAGCCTAAATAAGTAAGATTTATGTTAATAAATCATAGATCCATACATCATTTCAGTTTCACCATAACGTTGGCCCCCAGGGACCACCATAGTCCCACAGGTAGGGTCGGTATTGATAGGCTTTGTAGAAGGAGGTGATCAGCGATGATCGGACCAGATCGTCTCTCAGATTCAGTCCCTCTGCTTTGAACGCGTCCTTGCAGAACTCCGGTGTTTGCTGCTTCCTTTTGGTTTTGTACCTCCGGTTCTGAAACCAGATTTTCACCTGGGTCTCCGTCAGTCTTAAAGTGGTGGCCAGGTGAGCCCTCTCTGGGGCCGACAGGTACTTCTGGTGATTAAATTTCTTCTCCAGTTCAAGCACTTGGAGGTGTGTAAACGCTGCCCGGGAGCGCTTCTGTTTCCCCGAGGACGTGAAACCACTAGACTCTGAGGTGCTTGGGCAGAATGTCTCCAACGACTCTGTGGAGGAGAAGAGGTGACTGGGTCATTGAATAAGTCTTTCACAGTCAAGGTTTATAAAGAGAAACAACTACCTGCATAGGCAAAATGTACTCTAAAATTAAAGAACCTTATTATAACCATGTATATATATATTTATAACTTCTCATGATGAAAAACTCCATCACATTGCTCACCTGTCTGGGCTCCAAACGCTGACTCAAGTGGACAGAGTTGCTCTGACAACTTTTCGGACTCCTCTTCCCACCGTGAAACTCTTTCCATCTTCTGCGAGCAGCATTTTCCGTTAATTCTCCCGCTGTCCTTCGCAGAGAGGATGTCCTCTATGAGGAAGGAGGTCAGCGGCTTGACCGTGTCAGACATTTCCATCCAGTAATCCACAAACCTGGAGGCCTCTCGGTGCCAGAGGGCTGGGTGGCTGCAGCGGTGTGTGTCTCCTCACACACACACTCAGTCTGAATTTATACAGATGCAGGGGCGGGTTCACCCAGACCGCACTGACAAGTGGAAGAGGCGGGACAAGCAGCTGGGCTACTTTCATTTGTTCTCGGGTCTTTGTGGATTCATATAACAGACCCCCCCCCCCCATTTTTTTTTAAAATACATGATTATGACCCCTTTTTCAAGCAGATTTTATATTCTCTGTTGCCAGTATATTAAGTATATACTATGCCTACTAAAAAAATATTATAGTCCAAAACTGCTTTGTGCTGCTACTTTGTTTATCCTTGATGTAAATAGTGTGGACAAAATGTAATATAAAATATAATATGTACAGAAACACCACTTATATAATGTGATGCAATTGAACAGCACCACAAACTAAAAGTAAACTTAAAGCTAATAGCATTTACACTCAATCCCATATATTGTACATTTTTGTCTATGATGTATAGTGCATATCTAGGCTGAATTAACTTTAAGATATATAGAACACATGTGGTAGTAAACTAGTGTTGAAAGCAATGTGTTCTAAATGAACATTCTGGTCTTCTTTTCTTTTCTGGGAAGACAAGAATCCCCCAATAAACACAAAAAACAAACTTCAAACCAGATAATCTAACTTCTCTGTTTTGCAGACAATTGTTTGGATATTAATACAATTTTGCATAACTATAAAAGGAATTATTACTTGCATAGCTTGAGATGGTTTTAGCCTATATTTTGCAGTAAAATTATATAAATAAAATAAATTATACAACCATAGATTTGAAATTCTAAATAATTAAAATAATATACTCTAATATATTTAACGTATTTATGTATTTTTTATTTTATTTCATTTTTACAATGGATCATATTTAAAGTTATTATCTCAACGTCTAAAGAAAAATGTATGTATTCAAATTAATTTTGTTTACATACATTTATTATTTGTATCCATAAAGTTGGTGTCATTTTTACTAAAAGCCAGTGCAGAGGCCTGAACCTTGTATTACAATGTGAGTTCCATTTCTTCTTTGAAACAAACCTCTCATTTTTGTACAACCCTGCTCATATAACAGTGGTGGACTCCCGGGCTCCATGCCCCCCTCAGCTCAGTGCAGTTAACGGGTTGTCTGCGCCTGTCTGCCGGGAGAGGAAGGGGGTCAGAGTGGGTGGTCACCCACTGCAGCACTAATGAGTTGGACACATTTAAGCCGGCTCCTGAGCGGACACACTCATTGTTTGCAGGCTGTTTATTTGTTGTTCTCTGTGGTTCGGCCTGACCTTTTCCACAGAGAATGAGACATTTACTAGCAGTGTATGTGTCCCTCTGGGAGTTCATGCTTCATTCAGAAATGCACGAATGTGGGAATGATAAACATGATCCTCCCTATGGCCCCTGCCCCCAATGACTCCTCCACACACCAACACACACCAACACCTTAGTGACACTTAGATCAGTAGATGCCTTATCATGGCTTTTATTCAATTAAATAAAATCAACATATACTTTTTTAGAAATATGCAATGCAACATTGCACATTATAATGTTTTAACTTTTATTTCATGGCTCATTAATGCATGTGAAGTGTTATAGAAGCAATAAGTTTTAATCATGAAGCTCTGTCTTGTCAATACAGTATTAAGATGATCTGTATGATATGCTTCACCTTGAATTATTTGTGTGAACTGTAAGCACAGAAAGCCTTTATCCCTCAGTCTAGACACTGCTTCACTTTGTTGGAGACTCAAACACTCCTGCTTTATTTTTGGGTCATACAGTACCGGATGGAATACACTGCGAAAGAAGGGATTATGCTGAAAGATGTTTAGCCGCATAGTTTTGCAACAGACGTGACATAGTCGAACCTCTGACCTTTTAGCCTAGGAAGGCATTTGTCTTCCACAGCAGGTAGGTAGGCCAACGATGTTTTCTTTGAGACACGGCGACTCGTTCTGCCATCAATCTCCTGTTGTTTTCCTGCTCGTTTCTTTGTCTGAGATGAGCAGTGAGAGTGTTGTAACAGTATATGTGACAGACTTTTATCTGCTCGGCATCAGTTTGGGTTATACTGTATCCTGCACCTGGGTTATTGCACAAGGACTTTTGTGCAGCACATATGTTAACGCACTGAGCAGTTCAATTTGAGGTTTTCACACACAAACCTCCGATAACGAAAATCAATGCAGACGGTTTTAGAAAATTCGTCTGGTTAGCAGAGGGTGATTAAATTAATTTCATGTAACGAATAAAGCTTTGCTATTCAACATCCACCTGTACCACTCAGTAAATCAAGGGCACATCGCACCATTTCACACTGTAACATCAGACATGTTATCTGAGCAGCTTTCGGACCCTGTTCCTGCTCCTACCTCTGCACTACTGGATCAAATGGACTACTACAATAAACCCTCTGAAAACATGCATTGTCCCATTCACCCGTACTGCTCCTTGGTGCACACCTGAACTACGTCAGCTCAAGACTCTTAGTCCCCCTCACATCTCCACCCTGGAATCCATTATGCAATTCAAACAGCTCTAAAAACCCATCTTTTTAAACTTACTTACTCACTTTAAATGCATCAACCCATTATATAAGCATATTTAATTAATTTCTTTTACTTTCTATTTGTTGTTTATTCTATGTAAATGTGGGTTTTTCCATGATGTAAGTGGCCTTGAGTGCCATGAAAGGCATCAATAAAATGTATTATTATTATTTTTTATATAAGTAATAAGAAAACTAGTTTACAGTTTAATCAGTGATACTTGGACATCTTTAAGTAACATACTGTCTTAGTTTTATGAAATTTGATGTTATACTTTTTGTATATGAATACAATATGATCTTTTGCTGACTATAAGATCAAAATAATCAGACGTGATGAAACAGTGAGACAATTTCATTTGCATTTTTATTATTTAAAACCAATAGATATCAACACAGATGTTTGTCAGTTTAGCTCACTTACATTTACTTGCATTAGAACCCAACAACATACTTAAAACTCTTTAATGATAGCTTAGTGAATTTGGTTTTAAACGGAAACTCGTGTTTAAGGTTGAACTGAAATATCAATGTGTTTTACTGCGAGTGTGCTTTCTGGGCTTGTCTTTTTTCACTCCGTTTCTCTGTCTGTGGGGAGTTTGATGTGCTTTCACGATGTCGTTGTGGTCCTGGATGAAAATCTTGATCTAGGAAGGAGACGGTAGGTGACGGTGTGTTCAGCTGATTGTTTCCTTTTACCACCCCCCCGCTGCTCTGTCATGTGCACTCACCTTGTCCAGCTGTGTCTCCGTGTCGTTCATATCCACGCCCTCCTCTTCTCCTACCTCCCCACCTGTCATTTCATAGAGGTTGAGGGTTGCCATCTTAATCTGTCCCAGCTGGAGTTTTTTCTTCGCTGCGGTTTTCTGGATGTTCTTCCACTTCCTCTCCTGTGTGAACATAGGACAACTAAAGATGGCAGCTCAGTCTTCAAGCAACATTTAAGGCCTGTTTTGACTCGACTATGTCTTGTACCCAGATTTCCGCTTCTGAGCGCATCTCCTGCAGCTGGATCTGGAGCTGCAACAGCTGGTTGTTCATGTTGAGCTGCATCAGGTGATGCTGGTCCTCCAGCGTCAGCAGGGCTTTCCTCAGCTGGATGGCCTGCTCCTGCACCTCACTCTCCCTCTGGCACAGCTGCTCTCTGATGTGTAGATTATTCTCTAAATGATCCGTGAGGGCCTGCACGTTTTCAAACTGTAACACACAAACACACACATACACACGTTTAAATGTGTAGATCAGCTGGAACGGGTAACAGCCCCAAAATCAAAGATGATCCATTTAGAACCCACCTCTGCCAGCAGGAACGTCCTTCTATGCCCCAAATATCTGGTACAAAATCCCAGAGAATTGTAGGTCTGCTGCAACTCTTACTGGTTTTAAATCAGAGCTGAAGACTTTTCTGTTTGCTGCAGTCTATTGATGATTTATTACTGTTTATTTTTCACTGCACTGTAATTTTGTTATAGATTTTGTTTTCATTTTTCATTGTCCCCTTCTAATAAACTGTGTTTTAATTATATCTTATATAGTTTTTTGTATCTAATTATAATTTGGGGATTTTCACCCTTTTAATCAACTGTTTTTAAATTGCATCTTAATGCTTTTTGTGTTTAATGTAAAGTCTGATGATTTTCTCAATAAATTGATTAAAAATTGTGTCTATATAATGTCAGACAATAGTGAAACTCCTTATTATGATACGAATTTCCAGTTCTACTCTGACTCTACTTCTGCAATTTGTTCAGTAACACAACACTTCAACAAATCCTTGCAGTACCTCTGTCATTTTGAGCACCCGCTCCATGAACTCCGGATACACCGAGTGTCTCTGCACCTGGTGCAGTAGCTCCTCTTTCCTTTCCTTCAGTTCAGCATTCTCCTCCTTCAGCCGCTCTATCTGTGTGTCCTTTTCGATCACCTCTTTCCTCTCCTTCTCTGCCTTCTCGACAGCTTGATCAGCTTCTTTGTCCTTAACAGAGTGAGATGGAGTAATTATTAAATTGAAAAAAACTGAGAATCAAGGTTTACACTTTAACATTACCAACATTGCTCTTGTTGATAATCCAGCCTTGTGTACAGTCTAATCTAACAGTCTCATACAGGAACTATTATAAGTCCAGTCAGGATTTAAGAATTTAGGAAGTGTTTTTACCTTGAGAAACATATCAAAGCTGAAATGTAACTCTTCTGCTTTTTTGAGCTCATTGGGCAACTCCTTTATGCGCTGTTCCAAGCTCTCCAACGTCTACAAAAAAAAACACAGAAGTTACATTAATTATATATTTTCTTTTATAATCACTGGTATAATGTATCAAAGTAATAATACTTATATACAGTACTTTTGTGAGCATCTTTACTTGAAATGTACTATATTTCTGTAAACTTTCACTACTATCCTACTGCATTTCCTCTAAGCATCTATTAAACATAATGTGGAAATCGGAAGTCAAAAAAAAGCAAAGACACATTTTGAAAAGTAAATCTAAATTTATGTAGAAGAACTATAGGTCTATAATATAGCTACTATAATCGTTTTTATTTATACCTAATCTGTCTCAGAGCCCTCTAGTTTATTTTGTGACTCTTATAAAGTAGTTCTCTTAGCTCCACCAACTACAATAATTAAAATGCTTCTTATAAATTAAGACTGTTTAAATATATCACTCACAACTAATCAACTAGAAAACAAATCCCTTTACTTCAGTAGGATACATTAAAGTATATTTATCTGGAAATACTCATATGGTTTAATTTAATTAGAATTATGAATTACTGTATTTATAATTAAGTATGTTTTACATTTTACACAACACTTTCACTTTTAAAGCATCGAGTAATGCACAAACATTGAGAATAAAATTCCTTATTATATTTTCTGGTATCATATCTGTACTTTTACTGAGGTGTGGCGTTCAGGGACCTCGTACAGCTCTGTTTATAATAGTTTTATAATAATTATAAAGCAGCTCCAGCACCTGTTTGCGCTCCTCGTAAACTGCGTTAAGCTCCTCCTCCTCCTTGCGTTTCTTCATGAGATCAGCGACGGTGTCGCTCCAGTTCAGCTGCTCCAGGACGAAGCTTCGGGTTCACAGGCATAACTTATTATTAGAAAGTTATTCACGTTGATTGATCACGATCACGTGGATTTAAACTCACCGTGGATTGTCCTCCTCGTGGATAGAAGCCATGTTGTTGTCTTTGTGCCTTTCTCTCTTTCTTCACTTTCTTTCTCCAGCCTTCAGCCTCAGTTTGTGTCTTTGACTCCTTCGTTTCTATGGTAACGCAAAGGAGGAACGTTTAAAGGCACAATCAAGGCTTCAAATGCAAACAAAGGCAGAACTTATAACAATAGGCAATTCCAGTAGGAGTTACTGCAAAGTAACTACACACATTTACTAATATATGTGGGCTGTAATTTAAAGATTTTTAACTATATTTTACTATATTTTACTTTAATTTAAGTAGAACACATTGTCAAACTATGGGTTGTTAACAACTTCAAGAAATGTTGTTTTTTTCACATAAACTTCTTATACGGTTTAATTTAAATAAATATTCAGATGATCCAATATTTCACCAATATTTGTCTTCTTTCCTCTCCCATTGATCATTTCATGACTTCTCAGATTTATTGGGTGACCCTTGGGAGGGTTGACCCCTAGCTTAGGGACCACTGGACTAAACTAGCTAATTGTTAGTGGAAACTATCTGCTGAAACATTGCTGCTTCATATCAATAATCGAATGATGCCATAGGTCTATATAATAGATCAGTCAGAGGATAGAGTAAAAAGACCGCTTTTACTCTTCACTACATTTCACTGCTGATACTTATATATAGGCTACTTTCAATTAAGTAAGATTTTTCATGCATGACTTTTACTTTTATTTTTACATGACTGTACTGGTACTATTACATGAGTAAATAATCAAATACTTCTTCCACCACCGCTATTGTGACCATTGAACTATTGTGGTTCCATATTTTTAATGATCCATGCATATTTGAAGATATAAAAAGGAGGAAAAAAACTCTGTTTTGAATAATATTTTTGTCTGGTGTGTTTTTTCAATAAAATAGGAGCATATTTACGTACTACTTGTCTCCCATAGGCCTATCTATATGAATATGTAATAAAGATATCCTACTTCACTAAAAAGTCTTTCATGGATATTTCAGGTTCTCAACTCACACTTGTGTACACTACCGTTCAAAAGTTTTAGGACACCCAGACAATTTTGTGTTTTCCATGAAAAGTCACACTTTTATTTACCACCATGAGTTATAAAATGAATAGAAAATGTTATTACATTAGCCTTCTGATACAATGAGCAAACATATTGTACCATTAGAACACTGGAGTGATAGTTGCTGGAAATGGGCCTCTATACACGTAAACCAGCTGGAATAGTCATTTACCACATTAGCAATGTATAGTTTATTGTTGACTAGTTTAAAGTTGTCATCATTGAAAAAAAAACAGTGCTTTTCTTTAAATATTGAAATTTCTAAGTGACACCAAATGTTTAAATGGTAGTGTAAGTTACATATTGGACTGGGCCAATTGGAATATCACATAATCAATGTCTCAAACTGAAATGTTGATGAAATAATAAACAGATGAAATAATAATACAACTCAACACAGGAGCTGAATATAAGGAATCCTGTGCATCTGACCTCTGTCTCCCTGGCTGTGGGCAGAGAAAAAGTTTCGGTTACATCAGTGATGTGGGAGCCTTCCACCAGAGGGAGCTTTAAAGCCACAGAGTAACTAAGACAGCAGCCATAAAACTACAGGAACTACCTCACAATGAGCTATTATACCAGAGATTAAACAGAGTGATGTTATGCTGTGTTTCTTGGCTAGTTTATGTCATAACTTCAAACTCAACCTTTTCTTAAGATGATTTATCGTCATCTTAGCACCAATCATAAACACCAGATTTTCAGATTGGTATTAAAAGGATGTTTTCACATAGTCTTCCTTTCTGAAACTGACGTTATGCTGCCAACAGAATGAGTTAAGACTTTTTTTTGATAAATCATAATGGCTCTTTCACTGATGGCCAGACTCATGTCATGCTTTATTTTAGGCTGACCCTCATGAAACGTGAATCACAACACTGTAATCAAGCATCTTTATTTGGGGATTCTGTTGTATGTCTCGCACACACACACACACACACACACACACACACACACACACACACACACACACCTGCAACCTGTGTCATATCTCTCTCAAGTGACTTATGTTCCTAACAGCATTTCACACAAAATTACAACTGCACAGCAGCTACATTTTTGGACAAACTTTTGTAAAAGTCCAGTGCAAATTGAATAGATTTTTTTTTAAACTTAACTTATTTTTAAAATGATTTTTACCAAATATTTTAAACCTTTTCTCTACAGATTGCAGTCTCTATAATTATGTAATTAACCAGCTAATGGATTATTATTCGAAATTAAATAAATGGCTTTTGTAGAACTCACCCACCATTAGAACTACATAAAGGCTACACACACACACACACACACACACACACACACACACACACACACACACACACAAAGGCATTATCTGATCTCCTGAAGTGTCTCTGGTCTCCTCTCTGTCTACGGCTTCATTCTTATCTGAGCAGAGATGCTCCTGCAGCTCCTCTCTCCTTCTTGTCCTGGAGGCTCCTCTTCAGGCTCCTCAGCCTGAGTGTCTACATGTTTTAAAGGTGACACTCCCTTTTTTTTTGCTCAATTACTATTATTCAAAGATGGAGCATATGTAGACTACCACAGAATCTGTGAACTGTATAATTTCTTAAAAAATATCCATAATGAAAAAATCATTCTGAGGATATTGTACCTCGGGTCTGTGGAACCTTTTAAATCTCCTTTCTACCATTAGAGTTTGATATGATATTTTTAAGCAGATCATAGGCCTATGTATATTATTGTCCTCCACTGACAAGCACTTAGAGTGAGTTGAGTCGGTGAGTGGCAGGTCAGACTGCAACTGTTTCCCCCTTTGATTGAAAGTTTTAAAAAGTTAAAGAGCCACTCTGTCTGCGGGTTTGTTTACCAAAGCAAAGCTCCGGGACAGGACAAGCTCTGCAGCCTTATCAGCGGATTTGTGAACGGGACAATAATGAGCTCAGTTTGATAGAGCAGCCTTGTCAGGTCAGCCGTCACTTCATCCATTAGCTGTTTGATGGCTCTCTTTGATAAAACTGCGCGCAGGACAGCTCCACTGACAATTACCACAGGCCATTCTAATTAGAGAGATCGTGGACTAGAGAAGACAATTACACATTATATATTATAAGTAATGGGTGGAGGGATAACACCATTTTTATTTGATATAAAGATTAAAGATGTTTCTTTCTTTTTAGCTCCTTTGAGGATCAACATATTTCACCTTTTAGGTAATAGATATATACTCATTAAGTAATGATTCAGTATTAACTCTCTACCCAGGATGATGTTTATAGGGGTAAATTATGATAATGTAGCCAAATGAGAGACTATTTAGTAATTACGCAGTAATTAATGTATATTACACAGTAATTAATGTATAAGTGGGCTTAAGAAGTAATGAATGAGTTGTATAGTTTCGTGCTATTTCATAGTCATTCAGGAAAGACTCTTGTCAGTATGAAGCACTCGGTTATATTCATTGAATCATCATTTCCTAATGCTTGGGAGTTCCCACCTTATATAAGAGCAGTATCAATTATCAGAATCCTGATCTTTTCCTTACTTCACTTCCTCACTTTTTCCTTTAAATTAACTAATCATAAGCTACTCCATTTGATAAGCAGTAAGTCATTAATGTAACAGTTAGTTCCTCATTCGTTACCCAATAATGTTCAAGTCACAAATAGAACATTTCCAGAATTCGCCTGTCTCAGCCTGTGGATTTTGTTTTTAGCTACCTAGTAGTTTGTATAGGAGCTGAGTTTTATAATTATACCATAACCTGTTGTAACCAATGTTCACTTCTAAATTTGTTGAAATTGTTGAGATGTAATCGAAAGCGAATAAGAAAATGATTCTGCCCTCCAGGACAGCGTCAGCGAGTGGAACCAATCAGAACAAATTTAATGTGCCTCTGACTTACAAAAAAACAAGCGAATATTTCCAACACAAAATATACAAATTACAGATTCAAACACTGGATTTTTTTTTTCTAGAAGTAGCCTTTTTTTTTATTCCTTCCATCACCAGCCTCTCACACCCTGTAGTGAAGCCTGGAAATGTCCGTGGCTGAAGGGCCCCTCGTTGTTCCCCGTTAAATCAACCAGCTGGTTATTATAACCGCAGCCGTACACGCTGCTGCTTCCGTATCCGAACACTTGGTTATAATGTCCCAGAGTCACGTTGTAAACCGCGGGCTGCGCGCCCGCAGCGCACGGCTTCCCGTCCCGGACCAGCACCGGGACCGCAACCCTCCTCGGTGCGGGCGGAAAACCCGCCAGCTCCAGGGACCTGTCCTGTCTCTGGCGCTTGCATTTGTACCGCCGGTTCTGGAACCAGATCTTGACCTGCGTGGAGGTGAGTTTGAGGACGTGGGCCAGCTGCTCTCTCTCCGGGGCGGACAGGTAGCGCTGCTGCCTGAAGCGCTGCTCCAGCTCCGACACCTGGGACTGGGAGAACAGGACCCGGGGCTTCCTGCGCTGCCGGGCTCTGCCGCTCTTTGGGTTTTTGTCGCAGTCAGAACTGTCAAGACCACTCATCTCTGCAAAAAAGTAACAAAAAAGAAAGAAAGAAAGAAAGAAAGAAAGAAAGAAAATTGATCATCATGAAGTTAAGTGAAATTAAACAGGCTACAGAATGTGTTTAACCAAAATAATATGTAGCCCCTCGTTTAAACATTTTTTTTCTTCCCAAATCCTGATTATCTTTCTGAATAAAATATCATTTTAAAATTCCTTGATGATTCTTTGAATACAATTTGCAAATAGCTACATCTATAATGTTAGATATTTAAACAAGTATAAGTTAAGTTAATATATATATATATATATATATATATATATATATATATATATATATATAATCAATTAACTGATTACACTCCAGTTAAACTTTAATCTTGTAGTCTAATATCCTAAAATCCGTTTCATTTTAAACTTTATTGAGTTCCTATATTACCTGTAATAATTGGTCATAGTGACTAATCCTTGTTCCATTGATAGGAGAAATTCTAGTTATATTTGTTTGGGGTTTATAATGACATGTAAAGCTAAAGGTCGTGCGTGAAGAGCCTTGTTTGTCCCTTGCTGTCAGAGAGGAAGGCCCCGGTCTAAACCCAGCTAAACCACTCCACTGCAGCGAGATGTTTTAACTGGATCTGACTGATTCTGATGCATGCGTCTCCTCACCGTGTTCATTTATCTCCTCTTCTGCTGCTGAGTTGTGAGCATGGAGCTTCTCCGGCAGCCCGGACAGCTCTGCCTGGCAGTCGTACGCGTCCCTGGACATGTGTGGATGATGCGTCGGCACAACTTGCTCAGTCATCAAAAATTCATTTCCAAAGTCACCGTGGTGTTCCGGCTTCAAAATGTCCTTAACTGAAAAAGGCGTCGTGGTCAGTGAGCTGGGATGCATCCCCACCTTAAATTGGCTGTCACTGATTTGGATCCCTTTTACGCACCGCTGCTGCTGCTGCTGCTGCTGCTGGACGCTTCTCTCCGCAGGCTGATGAGTGAGGGCCTGGGAAGATTTAAATCAGTCAAGGGTCCAGCTGAAGAGACAAGACAGAAATGTGTCACCTCTCTGCAGAACACTGGCCCACTCCCAGCCTGCGCACAGCTCTCCTCTTCTTCTTCTCACCTTACACAGGATCACCGCACATCACCTCATATCCACCCTGCCCTTTGCTGCAATGAGTTCATTAACAAATAAGCAGTTGATAATGTGACATTGTGCTTAAATATAAACCACGGGCTCAAGAAACATTTAGACTCATTTCTATACAAGAGGTTAAGACTTTTTTTTATTATTGATTCCCAAAGTAATAATTAAAAAAATGCTCTGGCGTTTAATCCCTCAAACACTTACTCGTTAATTTAAAATTATAATGCCAGTGGGAGATCAAATCTAGAAATTACCATAGAAACAAACGTTTGCGTAGTGGGGAATAAGTGAAACTGGGATTTTAAAAGAAAGTCAACACAAAAAAAGGAATTAATTGGTCTGGTTCGAAGAGTAATTGGATAATCTACCCAAACACGCTTCTTATTCAGAGAGGAGGTCCTCGGGGGGGGGGGGGGGGGGGGGGGGGGGGGGGTTAACCGAAGTGATGTTGAACAGCTTTACCATCAACATTGTTTCCCTGCCACGTTATTAGTGTTCCCAGGCCACAACAAACAGTAACATTACACCTGATGTTGTGGAAGTGGAGAGGCCGCGGCGCCAGCCTGCGACGCTTGACTGAGGCCGAGACGCGCGTCCGCGCACACAGGAACAAGGACAGACACGGGCTGTCCCGCTGCAGGACGAGGGGAGATCTATGGATTGCACTTAAGTCTGGTCGAGTTTTTTTTTTTTTTTTTTTTTTTTCAAAAGCACTGATTGAAATCGCTGATTGATCCTTTATTTGGTACAACTGGAGTAATAACAGATGTCAAAGCTCAGTGGCGAGGCTTTACTATAAAACTGCCAAACGCTGGTTTAAATAATACAACCATTGATTCTTGTTCCTCACAATTAAGAAATCATCAACTCACTATGAGTTTATGTGAATAGTTGAAATGGATCATCATGGAATGAGTGTTGAATGTGCATTGTGTTTGTAATTACTTCAGCCATCATAATAAAACTCAACAGAAAACAACAACAAAAAAACTGCAGACTCTCAACCTCAGAATTGCTGTGCAGGTTATTAATAGTAAAGTACCACCCACTGACACCAGTGGAGCCTGCTGAGCTGCCAACAATGAAAAAGTCGTTTCTGGAAAAAAAAGACCAGTTGGATCTGTTGTCAGGTTAAAAGTGGGGCTATGCGGGTCAGAAAACAGGAAAAAACAGGAGAGTCAGGAGTCACTTCACAGTCTTGAGAACAGGCCTAGTTAGGCAACACATGTCAAGTCCTCTGTAAGTGAACCACAGGGGCTGTTGCTCTGTGACTAGTTCATTTAAAGGCTTAAACAGGTTGGCTGTCAGTTTAAACTGTGATTTGGTTTTTAGAGCCAGTTGCTGTGTCTTGTAGAAATCACCTAAATGCCACTAGATGTCCCTGTTTCTGAGGTTTAATTTAAATCTTCTGGAGATATGGTTCAAAAGAGGTTTGGATCAAAGGCATGATCATGAAGCCAATATCTCACAGCAGTTTTAATGTAGTCTAATGTAATTTAGGACAGATGATTGATGCTACAGTAGATTGCATGGAAAAAAACTTGTTATTATAGGGAAATATGGTCTGCTATAATTTACATTTGTCATATTCAACCATGTGCTCATCCGTGAATCAAATGAACATACACACATTCCTCTCAGCTTTAAGGGAAAATCATGTGTTTTTTTTTTTTTTTTTTTGAGAAAACTGCATGTTTTTTTGTTCTGCCCTTTTTTTTTACTTACTAGTGTATTTAATAGGTAATCACCTGCTGCCTGTTCACTTTCTCAGTTATTAAAACACTTGGAGTAGTATGTTAAGGGTGAGCGCATGCTTCTCTGTGTTGAGCAATTTTCTCTTAATCCTTTTAAAACAATCATAAAACATATTGAGGAGGTGGAATTTTAACAGTGATATTCTGTGAAACAAGTAAGAAACCTGAACTTCAAAAGCATAGAGGCAAAAGAAAAATCTGTCAACCGTGAAATGTTTGACACCTTGGGTATTTCAGGGTGTCCAGTTTGATGGGTAAATTACTTAATCACCGCAGCACTGTTCTCTGAAGGCTCGGAGCAATCCTCTCTCTTGAGTTTCTGTGACTCCTGCTCATTCAAATCAAAGTCCTTCCTATTGATTCCACCATTTGTCCCCTCGGTGTAACGGGAGAAGCTTGCTAAGTACAGTTTACCACAAAATACCCCTAATTCATCATGCAGCTAAATAGGAGGCTGATGGCGACTGAAAGAGTATATAGTGGTGGGTGAAACTGAACCTCGCCTTCCTATGGCCTGTATGCCGCTAAAGATGCTCCTCAGAATGTTGTGTGACATTGACGTTTCCATTCAGGCGTGAGGGAGAATTTTCAGCGTCGACCCAGCCAGTAGTCATTGGATATGGGAGAAAAATATCCCTCCATCCTCCAATGTGGAGGCTAAAGTAGCAGCACTATCCATGTTGAAGAATCCACGATTAGGATGGCATTCACTAGAAGCTACAGGGTAAGCTGTTCTGTTGCTGACCTTTGACCTCCTGGGAAATCAAGAAGAATAAATAATAATAATAATAATTCATGTCAGTTGTGAAGCACTTTGAGCTGTATTTCTGTATGCAAGGTGCTACACAAATGAAGTTCATTTTTATTATCAATAATAAAGATTTATTGTAAGTAAAGCACTGTTATTAATGAATTTGACAGGGATTGCTTATATAAAAATATGACATTCAGCATCCCATACTGCCCTTACTACGACCATAAAATCTCACTTACAAACTGGCTTCACATAATCTTTGTACCTTCAGTACAGTGGTTTATGGGGTTGGCGATTATACTTAATATTCAGATATTAATACAATTTATATTTAATTTAAAGCACATTTCACATAACCATTGGTCAATCTGCATACAGCAAAAACATTAGCAACAACAAAAAAGACTAGTAAACACTAACTTATACTAGTTACTCATTGGTCTTTGAATCTGAATCTATATATAGTCACATATTGGAACACACACTCTGACAGAACAGAAGAAGAGTCGTACATTGGCTTTGATAATAATATATAAAACACCACAGGCTTAAATCCCCCAGAGCCAGTCACCTGTATTCACTGGCAAACTCCACATCCATCACTTGCATTACTGCTGGTATTACTTACATATGGTGAGATTAATAATGACACATTTTGACCATAATTATCCACTTCCAAATTTATAAACCTTGAACAGATTTAATGCTGTTCACTCAAGGGCATCTTCACTTATGGTTACCACATCCTTTATTGTAGTCATGTGTCATCTGCATTAATGTTTTAGATTACAACCACATCGGATCTGAACCTTATTGCCTTACTTATTCAGGTTCACTTACTGGCGGTGAGATTGTGGGATTTGCAGCTAGACATGTAATTAGTTTTAAATTGACAACCATTACACCTTAACAATTGAACCCGTCTGCTATCTACTTTCAAAGTCCTTTTACCTTTGTACTTTCTATATATATTAGTGCTGTCAAAATTTATGAGATTAACGCATTACTGTATTTCAGAGGATGTAGTGGGCTCAGTTTTAAACCTAGAGTGAATATCCTGGTATCATATGAAACTAGACGACCTAAGGCATCCAATGGTAATCATGTAGGTGAGAGAAAGGGTTTCTTTGAACTCTCTCTGTGTGTCTTCACGTGTGGATTGAAATCTTTCCTTGCTCTTTTTTTTTCTATTTGCAGGATTATTATTACTTTGTTGAAGTTCAAATGGCCCTGGAACATGGAACATTTATTGTTAATAATTATTATTTATATTAGTGGCGATAAGAAATCTGCCTTTCAAGCTGACAGTTGCTGCACTTGGTTGTTTTATTAGAAATCTGTACAGAATTAAGTTAAAAAGATGCTTATTAAATAGTATATAGTATATTAAATAGTCTTAAAATTTAAATATACTTAATTTGAAAAAACAATTTATTCCATTATGGAAGAACATTTACAGATGATTACAGATAACAGTCAAAATCAGCTGATGCATAGTATGTAGGGGCAGGAATGTTCTGTATATACTGTATGACATCATGTATCTATACATCTATATATTTCGCTTGTGAGACATAAACAAGTCCAGTCTGTGTCCCCTGAACACAAATAAATGCTATTTACTGGTACATAATCTTGTCAAATTTGTTGTTTGACGTGAGGATGATGAAGAAAATGACAAAGTGTGACAATGAAAATAAAATCGATCATCGTGCTACATCAGCAATTGATATAAAACAGGGCAGACTTTATAAAATCCTTAAAAATATAATTGTTGCTACATGAACAACAACTTACTAAAATTATTTAACTGTTGTTTAACTGAAGTCTTTCTTACTTTAGATGTTGTGCCTCCTGAAAAACAACTCTTTACATAATCTTCAATGAGCCTTCATTAATCAGGATTTCATATTTAATATTTTGATTGTCATCAGGTGACTGTTGAAAATGACAAAAAATACACTTTAATCATTGTTGGTTTTAATCACTGGTCCCTTTGACCAGTTGAGATGAACAGTTTGCGTCTGCAGCTGTCAGTTAGTGAGCTTTGGTTGGCGTAATCTGTTTTCAGCCACTAGATGTCTCTGCCACACTGTGTTAATCCCAAATGCTCTAATAAAGTAAAAGGATAAATTTATCCACACTTGATGATCAATAGGTAAACGAGTAACATTTGTTTTTTCTTTTGTTTGGTTCATAAATCAGAACGTTGTTATCTGATTGCAAATTTGTACCACGTTCTCTGTCTGTTTGACACTGGGAGTGTTTTTTCAGATGCACACAAGACAACAGAGACAGATTTAAAAAAACAAATCTCACCATATCAATTTACCTTGACGCTTAAAAACCTCTCAAAGATTCAACATGTGAGCTTTTCCTCCATGGCCCAGTCCTGTGCAGTCATCTGTTACAATCCCCCTGTGTCTCTGGAGAACGGCTTATGTGGGAAACCATAAACTCCATGTCTCCCTGCTGAAATTAAAACAGCAGTGTTTGGCTTCATCATAATAAAACATGCTGATGTTTTACAGTGTTCGTGCAGCTGGAGAGCTGTTAACATACTCAGGTGCTGCAATAGAAAACAGTTGAAAACAGCAGCCAGAGTAAATGTTTCATGTAATCGTTTAATATATTCCGGATAACCAGAACCATAAAATGCATCGCATCTGATTCCAAGACAAATCTGGGGATGCGTTAGCAGAAATTGAAAATACTCTGTTTCATCTCTTTCCCCTGCCACTCCAGCGCTTTCTTCAGTAAAATTTGATCTAATTTTCTTTCCCGTCCTTGGGTATTTCCCCACAGAAATGAAGGGATAGTGATTGCTGGTAAGATTGGAGTGGATCTAATCTTCCACTGCTCTCAGTCATACTCCATTTCACTGCACATCTAATTTGTCACACTGCTGATGAATATGCCACAAGTTTCATGGGAAAGAGAAGGACATAATGAATATAAAACACACAGGGAGAGGGTAGAGGCAATTGCTGCACCGCACTAACCACAGTGCATTGTTCATTTGTCCCATCAAATTGCTGACACTATGCATGCACTGTGGAGACATTGCTTTCCTCCCTCAGAATTTGATCAAGAGGTTAAAACAATGACAAACAATGGTGAGTTTGTTGCCTGCCTGCAGCTTGTAGGCAGAAGCTCCATGTTCATTTAGTATCATTGTACCACAGGGTCATTCTGTTTGTCCAAGGAGGGCATATGTCGCCCGCCGCTACTGTGAAACTCCAGACACCCACTGTGAAAAACTCCTTAGATGTACGCTTGCAAGAAATACATGCATTTGTTGCCAATACTGGGTGAGTGCGAGCATTGCAGGCGGATGTACGGAGGGTTTATTTTGCATCGTTTCGAAACAGAAGGCACCGTAACGTTTCATCCTGGAGGCTGGAACGGAGCAATTGTTTCATTAGCAGCTTTAAAAAGCAGCACGAGTGAATTAAAAACGCACAAACAGATGGTATGAATCACATCTGCATAATGATATTCTAATTTTGCCATTATTCATTATTACTCTGGTTGTGATTGTCAGGGCGGCGATACACTAGGCAGCAGTCCAAGCATCAGGCAACAAAGTGAATAAGGCAGGGTCAAAAATCCGGTCAAATGTTTCCTGGCAACAAGATGTTCCTGTGTGTTGGAAGCAGCAATTCGATCTGAATTGCTTTTAAAAGTTGCCCACCACATAACTGCAGCTATGTAAGACTCAGCAAGAGGCAGATTTCTGAACTGACAATATGGAGAAATTCAGCAGTGCCTCGCTCTGTCCATCACGCTCGTCTTAAACCCATTGACAAGTCGAACGAGTGAATGTCTCTTTAAAGAACGAAGGATGATAGAATCTGTGTGCAGAGCTGCTGCATCACCTATCCATGAGACTGGAGAGCGGCTGATGAGAAAGCCCTTCAGGACTCTTCTCTAAATAGGCATGAAATTATATCTCCCTCTGACTGAGATTAGCGTCCATGGAGCCTCTCGCGTTCTGCCCCCTCTTTTCCTCAGGCACTCCAAGCAAACAGGCACTTTGCAGTTTCAGCTCGTTTGTGCTCAAGTTTAAGAAAGTTCATTTTCATCAGGAGGTGCTTGCTGTGTCCTTGATCTTCCTTCATGGGTTCCCGCTGGATTTTTAATTTTTTTTTTTCTGTTCTTTTTCACACGCACAAAAGCATTTTCAGGATTGTGGCACACCACGGCGACGCAAAATGCAGATCATTTGTGTTTAATAGACCGGCTTCTTTATCATTCGCTGCAAATTGTCAGATGTTCTGTTAGTTTCAGGACATACAACACACTGGAGTGTAGATGAGAATTTGAAATCTGTCACTCTAAAGTAAAATCACAATAAAGAAGCTTCTCTAATGTCACCAAATCATTCACAATTAGGATAAGAAAAAGTGTTTTGAATATATATTCTGTCACCTTTAAGATATAGGGATCAAATAAGAGAGAAGGTAGAGTATTAAGTGCTGGATCACCACCTGAAAGGTGATGCATTTTCTGTTAGATGTGGGGCTGAATTGGAGCTGAAATGAATGCAGTTTTGGGCTTGTGCTTTTAGAAACTGGCTCTTTGAAACATATTGTGAACAGAAATGGAGCAAAGCTTGTCGAGGCAGTCCGCTGCCGGCCACACGCCGCTCACCTGAAAGCTATTCTGTCACCGGCTGCCATGCGGGTTCTATTCATGCAGCATTTCATAAACCTTCACCCCAGCATCCACCGCTTTGCGCTGTGCTTTGTGTTTCCATGTGGGAAGTGATGAGGTCAGAGCCTCGACACCAAAATATCATCACTGAACAACTTCTGCATTTACATAATAATTCATTCTATGTGGCTTGGCTGACTGCAATGCACTGAAATGCCTCGGGTCAAAGGTTGATTATCAGTGTTTCTGGTCTCGAGTGAAGACCGATGACAAACTCTGGCAATCTGCAGGAGCAGTTTGCCTAGATTTATAAAATAGTTTTTACTTAGAAGCTTGAGTTTTTTAAAAGGTTAGAGAGTGGAAGCTGAAACTGACATAGACGCAGCTCTTAAGGGAATCTGGTGCCAAGTGTTTGGGATGAAGGCATCCCGAAGACGGAGCCTGTTTCCATTTTTCATGCTGCTGAGGAAATTTGAAATGCTAATAGCCCTCGATATTATTGTGGTGTCATGGGCGACACATTTATTGTACACTTTGTGGTCTGGTGGACGGGCAGGAGATGAAGGGAATCGGCAAACCAGAAAATTCTGCAGGAGAAAAGAAACTCTCTGTCTCGCGTTTGACAAGTTGACAGAAACAACTGTGATAGCAGTTTGCTGATTCTATCTTTATGAGTTTTGCGGCTTTCAGGGAGACCTCTGAGCATGTTCCCACACATCTTTTAGGTATTGTTGTATATAGATGTTGCCGTTACCATTGCTGCAAGCTGCTGGCACATCTAACCAGAAGGGGGGGAACTCAGTTTTCAGTTCATCAGCTTCCAACCTTTAAATGTCACAATTTTTGATCTACTGATATATAAACCAAAGCCGTTAAGTCAGAGGCACTCTTTGAATGTTTTAGTGTCACGGATGGAGAACAATACAAGGGCATTTAATAGGACTTTTTAAATTTGTAGGCGTTAATGCATATCGGTGAATGACGCTGATTCCGAAATGAGTGAAACAAGGGCAGAGAAAAATATTTCATACCATATGCCAGATATGATAAATATTTTATTTCTGATCAGCAAAAGACACACAATTGATGCATTTGTATCTTTCATGACTTTTCAGTACAGAAGAAAAAAAACCCCCAAACATATACACAGTATGGGTATATATGTATATGGGTATATTTTAAAGTGCAAGTGATTCACAAGGGTCAATCATGCGTTACATAGCATCTGTATCAGGAACTTCAGTAATCTCCTTAAATCCTCAAACAACGTTTGGATCTGATAGTAAAATAACTGTCATTTATATATGAATACAAAATAAACTATACTAGTCACTGAAGCTTTTTTTGATTTTGTGTAAGAACAACAACATGTATCAATCTAGTTCAAGTCTTGAGAGGAAAGAGTACCATGAAGTGCCAGAAGTGAGGGAGTATTTAAGTGTCTAGTGTTGACAGGAGAAACAGTTTCACACAACTCACCATAGGGTCAATTTAACAACAATCCTCCAGTACCACTTTAAGCACCCTATACTTGAATTGAAATCTGAAACAGAAAGAAATTAAAAGCTGCATACTTTCACTCTCGTTTTTTTTTTTTTTTTTCTTCCCCTAATAGCCTTCACCGAACGTGGGCACGTCCTCGTCGATACAGACATTCAGTATACAGGTACATTCTCTGAAATTACCATTACATTTGACTTGGTGAGGAAACAGTCAATTTGCCCTTGCCAAACATATTTGACATGAGGAATGTTCATAGAAAATAAATATAAAGACATGGAGAGACATTTAAATGTTTAAATGCAAAAGTGGACTGATGCTGAGCTCACTGTGTGTTGACAGATCAGAGTGGCCACAGTAGAGGGGCATCTGGACAGCATCATACAGGGAAGTAACGGTTTAGCAGCAGCTGTTAGGTTTTTGGATTTACCCATGGACAACAAAGATACAGATATATGTGTATCAATAGTACATGAAGCAGTCCTGACCCTTCAGGATGCCAAATATTCAAACTTTGCAGTTACGTTCACTGGGTAAACAAAGCATGTCTCAATTGCACATGTGCTGTATGTTTCAATGCCCTTTATAGTGGTTAAGATGCAAAGTGCATATTTAACGTAAAATAGTAATCTAGGATACTACAGTGTGACTATAGCTCTTAACATTCCAAGTGATTCCTTCACAACTGCTGCCCCTTCGCACCAAATCACACGAAAAGAAAAAATGGTCGCAGTCACGTAAAACAAAAGAAACATTGGTTTACAAAAAAAAAAAAAAAAAAACACACACACACACACACAGAAAATGGTAAATGATACAGAGGAGCAATGCTGCCACACTGTGAGTGCAGAGTGAGAGTATACATGCTGCTGCTTTATTCGTACAGCATCAGCTGGCACTGAATGAAATAAAGGTCAGTTTCTGTGTTGCTGTGAATCCTTTGTGTGTAAGATTATTGCATAGTTTGGAATTCATAACATAGCTTTTAAATTGACACTGAAAAATAAAACATCTCTTTTTTTCTGGTTCTCTGGTAAGTCCAGGACAATATATAAATTCACTTTAAAAGAAGAAAAACAGAATTGGGTTCAGTTCTTTTTTTACTTTCTTAATTCAAATGACATGTGGACATGGAAATCAGGCAATTGTTTTAGCTGATAATACTATTTTATTATGTATATATGTATATATATATATATATATATGAACGGCAAGGTTCTTTTTAAATCAATATGGATTTAAAGTGAATTGAACCCAACTCTGGTTCCAAGTGAATCTCTATATTGCATTGTTTTCAATCAATGTGCACAAACATTTGCGAGCTAATTTGAGCCACTGCTTTTCTTATTGAAGCTAATGACTCCAAACTAACACCTCTCTGCCAGCTACAGGTAAAACAAACACTAGCATTAAGATCTGTCTCATTGACTGTGCTCTAAAGGTTCAGAGTGTTTGTCCCTAAATTTGAAGGCCTTGAAATATGCAGTCTTAGATGTTCTGCTGCTTGTCAAAAATGGTGAGATTTCAAATTCTGTTACTGCAAGGAGAATTGCTTAATGGATGAACTCCACTTGAATTTTTCTTGCAATAGTGCACATTTAGTCACTAATGTAGGCAAATTAACATGAGCTACCTACTGACCTCAACAGAACAAAAAAAACTACAATTGCTGAAGTTGCAAGATTGTGACATTCGGGTTCCCAAATGAACAGCGAAACAGGACTTTCTGACTATTTGAAGATCCCTTCATAACATGCTTACAATGTAAGTGATTGGGACCACTTTTTGCATGAAAAGATGACTGTGAATTTTGTCCCCATAAACATAGTAAAAGCATTAGGAAGAGAAGTATTAATGTATGCCTGTATGAACAGGAGGAATGATTATAGAAAGAAAAAAATATTTCAATGTTCATTGGGGAACCTGAATATTGGTTTAAGACAGAATTGAAACGTGTGAACCTGTCCTCTAATGTTCCCCTCTTTTTCTCCATTATGCAACTTAGAGAGAAAATTAGAAGCTCTTTAAGCATCTGGGGGACTTCCACGTAGCAGCATACCGGAAGACAACATTCAAAAAGAAAAGAAACAGAGTTTTTGCAACAGAGGGCTAAAGCACATGAAGTTCTGTGAGGCATTTCGTCCTTTCTCTGGTTTCATTTCTGTGTCTTTCCCCGCCGTTTAGAACCAACATATATAAATCGATTATATCTCATGCACGAAGAAGCACTTGAAAGTAGTGCCGAACCATCAAAATCCTTCCCTGTGATACATGATGCTGGTGTTTGCTTTACTGGGATTATATTTGCTCAGTCTTTGAAACTGTGCACAAACTCCCTGCATGGAACAAGTGTATCTAGCAGCTCAACCTTTAAACAAAATGAAATGAAAAAAAAACAGAAATTGTGTCAAAGTTAAGCTATCTTGTGTAGTGTGTTGTGGTCCCTTGTAACACCCATAAAGTAGATCCCCTGACCTGAATAACCAACCTTGTTCCCCTATGGCCAGCACAGAGTCATGACATGGGTCCTATTCAGTCACCAGAGCATTAGCTCTTTTTTTTTTTTTTTTTTTTTTTTTTTTTGGCATAGAGCTCATGTTCAAATTGGAGCCATGACTGAACTGCTTTTTAAATCTGTAAACTAATTAAAACTACAATAATGCATTAAAATAATAAAAAAAACATTAAATAATATTATAGGAAAATAAATATCATTCCAAGAAGGCTTTTTTTTTTTTTTTTTTTTTTTTAAATAGTCACTCTCAATCTTGACACTGGAAGCCAGTGTGTATGTCAATGTTATTCACCTCAGAGAATGATGGTCATCAGTCCAAGAAGATGGCTGCTCTCAGTCTCATCGGTGAACATGCTAATGAGCTACTGCACATACACAACTGCTTCCCACTCAGTTAAGAACATGGACACAGATTTCACTAAACATGGTCCCACATATACTGTAGATCTCAACAGTTTTAAGTGTTACAAGTGTCTGGATACACTATAAAATGGACTTTTTTACAGATAGATAGAGTTGGCCATGTCCTGGTCAATCCTCATGTGCAGGTTGATGATTCGAAACACATTTCAGTCGATGACCATAGCTACATCTGCCATCAGAAAAGGAAAAAGAAAACAATTCTAAGTGCTATAGCTATACACTATTTTGGTATTTCATGAATAGCATTCAGGGCAGTTTGAAGTTTTTTGGTCAGTTTAAGGTAACCTCTCAAAGGTTATCGTGAAACCTCTACAGACCTCCCTCCTTATGAGCGCTCTATTTTAGAGAGCTAGCTATGGCTGTCTCAGATAACTTAGTATACAGTACATTTAAGTGTTATGTTAGTGTCAGAAAATAGATATGAAACTCATTTCCACATCTCATGCTCACAATTTGACTGGTCTCATCACTAAAATATTAGATACATCTACACATATTTTCCCATTCCTATCAATGAACGATTACTAATCCGACAACTAATCTCTATCAGCGAACTAATGTCGGTTTGTGGTTTTCATCTTTTAAAGTACGGACCTGTGCTCTAGAAGTGTGAACCGCTATGGCTGATTTTTTTTTTTTTGTTTGACTTTAGGATTCATCTCAGTTGGAGGAGGTGAAGAGGAGCGAACAGAAACCACGTTGCACTGACGCAACAGCTGCACATTCAACACTAACTGCGAGTGGACATGTTTGAAAACAGTCGATGGAAAGGGGGGGGGTTCTCTCAAGTCTAAAGTGTAGGATATATAATATAACAACAATCAAACTCTGATATCAACTCTATGGGTGTTCCGGCATTCCCTAGAGGTGCATGTTTCTGTAACATCCAGTCTAGTGGAGGAATGGATTTTTTGCCACCCCTAGGGAATAGAGGAGCTTTCACGACATTTGTGTGGAGTGTCTGAATCTGAGTGGAAGTTAGGAGCTGTCACTGGCGGAGCGCTTCTTGCCAAAATGACTGGCGGAGTCTCTGTTCCGCAGATTAGGCTGGATCTTGTACATGTGGGGACTCATGGACCAGCGCAAGCTCCCACGGGCCTCCACTCCAGTTGGGATGGCGGCAGCTGCAGCCACAGCAGTGGATGGGCAGGGCTTGTTCTGCAGCAGCTGAATAAGCATGGTCATCTCTGGGCCCAGCCGTGACACCATGCTGGTCCGGACGCGGTCCACCGTATCCTCGTCGCAGTCCATCAGGCTCTGTAGCAGCTTCCCATAAAACCTAAAAAAAATGTTTTTAAATTAGAGTAGGTCTTTTTCATTCTTAATGTGCCAAAAAAGGACACAAGAGTGCGACATGGCAACAATCTATTTCCGCTGTAGTCTCTTATGGTTCCAAATCCTCATATTGCATTTCCCTGCACACGTGCTGTGTAGTCTGATGTCATCCATATGGGAGTGACCATCCTTACTCCAGCCGCTTTAGTGTCATGCTCCACCCTCCCCCCCCCTTTGTGTCCACTCCCAAACTGTAATCCTCCATGTATTGCAGCAATCATAAGCACATGAAAATGTGATATTTCTGTTTAATTTCCTTTAAATTAGCAGATGGTAACCAAAACACATGGAAATAAATACAAATTGAGCCATCTGTTATGCTACATAAATCAGGGTGTCTGCTGAACAACACGCCAGTCATGTATATTTACAACCGCCGTCAGCACTTTGTTTCACTTTTTGGTGATCCAAACACATGTCTAACATTCTCAATCTAAAAAAAAATGAATAGCAGCTATATTTAGCAGCTTGACTGACCATTTCGAGACATCTGTTGACCATCATCTGATAAATGATTGAGACAAGCCATTTAACAACATGTGCACCACCAGATGAATGACCAGTTTTTGAAGTTTTAAAGCATAATACAGTAGAGGAAGTTCTCACCTATTGGGGAAGTGACTTGGTAGCTGTGCCACTTCACCGATAGCGTCTGGATTCGATCGGGCAACGGTGCAGATATCCAGCTTGCTGTAACACTCCTCTTGGACTTCGGATATCATTCTTTGGAAGGTGGAGCAGCGGCGGATGGTGGGGAATGCCTTCGTGGTGATGCCATTGGCAATGCACTTAAGGCTCTCCTTCACAAATGCTTTACCCTGTAAAAGATAAAACAAAAACAGCGCTGCTTCACACATTCTGGCCATCACAGTTACACCCATGTCATTCTGTGCAGTCCATGGATACGTAGAAAATTCTGGGCAAAGAGTTAAAGTTTATACCTGAGTGTCAAATTTAGCAGCACTGTATAGGAAGGACTTGCAGATGTCATGCATGCCATCTGTGTCACAAGTTGAGTTTTCCAGGCAGGCGAAGGCTCCGCAGCCAACTTGGAGGGCACTGTTGAGACAGCGTGCCACATCTGCTGTGGGCACAGAGAATGAACCATCAGCAGGGGAGCCAACAGTGGGTTCACTGGGAATCACTGCACACTCACTGAGCTCATTACACAAGGGTTGCCAGGGTTTCAGCTGCAAAAATGCAGCAGACAAAGGAGAATTTTCATACTTTCGTGATTCACAAAAGACATACAGCCACTCGGGGCAAATAGTGACTTGACTGGAGATTGGACACCTCACAACTCTGAGAGTCTCAGACGCTATTTGGCATTACTCTGCTTTTCTCTTGGCATAGACCTATATTCCACTGTTAGGTTCTTTTCAGTAGAAGTTGGAAGAACAGGACCAGAAATACCAAATAGTTTCCTGAAAATCGTTGGCGTGCCTGTCGACACACATTAACATACACTTGTACTGCTGGCACGCACGTGCACGCGTGCACACACACACACACAGATGCACACCGCCACTTGACTCTGTCTTCGATTATTTTACACAAATCGTAATTGTCAAGCTGAATTTCAGGACTCTGCCTCCAAACCGCTTAATTATTCTTGACTGTTAACTAAGCACATGTATACGGATCTGATACACACACACACACACACACCACATGACCTCCTGTAAAACCTACAGCTACACTGCAACAGCATTCATTCCATTTGTCAAAAACTGCTCTTGCCCATAAGGAAAGGAACTCTAGTCCATGCAACTGACTTGAAATTTTACCCCAAGACAGAGCTATAAAACATAATCTGAAGATCAGTGTATCCCGATATTTGGTTTTCCTTATTCGTCATCCAAGAATCCACTGAGATGGCACGCAGCCTGACTCAAATCCTTTGTAATAACCATTAAGAAATGTCACCGAGGAGCTTAAGCCTACTTGGCAGACTTTGAATCTGGGGCCCCATGTTGACCTGCAGATAAAGTCTGTCTGCTGTCGAGGACCAGAGATGTTCTTTTTTCTTAAAATATAGCGGGCGAGCTGCAACTCATATGATGATGAAGCAATTCCTTGCCGGAAGGATTCAACATCCCAGTTACCCTTTGCCTTATTTTTTCAAATTAGATTTTTTTTAAATCACCAGAGCTGTGTTAAAAAGAGAAAAAGCCGACATTTGAATGAAACCATTACATTTCTTGATGTATAGGCCTGTTATAGGTGGTTCTGACTCAGGCCTTGCCTTGATGGATAGGGGATGCTGTGTCAACTGATATGGTTACATTAATGTGTCCAAAAGGCACAGCCTCAGTGACAAAACAGTGCAGTAGCTTTTCCTGAGGCATACTGTGCTGAGAAGGAAAAAAAAAAGGTGTAGCCCACTTCTTTTTTTCTGACTTGAAGGCTTACACAGGAACTGGAGCTTTATATGTTTTACGCACTCAACACCCCCCCATGAGTGGGTTCACTATAACGCTGAATAGTGTCTGGGACCCTATGCAGCAGCCTAACCGTGAGAAAAAGACAATCAGCATGACACAGCCTTCACTCTCAGGTGTCAGCAGCGAGCACCGTGCTCATCTGTTGCCGGCAGGACACCGGCAAAAACCTACCACAGCGTTAATCCCGCAGCCTTTTCTCCGTGAATCAACGCGCTCGTTTTGGACAGAAAAAAAAGGCTGCATAGGCCAAACAAATGTATATATGGGGAAAAGAAAGAAGCGAGCAAGGTACGGCCGTGCAACTGTGGAGATCGTGTGTGCAAAATAAATAAATCAAATAATAATAATTAAACAAATAATTAAATAAATCAAGCGTGATACTTACAAGGGCTATTGGCAGTAAAGCGTGCTCTCCTGGGCGAATAAGACTCGTTTTGATCCAGTTCATATGCAGATGCGTTCAGCAACATCAGGAGAAAAAGTCCGGTCCTCAAAGGCATCATCCTCTCAACACAGATGATACAACTAAATGTAAAGAGACGCCTCCTCGTTTGTGCGTAATTCATAAAGAACAGCGCTCCAAGCTTCTGCAGCGCCGAAACAGAACAAATGTGGGCTATGACAAGACGGGCTAGGAGCAATGTCTCTACGTTGGACTCCTCACTATCCTTTTGACTTGCATGACAGATAGCGCCGATGTCAAGTCTGCACGGGTTTATATGGGAGCGCTGAACATTACGAGTTCTCCCTTTGGACCAATCAGAACGCAGCGTTCAAGACGGTGGTCCTGGTCTCTCCACTACTAATTGAAAAAAAAAAATCATTTAACAACTGCCAACGCTGTAAAGCACGACGCTCAACATCAAGGTTTGCTGCGTTATTTATTGCAATGACTCTAACTCACAATCATTTTCATTTTCAGCATCTCCTGTTTTATCGATTGATCATATGCGTTAATAGGCTGAACATTAGAGGGTATACAATAATACAGATTTCCCCGTTTCAGCCATACTTCTGTTAATATGTGAACTCAACTGTCATTCTTGTTAAATTTGTTCTTGGCTTAATGTTTAGAGGTTTCTTGCCTGATGCAAAGAATTCTTGTTGACCCCCATTGGCAGCTTTATTATTACCCCATGCTGGAATAAAACTACCTGGCTTAAAGGCTTCTGTCAATTATTTTGTGAAAATTTGATGAAAGACCTCTTTATATGCACCTTGCACCCCCCTAAAAGTACAATAATAAGGTCTTTAAACTGGATTTTTTAACAGGGTCCCTTTATTACACACAAGGTTAGAATAAAAAGGATCCCTGTATTCTCTTATGCTGAGCAAATATGATTTACCATGAAAAGCTGTTGTATTCTTTTGTGGCTTTTGACTAGCCACTTCATCAAAATGCCCCCACAACTGTACACATGCAGGCTGAATGTAAGTGATGCTTGCACAAATAGGCAAAATCAACAAATCTAAAATCCCCCAACTTGTATTTTAGTCAAATGCGGTGCGCACTTTGACAGACTTAAACAGCTTTGTCTAAATATCAAGCCAGAATATTCAAATGACATGTCTTTTTTATCACTCTGGCATTTTCCTGAACCGTGCTTACTGATGACGCCACTGTGGCTTTAACTTAGGAAACTAAACTTAACATGGAGATAAACTACCTGCGATGTTGACATAGAGTGTGGACAGCGATCGCTGTCGCCCTAATTCTCATCTTCCTCTTCCCAAGATTCTAAAAAAAATGTTTGCTCTGAGCCCACCATCTTCAGCTCAATGCTTGACTTTTTTTTATGGATTCAGACATGAGGAACGTAAGCTGAATTCATATCGAGACTGTGACGTGACGCACAGGACAAATGTTTATTTGTGCGTCATTTTTTATATTCGTTCTGTCACAGTTTGACTTCAACAGACAAACCGTCTGTCTCATGCGCTCCTGAAATCGTCCCGTCTTCTTGTTGCCAGATGGTTCAGCAGGTGTCAGTGTGTGCCAAGTCGAAAATCATCCCATTTCCGCCCCACCTTTTATTTTCATGTGGTATGTGGATGCCTCTTCATATCTGTGTTCTGGTTGTCTTTGGCAGTTGTTGAGCATTGTCAGGAGTTTGGCACCGTGTCAAGCTGTTGGCACCTTATATCTACTGGGGCCCCAGCCAGCTGCACTGCTAGCCTCTGTAATTGAAAGATAATATGAATATAACAGCCTAATGAATGAGCTATTATCTACTGCCACAATCAATCACTGTCAACAGCCATGTCTTTAGAGGGCATACGTTTACATGTTATATACATAGATTTGGAGAATTGAGCCACTTTCCAACTCCAAAAAAAGAGAGACTTGATATAGGGTACGTTTCCGAGATGAAGCTGTTCAATGTCAGTCTTTAATTTTCAAATCTCTTTCCTTTACAGTAAAAAGCATTTTCCAGAGTGTGGACTGGTTCTCCTCCCTGTAAATTAGGTGTGGAAAACAGCATGTCAGAGGCCGGCCTATTGCTTACTGCTTATGTTCATATGATATTCACGCTTTCCTTGAATATGATGCTGCTCTTGCATTTACTGCTTCCCTGCGTTTTTCACTCAAGTGGTGTGTGTTCAGTGTGCCTCAGCTGAAACCGAAGATGTGAACTGAGAGTTTATTCATGAGTTGGAAAGTTGGTCTTGTCCTTGTTAGCACATCAATGCGGACTCTTTCATCTTTGGAGCGTTGCCATACCACAAACACATTTGAGAAGACCACTTCTGTGTCCTTTCGGGGAAGGATAATGAATTCCTTTGTCAGGTAGAAGAAGGTGATTCACCTTGTTTTAGAAATATAACAGGCAACACTGGCATGGCAGTGAAAATAGAGGGCAAGGTTCACTGAAAGGACAAATCTGCTACAGAGAATGAACATACAGAAAGATGGCCTGCTGCAACGTGGGCGTTTTGCATTCATTTACATTGAGGTGGATGAACTGATTCTCTGATTAGAGGTCACTTTGCATCTAAGTTGAATTTTGCCCTGGGCTTATTGCTGCTTGCCTGACAGCAACTTCCTCCATAATTATAAGATCATGAGCTCATTATTAGCCAGAGATGTGAAATTAGTGCAGCAAATGGGAGATTGATCTTTTAGCAAGCATGAGCAAACAAAATAATCATAAATATGGCTAATGTCTGCGCACACGAATTTATGTAATGAATTATGTAAAAGCACTTGCAAGCTGTCACCTTAAGGACAGTGCTAGTCTACCCGTGACCACAAGAGGGACTTTTGGCAGATGTTACTGGTTTACATGAGCTATTACTCTAAAGCAGCCCCTACAAAACACTGGTGAGATTTGGGAAGTGTATGAAAAGGATGCACGACATCCTGTAGGGTCATTAACAGCTAAGTGACTCACACGCGCAGCCAGTCAGCGGTGACGTATTTCCAAGATTTGGATTTCTCTTTTTGCATAATATTTGGTCAGACGAGCATGCATTTTGCTTTCTGGTGGCAGATGCTTGTGGTGTTTCCCATGACAATAACACATTTTTGGGGAAATTTTTTTGTCAGTGCTATCAACAGGAGAGAGCAGCGCTGCACAGCAATGACAGACAGCATGAGAAACCCCACGTTACACAAAAGGCACTAAACAGTGGCGTCAGCCGTCAGAAAGCTGAGAGGCCCTCAAGGATAAAAGACAGTGTCACTTTAAATTTTTTAGTTTTTACATTACATCATTGAGATAAAGACCAATCTATAAGGCTTTTAAATGCCAGTACTTGTTAAATGCCAGCACTTCCCTAAATGTAATTATCTAGTTCAAATGTTGCTGAAACCACTGTCATAGTGCATATTGTTAAAGACAAATCTATTGAAATACCAGAAGTGGAGCAACCAAACTGAGATTTGATTTATGCGCACACTGAACAGCTAAACCGATTTACTATTGTAAGTGGCATTCACCACTTGGAAAGGCTGAAATTAGCAGATCCCACTGTGTATAGAGCTCTCATTTTGTTTGGAGGCCACAATTCGTAGAAAAAAAAAAGATGCGATTTTGACCGACAAAATACTGACACCACCAGAATGATAATTCTCCAGTAAAAGGAAGGTGAAAATATTTCACTCGTTTTCTTCAGTGTTGAATTCATTTCTTGCTGGGTATTATCTGAATGGATGGTGTTTTCTCTCAAACAGATGTCTGCATGACTTGAACATAGCGCAAAAAACTCAGGGGATCTGCATTCCTGAATGTGTATCCAATATGAATAGCATAGCAGAGCTATACATCTGGAGGCCGGAATGAAAACACAATTATTTGTTTTCCTAAAAACCTCCCGCATGAAACATTAGGACGAAAATATTACGCATAGAAAGTGGATCACTGCGAACATTTTCAGGTTTCCAGGGCTGACTTGTATGAGATGCAGACAGGTGATTTAGGTGAATCTCTGCTCTGCAAAAGGGAATCAGGAGAAAGTGGGAACCAATTTTACAGGCAAAATTTGCTCTTTAAAGCTGTTACCGGTAGAAACTGCAACTCACTGGTAGTTTTATATGACAGTTGTAGGGACGATTTGCAACAAAGTTCAGCTCAGCAAGTCACAGACTTTAAAGAAGGACACGGTCACCTCACTTTTCCTTATATCGGGGATGTGTGCTCACTGGGTGATGGAGTGGCTTGTATGCAACTGCAGCTAAAGATAATAGCTGGATATACCTGACCTGAATAAATACAACCATGCTGATTAATTCAATAAATTAACTTCATGAAGTTCTCGTTTTTCTGCCGTCATAAGTGCTTTCACAGAGAGTTTTTAAATGACATGTTTACACATGCTTCAGGTTACATCAGTAGAAAGTATTTTGTGATATACCAGACTCAGTGATTGAATTACATTGATTTTCGTCTTGCTGGATTTCCTTTACCACAGTTCTGCCATCCACACCTTCCGGCGTGTCTTCTCTCAACATCAGCAAGGTGTAGTGTTTGGTCTTAGAGCAAAATTCAGCCTTTTCAGCTGCATACTGCACCATAGCTGAACCCTTCCCCTTTACCTACCTGTAAGGCAACTGAAATGATTTCCGAGCGATGATGATTTCTTTTTGGAGGAATTGAAATGGATGTTGCTCACTCACATCAACTGCCCAAAGACATTTTACAAGGACAAAAAAGAAAATAATGCAGTTTGCATATTGTGCCTTTTCTGTTGCAAGCAGTGAAGCTTTTGAAGTAAGATGGTGGAAAAAGGAGTACTGTCCACATTCAAAATGCATTAATTTATCAGACACACACTGTTTCCCAAAGGGCACAGCTGCTCACAGAGCTTTGTGAATCACATCCACAATACAATGAACAATATTGTTCCCAGAGTTTCATCTCTCATAATCATGCAATGACTAACTGAAACTTAAACTTAACATTCAGGTAATTTGACATGTATGTATATGGTATATTAACACAAATGAACACAATTCATGGCGGTACCATCGAACCTTTACATTCACGGTGTTAAACCTCTGTGATCTGGAGGTTATTCTCTGGTGCACAGGTGTGTTTCGCTACAGCTGTAATTTCAGACGATAAATAAGATGCCTGACACCTTTACGTATTCAACCTTGTCAACAGATTGTTGAAGGCAACTTACAGCGGAGCAATTGACATGTCTGGCAAGTGACCTCTGGAATGTGCACTCTTGAAATCCAATAAAACGTAAAGATATTGTGAGATTTGCACTTTTTTTCCCCCAGTGATTTATTCTTTGTGTCAGAATTTCTAAATCCAACATCATGGCTCTTCAGCTGAACATACTGTATATAGTGCTGGAAAAGTCCAATCTTTTGCTGTCATGTTGCTGCGAAAATGATCTGTTTAAAAACAGCAGATTGACAGAATTACATGGTAGACATTGTTTTATTTTCACACGGTATCATAATAGTATAGTACACAATAGGTTGTCAGTAATTTTTGTCCAAATGTCCAAAAAAAGGTGTTTGAATAAGGTGATAAAAGTTCTGTAATACCTTGTTTTATTTTTCTTCTTGTGGATTTTAGATAATTAGTGTAATTTGTCTTTACATTCCTCCACATACTTGCATGATGTACACACATAACATGTACATGCTAAGAAAAAAAAAAGCACTGGGTCTGTACCTTATTCCGTCTGCATGCAGCATGCAGTAGTACCTAGGCTATGTTCCCTTCACCCAGCCATCTGGTTTCAGTTCAGACCCATCTGGATCTGTCTCCAGCACAGGCATCTCAGGAATACATTTTGGAGGGGTGCCCACATCCGTTCACACAAACAAGTGTTTTCAATTACTCAATTTTAAATGTCTCTAAAACCCAAGTGATTGAGCTTTTTCTTTTTTTTCGGTGGTAGCGGTGGTAAACACTAGTTGAAAAGAGTTGCTTCAAAGGGAGAACCGGTACGTGGACTGTGTTACACCTTGATGACTGGCAGGAGAATTTCAGTGGCTCTGGCTCTGCAAGGCGAAGCCTGGCCACATCCCTCAGGATTCTGGATCACAGCACATACTTGTTTGCTGATTTCAGTGCGCTGGGTGAACTGCCACAAATAACCTCTCAGGCGACGTGAAGCGGCTATAGAGCCGAGATGTGATGAGAACCATGCAAAGAGCTCATCACATATTATAACTGACAGGACCGCTCCATCAGCTCCCACACCAAAAGAAACGAGTTAGCTTTATGTGTAGTTGAGGTTTATGTCATGAAACAAAGAGGGAATTTTTAGGCTTATAGCAATTCATCAAATTCATACAGGCCTTGGGTTCACATTAAATTATGCATTTCTGATGTATGTAACATCAGTTACTCATTTCTTAATTGCAATTTATGGCGACTGCTCTTTCCAACTGGAATCCTCAAAATTATTACTAATCAGAAATTGCATAAAGGATGGTTTGTATTCTGCTTCTTGTAGTTTCAAGTATTTTGCTACATTTTCTGATATTCTTCCTATTATTGTTGGACAGGTTTGTTTGCATAGGGAGTGCACAGAAACAATGGAAGAATAGTAGAAAATGAACAATGATACAGGGAAACAAAAGAGACTCTGTGTGCATCTTAAGGCAGCTGCGTTTTCTATCACTGACAAAGAAGTTTTGAGTTTGTGTGTGCCTGTGTGTGTGTGTGAATGTGTGTGTGGGGGGGATTTACATTCCCACACATGAATCCATCCTGATGAATTCTGCTGTGTCAGAGTGACGCTTGTACCTGAGTCTATTTTAAATTGTGACCAATAGCACATTTTAATGACTTCCATGACTAAACTAGTGGAGACCTTCCTCAGGATGCCCATGGGCATGTACTTGTACAGCTATTTCACATGGCTCTGTGATAAGGTCTATAGTGTAGCACTTATACATTGTCACAGGCAGTGGCAGTTAATCCAAAGGAAATACTGCCCCTTTTTTCAATTTGCATGCTAATACCATTCCTGATTTAATCTGATATGAGCTGCACAGTGGAAGCCCTCATATAAGTTCGCCATAAGGCATCCAGTCTCCATCACATCTATCTTGCATTTGTGCTGCAGCAGCTCTCAGCGTCCTATACTTTGTCAAATGTTGTAGAGCCTCTTCCAGACCGACAATAGCACAGCTTCACAAGTGCAGACCCCTCATTCATTTCAATGAAATTACTGCGTTGTCATAGAGAGGGGCTGGCAAAAAAAGAGAAAAGGAAAAATTGCAGAGTAGTCCAGGGAAAAAAGTTCATGCACAGTTCACCATATGTTATGCTAATATATACGTTTGCCAATTACAGTAGCACCTCACAGGTACTAATGAGGATGCTGTTAGTCAGATCAAGTCATGTTCTTTATTGTTACTTCTGTAGTCAGAACTACTCAGTACTCAGAGGAAAATATTGTTCTTCACAGTGGAACATGACAGATGAGACATCATTAAAGTCACTAAAAATCACTAAAAACAGATATTCAAGCATTAAAAGCAGCTTTACAGCATTGCCCATGTGTTGTGTTGGTGCTGCTGAATGTGTTTGAGGGCAATCATAATCCTTTCCTGCATACTGTACATTTTTGTGGCGTCTCCAATAAATAAGGTCCATTTACAATATAGTATCAGCACTCTGTGCCATGTAGGGATGATAATAAATATAACAATTTGAGAAATATACAGGATGATTACATGATACCCAATATGCTACAAAACTATAGTCCAAAAATCGCAAAAGAAAGTGCAGTTCAATGTATGTGTGAGCATGTTGGGCTTAGTTCGATGGGTTCAGTTCGGTTCAGTAGTTTTGAACCGAACTGAACCCATCCGAGTGTTCAGAATCCTGATGGCATGGGGGAAGAAGCTGTTAGATAGTCTGGCCTCCCTGGCACGGATGATCTGGAACCTCCTTCCAGATGTCAGGAGTGCAAAGAGATGGCGTGCGGGGTCAGCTACCATGTTGGAGGCCTTTCAGACACATCATGCTTTGCAGACGTCAGCTATGGCAGGGACGGATACACCTATTATCCTTTCTGCACTTCAGAGACTTGAGTCTTTGTAGTTTCCTTGTCAGGCGGTGACACAGGTCGTCAGAATGCCATTAATGGTGAATCAGAATGTGGTCATGATGGGTGTGGGGGGTGTTCATTTTCCTCAATCTCAGCAGGAAGTGCAGGCGATGCCAAGCCTTCTTGGTGTGGTGTTGGGGGACCAGGTCAGCAGGGGTGTTCCATTGTTTTCTGAAATCGATAATAATCTCTTTATCCTTCCCCAAGTTTAGGGAGTACTTGTTGTCATTGTGACACCCAGCCAGTTACTCCATCTCCCCTCCTCAGTGCCTTCCAGCATTATTTGGAAGAAGACCAGCGATTGTTGCATCATCTGCAAACCTGATGGTGTGGTTGGACGTGGATCCTACAGTGCAGTCATGAGTCAGCAAGGTGAGAGCCGGTGCTCATTGTGGTGGTGTTGGAGGTTCTGTTGCCTGTTCTGACAGACTGCAGACTGTCCTCTGGTGAGAAAGTCCAGGATTCGCGTTCAAAGAGGTGTGTTGAAGTTCAGTGTGCTCAGCTTCCTTATCAACTTTTGCAAGTTGTTGAATTCTGAAGTCTATCAACAGTATTTTAATGTGAGTGAGTGAGTAAAAGTGTCCTGGTTTTTCAGGTATACAACAGTAAGAGTGGACCTGATTGGTTCGATATGCAAATTGGAGAGAGTCTAAGGTTGGGGGATGGTGCTGCATGACCAGCCTCGCAAAGCATTTCATTAAGGTTCTGCAAGTCATAAACTATGGTGAACTATTGGAAAAATAAAACTTTTGACCTGATGATAGCACTGGATGATGACCACAATTATTAACGATTAATCCTGAGGGAAACATGATTGTGCGTATCAAATTACGTGGCAATCCATCAAATAGTTGTCGAGACATTTCACTCTGAACCACAAACCCGCAGGTGGTGCAAGACGAGAAGTCATGATTCATCCGCCGGAGCTCGCAAATGTCTGTACAAAATGTTACGGCAATCCATTTAGTTGTTATATTTGTTATTTAGCAGATATTTTAGTTTGGACCAAAGTCCTGGATTGACATCCCATCCTTACAGCCATGCCACTAACATGAAAGAGAAGATCCTAGAATTAGGCTGTAATGAAAGTATTTCCAAAGTCTCAAATGACTCTTCAGAGAAAAAAAAAATACATTTATTTCCCAATTCAAACAGAGATGGTAGCCAGAAATGTCATACCTTGTTCAATTTGTATGCAAATTAGACATTTTATTATCAGATATATTTGTCTTGTATTGTTTTACTTCCCATTATGTATGTAAAAACAGCAGGTTTAAATTTTTACAAGTCAGTTTTTACATGAACAGGAAATCGAGGTAAAAATATTTCGAGGATTCTGGCAACACATTCAGAAGAGCAACATTAACTACAACATTATGTATAATTTATTTCTCAAAAAATCTGACTCTGAACGCAGTCTACGTTTGAACTGTCTAAATTATATTATGCTTAGTCTATAGTATGACAATAGTATGAGACTGGATGAGAATTTGGATATTTCTGCTTGTAGTCTGTCTTTAGTTGGGTTCAGCTTTTAACTAAGAACCAATAGTGTGAAAACAAAAAAGAAAACAGTTAATGCATTATGTTTTCTAGCTCTTGTTTTCTACTAGTGTTTCTAGTATGTGTGTATGCATGTATGTATGAAAAGTATACGCACACACACACATTACCACATACACCAACAAACCATAATTCTCACCATTTCACTAATTCCAGTGTTGTTAAATGTGTTTTATATACAGGTTTTTTTATCTAATGACCTGAACTGAACAGAGCCTGAAATCTGGAGGGTCATTGTGGTTTTGATTTATGATGCTGGAGTCTTTCTGAATGGCCTTGCGGTATTCATCACATCTATGCATAATCCCTAATCAGGGTTATGTACATAGCACTCCATCAAGAGCCCTTCAGCATTGCTCAGAGAATGTTGACTTGGTAATTTAATTTGAGCATAGCTTATGATGGGAACATAAGCCAGATGCCAGGATGTTTATGGTGTTGTTGCTTTGTGGGCAGCAGTGTACACAACCTCTGTCTCTCGCTGCAGCCAGATTTTCCATGCCCAGTGCATCCTTATGGTCAAAAACATCTTGCGTAATTTATAGTAATGAAATTGGTGTTAGCCGTGATATGCATCATATACATAAATTACTCTGCCGTGTCAGATGCTGGAAAAGAAAACATGACTGATTATTATTCTTGCTCAAATTGTTATCTTCTACTGATGAATAAAAGCCAAAAAAAAAGCCTGAATAAACAAGTGAAGAACAATAATGAATGCAGATGCCACCATGTCAGGGCCGAGGGTCACTGTATGATTAAATATGCCCTTCTTCCAAGTCAAGAGACTCAGTTCAAATGAGCGATGTGTTAGACAGCCGTCATTATTGTCAAATCAGCAAATGATGTAATATCATTTGGCAGAATGGTGTTTATCTCTGCAGCAGAGTTACAGAGACTTGTACAATCTCTGCCAAGGAGAGCTGAAGCTGCTCTTGAGGCTCCTGGTGGCCCAACACCTTACTAATTTGTCACCCACCCACCTCACAATTTACATTCAGCGCCAACGTTCGGTGCCAGTGCAGGAAGTAGCGTGCCCTTTTTATTTAGCGAGGTGGAAAGTCAGGGTGTGGAGGCTGGGATGGTTGAGTTTGCATCCTGTAACAGACCTACAATTTATCTTGACCCTTTGATGAACTGAAATTGCAGTTGTGATGCACAAATATTGAAGAAATTAGATTTTTTAAAAAAGAAGGGATTAGAAATAAATAGAACATTGTCAATAAATGCATTTCGGTTTTGCAGACTTGCATTCCATTCCACAAGGTTGGTTCTGTCTTCGCCTTAAGAAAGTGTGGAAACTGGGAAGTAACTCTTGCATTAGCAAGTGGTATTAAATGCAGAATTATCCACTGAAGGGAATCTTGGTCTTGGTCAAAAAATGTGTTGTATAATGAGGGCCACAGAGTCTTTAAAAAAGTTTTTAAAAGATCTTTATTTATAGGGGCCGCAACTGATTTAACTGCACTTGTGGGACTCTTATAAATGCCCCAAAGCTTTATGGTTCTCCTTTGTGTTTATCCTCAAGTAAGTTCATATAAAACTGTATGCTGTGTGTAGGTTTCTTTTAAAACAAACTAATACAAACAGCCTGTTCTTTCAAATACTATGATGTTATGTTGTGAGCCTGGGTATATCCATCCTTTCTTGCACGCAAATTCACTTCAATTCAGTCTGGACACCAAGGACCCAATTTTCCCCTCAACGAATGAGCCGATCACAAAATGGGGGAGGGTGCAGTACGACAATGACGAAGCACAGAAGCAACTTTGTTAATGAATGTGGATCCAACATGGCGGCACACTAACTTTTCTAGGCAGTTTAGAAAGTCAGTCTGTCATCTTCTATACCCGCTTATTCCTCATTAAGTTCGCAGGGGATTACGGCAAGAAGCAGGGATACACCCCAAATCGGCAGTCTATCGTAGGGCACACACACCACTCACACCTACGGGCAATTTAGAGTCACCAATTAACCTCAGCATGTTTTTGGACTTTGGGAGGAAGCTGAAGTACCCGGTGAAAACCCATGCAGAAAGTTCCCAGGCCCAGGACCTAGGAGGTCTTGAACCTGCGACCTTCGTGTAGTGAGGCAACAGCGCTAACCCCTGCACCACTGTGTTAGGAAGTATCCTAAGTAATTTAGACCACAAGTTTATTTTGAAAAATGAGCAACTTTTAGTGCTTGGGTATTGGGTACGTCATTGGGTATGTTACGGACAGATGCATTTGACAATCAAATGGATGGTTCCCATTGAGTGAACGGATGGTTCTGCATTGAGATATGGTCTGGTGTTAGCCAGGCTGAAGAGCATTTGATTAAAAACTGACATAACAGCATCTCAAAGATACAATAGGTGTTCTTCCATCAACCACCATGACAAAAACAAATGAAGCCAAAATTATGTGAGATTTTAGTAATTGATAAGACAATCAAACCCCAGCCTTAGCAGCCAGTTGTGTGTGACTGTCTGTTGCCTTCAACAATTCCTTGACACTGCTCCATTTACAATATGTATTGCTTGAGCTAAAGCTTGTGGGTTTCACTTTCCCAAAGGCTCAATTAAGATTGATTGCATAAATTGCTTTGAATTATGCCTAAGTGCTTATGAGTGGAAAATTTTATAGTAACAATGCTAGTAAATGACAAAAGTAGAATTATTCACTTATTGGAAACATAAGTCCAATTTCTACACTGCCACAATGATCTAGCTCTGGACAGCACAGCCTTGACCTGCCTTTGCAAAACTGAGATTGAAGCAAAAAAAAAAAAAAAGAAAGAAAGAAAAAAACGAAGTGCTTTACCAAGCCACAGCCCACTAGTTTCATGGCAGACACCCTAACCACACGACCACTGTGATGGATAATGGAGAAAGCAATAGGATTTGTAGTAAATGCGCTGTGCATCCTCACTGAAACACAGCCTCCATGTCTTCCAGAGCCTCGGCAGCTTGGCCGATCGCTGTGAGTGAACGCAGATGGGAGAGATGCCCAGCAGTGGAAAACGGGAGGATAAACTGGCTTAATGAAAGCATCATGGCACAGTGAAAAGTCAGTCTAAGCCATCAGTGAGAATGTCCCGGGGGTAGGAAGATGGGCTGGTGTGCGTGCTGGGGGCTGGAAGCGTGCCTAGATCCAGGAGCTCTGTTGGCCCTCTATGGGCTCATGGCAGTCCACTCCCTCACTACACAGCTCCTTCTGGGAGCAGCCAGTAAGCTGATATGCCATGTTGCAGGTTAGACCTCGAGGTACTAAGTGCCATATCAGGGAAATTAGATGCTTAGTTGAGAGTGGCTGCAGCCCAAGGTTTGTCTTTTACAGATGGAGTTGCATCTGCATTTGGCGCCCTTGACGGTGTCGGGAGGAGAAAAAGCTCAGAGGACTCATGTTTTAATCTTTGTTAGGGAGGAGACACACTACCTGTGTCTCTCTAGAGTTACAGTACGGATGTTGGCCATCAGCTGTTAAGGAACGAAGTTCATCTAACAGATTTATTTCCCAGCTGTTCATAGCTGTGTCCATCAATTGTCACTTTGAGACATGTATTGCAATTAATGCTTGAGTTGATTTGCATTTTTTAATGGCACATTTGATAAAAGGTTAGTGCCACATGTAAGCCCCCAAATGTGTGATGTTTGTATTCGTTAAAGCTGCACAAATAGATATTTATTAATAATGGATCAGAAGGCTAATGTCTAAGGGATCTCTTGTAGTAATGTCCCTACCCGACACTAAAGTTGAACCCAGTTTTGTTTTAACGGCCACCAGCTTTACTGTTTTGGTTCACTCCTCTCTCATCAGCTCATTGTTTGCAGCTGCAGCAGACAGCTGCTTGCAGCAAAAAGGTTTTGATACAGACTGTAACCAACTCTACGCTACTCATTCAGCACCGAACAGTCGACAATGAGCAACTAGCAGGTGAAAACTGTGAAGTATTTAGCTGCTAAAGAGACAGAGATTTCCCTTAAGGACGTGACACGCCAAGTCAACAGTCGGCCTCGGGACAGTGTTGATGAGTGTCTGTTGATTTTATCTTAAATTTGTCTTTTAAGTGTCATGCCTTGTTTCTGTAAACTGCCTTGCTTTTTATTTAAACTCCTCTAATCAATATCTTCGGCAGCTTCAACATCATGCTGTATTGCATAAATTACTTTGTAAGAACCCTTGTATTTCACTTTCATTATACTTAGAATGTGCCTGTGCACAATGATGTTTATAGTTTGTATTAATGTAGCTGACCTGTAAGAATATATGTAGTTTCAAATATTATAAGACAGAAACTGAACTGCCTGCTCAGCCTTCGTCCAGCCAGCCCATCACTTTCTCCTTAGTCCACTCATCAACATTTTCAGAGTTATGTAATTTGCATTCACAGTTCTAGATAAAGATCTTATTCAGTGGGAAGTAAAAGAATTTAACATCTATTAGTTCCGGTAAACAGTCTTTTAATTCAGTATGCTTGACTTTCTCATTCCTGTGACTATAAATAAAGTCTGTCAATAGAGGCTGTTTTTTCCTCTCCACAAGGTGAGAGGAGCCTTCATGATGCAGTTATCTTCTCCAAGGTTCTGCTGTACAATGCTACCTATTCACTGCTTGCTGCTGCCTGCCTTTTAAGACATGTCTATCATCTCCACTTACCTCACTACCCATCAATATGCACAAGAAAGCACAAGACCGTGTATGGCTTAACCTAATTTAAAGCTATGACTCTGTATTGTAAAACCATAATCCTCATTAACTACTGTATATTACACATGTCTTGTAACGTTTCACTAATGTGGACATTAGATTGCAACTTCACACGACCAGAGGCTCTTCAGCAGTGTGACATATGGATGCATTAATCATACGTTCATGAGTGGACAGATCCTTAATCAGTGTTGGAATTTGTGGTTCAGGGTTGGGACAGAAGTGCATTGTCTTGAAGGCACAGAGTGAATATAATGTTCAACATAACATCTGTTAATTGTTAGAGTCATGAGGGCAGAAGACATTAAGAAGATTGTTCCTTTATATTTATGGGCAAACTTGACTGTAATCATAAGGGCAGAAGACATTAGGAAGATTGTTCCTTTATATTTATCGGCAAACTTGACTATCAATCCTAAAAGGTGCAGGCTGAGTAACCATGAGAGCCAACTTCATGTCTATCAATGGCCGCATGTCCTGTCAAAATGTCTTTTGGAGCCAGGCAGTGCTTTGTTCACTAGTAAATCAGCTAAGTCAGCCAGAAGCCTAAAATGTAATAGTTGCTCTCTGTGGACAGTGTGGGGAGTTTTACAGCATCTATTCAGTGTCAACACAAAGGCCATTTACAACTTCCAAATGTATCCTCCTGCATCTCTGTGCAACTGGCAAAGATAGTGAAGTTGGCATGCGTTTTCCATCGATCCATCAAGAACGGAATAAAACTGTGAGAGCTGGGGAAGTGCAAGTAAGGCATGGCTTGGCCACAGTCTCTCTTCTTTGTCTCTGACAGCAGAAGGGCGGATGCGACCACAGAAAAAAGAGATAAGGCAAATAAATTGAAAGGTGTCACAAAAAGAAAGTAAAGATAAGTTATTTTCTCTTGTCACGCATCTTTACCAAAACAATTACTCTTTGTGAGATTAAGCACATATTGTAATTCTGCAAGGTATCAGTGACTTCAGAGTTGGACCTAAAGCATTAGACACAACCCTGATGTACAAAGTTATTGCAGTGAACATGTTAACAAAAAGTTGCCTTTTTGCATGACCAGCAGACACAGCCACATGACTATGAGCGAATCTATAGTGATGACTTTACACAGTCAGAATCTACAGCCATGCAAGAAGCTTTGTGAGATGTACATGATACAGCTGATACAACAATATGCTCAAAATAATGCTAGGGGCTAGTTTATCATTGATCAGAACTCACTTTAACTCTGAGAAATTGTCACCAAATTTGGTACAGAACAGAACATCTCTGGACAAAGACAATAAAAGGTATTGTTGGATTACACTAAAGAAGGTCATATATAATCTGAACATTTTGTGCTATTGCAACCACACTTGGTGGATATGTGTACATATGATGTCTTGATTTTGGTGCCAATAGATGGAGATGTAGCAGAAAGGAATCTCTGTCTGTCGGTCTGTCCGACTGTCTGACTGTCCTTCACATATCTCAAGAACTATTCAAACGATCAACTTCACACTTGGTGGGTGTATTGCTGACGACCACAGGAAGTGCAGAATGGAGTGTGAAGTTGATCAAGTTGAAGATGAGTGGCTCTTGAAGCAATACTTCGAGGGGCCAAGCAATCGACTTGCTGCAAATGGCATCCATCACCTCTGATTGAGGTTTTTGGTTGTTGGTGTTAGCATGTTAACATTTTCTTTATAGCAGGTATTAACGTTGACCTGTTATTGGCTTTAGATGAAAAGTCAGAGATCAAAGAATCCTGAACTAATACGAATGAATATATGTACTAAAATGTATTAAATGTGAGTCTCTCATTAGTATAAATGTTATTACAGACATGACATTTAGCTGAATAAGTACAATTTGTTGTAATGTGAATTTACCAAATTCACATTACATGTTCTGGGCATGGTGAATATCTGCAAAATTCATAATCCATTTTAGAGTTGTTGATTTCAGGATGGATATTAAACACATTCAGTCATAAATAGCTAATTTTGCAGCATTGTTTAGAGATTTTTCATCTTTCAGTTGAACATATGATGTCCAGAGAAGTGCTTCAGGAAGTTAAAGCCATGAGTCTGGTTGGTTTGGAACATGTTCACAACATCTTTAAGTCTTTTCGGTCCTGACCTGTTTTGGAAAGTTTTCGTCCCGTTTACTCCTTACTGTCCACAATCATTACATTTAGAAGGAAATGGAGGAGAAAGTCTTGCTGAAGGTATTTTCTTGCGTGGCTGGTGTATATGTGTGAGTCCAAATGAAGTAAATGAGTGCTGTTTTTATGACTACTTTTCTGTAGTACTTCAGTCCTGTGGGTTTATATAACTTTGCAATATAAACCACATCGAACACTCACAGTGAGTGGGACGAATAACGAAAACAAGAGGGGTCCTTGTAACCTTTCATGTGAGCATTCTTGGCAAATCCATGTTCACTTCCCTGAGACATTTTAAATTTCAGCTGCCCAGTTGGAGAGCTCTTGAAAGGGCTGGAGCTATGATGCATTAATTGGCATTCATATAGCTCAGAAGTGAGTGTAACCTCAGAGTGCTCCAACAGTCATAATCATAGATTTGGGAGTGTTATGTGGGTCTGGGCTAGGAATAGGCAAGTGTGTCCTTTCTGTGCTCTTGACATACCAAGTGACCAAAAAGGATTTGATGAGTTGGTTTAATCTCAGAGTGAAATTGATGATCTTAACTCAAACTTTGAGCGCATTGCCTCAGTTAATTATTAGAGTTCAACAGACTCCACCAGTAATGTTGACAGCGTTCTCTCCTGGAATTTGTTAGTGAGTGTGTTTGCATTCTTGTCTTGGATGACAGATAAACCAGCTTTGCTTGCATGGAAAGCAGAATTGAAGAATGGCTTTGTGCACAGTGGGGAATGCGTAAACCACAGTGTCTGCAAATGTCCTCAATAGACCCCGGAGAGGACTTTCACGTCCCTGCTGCTTCAAGATGTAATGGTTTACATACAAAGCCAACAGTGCTTCGGCCATCCATCGTATACTCTAATATAATAAGAAAATGGATTTTCTTCATGTTGTTTGGATAATAGAAACAGAAACATTTTGTAAAGAATTCAAATTGAACTTGAAGGTTTTACGACTATAATACAGAGCTGTGGCCCAAAGATTGACCCGGCGGGCATCTTCTTACTTTAAATATAATTTGTGCTGGTGATGAGTAGGAGTCATTGCTTTTACACCAATGTAAACTGAATATGTAACATTTGAAGACATCAGTGAAATAGTTTTTTATTGACAAACATCAATTGAAAAAATAATTATCGCAAATGCAGATTCAGCACAGAGCAAATGCCACCCATCTGATTCCTTATTCTCAATATATAACGCTCCCATAAGCATATAACACGCATATATTTATAACTATAAAATTAGCCGATGTCTCATAATCTGTCAGGAAAGCAAACCCCCAGACCAACAGTGTTTGAAGATAATATTCATCGCTGTCTATTTTTGGCCATCTCATTTGAAATACTGCATTGTATCACAGTGAAAAAGGACCTTGTAGACGTTAATGTGAAAGTATTTAATTCAAATAGCATATAATAAGCTTTTGATTGGTAGCCCAGACAAATTAGTGGTATAGGCCTAGTTGTTTCAGCTTGGCCTTCTCTTTAGTGGTTGCAACTCTATTGGATTCAGGAAAAGTAAAGGAAAAGATAATTTTGAACTTCAGAAAATTACACTGCTGATGTGCAAACCACTGGTAAAACTTTTAATAATGCTGATGTTTAAAACAATACTCTATAAAAGTAATGAAAAGGCTTGTCTATTTTAGTCTAACAGCATAAAGCAGGTATGAAATGAAGTCATGCAACAATAGGAGTAGTGTAATATTATTTCTCTTGGTTATTTTTCTCCTTCTAAACCTCTTGGGTTCATGTTTTTTCTTCCCCATAGTGCACTGACTGGGGAGGAGACGTGATAATTCAAAGGAGGTTTAGCTGAAAACTTTTTAAATTAACTTAACTGCACAATTCAGAGACAGCGGTTTTTATGCGGAAAAGGAGAGGTCTGCTCTTAGTAATGTATCCAACAACACCGGCGGTGGCTTTGTTGGGGGGGCGAATATTTTCCATTAAGAAATTCATGAGCTTGTAAACAGCTCAGGTCCTGGGAAGCATAGTTACATCTTGGATGATAATCAGCCTGTTTGGAGAAATACTACCCCTTTTGTTTTCATGACATACCCTTCTCTGTTTTCCTTGCACAAGAACAGCTCCCGGCTCACTTGCAATAAGGCAGACACTAATCCTGTAGGAAACCATGTACAGGCTCCTCCTGGCCCGGTTTTTACCTCCGTTCCAAAACACTTAATCAAATTTTTTTTTTTTTTAACTTTTTACAGTAGATTATAGCTGACGTGTGTGCATGCTCATGTCAGCCCTTCTTTTAGTACTTGGCAAATCCTCTGGATGTGTATGATCCGCGTGTGAGCCTGCAGGTGCACAGGGAGCTGTGCGCTGGTGAAGATGAGTCAGTACCCGGTCACTTAGCAGCTTTATAGAGGATGTTTGTATACTTTAAAGGGCCACCTGTGAGTGCCTCATAAAGCTGCCGTTGTGCCAAACCGTGCATGAGCGGCGTCACCTCATTTTGCTCTGATGCTCTGCTTGCGTTTCTCATATGTTCTTTGGCTCGAGCCCTTTGAGGTGGCACCGCTCACTGTGGCCGATGCTAACGTCACAGTGAAAAATCCCTTCCTCTGTGGATGACGTCTTCTCAGCTTGCACGCAATAGATTCTAAATTTGCAACATGAAACAACAACATCACAATTTTTAATCACATACAGGATAATAACTGAGGTCAGTGCTAATGTAAAAATACAATTAAGGCATACATTAAAGTTAATTGTCACATTTATAGCAGTTATAGTGGTCATTATAATGTCTGTACTGAAGAGAAATACTTTGCATACTGTAGCTCTACAAGGCAAGATAACACATCATCATACTGTGGATCCAAAACAAGTCTGCAGGGTAATTACTTATTCTAGTGGATATTTTTGTACCATATTTTATTCCCGTTTGCTTTTTATATACCTTTAATTGGGTGCAAAAGTCTGGCATTCATTTTCTGTTCCCTCATCGCCATGTGTGGTGCCAAAGGTTTTTAAGTTAAGCTTCCTATTTTTGCTGAATATGAGGCCTGCTGTTAGTCATTTAGTGCATTGTTTCATGCACTTCATTCTTTTTCTCTGGAAAGTCTGAGTTTTATGATTGAAAATGATGAGATGAGTCTAGCAAAAAAAAAAACAACAAAACAAAAAAAAAAAAACATTCCAAATAGCAGAAGAAGGGTCAGGCAGTGATATACTCCTTATGAAACAGTCAACATGTCAATTAAATGACAGAGTATCACATTGTTATTTTTGAGAACATTGCTCAAAAATGTGCACAAATACAAAAAAAAAGAAAAAATCAAGCTGTAAACGACTGCCCTCTCTCAGAATCATTAACACCAATTATTCACATCTTGAACAGGAAGCAGGGCAGCTTCCTGTTCACTTGACTTCATTTCCTCCTGTTGCTGTTACTGTATTGTTTATCCTGTGTTTCTTCCTCTACGTAATCCGTTCACACACATAGATTCATACAAGCATCCGATATGCCTTTCCAGGATAGTGTCTATCCATCATGAACACTTCAAACGGCTTGCCCCACTGTCTGAACTAAATAGTCTTTCCCTTTCACACTTAAGTTGGTTCCCATGTGTAAAGGAAGCAGCTCAATTCTCACTTGCTCATACTGGGACTCATCAGCATCCCAGAGTCTCTCTCTTCGGTCTTCCCAGGATGCACAGCTGCTTTTCTGTGGTCCCTGTTGTTGGAAACATTATCTTTGTGCAGATAATATTAGCTACATCCCTTGTTTACTCAATGCTGAAAAGTGAACCATTGTATGTGTAGCAGTTTGTGTTCCTGGTGACTCTGAGTCAGGCTACAGACAGTGTAAAGGGAGCAGGATTCCCTCAAAGATGAAGGATGACGCACACACAGTTTCATGCGCGGTTTCTAAATGGCTGCAGCTTGACCCCAGAGAAGGACTAAAATCTATAAGAAATACAGAAGAAGACAGTGATACTTCTTTATACTATAGTGTCATCGACTTTATTGGTTGAGCATACGCTTGGTATGTAAAAAGTAAAGTAAATTTGATTGTAAAGTGGTCAACCAGCTGCACCACATTTAGCTTGGCACTTTGTGATTTTTAAGATTTAGTGGAATTTTGGAACTTTTTCAAAGCTAATATAAAAATCTATAGGTTGTATTTAACATTTCTGAATCTATGGTGAGACTCTACATAATTGTGTTTATTGTTCATTTGTAAAGTAGACATGAACTAAAGCCAGAAGATAGGATGTAGGAGATGGGGACAGGATCCAATGGTGTCTAGATGCTGGTGGAGGTTGACGGAATCTTTTGGATGAGTCTCCCTGGATCTCATCAGTGATTGGCTTGACGAATGCAGGCAGCAACAAACTTTACTGCTACAACATTTTATTTATGTCATGTCTTCATTATAATCATGATGTTGTAGTCTTTCAAATTAAACTAATATGCCAGATGCTAATGTGTCCTTTAAGTACATAAGGGAAATCCTGGCTGCCTTTTGTTATGTCGTATGGCAGAGAGCAACAGGGAGCTGTTAATATGAGCATTCACCACTTCACTGTTGCAGCCTGATATGAAAGTGTGGAAGCGATACAGTTGGGAGCTTACTTTATCTTGGTCAATCATTGCATCCAAGAAAACCACAATGAGTTATTTGTGGGAAATATCCTTCCCCGTTGCTGCTTTGTGACTCAACATGAATGAGGTAGAAGTGGTACATGGCAACAGGGAACGGTGCTTTCCTCCGAGTGCAAAAGTTTGGTGTGTGTTCTTGTTGAGTCACTGATCCTTTTCCAAACCAAACTGAGCCGGGGCCACATCACATCTTTAAACTGCTGTGCATAGGAGATTCAGAGCCCTGCGAAAGCCCTTTTGTACACGTTCCGGCCCACCTTGCAGCTCTCTATCATCTCGATGTAGGAGTAAACTCTGGAGTAATCCTTGCATTTTAAAGAAACAGCAACCTTTGACATTAAATGGAGAATGTTGCTCTACCACCTTCCGAACGCTTAAGCTGAACGACATCCTGAATGCTTTGCTTGGCATCATGTCATACACAGGGAGATATTTTTAGGCTGTCCTCTATGAATTAGGCAGTGTTCAGTGTTCTCTCTGTGGGGCAGTTCAGATCTACCTGATTCTAGGGTTGCTATTAGCCCTTCTAATAAAGGCCAGATTGTGGGAAAACTGGTAGTTAATGTGACCCGGCTGTGGCTTACTGACAGACGTTCCCACCAGCGGTGTAGGACAGAGGCTGCTCCATTTTCCTATCCACAGGAAAAATGCTATCAGCTCCCTCAGCGCTGCAGACTCTTTTACTTGCATTATTTTCCCCTGAGAGATTTAATAGCCTTCTATCTTACATCAGCTGTAAGATTCAATGACTTCATTTAAATATGAGTCTATTCACAGGGCCTGTGGCAGAATGGTAAGAGCAAATGCAACTCTTCTTTAAATATGGACACAAAAATCCATATATCATGTGCTTAGATGCTATTGAAAGTGTTTTATCATGTAGATTATCTCCAAGGTCTCAGGTTTTTAAAAGGCCATAAATCTTACTTTAACTGTGGCTACAAAGAGGCAAGAACCCACAGCTCACTTGAACGGGGTCTGGGTTGATATTAATCTTTAAATTTGATCTGATTGTCTGGAGGTGGAGTGCCTTTACATGAAAGACAAACATGGTTCCATCATCACCACCTTGCTTGTACATGTTGGTGCTTGCTTGAGCGGTGTATATACTGTACCTCGCCCGGCTCCTTGGGGTCTGGGTGTTATCTCGTACATGGTGTTCTCACGGCTCACATTAGACAGAAAAATACTATAGAGAAAATGATCCATAATGTGAGAAAAAAAAAATCAGGGGATGTCCATTTTTCAAGGCTTGTTGGGCTGCTTGGATTTCCTCTTTAAAACGGTGTTAAATACATACAGATATCGAGCCAACAGCTATTGGCAGAGAAACTTTCATATCTGACCTTCTTTTTTGGTTTATGGTGTATTTTTCTTACAGCTACTCTATCAAATATTATTATATTGCTGTTCAATCTCCCCCTTCTCGGGTACCCCCTCTCTTCTCTCTCAGGTGCTCCTGATCAGGTGATTAGTGGGTGGTCCTGCCCCGTATTTAAGGGAGGCAGGAGGAGAAAGCAGCTCTCCTTCTCTCTCTCTCTCTCTCTCTCTGATGAAGCAGATTTCTTACGTTTTAATGTTTTGTTTCTTTTGCTCTTTATTTTGTGTTTATCTCTTGAGGATGGAGGTCTGGTAGTCCAGTTTTTGTGGCTTCCTTTGTTAGTTTAATTTATACAGTGTTTTGGTATTGGGGGGAGCTCTGGGTCCTTTGGCCCATGGTGTGGTTGGTCCAGACTTCCCCCATCTTTTTGTTCCGTTTGTCCCAGGCCTCCAGTTGACCAAACCACAGTTTTGGTCAACTTTTTTTCTTCATTTTTTTGTAAATAAAATCATTTTGCTTTTAAACTAATTCTCGGATATGGCGTCCCTCTTTATGTGTTGCTTGTTGCAAGGTTGAGCCAAAGGTTTTTCTTTTGTTGTGGCCGTGACATATTTGGGGGGCTTGTCAAACAGGCTGTTTTAGGCATGTGCGGGTTTGGTGATGTAGTTTTACTACTTATGGGCGCCGTGCCTTTGGGCTATTGTTAATCAAGTGTGTGGTAGAGTGCTGCCTGTTTATGGGTGGTGTTTTGGGAGGTGTGTCCTCTTCGGTTTACTGTGCCTATTACTCTGTTTTGCTGAAACACTTGATGGGCACAGCTGGCTCTTGACAGTTCCTAGAAATTGTGCCTGTTATAACATAACACTTAGTTTGCCCAGAGGATTGTGGTGGTACAATAAAAAATCACGTGTTATTTTTGCAATATTATGCCACTTAGATGGCAGCATTGTGTCGGGGGGCCGAGACATTGTGGGTTTGTGGGTTCATTGCTTTTGATTGTCAGGAGTTGCCTTCTTAGTAACTAGTCCTGTATTGTCATACCAACGATACAATGGCGGATTCATAAGTGGCCCAACTCATGATAAATTGAAGGCGAGTATAAAATATTATGAGTGTAATGAATGTAATATAAATATTACGGAAGGGTTTGACCTTCCTATCAGTAGACAGGCAAAAAACAGGTGATAAAGGATCAGCTGGTGTCTGTTTTGATGAATCAAGGATTGTTGTCAGCTGGTGTGGGCATGCAGGGTGCAGTTACTTCTGAATCTGAGGAGGCAGGAGAATGAAGAAGGAAACTGATTGTAATCTTGAGGTAATACAACTTGTGGAGGAGACTAAGCATGAGTTGTGTTTAAAGGGGACCTATTATGCTTATTTCTAGGTCTATATTTTTTATTGTGGGGCTTCATTAGCGTAGCTTTGCATAAATCACAGTTCAAATATATCTATATTTATCTTATATGAGCACAGTGATAGGCAACCCTGGTCCTAGAGAGCCACTGTGGGTACAGGCTTTTGTTCCAGCCATGCAGTTAAACATCTGATTCTACTAATCAACCATTAGAGCCCTTGCTAAGGACCTCCTTTTGTAGAATCAAGTGTGTTACTGCCTGCACCCACAGTTGGTCTCTTGGACCAGGGTTGCCTACCCCTGTTCTAGCCCTTTATGCAATCCCTTAGTTCATCCTCAGCCTGAAACAGGCTGTTTTACCTCCTGTCTCTTTAAGGCCCACCTACCAATGAATCAATCTGTTCTGATTGGTCCGCTCCTGGAAGCTGCATCATGCCTGACTTCTGCAGACTCTAGACACTACATACATTTTGATGTCACTTTATCAAATGTGAACTTCAAAAGTACATTGGTACATACAGTACATTGATTCAAGACTGAATTGGATCTGCAGCAAAAACGATTACAGCAGGATGTCACTGTTCAGTGAATATTAGCTCATCATTATTGTGTGACTTAACGGTATATATGTTACATATGGGAACTGTGATAAAATGCTGATTAAAGTGGAAAACGTCTACTGTCAGCAAGGAACAAAGGTAATGTAAAATGTTAATCTGCCGTCATCAAATTGCTGTATGATATCTCCTGCACTGTGTGTGCTGTGCCTGCAGCACATGACCATATAAAGAGTTGGCGTCAGCTCATCTCAAAAGTAAAAAGGAAAAAGAAAAAAATGTTGGAAACCTAGTAGCAGCCTGAAGCCTGAGGATTTTTTTCTCACAAGGATTACTTTTACATATGTTTACCTCATTATTGGAAACTTTTATTTTACTTTATTATGAACATCCAACATTGTTACATTATAAATATATATGACAGAAAAACTTTATAGGTCCCCTTTAAAGGAACTAGAACTTCATGCATGTGTGTCTCCACAGGCTCAGCAACCTCCATCTGAGCAATCACTTAGTTTTGATATGAGTGGGAATATTGAGCCTCTTCTAATCTTTTGTGAGACCGATTTGGATAAATATTTCATTCTCTTTAAGTGTGTTGCAACAACTTTAACCTCTTAAGACACACTATACCATGAGCAGTATGGGGGAACATGGGGTCAGGAGACAGACAGCTTGACAGCGAATGAAAGTTGAAAGTTTGACCACCTTGGATTGGTCGCAGTGCGACCCAATGGAAATTTCCCATGATGAGACCATCCAAATATAATAGCTAATAGCCACATGTGGCATGTGGAAACTGTGCACCTTACAACTTTGGTAAATCATTTTCACAAATAAGACTGAAAAAGGGGGTCTTAAGAGGCTAAACCCATATAAAGATGCTTGGACATGTTTGCTGAAATAGTAAAGCTCAGGAAGTCTGTCTTCTAAAAATCGCCATGTTAATGCTAATATTTTGAGAGCATAATGAACTTGTGCTGGAGGTCTATTGCAAGACGTTTCGCCAGTATAAAAGCGGGAGTCTCGAACATGCATTGAATTTGCTCATAAGAAACTGGCATTATTTGATCAGCACCAGGAGTTAAACTTTGTGCCGTCTCAAAGCTTTTCTGCTTCTAGTAGTGTTTAAACACTGTTTGTTTGAGAGAGTTGTCACTTATCTAAAGGAGCAGAGTAATGTTGTCTGAGGCTGTGATTCTTGCTGATGAATATGTACTCACCCATTATTCTGTGGGTGAGAACTCTGTTTTGCAACCTCAGTATAGTGACAACAGTTTAAAGGAGAATCAGTTGCCTCTGTGGTGCTTGTGATATACTTGCGTAATGTATTGCGTGTGGAGACATGATGGCAAGACTGGAGTTACTTAAGACTGCACTTTACTTCTGCTTGGCACACAGAGATAAAGCACGTAGTGAGGGACTCACAGGTAGGCACCTACAGACAATAATATATTACTGTCCTGTCCAAATCTAGTGTTTCCAATAGTGCAAATAGGAAACCTACTAGGGAAATAAAGGAAGACCAGTGTGTTTTCAATGTAGGAAACAGGGACATATTATTACAAATTGTCATATTCTTCTCCATATACAAATTGTATATGGAGAAGAAGCAACTTTCTTAGAGGACATGTAACATAAGTCAAAGGTTGATTATTTTCATGCAACATTCAATGTTGATTTAAAAGAATTTTTTGCAATTGTCTTTTTATAATTAAAAAAATACAAAATTAAGGTGGGGGAATTACGTGTTCTCTCTGTTCTTGACCCTTTCTTCTCTCTCTAGTCTAGTTTATACATCGATAAAAGTGTTTTACATTTATTTCCAAGCACCGAAAACATTATTTTATATATTTGTACTTTTTTGGTTGGAACCCATAATATTTTTTATATATCTGAGTTGACCATGCTGGTTGTGTGATATGAATAAACTTTGTTTGTCTCATTTATACAATATTTTGGTAGTTTAGGGGCAGGTCCTGGTCTAACAGGCCAAGGTGTGGTTGGCCCAGACTTCCCCTATTTTTTTGTACTGTATGACCAGGCCTCCAGGGTATTTTTTGTAAATAAAAGCAAAATTATTTAAAACTACTCATTGGGTATGGTGTTCTCTTTGTATGTTGCTGGTCACAAGGTGAAGCCAAATGTTTCTTTCATTGTGGCCATAACAACTGACAATGGATCAAATGACTGTGTACTGTGAAAGTGGTCACTCATAGTAATGAAAGCACAGGATCTAAATGCAGTTCCCCTCAGCTCTACGGTGTTTTAGTATCTTTTAATTTTATAATTTGAATCACTTCTATGTTCTCATCAATGGAGACAGCTTTTGTCAGCAAAAATAGCTCAGATTAAGCTATATGCTACCTAAAGATATCTTATCTACCCATAAGACCCAGTTATAATATCCAAATAATCACCACTTTTGTGTTTTCAACTGTCCCATACAGGTCCCCCAAAATATCACTGCTACTTTAAAGGGCCAATATCATGCAAATATCATGCATGTCAAATATAATGTCATATATCATGCATGTTAATGCATTTTTGTACATTTTTGTTAAATAAAATCTGTCACATGTGTCACACAACCACACAGCTTGTTAGTACTTTCTTGATATTCATTATTACAGTTTTGCTATAGCTGTCTCTCAAATTTTGCCCAAATGCTGTGAGTAGAGCCTACATAAAAAAAGTCTTCTGAACATTACAGTGGCTAATTGGTGGTGGTGTAGAATGATTATTAGAATATAAATGATGGCATCTCTTTCTTCACATATCTTGAAAACTGTTCATCTGGTAAACTTCACAGTTCTCATAATGCCACAAGCAGCCATACTGTGGTTCTTCACAATGCTGTGAGCATCACTTCCCCCTGGATTAAGCAATTGGCCTGTTCGAAACTAGCTGTATTTAAAAGTCAGTGAAATTTATGCATATTGCTGTCACCCAGTGGGCGGAACGTGGGTGGTGCAAGGTTGGTGTTTTGACAGACTCAATAAACCAGAATACAATGAGCCAAATGACAGGATAGTTAGATGCAAACTCTGTGATCAAAGAAAGTTAGACTTATGTGAAGACAAGAAAAAACACAAGTCATCAAAATAAGAAGCTAAATAGCATATACATTACTTATGATCCTTTACATTACTTCATAGCTCACACTCTCTCTCAAAAGTCTGATTATTTCCACCTAAATCAAATTACAAAGCCTCTAATTGCCATCCGGCTTTGTACCCTAAATCTTCAGACACAACAGGAGCATGGTGGAACATGCCTGTCCTCTGTTAATGGAACAAGCTTGGCTGCATGAGACCATTTAATTCAAGCTGCTGCGTGATAATTTCTTCTGAGTCTGCTTGGTGCCAGGCCAGCAGGTGAGGACTACACAGCCAGAGCATCCTGCCTTCCATCCTGGAACAGCTGGAGGGGTAATAAAGACAAAATAAAATGGTTGCTAATGTGTTTGAAATGATTTTTAGTCAAACAAAAGGTTGATAACATTAACAACTGTGTTTTGATCATGTCATTTTTTTTTATTTTTTTTTGTATCAGGCTTAAATCGTCCTGCTTTTAAAAGGACGGAGAGAAGATAAAGATGTGCCAAAGGCCATCAGCAGGGAACAAACTCACAGCGCCACTGGCACATCATACAGTATGTACTCTATGTGCTGAGCTAAGAGGGAGACAAATAGTCACCAAACCTCATGAACCTCATGAACCTCACTCAGCGTACTGCCACAGTGCTGATGCTCTTTAGTGGAGCTGAGACACAAGCATCCCTCACAGTGGGACAATGTGCTCGAGGATAATCAGCTCTATAAAAGTACATCTGCCTTTTACACTGCTGTATACTGGGGCTGCGCAGGGACACGATGTCCTGTTGTTTTTTATGTTTCGCTCCTCTTGAAAATAATTTCACGCTGGAGGATGAACATTAATCTATCCCTTTGTAGATGAGGATTTTCTCCTCCTCAAAACAACAAATTATTGTCCATTGCCTGGTTTATTGGAGCAAAAATGCCAAATCTCAGACTTTTGGAAGTTATTTTTCAACACACAGTTAATGTGAGGAGGAAAACAAGAAAGAAGGAGATTTGACAAATGCTTCTTAGCGCAAGGTACATGTACAGCTGCAGAGCTTTTAGGTGCATCTTGTGGCCTTCATCACAATCTCCCTCCACTTGTTATATTACCTCATGAAATGACTTAGATGTAGATCACAATGATGACAACTAAAATCCACAGAACACTCTGTCCACTGATAAAGGCCACAGGAGGCGGCTATAGAGCTCTGAAACATTTCCAAAGTGGCCATTCATCAGGCTGTCATTTCCAAGGTCAATAATAAGCCTTCAAGATTAAAATAATAATTGCAAAATCTTCCAAAGATCTGCCACCAATATCAATGTAAAAAAACAACAACAAAAACAGAAAGATAACTTTAAAAAGAAGCATATTCAATGAAGAGGTGAGTTGAAATTATTACAATTGTATATTGAAATTAGGCAGTACAGTCAGTAGCAATTGTAATGATTTGTTATTGTGTCATGAACAAGCAGAGGTGGTAAAAGTCCTCAAAGTTGAAAGTTGCTCAAATTGTAGAATACGAGTTAAAAGTACAGATCCCTGAAAAATGAAGTAAAGTAACAAAATGGGAGAAAAGGCCTGGGTTAGCTCGTTCAACCACCACTTGAGTAAAAGTACACAAGTATATGACTTAATAACACAACAGTAAAGTCACATTAATCGTAAATAGCCATAAATTAGCTGACCAATAGTTGTGGGAGTGACGTGGAATGTTTAAACAAAATATGAACGACAATTCGCAACAACCACAGACAGATTTATAGTCCTCCATCCTCTTGTATTTTTGCCAGTAGGACAGGAGTGTATTACTTGCATACTCTGTGAAGTAACAACTAACACTGTCAGTAAGATTTTTAACATAAATGAAAAAACTATCAGAAACTTGTGGTGAACCATCTCTCTCTTTATACTGAAACATCTTCCAAAGAAACTCTCAGTAGGCTACACAGAATGCGACAACTGATCTGATGAAAACATTTTTTTTATAGGGGTGGGACATTAATGCGTTAATTACGATTAATTAATTACAAAGAAGACAATGCATTTCATGCCAAACAACACGTAACATTTGTCGGTGCAACATGTCATGGTTCACACCAGTTATACTGATGCACACAACAATGACATCGCTCTGCTGGATGGTAAATTTCTGTTGAAAAAATGACCCAATGGACCCAATTGTTGACAACAATGTTATTTATTGCAAACTGCAGAAAAGAGTTTGCATATCACAGAAGCATCAACTGGATACCATTTAACCATTTAACTGCAACCCGATACCATTTAAGTGAAAAACATGTCACAGCAAGCACAGAGATTCTGGTTGGTTCTGGTTCTGGTCCGAGTACAAACAGCCCAAACCCGAACACATGACTGGCTTCATCAGGAAGAAAATGAACAAGTCAACATTGGAAACACTGATGAAGTTGGAAACACTGATGATTTTTCCAGGACTGTAGACCACTATCAGTGGTTGAAGATAATTCAATATTGTTATGTGCTTAACTGTTATTATTTAATTACAAAACCTGTAATTAATTAGATAATTTGTTTTGTACTTGGGAGGGGACATGGGGAAATGTATCAGAACAAGAATTAAACATTGTATTAAAAATTGTACAGTAGTAGTTAAAAATACACATCCCTGAAAAAACTATTAAAGTAAAGTAACAAAATGGGAGAAAAGGCCTAAGTTTGTTCATTCGTTTAGTCCATTGTCTAATCCAATCTTATCCAATCTTGCGCTGTAAATCAAGCCTTCATTTTCCCAGGAGCTCGTGCCCAGTGGCCCACAGAATCGCACAGTGAAAGGGAGGCTTATTTACATTGCGAGGCAGCTGGATTTGTGAGATCACACGAGAATCCATCTCGGCAGGCTCCAGTTCAGTTAGTTGCACCATGACGTGATGTCTCTCTCACATCGTGATAGATGATGATAGACAGATGCTTCATCCAATCACCTGCCATGTATATATATATATATATATATATATATATATATATATATATATATATATATATATATATATATATATATATATATATATATATATATATATATATGTATATATTTAAGTGCCTACCCTTTTTCAAACTGTTTCCAAGGACAGTATATGGGAACCAATCTAAACACTGATGGTGTCATTATTCTAGAGCCATTACACTGCAATCAGCATTCATCTTATAATGGTACAGTAAGTTGAAGCTGAAGTGTGGTACTTTTAAAGTAAATAAATCAATATCTGATACATAAAAGCACTTACCAAAGAAGTTAAAACAAAGCTGATTCAGCCAATCACTAACAGGTAAATCTTTCAGTGTTTCACAACAGTTTTTTAGTCTTGTGTCGGTGCCAACACTCTCCCTGCTGGCTGCCTACTTCTGCTGCTTTTTCGCCTTCTGCTAATTTGGATCGCAGATAGAATAATTGAATGTTTTCTAAACTCTCCAGGTGGATGGATCGCATTCTGCCAGATTAATTTCACGGAGGTTGTGTGAGACTGTAAATTATTTATCCACAGTTTTACAGCCTCAGAAGGTCACAAAAGAACCAAAGTTTTGCTTGTATTAGCTTTTCACCACCAGCAGATGGAGACAGAACTCCCGCACTTCAGCTTTAAAGAGAAAAAGCTCCACTTAAATGTCATTCACTTACTACAGCCTGTTCAGGGTAATTACTTTTTATAGACATCAGAGACTGGTGTTGAAAAGGGAAGATTCAGTTGCTGCTGCATAGATTTTTTCCCTGCGCGTGTGAGTGTGTCTGTGTGTGTGCGCTGTCTCTGTTTTGTCAAAAAACACTTTTCACTCTCATGTCTGCTGCTGTTCTCGATACGTGTCTCTGAATAAGGAAAGATGAAACGCCAAACAGTAATTTGTCAACTAATTTTTACAATCAGGCCTACATGTATTTAAAGTTAGTGAATTAGCTCTGGCCAGACACACTGTCTTGACACAGAAGAGATTCGTTTTACTAAATTATTTTTGGAAAAAGGTTTCATCTTGTGGAGAGCTAACCATCAGCATGCAATACCGACATACCAATGAGAAAGAAAATAAACCTGTTGAAAAAAAAGTCCCAAGTCTGCCAAGGTGCCACTTGAACACCAATTTATTTTAGTAAAAAATAAAAGTTCAGGCATTCAAGCAGAAGTTGTTGGATCTCTGCAGGCCTAATGCATATTTTCTGTCAGACTTGTTCACTCATGTGTCGGCTCTATAATAGTTAATATAAATATCTGAGTACAAAGGCTCTCTCAGAGTATTTAAAACAACTCCAGATATTTGATTATACAGCAGCAGAGTAGATTATATAATTACACAACAGAAATGAGAAAGAACTTTTCACTCGACTGTTGTATATTTGCACTCCACAGTTGTAATCCAGATGACACCACATATGAGGTTCCCAGAGCTGGAACAATATTTTTGGGGTTTCCTGATTTTTGCAATGAAAAATGTTTTAGTTCTCAGAAACTAATTTTATCCACGAAAACACTGAAGAACAATCTATGTCTCCAGCACATTAATTGTAAGCTACGGATTGCTTACTATCTATTTTCTGATTGGCTTGCAAAGACTATGGTCATAAATTCACACACCAAGTCACTTGATAAACCTGTTACGATTTCTATCCAATCAAATCCTACCATCCAGAAGACTTTCCTACTAAACAGCTGTCATTAAAATGACTTGCGCTGCTGTCACTATTGTCTATGTCACTGATGCCACCACATTAGGCATCAATGTCCAGACTTTGGCAGGAGTTTGCAGACAGTTTTTCCAACTAAAATAAAATAATTAAAAATTAGATGAGTTTCCATCAACTGGTTTGGTGCAAATAAACAGTTGCCTCAAGAGAAAAACTGAGAGATCTTTTGATTTTTGTTTGAAGATGCCAACAGCAGAAGCTGATTGGTCACATTAGTTAAATTCACTACCTTGAAATTTATTCGACACAGCTGTTTTCATCTAACACTTTGTGCATTAACTTGTTCTTTAAAAAAAGCAAAAACAACTTTACCACTTCTGTAATGTATGTCTTGTAAGTCTCCAAACTTCTCTAATGTTATACTTTAATATTTGCATCAGAAGAGGTTGATGGAAAGACACCTAGTGACTTTGAGAAACTTGTGCCTTGCATAACATTTACTGCTAACCCCTTAATGAAGGTGGATTTAAGGACACGTGGCTGAACTGTGCTGTGTCAATCCTATGGAGATGGAGTTTGAAGTTACAAATGTAGAAACTGACATTCAGCTAAAATCTCAACAACATTCACAGTAATTCTGGAACATAAGAGAGCCAGAAAACTATAAGAACCTTCACTAAACAGCCCTGAAAATGTCTGCTGTGGTAAAATAGCTATTTTATCATTGTAAATGTAATGTAACCATTTCTGGCATGTATGAAATTATGAAATCTAAGTTCAGAAAAAGACAGATTTAAAGATGGATTTAAATGATTCCATAAGATCCTAAATGGATACACTCCAACAGTGTTAGTCATCTCCCTAAGTAGAACAAATTGAATGCTTGTAACACATGCATGTGAACTACATTTGATGGAGGGAACATGAAGGGAAGTGGTGCGATAAGGTGATATGTGGACAGGCAGAAAATGTGTAAAGTAAAATAAATAACAACATTGTCTTGAGAAAGAAATGCATACAGAAAAATCATGCACATGCTGCTGAATTTAAGATGCTTTGATACAAAATATGAGTGTTGGATGTCAACATTTTGTAAATGTTCACACAAGGGAAGCTTATTCCACTGGTTTGGGTGGAGATCAGCTATGTGAATAAATGTTACTAATAATATAAAACACGAGTAGCTCTCAGCCACTTTCATTTTGTCAAATTAGGTCTCGGAGGAAAAAAGGTTGGAGACCCCTGATTTATATGTTTTGCATTAGCCTAAGCCCACTGCGGAAACTAACAATATTGGCTTCCCCAATTTTGTAAATTACATGGCAGAAAGTACAAGGTCTTAAATCTAAATTTAGTTGTTTTTGGCCTAGGTCAACATGTTTTGGCAGAACAAATTGTAATGGTTTGTTTTATGAATATGGTTTTTCAGGACATGGGGCCTTGGGAGCAGAGAGGAGCAAGTAAGCTCAAGCTGTGTGGGCCGCGAGAGCTGACATCAGGATGGGGCAGAAGGTCTGAATGTGTGCCTACATTAACTACTTTTCAGCCTATATGAACTGCTAGTGTGTGAAACAGTGGTGTTCATCAAGCAATAGTTAGCTGTAATTCCTTGTATGTGTAAGCAGGTGGTCAAATAGTATGTACATCCTATAGAATTGTATTCTAAAGGGAAAATAAGGTGTGGATTGTGGTGACTTTCAACAAACCTAATATACTCAGAGTCACCCTGCATTCAAAAATGTCTTTTATTACTTGCTTCTACAGTGGAATGTTTGGGCTGCACTGAGCAGAATGGTGTTTGTGCAGAGATTCAATTCAATTCAGTTGAGGTTGCCCTCATTTACAAAATTATCAAAATTACAGACATTTAATATGTTTGCGTATAATGAATTACAAACTAACAGTAGTGGGCAGGCCTGCAAATTAAATTTCTGAATCCACCATAATATATGAGGGCACTCTTGCCCTCTCCTGTTTTAAGTCGGCATGGAAATGTAAGCACCTGTTTGCAATGAGAGGGGCCATACGGGGGCAGATGTCCCCTCCAAACCTCAACCTACGTGAGAGCTCGTGATTGAACGTGATCGAGGCCAATGTCCAGTAGTAGACCTTAAGCTGAATAGTACACCAGCTTGCTGTTTGCTCCACATCTGTGGTCACGTATTCAGCGGTTATGACCTTTGTTCATTTATTTTTGTTGTCCTGTGTTAACATTAATAGTGATGCGCTGCAGGTGCTGCTCCCGCTGATTGGCTCAGGAGACCAGACTGCTGTTTACTGATTGGCTAAGGGAGCCTTTCCCCCTTCTCTCCCTCCCATTCCCAACAATGGATGCCAACCTGCGTGTAGCTGAATATTTATGAGTCTGTGAATTTGGAAAAAAGAGGCATCTTTGAGCCTGTGTGTTTATTGTAGTTGTAAATATTTGAAATCGGAGGTAGCAATAACATTTTTTGAAATAACTTGTTTGGGGATGATGAAGCCAAGCTTGTTACTACTACTTGGCTCAGAAAAGCAGCAGCATAGCAAACCTGTGTTTTTCCTTCTTCCATGTCTCATAATAACACAACAGATCTCCAATATTGAGTTTTGCTTTTGCTTTTGTTGTAGAAAGTAGGAATTGTGGTCTGTTTGAAATGGGCTTGTGAGAGAATAGTGTAATGGGGTTTAATTACACAAAGCATGCTTGTAAAGTGTGAGTTTTTAATGTTCACGCTTTCTGCTCCTTCTCAGGTCATCAGGAGCATTGTTCAATCTGTGGGCCGCTTAGAAAGCAGCTCACAGGAAAATAAGAATAAAAGAGATGAGTCCTTGTGCACTTTGATCATGCACCAGCCCACATGGTGAGCCAACAGTGCATCTCACTCCCAAACCCCCCTTCTAAACCACAGCAATCACCCCCTGTGTCATTTCAAAAGAGCAAAACTTTTGAGCCACATGGGTGATGCAGTTAGCTGTTTTTGATTTTAATTTACTGTATCGTCCAGGATGATGCACTCCAGCAACAAATGCTCTCTCACAACAACCTTTAACAGGGGAGCCAGAAGCTAAAAGAGAGAAGTCACTGCAGGGGTGAAACTCCTGAATATTCCTGATATCAAAATGCTGACTGAAGTTTAGAAAGAAGACCTGCAGGTACCACTAGAGGAGGCGGGCTGCAATGTGATAATTAAAGTTCACCAAAATATGTACTGATAAAATAACTGACCTTAAAAATACCCTGGGCGCCTTAAATTATTCAACTGGTTCTAATTCAGAGCCATTTTCCAGGAAAAATGTTTATGTAACCTAAATCTTTTCTCAATTACCTAAAGCAGAATTGGTAACGTCAACTATGATCGTTAATAAATTTGCCCCAGGCTCATTTAATGTCAGGTTTCGATACTCATCCATAGGTTAAAGGCTGTGAGGTTAATCACCTCAGGGCTTTGGAAACAGGTTTGTGCCAGTCTGGGGTTAAGGAAGCCACACCAACTTTCCTGGGCTATTCCAGGAGTACAGACATTTCAAGGACAGGATTCAGTGGTTTCCGCAAATTTTGGGATCACAAATGTAAGCCATCTCCACAGGAAAGGAAAAGTCTTCCCAGAGCTGTGAAGTCACTGTTGAAGCAGTGGAAACATATCAGAGAGAATGTTGTATCAGGTGGTTGAGGATTTACATCAGGGAGAACGTTTTCAGTTGCTTGTTCCAAACTGCCTGCAGAAACAGATACTTGAGAGTGTGCATGACTCTATGGGGCATCAAGGCATCGAGAGTAGCCTACACTTGCTGAGGGAGAGACTATTTTGTTTGCAGACATGTTGCACAGTGGGTTAAAACCTACTGCTTTATTTTAATAAAAATGCCACATTCCAAGATCCCCCCCCCCACCTTTGAAGTGATTTCTTGCATGCAGACCTCTAGAAGTGATGGCAGTTGACTTTACAGTGCTTGAACCAGCCACAGATGGCAGAGAAAATGTTTTGGTGAACGCAGATGTGTTTGCAAAGTTCACTCAGGCTTTTCCCACTTATGACCAAAAGTATCGACCTGTGGTCTCAGCTTTTGGCCAGAAGTGGGTCACAAGTGGGAAAAGGTGTTGTTGAGAGAACATTTTTTATGATGTATGGCATACCTGAACGTTCACATTCCGATCAGGGCCATTACTTTAAAAGTGAAGTGATTGCTGAGCACTGTCATCATCTGACTGCCAACACCCAAATCAAATGCTTTAACTACACATTACATGAGTTGCTACGCATACTTCCCAATGACAAAATGAGACATTGGCCTGAGCTTTTACCAGAACTGGTTTATACCGATAATCTAACCATAGAATGTAGCAAGCTAGCCATATGTTTCACTTCATTGGGTGGAAAAATGTCTTTTAATTGATGCATGTCTAACAAATGAGCATCCTAGATACAATAAACTTGACCGGATTATTGTTTATCTGCAAAGATTGGAAGAGGCTGATGTCAGCGCTAAAGAATAAGCAGAGCAAATGCAGTAGCAGAACTTGACAAAGTGTACAGTCCGTCAGTAGAACGAGGCCAGAATGTACAGATGCAACATTGGCCCGCGGGTTGCAACAAAAGACAGCATTCATGAAGTGAAACTTCACACCAAATTGCAGATATACTAGGAACCACTTACATGGTACAGACTGTAGAACGAGGACCTGTTAAGTGGAAGCCAGTTTTGATCTTCTGTTGTTAATTATCACAGAAAAAGGATCGACCGGAAGTGAACCAGGCTCAGCTAGAGAAATAGAGGGTTGTGACCATATGGGCCAAAAAGATGGTGGTGTAGAGTTGGTGAGCTTAATCTGTTGATGCTTTGTCTTGGGGGTCGGTTAGAAGCCATGGTGAGCTGGGTGATGCAGGATATTTCCCAGTCAATGGGGTGGCTCTATTGCCGACATCAGCCATAGGGATAAGGGGCTGGAAAATGTCAGCAAGCTCTGTCAATAGGAAGAAAGAGTTTTCCAGGTGAAGGTAAAAGTTGGGCCAAAGAGGGTGACAGAGATCTGTCCCTTCCCACCAAACCTCCAAGATTATAGTTGGACTTGGTGACGCTGGAGCTCTTCAATCAAAGTCTGTATGGATTGTAGCTTGGTTTTAATACAGGTGGCCTACACAATACTTGATATGTTATACATGTTTCTTTAACATCGGCACCATGCTAAAGGTGAGTCTAGCTAAAATGCTAGTCAAGATTGGTCCATAACATGCGCATTAATAATCCTTTAAATCATCTGGTGCTTACATGAATTAAAATTTATGAAAGACAGCAATTGGCAGCAACAAACAAACACACCGTCTCAAACAAACAAGTCTGTAAAAAACACCAGCTTGATGTAATGATAAAAAAAAGGTACTCGCCAGCATTTGACTCAATTGAAGTGCTTCCAAGTCTACATTTTAGTTCAGCCAACCAGAATCTGACCAAGGACACTCACGGAGGGTTAAACATGAATTACATCTTCTTGATGTGTGTGTTCTGTATTAAGATAATGAGAGGGGATAATAAATAGACGGACAAAAACAAATTTTGGGCGAAACAGTATTTCTGGGAGACTATGGCACTTTTATTAATGTCATATGCTTTTTAATTTAACCTCTGTTATACTAGGAAGTCACACTGAGATTAACAATTCTTTTTTACGAGTAAGATGTAGCCTAGACAGGGTCAAGTAACAACATTAAAACACAAAAGACAGCATTAAATCACAACACAACATCAACAAAGGTTACAACAAAATACCATGGGTAACAGAACTTGATCAAATAATATATATACTGTATATATATATATATTTATATATATATATATATATATATATATATATATATATATATATATATATATATATATATATATATATATATATATATATATATATATATATATATATATATATATATATAGCATATACATGCACATGTAAGCCAGAGTTTTTATTTATCTATTTATTTAATTGTTTCTTTATTTTCATATATTTTCTTTTGAAGTTGTAATAAACTGTTCAGTGCTCACACACATGTTTGAAATAAAGATTCAAATCAAATCAAATCAAATAGAAACAACACAATATATTACATACATCACACACATGGTGCATGTATAAATCAACAGTATTTGAAAGTATGTTTGTCAGTAGCAAACAGTGACAACTTCCATTACACTAAGTTTAAAATATTTTAAAGTGTTAAGGGTCTCAACTCTAAGCTTAGCCTGTAGTTCATTTGAAGACCAAGAATAAGAAGACCATCTCTGTTCTGATAGATGTCATTTTAACTGAAGCTATAGTAGTGCTATGGATATTAATGAGGACACAATCGATATGCATTGTCATTCTCTGACAAGACAGACAGAACAGGATCCTGTAGAGTTTTCTGACCAACTTGAGAACATTCCTTATCTGATAGTAACAGCAAAAAAATTGCATAATCCTTCTTGTCTATAGTAGAACAGTGCAGGGCCTCATATCCGCGGTCTCCACAGGCCTGTAAGTTGCACCTGACCGCTCCTCCCATCTGCCTGACCCCATCTGTTTCCAGCTTGTCCCCTGGTCAGAGCAGCCCACCCTCTGCCTGCCTCGGCTCTGCATGCGAACAAGTCCAGATCTCGCCTGGGAGGAAGTGGAATGTTTTTACTGGGAAGTTTGGGATTAGACGACCATTGCAGGATTTTCATTCCATCTCTCAGTAGCTGCACTCAAAGGAAGCCCCCTTTTTTTCTTACATAAGTAAGCCATGGCCAGTGTGGATTAATGAGCTTTATCCCATACAGACAAAGCAAACTAGATTGCACGTCCAAAAATTCGTGGAACACAGTGTCCACGGGTTGTCCACTTTTGTGAGGAAAAGAAAGACTCGTCTCTCGACTGCTCTGTGACTGACTGCCATAAAACTGTTTGTAGTGAATTATGGTACTTATCTGTTCAATATTTAGAGGGATTTATTAATCAGTGGAATCTAATCCATTAGTCCCTGTCCATTTTGGCCCACATAACCTTTTGGCTTGACAATTTTGGCTCGTCAGTCAAATTATATCAGGTCTAGGTGGTGTTGGTATGAACCTCCCAGTACAGATATCATCTCCAGTTCCTGAGGTCACTGGTATCTTCAAACTGTGTCATCCGCCCTGAGTTCATTCAAGACCCGCTTATCATGCCACGTGCCTATTTGTAGCATGAAATACATGCCAGTGTGTGCACATGTGTGAAAAAAAAAATGAGAGATGGACAATTCTTTTCCATGCAGGAGACCCCCCGGGGAACTTCCTGTATTTTTGTAACCCGAGTGAGAAGCTGTTGATAACGTGAGTGTGTGGGTGCCAGCAGGGAAGGTGACATTAGCGACAACTCATAGGAAGAGGAAGTCAATCAGCAGAGGGGGGGTTGGGGGGGGGTGGGGGTAGGACAATAGCTATGTGGCATGAGAGGAAAGCTGAGTGGGAAAAGTGGGAGTAAACACACAAGGTATCTGTCTGCAGGTCAGACATTGGGACTGGTGGCAGGCAATGCGTTCCTGTGCCTGCACCTACATGTGTGTTCATTTGGGCATGGCGTGTGTCTGCAAATTTAGGTGCATGTGCATTTGCATGTGAGTGTGCGTGCCTGTATGCACGCACGTGTGGGAGTGTGCGTGTGCGCGTGTGGGATCGCACATTTGTTTGTTTCGCACCTGGCTGGGCCAGTAGTGAGTCAGCAGTAGTGAGAGGTTGAGCTGTATTCCCCGTCACACAGCGCAAAGTTGTGTTAACCTTTAAGACAAAAGACTGTGACGTGTGTGGGCTTCTGCTAATCCTGTGAGGAAAGCCATCTGAATGTCATGTATTCTTCTGGCTGCCATCAAAATCTGATTTAAAATGTGTTTGGTTGAGGTCTCTTGGGAAACCATTCAGCAAGTCTAACTGACTTCTAAGGACACGTTGGTGTCTGTGAGTCTTCCTGCGAAGTGCTGCTCTTATAACTCTCGAGCTCGTTCTCATTTTTATTGGCACCTTTCACTCACAGTTCGGTTAGGGGGACCCACAACACACAGGAAATTATTCAGTCAAGGCTTGTGCTTCCAAAATGATCTGCTGCTCTTTCTCACATTAATTCAACTTGACTGAAAGCTGTGCTCAAAAAACATTTCTTTACTAACTGCTTAAGGATATATCACAAAAATATATACTCAGAGCAGACCTTACACCAACAAGCTATAAACATACTTATGAGTCATAATAATCTGTACATTTTACAATCTGTCTTGACTTCTGTATGCCTTTATGGTTTATTATTTCTCATTAAGTCACTGTGTAGAGTTTAAGAAAGATAAGATTGATGGTTTAAATATTCTGGATGTCCTCACATATTTTGATAAATTATTATATTATTATAAGACATCCACCAAACATTGGTGAAATGGGATGAATTCCATGAAAAAAAAAGTATCTCAGGGGGAGGAAGTTTTCTTTCTCATTTGCTTTTTCAAACGCATTATAATTCATTTTCAGGTTTAACACTGTATCTCTGTAAAATGACGTAGTATTGCAAAACGTAAGCATTTCCGCTAAAAGAAGATAAATCTGTGCTGCTATCAAGTCTGTGACATCATCTGAGCTGCTTCATCCACACTTGCAACAACAGTAATTCTATACCTGAAAAGCAGCCTTTCAAGCGACTGTGATGACATGACAGGTTTCTTTCTTTTTTTTATGTGGGCTTGCAGTTTCAGTCGAGCCATTTGGGAGGAAGTGATAAAGTTGTTGTAAGATGACTACATCAAAAGCCTTTAACCTGTTCTAACAGACCACACAAGAGATGCGCAAAGAGAAAACAAATGATTTGGAAGACAGTTTCGGTGTAGGAAAAGCTTGAAGTCTTGTTTGATAGTGACTACTACAAAATATAGACAGATTTTGAAAATTGTGGTAAAAAAAATTATAATAGCAAGTGATTATAAAAAGAGAGTGTCACACTTTTCTTAAATAGACTTAAAACAATATGCTCACGTTCCCATACGAACAATGTAATCATTTCTCCTTTACATATTTACATATCAGCCATGAGAAAATCCCACCAGAATTAGCTTACAGTGTAAGTGATTGGGGACAAAATGCATAATCCATAGCAAAAATGCATTCAAAAGAAGACAATAGGCTTCAGCTGTCTGGGTTAGTCAAATAAAGTGAATATCCTTCAGATATTCTTTAAAAAAAAATCCCTCTTTGTTTCTTGATAGACAGTGTTTTCCTGTTCAGCCAAAGTGGAAGGATCACATCAGAAAAGGGGAATTCAACACTAAAAAGACAATAACTTTGAAAGATATTCAATTGTTTTGACTTGGAGGGCTGAATTCCTCATACCAGGCTAAACTGAACTTTTAAATCGATTTTTGTACTCAAGGAGGAATGTGGATTGTGTCGCCCATCAAAGCATTATGAAGGGACCTCTAAATAACCTCTAACAGGAGGAATGATTACAACAAGACGTGTCAATGTTCACTTAGGCACCTGACGATTGTTTTAAGACAGACTTGAAACATTTCAAGCAGATCCTTTTAGACATTTACACGGTTTAGTGTTAACACGATCTGAGGGTGTGTCGGAACTGATTAGTAAATGAATTCTGAAGATGTATCTGAACTGTGGGTCTTTAGTCATGGATGTTTGACAAAGATGGTGAAGTCAAGATGAGAAGAAAGTGGAAAGACGCTCAGAGTCACCTACTGCACTGTACACACATCCCCATAATTTCCAGCTACGCCCGTGATGTGCGCGCCAAAAATAATCAATCCCTAGCTGTTGCCATTGAAGCCGTTCATTCACAGGGTGAGAAAAGGTCCTAGCTTTGCTTGGCTTGAGGTAAGCAGCAGCATCATAAATTCAATTTTGAAATAACAGAATCCAGGATATCCTGTGGTTAACCACCAAGGATTGTCTAACCAAAAGGAGAACCCACGCCTGTAATCCTGTCGGCTCTGATAGATGGAATATGGAAGTTTGAGTAGTTTTCATGAAAACAAGAGTGACTCCAGATGCCCTTTTCCGTGAGGAAAATCACTTATTTAGCTTTCGGACTTGATTCTTGATACCCTTTGCTTGGCAGATTTGTGCTCAAATACTGCGGGACATTTATGGTTGATTCCACTGGAACATTTAAGACAAAATATTCCTATAAAAGAGTGACACCTTACACACTTGTATTCTTAAACAAAGTTCATGCCATTGTCAGTACAAGACAAACGATCCAATGTGAACAACTTTGACGTGTGTCAGCGGGTGTGTGCGTGAGTTTGTGTGTGTGTCATGTCCTGCGTTAAACCAGCCACTGCTGTGAGCTGAGGTGAAACCTCAGCAGCCACACAGGCCCAGCCCCGACTACACAATGAAGACATCCTTAGAGATGGCTTGTGTTTACCGCCGGGTTGTCAGGGAGTCCTCCGCAGTCAGGCAATAAGGAAGGGGATTATTTGCTTTGGCTGTGGACGAAGGCTCTAATCAGATCACTGTGACATGTGAACACACTGTTTGTCCTCCTCGTCACCCAAGTCTCTCCATCCCATCCCTGCGTAGTTTCTGTTCACCTTTCACCTTCTAACCTCGGGTCCTCCTGTAATGTTCTACCAAACCGTTCCTCAAGTTGGGAAACATGTCGGAGTGAGTGGAGGACCCAGTGTAACAGGCAGCAACGGGTGTCACAGATTGGATATATTCACTTTTAATGTATTTGCTGTGTATCAATCAGGATAACATAAAGTTTTAGCAAACACCGCTCATGGAATCCTCCCTATGCGGTTATATTCTCCCTCCTCCTGTCTCCTAAAGCATTTGCTGTCCCATTGTCTTCCCTGCTACCCAAGAGTGCAAAATAAAGTAGATCGCTGAGGTTGGGGGGGGGGGGGGGATTGGCCTGTCTAATTGCCACAACATCTGCTTTATCTGATCTTGCCTGGCTGTTATTGTAATGAAACACCAGTGGAGACAAGCCAGGAAAGGTGAAGATTACACAGCATGAGCCATTCATCTCACAATCCATCCCTTCATTGCTCTGGGTTTTCCACACTCAGTCCAGGAAGTATAGTGGGACATGTGAGGGCTGGATGTGGGCTGGAGGCTGGCAGGAGTGCTGAGGTAACCACTCTGATAAGTGATGCATCCCTGCGATGTATTGTGCATTGTGCCTCGACATGACAACCCCATTGTGACGTTGAATAAAGAGGCAACAAAGGCTGATTATTTTGTGAAATGGAAAGTTCAGGTTCCGACCTGTCAATTATTTGATTGTGTGATGACTTCAGGGTGACTACCAGTGTGGATTTCACCACATCATTAAATGACTAATTGTTGAGGATGACATTATTTCATCATTTGTCAGTTTTGATTGACTAATCAGTGGCTTTGTGGTGCGCACAGGTATTTTCCACCGCTTTAGCTTTTTAAAGACAAACCCTGTGAAATTTTCCCCTCTTTCTCAGTAAAGACGCTGGTGTTTAGTGCCCTACAATGGTATCAGTGGGTATTGCAGTATTTAATCATGTTCTGACAGCTCAAAACATCTCAGAATTACCTCCACTTAACATAAAAGCCCAGTGAAATTGCCACATGAGGCTAAACACTAACATGGTGAAAGATAAATGCTTCTATGTTTTAAATGAAAGAAGACACACCTCCTTTGTTGTTGCTAAACTACATATGAAATGAATTTCTAAATAATTTTCCAAAAAAAGCATAGGGCGGTTTAGTAATGACTGATTTCGACAGGTTTGGAAGAGATGTCTGATGCATTTTTTGGATTCGAGTTCAGATTTAAGAAGGAATTAGTGGTTGAATTTATGGGAAAGCGATGGATTGAATTTTGGTTTGGACTGAATGATTGGTATCACTCATCTCTATGAGGCGTCTCACTCTCGTTTTGCCAAAAGACATCCTTTAATGTCATATAAAATAGTACAAGTAATCAAAGCTGGAGTTCAGCTGTGTGTCATTTCTTTGGTTGTCTCAGTCAGAAAGGCCTCTTTTGTTTGGTCCCTCACAGTCTTTAGGAAGCCCATGATGCTCGAGCCGCCAGTGCCTCTCTTCTTTAGTGCTGCGGGCGCTTTGCTGATCACCTCCGCCTCTGAGTCGGGGCTCTGGTCGCTGACTCGGTGGCCCTGAGCAGCGGGAATCGTGACGAAGCGGCTCACGACATTGATGTGATAGCTCCGCAAGGCCACCAGTCTCGTGACACACAGCTGAAAGGCCTGGCTCAGCCTCTCGTTGGCCTGCTGCTGAACAAAAGTCCTCAGGGACGGTTGCAGTGAGATGTCCTGGATCAGTCGCTTGTGAGCAGGTGGCATGTAGTCCCTCATGCGGGTTAGAAAGTCACCTACACAACAGCGGTATCGCCACAGTGAGTCTTTTTCATTCGATTCTTGTGCCGTTGTAATCTATCAAGGGAAGACAAAACCCAGCTTACCACTTTTTGAATCATGTTTGACTCCAAGAAGTTCATCAAAGCAGTGCAGAAGGCTGCTCTGTGCAGCACTCCCTCCAGAATACTCCATTGGTTCTGTCTGGACCCCCTCATATATCAGCCCCTTTGGCATGCAGGGATTGTCTTTCCACCTATGCATGCGTATATGGACACAAATACATAACATTCATTGCAAAACATGCTCTACTGTCAAAATATCATGCTACATAATTTTTTTTAAAGGAGATTGTTGTACCCAGATAGGTAGATCCTCATGATACCATAGAAGACTGATGGCTTCACGTATACTTTATAAAACAAATATAAATGAAAATGCTGGTTAATCGGATGAATATTAATAAATTAGGACTGTATGTTTAAGCCAGTACCATGCATCAGTTTGAATGCCTCTTTCATGTCCAGTATCGACTGGCTGACGTCCTCCAGGGCTTTGGCCACAGCTTCGGTATTGCCACATCTGACACCATTGATCACAATGGGAAGGCTCTGCAGCGTAGGCACAGTTACAATGTTTTCTTTTCTTAGAACTGCACTGTTTAGATAAATATTGACTTTTGTTGTACACATTTGAGTACATTAAACATATCGTCACCCGAAGAGCAGGAACCGCTGCCAACTCCACCAGCAGAGTGACCATGAAGAAACCCCGAACACTGTCTCCACCTGGGAGGGTGAACAGCAGCTCCAGGTTCCTGCATGACGAAGTCAACCTTCTAGTTTATCTTTCACAGGACAGATTGGAGCATATGTTAAAATACTACAGTTAAATTATGTTTAGATTAAAGTGAAAACAGACTTACTCCATGTCAAAAGGCCTGGTAGAGGAGATATAAAGATGGACATGAATTAAGAAACAGGACACAGTTACTGTATAACAACAATAATAATAATATATATATGATGACGATGGTGATAATAATCAAGATGATGATGATGAATAAAATAGGTCAAAATAAACAATGAAAACAAATAAAATACAGATAAAAGAAATACTATTAACCGAGCTTGCTTCTCTAACAGGCAGTCTATTATAGCTATTGTGCCGCTGTGTGATGGACGCTGCTTCATCACACTTTTACTATTTCATTTTCAGTGCACTGAGCAGGCCAGCATCAGAGGAACATATTCAGACAGGCAGTGTGACAAGTATGAGGGTGATAAAACAGGAAGTGCTTTCAAAGTTAGTAAAACAATTTCAAAATCATCTAAAGGTTATCACTGAGTTTCCTTATATCTGAAGGTTGAGATGGATGCAACCAAACGACATGCAGGTTTTTTTCTGGCCTTACCCTTCTGGATCCTTCTTCTTCCAGTTAGCCAATACAACGTCTGCATGGGTGAGAATTGGGGGAAGTCCTAATCGCTGTGACACCTCCCAGTATGGAACAGCCAGAGTATGTGGCAGCATCTTGGAGGATGATTATCAAAATTAGAAATTCTGTCAGTCATGACTGCGACCCAACTTTGGAGCTGTGATTAATGTGAGAGGCCTTCTGGAATCCACATGTTTCCATTTAGATATTTCTGGAGTGTAAAAATAAAAAAAAATTAAAAATAAAAAAAAACTGAAGATGCAATGTCTGAGATCCATTACACATACTGTTCTGCAGGGGTGAGAGGATAGGATTTAAAAAGTGAGAGTCTCTTGGTCACCCATTTGTGATAGAATCTCCAAAATCTAGCTTCACATCATGACATGGATATGATATAACACAATAGAGATACCTCAATCGTGTCATTCTCTCCCTCCTGCCAGGTGTAGCCCATGGTCATAACACTGAGGGCCAGGTGGGCCAGCCGTAGCTCTCGGTGTCTCTGCAGAAAGTGGCTGCTCAGCAGAGGCATCTGGACAGGATTAGTAACAACACTGAACCATGGCTCCATAAATATAGTGAACTGTCCATGGTAATTTATTGCCTCCGCTTACCTTGTTAATATGGGAGCGCAACTCATGAGAGTACAGAAGCTCTGTGATTCGCAGGGCAATATCCATCCATGGCCGGTAGTAAGGTGGAAGCTCTTCCTGTGTGAAGTTGAGGAAAAGGTGGTCATGATTTGTAAAATGAAATAATTAATCATCATTAGAATACTACGTGCTGTTGGATCTTAAATGACTTGGCAAAAGCTTTAAAGAAAATACGCTTTTGTAAACACATGCTGCCTGTATGACTAAAGTTCAATACAAAGCAAACGTGTACAGAGCCAAATTTCAACTTATCTCAGTCAGTCTCAATCAATATCACAGTGTAAATGAGTTCACAGTTTCAGATCTGCTACACTAAAAGTACAATTTTTAGTTTTCAGAATAAGAATATCATCCAGACAGTTTTGTTACGATCAGGCATTTCATTATGACTACCTGTGTATAGTATAAACATGTAAAAACTGTAAATAGCAAATGAAAACTTGTCCATTGGGCTTTTCCACCTACCAGAGGCTCAGGAAGGATGAAGCCGAGCGCCTCAGAGACATGGTACGGGTCCAGAGAGAAAGGATTTCTGGAGTCTGCGGAAGCAGCAGCCATAGAGGAAGCAACAGAAATTCACAGACAGCAGTGCTTCAATGACTATCTGAATCCTTCTAGAGGGCCACAATCTGTGGACTTTGGCACCGAGTTCAGTTGAGGGATATGCAGGATTTGCCGGGTTGATGTTTGTATGGACAGCATTTAAAGGTGCTTACTCCTCCCCAGAGAGAGAGAGAGAGAGAAGAAATGCTTCATTTTATGAATCATTAATTAAATAATATCCGCTATTTTCTTTTCAATAGCACATTTCGTATATTATACACCTGCTGTATTGTAGTGCTCCTGCTCTCTTTACTCCCAAAAGCATTTCAGCATTTGTGTAGGTATATAGCTGCATATTATGTGTGTGAATTATTGCACTTTTTGAATTTAAAGTTACTTGTTTCTTCATATAAACAGGCCGCAGACGCTGTATGAAGAGTATGCTAAATGCCTTATATCAGACTAATTTAATAAGTAGTTTATTAAACCCTGACTATGAAGAAGGGAGTAAAGTTTAACCCCACTTCCATCCAATTCTCCGCCTCTTTGGCCACAAACTGACACCAAAGTTGAGGTTTATCTCATCTTAATTTATTAATGTACAGTGTATTTATAACTATTAGAAATTATATTTACTTGTTAGTACTTGTGTTTCTTAAAATTTCTGCGCATGCAAGCAGCCACCTCATGGTCATAAATCTTTCACATATAATTTTTTTCTCCAATCATGTGGTTAAATTACTGAACTAAGCTTATTTTAAGACTATTACTTACAACACAGTTGTTATCAAAACATATTATGGTGTTTATATGTGCACTACTATTTCTGATCACTTTCAATCCTATAATTTAATTTTTCTGCTCTTTGCACTACTCATAGGGCTAAGTATTAGAGAGGCCTCAGGAAATTTAGACTGTTAGCGTCACCTGGTGGTGCAGAGTGGACATTGCAGGAGTTAAATCAAGGGGATAAAAATTGAAATATTATAATCAAAATTCAGAATAACTAGTTTACAACGTGAACTGGTTACTGACATTTTAGAAAGCTGATATGGGCATCCACAAAGACACATAGAAAATCATGAGATAGAAGTCTGTTAAAATGAGTCAAGGCGTTTCTTTCAAAGCAACTCTCCTGAAGCTTTGGCATTAATGTGTTCTAAAATCCCAAAGTATTAAGGTCAGCTGTAATTTGATCCTCTGGTCTCAAAGTTATGATGTACAAACAGTGGATTGTTGTAAAATGTGGACGAAGATAAATATGCAGCCACCAATTCTTATTCACCAACTATATTGTGGATTTAACCACAGCTGAGTGAAAATCAAATTTAAGAGACATTCTGCTTTTGTTAATACATTAATGCTGTTTTTGGTCATTGGTATGTGTCACATGTGGAGTAAAATTCTGCACAATCAGCAGTATCATTGGCCAAAACAAGGGTGAGATTTAGCAGGAAATAACAGATCAAGTGTACCAATGGGTCTGTTCATCGGCCTTGTGATACTCCAATTAGTCCAATAGTTTCATGTTTGAATCTGTCTTTTATACAAGTTAAATGGGCCCTATTTTGTCGTTTTTACAGTTTAGGATTCATGGACTATTCTGTACAAATTAGCAGGCAATTGTGGTCCAAAAGCACCCACATTCAAACTTAAAAATCGGGATTGGCCTAGCATTGTTGGAAATGTCCCACCCCTCAGAGAGCTGGGGTCAGAAATACAAAAACTGCGAAAGGAGCGGGTGGTTACATGGATCCAGTGGTGATTACTGATGTGACATCAGAACAGGAGCTGCTTCTAAATGGCTTGTGTTCAGCCAGGTTCCAGCAACACTACAGAGAAGACCAGACCACAACAGAATGAGTGGGTGGTCTTATTTCCCAGCATTCTGACAACAGAGACCCAAATATTTACACATAAGCACTGAAAATGTGTATTTTTTCATAATAGGACCCCTTTGATCTTTAAATTATCATATCTACATGGAATTGAATCAAAAATGCACAATGCTGACAATTATAAAACAGGCACTTTTTTCAATTTAATAAAGGATAAGTGGATAAAAACAGTGCATTTGTATAAATGACACAGCCAGGGATGAAATCAATTTGGTTACTATTTGTGCATCTTCCATCTTTACTCTTTTTAATCTACAAATAATGCAACACGTGTGTGTTTATATGTGTGGTTGCTACAAGTTAATGACTCAGCAGGATCTGAGCTTCACCTGTCTTACATGCAAATAGTAAATGTGTTAATATACTATTTGCAAAACATATCAACCTTATGCTAGAATCAGAAAAGATATTCTAATCTATATTATATTTATATTATTATTTTTCTGTTCTAGCCTTTACCCACTTAGTCAATATGTCCACATTACCGATAATTATTTATCAAAAACTCATTGTGTAAATATTTTCTGATGCATTAATAGTCATCTCTACAATGTTGTAGATCAACATTGATCATTGATCAAATATATTGCAATATTTGATATTTTTGTCCATATCAACCAGCTAGTTAATCAATTACATCTTTAAATAACTGAGGCTGTAGTGCATTGCTGTGCACACCTTATCGGTGGAAAAAGTATTCAAACCTTTTATTTAAGTAGAAATACCAATACAGCAAAGTAAAAATACTCAATTGCATATAAAAGTCCTGCATACAGCCCTGCAGCAAAATGTAGTTAAAGTATTGCAGTAAAAGTAGTGATTTAGTGCTCTGACTGATATATTATTATATATGACATCATTAGATTATTACAGTAATACTGAAGCATCAGTGTGTCAGCAACATTTTACTGTTGTAGCTGCTGGAGGTGGCGCTGGTTTCACTTATTCTATATATTTTCATTTGTATTTGACCTTTATTTAACAAGGTAAAATCAGTCGAGAACCATTACTCATTTAAGTTAATGACACATACAGCCCAGATACAGAACAGTACAGCCATGACAAGACCAGTGAAAGTGAATAAATCAGTCATAAATGGATTAACACAATGTTTGAAAGAAGGTGGATCACTGGATGTTCTTAGTGTAATTACAATCAGAGGGGGAGAAATGTTCCAGCAGTCATCTATGCTTTGTTGCAGAACATAAAATGAAGACAGTATGCTGCTTTATAACAATCTATGGTTTAGTCCCAACCGAGGGGTTGGGACGCTCTAAAGGGTCACTAGATAAATCTGAGGGGTCGTGAGATGATTTAAAGAAGGGAGAAAAAAGTTCTGATACAAAATTCTGTTATCAATTGACTGACTATTTCTCTAATTGAACTTTTATTGTAATGTGAGAAGTTTAGAGGGAAAAATCTTTATTTGGTGGAGCTGTTAACAAATCATAGACTTTTTGTAAGACATCAAAATGCAAAAAAAAAACAAAAAAAAAAAACTTTGACAATGTTTTACTGTTGTCAAGTATTTTTTCTACAAATGTATCAATTAATTAATTAGAAATTAAAATGTTCCCCTCTGAAAAGTAGTGGAGTGAAAGTAGCATCACATGGGAAGTAAAGTACTTGCTTTTCCACCAGTGCTCACTTCATCACCATCATCCCGTGAACTAAACCCAGGTGTTAAATAGCTCAGTTCTGCTCATGAGCTGTGGAATGAGATTTCTGCGACTTTAAAGTGGATCAGTGTTTTGTGAATGCTTTTTTTTTTTCGCCTGCCTATTATTAGCTACGGGGGCCTTACAGTAGGTGGTTCCATGACGGTCAGGACCAGGACTGCAGCTCTGCACAGCACCGACAGGCTGCTGCGGATCAGCGGTCGCGTTTCTGGAGCGAATGCGATCGGAGCTCTCCTCGCTCTCGCCGCCCCGCACCGCTCTCCCCACGAAAACGGCGTCTGCGGCCGAGCCGCGAATTTCCGAGCCTCGTTCACCTTTCTCCGAAGATGAAGTTAAACACGAGCTGCCGTCAGGTGCAAACCGCATCCGATGGAGCCCTGCGTTTTATCCCGTTCACCGAGCAGCCCGATGCAGCACTTCCTTATGTTGCGGTAAGAGGGGAGGGATGACGCGTTTCCCGCACGGCTGAGGGAGTCAAACTGTGTGTTTTTTATTGCCTTTAACGCCGATGTGTTTTTCACGATGATGATGATGGTGATGATGGTGGTGGTGAACACGGATCCAGATAAACAGGCTCAAGAGTCAGTGACGGGGTGTTACATAACCTGTAATGCAGCACAGCCTCATGACTAGTGTCTCGCTGGTGGAGGGACTGTTCGGTCCTTCTGGTAGGAAATATGCACAATTTCATCATCTTTGCTGTGCACGAGAGCTGAAGCTGCGTGCGAGGTTATTAATTAGTGATTTTTTTTGAGGGGGTGGGAAGGGGGGGGGGCGGCTTTGTATGGATTAGGCCTGTAATGTCTAATATATCATAAATGATTAATTAATTCGGGAGTTGCGCAGTGTATGACTGTAACACAATGAATGAGCAATATTAGACGCGGTGTGTTTCTACGGTGTCATGCAGGCCCAGCCTAGGGTCTCGCTGCCAGATAAATATATATATTTTTATGTCTTAAAATAGATGGGACCCGGCCTATAGGGATGCAGATTGTGCAGTCAATGAAAGGCTGATTTTATGAATGGAAACTGTAATCGACCAGGAGGGCAGCAATCATAGTAGCCTCACCTGCTTCTTTCTATAGCATAGTATTGGGGAAAAAAATCAATTCAGGCCTGTTATCGGAGATAGATAGGGTTATATGATTCTGAGACCTTTTATTGCCCTAATGTTTATGGTTTATGTAGGATAGAGAAAGCTGGACAAAACAGCATGGGACAAACCCATGGGTCCTTGAGGGGGGTCCAAGACAGGTACATGAAGTCCAGGAGCAGCTGGCCTAATTCAGAACAGTCTAAATATAAATGACTTTTTCTAAATATAGGATGCACCCGCTCCTTTGTTTCCCAAAGGATACAAGTCTGCTCGAAAAGGGAAAAGATGTGGGGGGGTAAAACTCATCGGAGTTTGATGTCCCATGCTGCCACACTTGGCACAAGCCTCCCGTAGTGTCGTAATTATTATGGTTGTTTTTAATGTGCTTGTGTTTGTTGGATAGTGGGGGGGGGGAAAACTCCTTGACAGTTTAATACATGGATGATTGTCTGACACAGGCTGAAACACACAGAGAAACAGGCTACAGTTCCCTTGGAAACCGGTCCGGATGCCTAAATCATGAGCCACCATTTTCAAAAGACAGAAATAGCCTATTTACCTATTGCCTCCATTTCAGTTAAAGTGTAGTTCGTTAATGCTTGATGTCAGATCTCTATTTCTTGATGTAACGGAGCGCAACAGTGGATTGTGTAATAGAGGAACGGTAAACAAGGAAAGGTATTTTGGGCTAGCAGATGGTTGATGAGATTACAGACGTATTTGGATGGGATAGTATCAGCCTTCCTTAGTAGGCTTAGTAGGCTCCTTAGTCTAATCCATACTAGATAAACAAAACAGGGCATTTTTTAAACAGATTCTTATCTTTCCCCTTTAAAAAAAAGTCATTATAATTCACAGAAATATGTGTCTGCACGTCCGGATTTGTGGTCAATTTATGTTTGCTTGTCCCCTTTAAATTTTTTTGTTACTATATTAGGAACAAGGACAGGGAACTTGTGAATGGGCACAGGGACGTCACAAGACCGACCATTGATAGCTCTGCAGGGGGATTGGGCAGTGCAGCTGCGGAGAAGCCACAGACTGTAATATCCACATTGATTCATCTTTCTGCTCCGCTCGGGACCGCTGGCTTAGGATTTCAGGTGCTGATGCGGCTCCACCCCCGCCCCGTGCTTCTCTGTGTTTTTTCCCGACAGGTCCCAGCTGACAGATTCTGATATGGACTATGAGAGGCCAAACGTTGAAACTATCAAGTGCGTGGTGGTGGGAGACAATGCCGTCGGAAAGACCCGCCTTATCTGCGCTCGGGCCTGCAATGCCACACTGACTCAGTACCAGTTGCTTGCCACACATGTGCCCACGGTCTGGGCAATCGACCAGTACAGAGTCTGCCAGGAGGTGAGGATGCAAGTCCATCAACTTACTGAATATTTGTGCATGTTTTCCAAATGTGAAAAGATGTTTTTGAGTTTTTTTTAATTCAGCTAAACTAAAACTGCCAAAAATATATCAATATACATGTATCATCATTGTGTTTACTTGTAGCAATTATTAAGGATTACTGGTTAAATATTAATGCATGATATTATCTCCTAATAGGTATTAGAGCGATCCAGAGATGTGGTGGATGATGTTAGCGTGTCCCTTCGCCTCTGGGATACTTTTGGAGACCATCATAAGGACCGACGTTTTGCATATGGAAGGTGACACACGCTCAATTTCTGTGTTATCGACAAACACTTATCCCAGCGTGATCTAATATTAAAAGAATTCCCCTTTTGTCTTCTGTTTAGATCCGATGTGGTGGTACTGTGCTTCTCAATCGCCAACCCCAACTCTCTATACCACGTGAAGACCATGTGGTACCCTGAGATCAAGCACTTCTGCCCCCGTGCTCCTGTCATCCTGGTGGGCTGTCAGTTGGACCTGCGCTACGCGGACCTGGAGGCAGTGAACAGGGCACGGAGGCCTTTAGCGAGGTGGGAGGATTTGAGAGCTTTATGCAAAAGTGGAATATTGTTTTTATATTCACTCCAACAACAACTCCAGGAGAAGCCGTTGACATATTTTTGCTCGTTTTCAGACCTATCAAATCCAACGAGATTCTTCCGCCGGAGAGAGGCCGGGAGGTGGCCAAAGAGTTGGGAGTGCCATATTACGAAACCAGTGTTGTGGCTCAATTTGGAGTCAAGGACGTCTTTGATAACGCCATCCGAGCCGCGCTCATCTCACGCCGCCATCTGCAGTTTTGGAAATCTCACCTCAGAAACGTGCAGCGGCCTCTCCTTCAGGCGCCCTTCCTTCCCCCGAAACCACCCCCGCCCATAATCACTGTGCCTCCTCCCCCATCCACCACGGAGGAGCATCCGGTCGGCCTTCTGGAGGACCCGCACTGTGCTGACGTGATCCTGGTCCTGCAGGAGCGGCAGAAAATCTTTGCACACAAGATATACCTGGCCACATCCTCCTCGAAGTTCTACGATCTCTTTATCATGGACACACAAAGCGAGGAAACGGAACGGCCCCCCCGGGGTCCTCTCTCCGGCAGAGAGCTGCTGATGCGCGCCGCTAGCTTTGACGTGTGTGAGAGCAGCGACGACGGGGACAGGGCCAACCTGAGAGCGTGCACTAGCGACGGTACCTTGAAAGACTCCGAGGGAGGCAGGCGGGGCAGATTGCTCTCCTCGTGGAGTCGGGCTTTCGTCAGCATCCAGGAGGAGCTGGTGGACGATCCGGTAACATACAGCCCCAGGCCCATGACCGTAGTGCACATGGACCAGTCCATGCAGCTGGGTCCTTTTCGAGCGGTCCTTCGCTATCTGTACACAGGTCAGCTGGACGAGAACGAGAAAGAGCTCATGCACATCGCACACATTGCTGAGCTGCTGGAGGTGTTTGACCTGCGGATGATGGTGGCAAACATACTCAACAATGAAGCCTTCATGAACCAAGAAATCACCAAAGCCTTCCATGTACGCCGCACAAACCGAGTCAAAGAGTGCCTGGCCAAAGGCACCTTTTCTGGTACGTGAAAATCAGTTTCTGCTTGAAGTACAGGAGGTGCACAATATAAACGAGTACACGAATAAAAAAACTTCAAAAAGGTGTCACCTCTGTATTGCAGATGTAGTATTCAAGCTAGACGATGGGACGATCCTGGCCCACAAGCCTTTACTCATCTCTAGTTGTGACTGGATGGCAGCTATGTTCGGTGGGCCTTTTGTGGAGAGCTGCACCAAAGAGGTGAGTCCACCTGAATCACAGGCCATTTATAGCACTATTTTTTTTTTTATAATTTTCAAGTGGTGTTCCTATTACCGGTCAATTCATAAAACAGCATTTAAAGTGTAATTATTGTACAATTACACAATGCACGCCGGCGCAGCAAAGATCAATACGTGCACTGACCCAAGGGGGAACAGTGACCTATGTGGTCTGTGTGCAAAGTATAATTAAATTAGAGGACAGTAAATCTGTGGTAATACAATTACTCTGGCTTCTGTGATCCTAACGTGCTGTGGCTCGGTGAGCTTAGTTGCTGTTCTCCTGCCTCACCAGATTGCCATACTACAGCAAAACAGATACATGTGATACTTTTATTATAGCTTCTTAGAAAAAGAAACTGCCCAGAACTATTTTTATATTGTGGTTGCTAAAAAATGTAAAATATGTCTCGTTTGTATTTTATTTTCATGATTTTTCATAAGCGAAAAGCGGATCTCACCTAGACTTTTATATTAAATCCACAAAGTGCCCTTAGGTCTTATCTTTCTATTTCTCAGGTGCTGTTTCCCAACACAACTCGCAGCTGTATGAGGGCTGTGCTAGAATATCTTTATACGGGGCGGTTTTGTTCTCGGTCTGACCTGGATGCAATGGAGCTTATTGTTCTTGCCAATCGTCTTTGCCTCCCCCACCTGGTTGCACTTACAGGTATTACATTTGTCATAGCTATTACCCCCTTCAGTGAATAAACCGCAGTATTGTGTTCCACGAGGCCATTGTGTGTGTGTGTATGTGTGTGTGTCCAAATCAATGCCCAGAGTGACTAGCTTTAATGTTTCTTTCAGAACTCTACACGGTAACGGTACTGACAGAGGCAGCGATGATGGGGGCTGACATTGATGGAGACGTTCTGGTGTATTTGGATATGGCCCAGGTAGTGTGATCTGTCAGTCATTTCAAAACAAGACCAGAAAAATCACTTATGTAAGGTTTTGGGAAAATGGATTTTTTTTTTTTTTTACTTATGAGTGCATCCTTCCAGGAAAACTGCTCTGGAGGCAGAAAAAAAATCTTTAAACGTAAACGGTGGAGCCAAAGAAACAGTTTGCCAGAGTGCAAGTCAGCTAATTGGCAAAATGAATGGCGACGCGTTTAGGACATCTCAGCACTTTAGTTTATGTCATCCTTCAGACTCGGATGTGTGCTTCGGTGCTTCTGTTTCAGCTGTATTTTTTGCCTCAACTCGAGGTCATCGGTGTCATCGGTGTTATGTTGTAGTGTGCACCACTAAAGCACAAAAAATAAAATGTACTGAAATATTAGGAATCTGAAGGTGACTCCTGCAATGCAAGCTCAAAATATACCTTTTCAGCTTTAGCTTATACTACTAATAATGCTATTGTGCTGATTTTAGCATTAAGGTCATACATTAGCTGATGAGCAAAAGCAGACAAATAATGAATATGGTTGAAAAATGCTCACAAACGCACACGTGACTGTATCTTTACAGTTCCATGGCGCCCAGCAGCTGACTGGATGGTGCCTTCACCACATCTGCACCAACTACAACAGTGTGTGCCGCAAGTTCCCCAGAGACATGAAGGCCAAGTCCACAGGTAACACGTGTCTGATCTGGCACAAACACCGGCACAAAACCACAGAGAGATTGTTCTCTCTCACTAACCCACTGTGTTCGCAACACTGTGTTCTCCCTACCTGACGTACTGCATGGAAACAAAGCCACTTGAGTGCTACAGGATTTGCGTCTTTTGTCTTTTGTAGCCAATTGTGCACCACATAACACAAAAACACCTTTAATAGGCTTTAAAGAAAGTTGGCCAATTTAAATGAAATCTGCAAATAAGAGAAAAAAGAAAAAGCAGATTAAGTCTGCTGGACCTACTTGGCCTCACAAAGACTTATATTTAGTTTTAAGCTCTCCAGAAGCAATTATTTATTTTATTATATAGTCAAAGACTCTTGGAAGTTAAAGGTTGCTGCCTACAATGTTTTGCCTCAAATAATTTGATTTCACTGTGTTTTCTTTGCAATGCAGAGAACCAAGAATACTTTGAGAAGCATCGCTGGCCACCAGTGTGGTACCTGAAGGAGGACGACCACTACCAAAGAGCACGTAAAGAGCGTGACAAGGAGGACTACCTGTACCAGAGGCGACAATGTAAACGCAAGTGGCTCTTCTGGAACCTTCCTTCCTCCCCGAACTCGAACTCTCCGTCATCTGGCTCGTCTGCAGTCATCTGAGCACGCGGTAAGGCCAGGTCCACTCCCGAGATCAATGTGGGCGTGAGCTGTAAAACGTGCAGTTGGAAAAAAAAAAAAGTAGGCCCCAATTTATTCTGGCACACAGTTTCTCCTCTTGTTTGTCTGCCTCCACCAGGTCTGCAAGGTCAGCGCTACTTGGCAGTTAAAGTAACAGGTTTTGCTCCTGAGAATTTTTAAGGCTGGTGTACATGAGACTCGAAACTCAGTGATATGAACCTCACTAAGAAATGGCGCGTTGTAACTGGCGCAAGTAACAACTCACATTGTTATATACTCCACCACCTGAGTTCAGTTTTTAAAAGATAGGACTCTGCTGGCACAGAACTTTCCGACTATGGTCATAATTGTCATCGTTTAACCTGAACTGATAACCAAGTGCTGCTTATCAGCTGCAACAACCAGCAAATCAACACAGAACTCAAGTCTCAGAGATATAACACTTTGCCCTTAAGTGTTTGTACAATCTACCAAACTATGTGCACAGGATGAGCTCATCAACAGGATGTAACAGTAGAATAGCCTGTCAGGAACCAGTTGTCAAAGTCATTTACACTAACCATGCTGATTATGACTGTATCAAAAAAACTGGCAAGTTAAGCTCTTGTTTATTTGTGTACAGCTAAAATTGATGTGAGTCTGGACACACTCAACATTTACATATTGTGACGTTGTGATTTGTGGCCTCTTGTTACAAAAGGGCTTCAGCTTACCGTGAATGCATTCGGTGTCCCGAGACACAAGAGATCCCAAATCAAGGAAAATATCAGTATTTTCTGTGAAATGCCAGCAAAATCAGAACAGATCACTATTCTTACCATCACTCGATGAGGCTGGTTAGTACATGTATCCGGAGTCCTTCAGTATTTCTTTGAGTGGGTTCATCTCTGTCACCCCTGGAAGGCAACACGTGATCCATCGGTATTACACCACCATTCCTCCGTGATCCATCACTGATGGAGATTGGGCCTTTAGAGATTCATCTCAGTTGATCAGAGGACACCTCCAAGCCCCCCCCTCCCATCCCGGACTGGCTATATAAGAACATGAAAGAGGCTTCCTCATGCCTGGGTGAAGGCACCCATATTCTTCTACAGACCTCCAGCACTTTCTGGACTCTTCCTCACAGAGACACACAAGAACCTCCAGTAGCGGCATCCTGGTGCACAGCACGGTGGCACCACACGCTGCGGCAACTTAGGAAGGAAGTGGGGAGAAAACAAAAAAAAAGTTGTTTCAAAATGTTTCCAAACAGTTGTGAAGTGGTTTAGAACAAATCATTTTTTTTTCTTGACCTCGCAGTATATGTTCAGACTGCTGCTGTTGTACTTGTACTTATAAGACTTTGTACACATGGAGTTCAGTGGAGATTGGTAGTATTATAAATTATACAATATATCAGTTGAACTGCAAGTAACTTGCATTAGTTACCCAATATTGTGCACTGCAGGCAGTGAGCAGAATAGTACAGTATTACTGAGTAATACATATACAGGATATAGACTTGACTAATCTGAAGCATTTAGTTACTGTGCAGCTACACACTGTTGTTGAAAATACCCGAATATTCATTGTGCTGGGCTCCAGGTAAATCTACTGTATACTGTAGTATACATGCAAATTACCGGCAGTTCAAATGAACAATTGATTAATATTAAAATAGGATTACGGTTCAGAGTAAAGTACGCACATTTATATAAATGACACGATTTATGGTACATCCATAAAACATCTCATTATGTAATCAAAACAGAAAAAAAAATCAGCATTTGCTTTGGCAGTGTATGTTAAAGAGAGGCTTGCTTTAATCCTGCATCTGATTGGTTATTCTTTTCCATATGGTTTTATTACAGATATTGAGAGCCTAACAAAGAGCATAAAAATGATTAAGTCGTGCGAATCAGTTCGGCGACGAAACCAATTTCTTGCTTGTATTAACTTCTGACCTAATAACCACACTGCATGAACAGGGCTTGCCAAAATAGATGAAGTGTATTCATCATCATTTAAAGTGTAAGATGTAGATAAGTGCTGGTGCTGGTGCTCCAAGCAGTAGCTTTAAATTATTCTCAATTACATAAACCTTTGTCTAGTGCTAAAAAAAAAAGCATAGGAGCTGTCATTTTGAATATCTTATTTGTACAACTCTACCAACTTTTCATTTATTGGACTATCTGACTAATAAGTACTAATGTCCAGATGTGACTCCACATAGAGTTTATCATATAGCTGAACAACAGGAGTGTCTATATTGTTATAATTTGCCTTGGTGGTGTGATTGGTGAACACAGACATGCATTTCATTCCTCAGTGCATTGCATTTCTCACTGACTCCTCTGCTGATGTTTTACATCAACAACACCTCATGCCTTAATGTACAGTGTAGTGTTTGATCGAATGTAAAGTAGTGTTACCGTGGTTACTAGGTTGTTTGCTGTATGTTAAGTTACCATGGTGCTCTCTAGGCAGTGCTTGTAAATATACATGTTCCATTATTTGGATGTAATGCAGTCGGCTTTATGTAGGGTTTATGTCCTTATAAACCTGTAAACATGAAACTAATTAGAGACTCTGACCATTGAAGAGTAGAGTAGACTGACTTAATGACAGACCATCAATTTGTGACATTAACCATCAAATGAATGCAGGGATTTAAATTTTTGTTCATTCTTTTAAATTTGCTTTTTGCTAATTAGCTCCAATTTTGGAGTCTGCATAATTACAAAAATGCTGAGACAGTGTGACCATAGGATAGATTGTAACTAGAAATTGTAAATAAAATTGTGTGATGACTTTCAATTCAAACTAGCAATTGATATGAGCTACTGCATAGTTTAACGTAGATATTGTTTTTTGTACTATGCATTCTGAAATGTCTGACTTTGAAACTACAAACTTGCACTGCTTTGTAGCACCAGGTTCTATTCACATTAGAGGGTGTATGAACATCATATTAGATAAGTAGACAACATCAGGTAAAAAAAAAAAAAAAATTAAAAGATTAGATCATAAATTATAATGAAGTTGTCACTGGGGCCCTTTTCCATATGTTTGGGTGCTAACATCACCGCTGCAGAGAAGCACAAACCAAAGGGAGCTTTAGCAGCACCAGGAATATATGCTGCACAATCACTACTGCATAGTTTAAGAGGCCTTGTTCAGAAATGGTTGAAAATAAAATAAAAAAAAAGAGAGAGAAAAAAAACTTGAATGTTTTCTCAGTGTTCGAAGCCTAGATGACGTTTTCCTTAGTCATCGGGTATTTTTGTTCTCAAGAGCTGTTTTTATTGTTTAGGAGCTGTAAATCGGAAATTCTGTAGCATGTGTTCTTGAAAATGTGTAAATAATATTTACTAAATAAAAAAGGAGCAACATGTGCAGTTTGTTGGTCTTTTTTTTTAAAGGCCATTGATGTAATCAACTACAATATACAGTAAACAAAGTAACATAAATATAAAAATAAAATATCAAAACATAATAAATAAATAACATAAATAATATAAAGTAATATATCTTAAGCAGGGGTTACATAAAGTACTTCTTATTATAATATGACTTTTCTCACTCGTCATGAGGGTTAATGTGTCTATGTGTCTGTGGAAATTCTGTAATAGCAGTAGTATGTGTAGTAGTGTAGTACATGTAATGTATGTGTAGTAATATTATTCAGTCACTTCCAACATAACAAAATGTGTAAACAATATACACAATGCATGATCCAATACACAGACAAAAGCAGTACAAACATTGTACACAGCATTAATTACTGACTGAACCTCTATATATACATTGCTTAAAATGCCCTTCAGAATTAATAATATTAACTATAATGAAAATGTAAATAAAGAAAGAAAACCAAAGTCGTGTTACATATTCTTATTTTTATAGTCGCCTTATTCCATAAATTATAACATCATATTATGGGTTAATTTATGGAATAATATATAATACAGTTGTAATCCATTTTTCATTTTTGTACAGCTCATATTAAATCACTTTTAATCACCTTTATTCGTAGCCTTATTGATAATACATACTGCTTGCTTTTTTGCTTTTGCAGTAATTGTATTTAACCAAATGCAAGAATAAGATCATGTAACTTAAAGATTTATTTTCACATTAAACTTTCAGGATTTCATTGTTGTAGGATGTACAGTTTTGTAAATTATAAATTATTATTAATTTCTCAATGTTTGTCCAAAACACAGATGAGGAGGGGCAATGACAAAACGAATGCACGACCATTTCTGTAATAACTAAATAAAGTTTATTTTAGTTATGTAATATGAACCTTTTGCAGCCCTCATACGTCAACAGGAAGCAGCAGCAGCTGAATCAGAGGAACCTGCCTGCAGCAAAACAACATCATACAACTGGGCAATGGTAATGTATAAAAATGAATATAGCTACGATAATACTAATGTAGAGAACTGCAGTCTGTAAGTTATACAGCTTATTTTAGCTGTTGTAGGCTCACGTGTCGACATGTGAAATAAATAAACTGCTTGAATATAAACAAGCTAAAAGCAGCGAAGGGAAACTTGAGCCAGCTTTTTCATGAGCTAATTTAAAAACGTTCTTCATGAGTCAAGAGTGAATTGTCTAATTTTAAAAGGAAGTTTGTGAAAATGAAGGAAGTGTTTGAGAAAGTGTTTAAATGAAGTCTGCAGTGTTATTGAGGAAATAAAGTAGTGCACGAGCTGTACTGCTGGTAGTATAACAGGTCTGGGCTGGGTCAGGTGTCAAAATAAATTCTTTTAGATTGTTCATACACTTCAAGTTATAACACTACATAGCATAAAGCAACAAAAAAAAGTCTTGAGTAGCAGTTCCTTCACATCTTACATTTAGGTTCACTTTTCTAACAGTCCTAAAATAGCATCAGAGACCATATAAGCTAATATGAAGCTTCAACCTTTCAAATAGACCTTTTTTTTCCACTGCAGCCATATTGACATGATATAGTAGGTAAACACAGGTGTCACCAATGATACTAATTACAGTTCCGTTCAGGTCAAACAGAGTCAGGCTGCTGCTATTGTGCATGTTGACTCACTGGGAAGGCTCTGCTACACGGCACGGAACGGAACCTTATCATTGGTAACACCTGTGTTTACCTGCTCTTTCTCAACATTATAGCTGTTAGAAGTCTGTTAGTCAAATGAGGAAGATATATTTTTTTAAATGTTATAGTCTTCTTAGTACCAAAGTTCCTCCTTTTGTTACTATACTTCCACCACAGCTCAAGAGGAAGACACTGTCCAATATACAAATACTACGTCCCATATACAAGGAAATTTGAGGCTAAAAAGACTGCAAATGTGGCAGATATCAAATTGAACTCAGACTGTTGAATTCTTTTAATTTTACTTTAACAGTCAGTATGATCAGGAGGAATGATAACAGTGAGAAAAACCTCTTTGAGTGTTCATATGAGCATCTGACTGTTGTTTTATGACACACTTAGAAAAAAAATGAACCTTCTTCTTAACTGCCCATATTAATAATCCTAACATATTAAAAAAAAATAAAACATTTCCTGAAAAGTTACTGTAAATATAGCGTAAATGTCACTTAAAGTGAAAGAGACCTTGCCTCTAACTGAGCACTGTTGTACTGCAGGCTATGTCAGCACCGTTTCTGGTGTTATGTGCCTGTGTTTTGGCGTTTTTCAGTGCGGAAGCAGCGCCAGACACCCTAAGCTCCCTGGATTCCTCTTTCTGCCAGTAAGTAGCCCATAATGCCTCAGAGGTATGAGCACCACTAGTAAATCATACACAAAAATAAACGCGGCACAGACAGAAGAATTGAAACTGAATCATCACTGAAGCTCACTCAATATTTTACTTTTTGCTCACATGTTAGGACCTTTTAAAAAGGGAACTTCACTGATTTATACATCAGGTTTATATTTCATGAAGAGAGCTACTCAGCCTGTCTTCTATATTGGTTGTGTTTTCAGAGCTTGACATGGGAGTTAAACTTCTTCTTCTCTAAACGTTCTTTTTTATTGTGAGTCCCCGTTTTTATTGAGGTGCAATACTAAATCACTGCAGTGCCCTTTTAATTAAACCTCAACCTCAAGTCTTAATCTCAGGTTTTTTGCTGGTTGACTTTGCCATTAACACACAAGTCCAACAGAAATGTATACAATAAGTCTCATCTTTTACTGTTTTAATTAAGTGGCGGTCTAGAGGTGATCTATCCAGAGCTGGACATTGACAAATGTCTCATAATTCCGAAGGACATGAAACTTCGAGAGAAGCTCAGCACAGTTTGGAAAGCTCCCCAGATTTATATCTCTGCAGCGCATAAGGTAAGAGATGTTGATCTGTGTGTTTGTGTGTGTGTGTAGGGCTGTATTTTCAATGTGCAAGTTTGCAGGGATCATATTCCCCACTACTTTGGATTATTAAAGGTGAGATTATTAAAAAATGTAACTCAACCATACTATCACAGAACAAACATTTACATAAACTAGATATCCATTGATTAAAAGAAGCTATTGCCATTTGCACAGGCTCAGGGTTTAACTCAGGTTAAAAATAGAAAAACAATTAATTATATCTAAAAATACAGTTGTTAAAGTAGCAAGGCCTGACAGATATTACATTATTAACAGTTATTTACACTCTTTACACTACTAGCTTTTAATGAAGTACTAAAGCAGTATTTGGAAGGAGACATTTGCACATTGGTAAATACAAATAACAGACAAATAATTAATTATGTTAAAAGGCTTTTTTATTGCAACCTTTCTGTTATTGTACCTACTGTCTGAAATATATGTAGTTGAACATGCACATCTTTGTTTTTAACACTAGAGTGCAGTAATGTATAAAATAATCTGGATCTCTCTCAACAGAACATTTACTGTTGTTGCAAAAAAACCCTAAATGTTCACATTTTGCAGAATTAATATGCAGGATAAAACATTTCAGTATTATTATTATTATTGTTGTTAAATGTCAGTTCTCAAGTTTGTTTGGTTCTTTTTTGTGTGTTTGTTTAACATTTATTTTAGGCTTTTACACACTACCTGCATTTACCTTTACTGAGACAGTAATAATCTCTGTCACCAGAGAGTGGTGCTAGCACTTCATATTTGTGAGGCCTTCAGTGAATCCTTATCTTAAACCAAGTTAATGGCGTATCTCCACTTGTAGTTTATACTATTCAGAACGTCAAATAACACATTGTAAAGTAGACAATATTGTCATTCTGTCATTTTGAAATCAATGACTGATTCTGACTGGTAAATACTCAAATCTGTATTTTACACTAGTTTAGACTATAAATCTCCATCCTCAGTTAGATGTCATTGCAATTATTAGGTGATATTGCAGCGGACTGCACACAAAGCTGTGTATATTTTACTTGTGTATGAACCAATATACCTGTACTGATAACTAAGTATTAATTGGCATAACTCTAAAATAAAGCAGGATTCGGTGAATATATTACTAATTACAATTATTTTATCTGAAGGTCGAGTCTGAAATCTAAAATAACTGTTGTTTGAAGTTTGAGTAATTGCAGCTTCATCCATACTAAGCTCCCGTTGAATTTGATTAAATAGATGGAGAGTGTCAGTGTCACCATGATATTTTCCAATGATAAAACAACAGAAATAATTATAGAAGAGAAAAGCATTAACACTTTAGCCCCCCAAATACCTTTTATACCACATAAACTGAAAAGGTAAACAAGTTTTGAAAATGGGTTGACATCAGATTGTTCATTTGTTAGATATCGGTCTGTGCAGGTTCCTTTTGTTGAGAAACAGATTGAGAGAGACGCAGCTCCCGCAGAACCCCTGCTGAAGTTGACAATGAAATTACATCAAGCGTACACCAAATCCTATATCTGTAAATTGAAAACTTAAATTGAAAGCCACCTCGATTTAGGAGGTAGGTTATGAATTCCACAGCTAAGCAGTCTAGCTTGAACATGATCTATAGCCCATCTCTTGCCCAAACTCCATTTGATCTATGGCCGTATTATCTATAATGCTGTCTTACATGATTCTCTTTTATTGCTAGAATCATGTCAGACAGCAAAACAGATTACATGTTAGATTAAATCAATACAAACTTTATTTACTGGGCTTTGAAATGTAATTCTCCATTTCTCCGGACACTTAAGCAAATCCGTGCTATTGAAGGCTCGGATTGTTGCCTGTGGTTCTGTGGTTGGTCTGCCAGTCCACCACGCTTTCTGTCACCGTGCCATGCTGCCAGCGCTGCTGCTATTCTCTGCCACTCAGCCCTTGTACCCAGTAGCAGGAATACAGAATAGTGGCCGCTCAGGCTTGAATCCACCCACTGCAACACCCACTTCATTATTGGGACGGGATGCATGCCTGCTGAGTAATTGTAATGGAGCACAATGAGCAGTAGCCCTATAAACCTGCCTCTAAATAGGTGCACATGACCAAAAACAAACAGAAAGGGACACAGAAACAGATTTCTTTGTCTAAAACTTCAGAGCAACAATTCCCGAGCACGTGCTACCGAAGCATGTGGGTATTTTTAGGATTCCTAATGACACTCAGAAGCCCCCAAAAGCATGATTTAATGGCTAATGGTTTCATTTTCAAGATTCAAATGAAGTCCACTCTTGCTTCTAGTTTCATGAATGCATTTACCTTTGAAATTGTGAAGCTGCATCATTTCCTGCGGAAGAGGGTTTTGAAATCCAATAGCGTATAGATATATATAGACACATACTTGGTCTATATAAAATATAGACCAAGAGAGAAGTAGAAAGAAAGCTTTATACGCAAGAATAAAGCTGATGTTTAGAGCGGTTGTCTGAAAAACTAAAGAAATGATGTTCTCTTACAAAGGCTGAGCAGCAAATAATTCTAACTATGTGTTGAAAAGACACCTATACCTATTTTAAATCTAGTGGTACTATCTGTTGCTAACCACAATGATAACTGCGCAATGGTGGCCACCACCATGGGAGGGGAAGAACTTGAATTAGTCACTAAATTCAAGTACCGGGATCATTTTAGATTCAACACTGACGTGTGAAGAAGTTGACAAATTTAAATTTTTAACAAATTTGTGCCAGTTAACGGTGGCAGAATGAGCCTACACTGTATGATCTTCTCCCACATAGAATATTGTTTCACAAACTGGTCATTGGCAGTGGTAACCACTCTTCATAAATAAATATAAATAGTTTTAGTCATAGAAGTATGTGATGAAAAGCCACACTTGTTTCATCATTGTAATATTCTTGAAAAACATAATTTTTCAAGTATAAAGTTTTCTTTTTTTTTAATACGCTTGTTTTTTTTTTATAAAACATTAAATGGCCTTCTCCCCCATTATTGGTGATATTGTTAAAAAGAGGAATGACTAGACAATCTCCTCTAGTCTAGAGGAGACTTTGAGGTGCAGTTTAGAGAAACAAGTTTCTTGACTTGCTTAGTATTGATTTTATTACCCACTTGTGTGTTTTTTATGTTGTGTTATGTTTATTATTATATGTAAGAGCAATGCAATGGATGTAAATTAGCATTGTTGCTAAATCCAGCATGTTTATCACTGTATCGGCACATGCACATTTCCAATGTAGCACATAGCAGTATCCAAAATTTCACACAATCATCTTATAATTAGAGTCTTTATAGAGAATGTCAAATTCAAATTTTCTTCAAGTTTGTCGTCAACTGAAGAAGAAAATATCAGCATGATGAAAAACAATGCAATAATGTTCTACGTGAACATGAGACAGTGTTAATACAGATGATGATTTTCCATGCTCTTGACTTCCATTTCCGAAGATTAGAGACAGTAACTCAATCCAGCAAAGCTGAAAAAGTGTCCAAGCAGTTAGGAACCAAACTGAGTTCATCCTCAACTGTTGAGAGAACCCAGTCGGTTTAGAAACGACAGATCTGAGACACGTGGACGAATCAGTCAAACCTGCACCAATGTAAAAGCACTGGATAATATTAGAATCAGATAAACAGGGATTTTAACAACCAGATTTCTCATGTTTGCATGTTCCGTATAAATCTCGTACCCCTAATTTCATCAAATATGCAAAGATGCTGGTGTCAAAACAAACACAATGGCATGTAGAAGCCACTAATAAATAACAATTCAAAAGTGACAGCATTTGTTAGTTTCACCTGCCTTTTGTCATATTCAACATTCACACTGTGGAAACGACTCTTTGTGCATGTGTGACAGTATGATAATAATGATCTCGTTTAGTATCTGACCTCTGACCCTATACAGCAGCTTCCATATTTCCACTTTTATGACTTGTGATACAATTTTGTGAACAACTTCTAAATCGATTCAGTTTTTTATCTGTAGCGACAGAGATTTACTTGTATTTTACATGGGCACAGGATGGATTTGAGGAGTAATTGGATTTCAATTCCCAAGATAAAAAATAATTAAGTAAAAGTCACCTGCAAAAATCACATTCATTAACTTTTGTCATCCTAACGTCTTGCCACTTGGAAAAAAAAAGATCTTTTACATGAGACTGTAGAAATGCAGACGAATCATGTCATTTTTGAGAAGTTTCTGAAAGTCGAATGGTTGTTTCACACCGTGTCAACCCTACAAATCTTGGTCTATCTTGGTGTTCCAGTCCAACGTCAATATTTACTGCGAATCTTAAAATGCTTTTAGGAAATCGTGTTTCTCAGAGAAGAAGAGCCGCGCTGGTTCCTGTGTTCACACAAGCTCTTTGGAGCATCAGCAGACTTGGCTGGATGACAAAAAACCTGTCAGATAAAGATTCGCCTGCAGAGAATAATACAAGAATAGTGACAATTTGGCAGTCTCCAAAAACTAAAAAAAAAAAAAACCCTCTGTATTGAAAAAGATTTAAAAAAGGCTTGTGTATATTTGTCTGTGGTTCAGCCAGGTGTGCATGTGACAACACCGAAGAATAATGGAATTTCACCTTAAACCTTCATAAAAGGTACATTTATGGCAGCTTCAAGTGTACTTTAAAACATTTATTTTAGTTTGAACACATTTCAAGACAGTTTCACTTATGAGGCATATAGTGTCTTTGCTAGACAGACGCTTTGAGATAGTTAGATATTTTGTCAGTGCAATATAAGGCACAATTAATGAATCTCTATCAAAGCTGTTGTTGGTTGTCTTTTCTTTAATTAACAAACTGATGATCTTATTTATTTTAGAGAGGCGAGAGTAGGGTTTCACTTAACTTTCCATTCAAAATCACTAACATGAACATACTCTGCATATTATTTTAAATTCCATTTATTCTGATACAAGCTTGCTCATCTTTCCTTGATAGAGTTGGTGTAAACAGCAGAGGCCACGGGAGCTATCTTTACCTCATAGTTACTCCAGAAGTGAGAGACACTTTCGGAGTTGTTGTTTTTCCTTTCTTTCAGTAAGGACCATAGCCACAGGGCACATTCTTAGACATGGGGGATTTCAAAGCCTTGTTTTTGGGTAGACATTTCTTGCATCTGGTGGATGGAATGAGGGTTTAAACCATTACTGCGATTAGAGCTGCCTCACTATGATCTCTTGAGCTTGCTTACTGCTGCTAATAGCTGTTTCCTCTCTATTTCCCTCTATCTTTTTTCTTTTTTCGCTTTCTCTCTCTCTGTGAATGATTTTTATGCTTTGCTAAAACATGTGGGGGCGTTGAGAGAGGATTTAAATGCGACGATCCCCCTCCTCTTTTTTTTTTTTTTTTTTTTTTGGTGAATCTCAGCGTTCTTTTCTGCAAGCCTCTGATGACGACAGGGCAGCTTTAAGCCTGGCAGTGCCCACGGCAGGCTGCCGTCTCAGCGCTGCCCACTCTCCTCTGTGTTGGCATGCTGGAGAAAGCGAGGGTGGGGTTCCTCTCTAGCAGACCCTGTCATTCCTAGGAAAGCCTACATGTCCACCCATGCAGGATTCCTGATGGGTCCTCATGTTGGGGATGCGAGAGCACAAAGATATGGATTTTATTTTCAGTAGGCGCCGGCCTTCGCTGTATGCGCATTGTGTATATTTAGATCAACAGACGAGGCGCTCTCTTGAGCCTTTATGACAGCGAGGGTCAACAAGTGAAGCATGTCCTGTAATATCCATCTAATTGCATATTCTGTGTCATCAGGTGGGTGTTTTTGGCTCTGCCGGATTAAATCAGTGTGTTTGGCCGCGATTCAGGGAGTTTATTTCTTTAGCTAATGTTCCGCTTTGTCATTATAAGACCCCGCTAAGCTGACCTGTGTCCCGCTCCATTCAGTCTTTCCCCATTACTACACAACATACAGCATATGATTCATGCTAGCGTCTGGAGAGGGAGGAATTACAACCCTCCGCTACCCGGAGCGCTGGATTGATTATGCATATTCAGTAGAATGAAGAGAAGCAATAAAGCACCTAAGCCACCTTTCCACACAGAAGAAAAATATGCAGCTTGTGCTGCATCTCTGTGACACGCGGACCACTACAGGTGCAAGTGAAAGTGTTGGTGCGGGCTTATTGTGCCTTAAAGGTTTCAGGGGCCAGAACTGAGGCCAAACGGATATGTGCTAATGTCTCTATGTGCACAAGTGAGAGCTTGCATTTATATCCCACGACTGTATTTTATCAGCTTCTCCTTTTTCTTCTAAATCACCCTCCCCCCCTCCCCCCATCACATTCATTTATATACTGATACAGTGCGTTATATTATGAAACTACCCTTTTGTACCCCGTTGTTTAAGATGTATATAACATTTGGTCTCAGAGCGTAGGCAGCAATACTTTTACTCTGTGGCTGTGAGTAAAATATGATTTCAATTACCATGAAAATGTATTGTTTTATCAATGGGAGGATAAGAACAGATTAAGGCTGCTCTGGGATGCTCTTACAGATGACAATGGTCAGGTTTTTTTATGCGAGCAACGATATTGCAGAAAATTCACAGTTATACAAAAGCTCTGAGAAAAGGAGGTGGTTCCACATGTAAAGCCAACCCAACAGACCCTATTGTGTTAAGACATTGTGTATTTTTATTGGTCATATACCAACTTGTTCAGTATTGAGTGGACTTTATATCTAGAGGTCAACTTTTATTTTTATTTTTGCATAGCAGCAGACCATATAAATAACTATTGATAATCCTGACATGTAATATGCAAAGATTAATTTTCCACATGTTGGAGTTAGTGTAAAAACCCCACGTTAAACCACACACAACAATATGGAAATCATTAATTAGATTAAAATTTGTGTAAGAAAGGCTCTGTACAGAGGCAACAGTAAGAGTAGCAGCAAGGTGTTTAATAAAAATACCAGCCGAACCTGCGTCTTCTCATTATTATTCAGTATTCACCCAGAAATTCTATTTTGTCAGTTCATATACATTGATGGTGAGATCTGTTCAAACAGAGATTCATAATCTGCATGGGAAGTGCATCTGCTGCTGTGGATACTTAGACAAACATACAAGATTAAATTTCTATTTATATGAGCTACAGATACCTAACATTTGCCAGGGAATCAAGTAAGATCTGGAGTTGACTCGGTCACACTTTTGCACAATAAGAACAAAAGTTGAATCTGTGTCCTTGTGACACCCTAATATAAAATGACCTTACAAAAATAATAAGCTTCTCTGTGCAGTTTTCATTTTATCGTTTGATTATTTTATTTTGTATGACGTCTCTGGGCCTTCCCTTTCGTACATGTTACACCTTTTTCCAACGTGCGGAAGTTTTTGGAATAGAATTGAAAGCTTAACTTTCATTTTCACTGTTAGTTTTCGAATAATACCTTAACTTTACCTCTTCAGAACTTAGCGGACAAAATTACTGTGGTACTTAAAACTGAGGTAATTGACTTTCTTTTCTTTGACAGCCTCTTTTCTTTTAGAACTAAGTAATCACAAAGTTAAAAGTGATCATGTGAAGTTTACTTAAGACCCAGATGCTTGGCTTAGTGGCATTTTGCCCAAAATGTTTTGTGCTTCTCATTTGTGGTCCGGCACAGGGTTTAGTTACAGTTGTGTCCCAATCCTCTGATTCACCTTCTTTAAGAACAGCTTCAGGGCTGCTCATAATGCTTAACTCTCCATAATGCCATCCCCTTCATCTCCCCAGTGGTCTTATTGTCTTAACTCTGGATGAAGAGACAGAGTGTAAGAAAAAAAACAGGTTAATACACGTTTTGGCACAGTAAAAAGTAAAGTATCTTTTCAAAGATACACTGCATTCAAGCTTTTCTTTGGGGGAACGATTCCTGTTTCTTCGAACATGTTCAGCTACCGTTTGACTGCTAGTTTTGTTTGTGGCCTTTTTTTTTTCCTGTTTTTCGAGATGTATTAGCTGTGATTCACTCTTGCTTTTGACATTAAAAGACTGTTGCTAATGGCAGCAGCAAACATGTCCATTGATGCATTGATTGATCTGAATACAGGAGATGATAAAACTGCCTTCCTTGTCTTTTTTTTTTTCTCCTCCTGATCCTGTAGTTTGGAAGCCGAGAAAATGTTATGCAAATGATTTGTTAATCCCTTTACATTATTTGTTCCATTTATCTCCTTCGTTTTCACACTACATTTCGAGCACAGCGAGCTGACAGGCGGACACCCTCAGATTGCTAATTCCTAAGATAAAAAAAAACAAAAAAAACAGTCAACCATCCATCTAGTGTTTAGAATATTCCTGCATCAATTAATCAATGTGACCTTAAAGGTCTACACAAAAAACATACAACAAGATCCTAACAGACCTTCAAGTACCTCACTTCAGGGTCCTTAAACTTGAACCTCCTTCTCTTCCTCTTTGTGTATTTCCTTACATGCTTTCAACAGCAGATTCTCTCAAGAAAAAAAGAAAAAACATTGACCTGCACAATTAAGTCTATAATATCAGCATAAGCAGGATAAGACAGCTGAGTATAAGCCGAGAGAGCAGTGGCACATGAAACTGTGACCAGTGTTTTTCTTTCCCATAGTTTTGTTGTCCCAAAGGTTGGTGTTAAAAATAATAAGAAAGAGGTGGGAGGGTCTTAGATTCAAGAAGCTTAAAATGTAAAATCTCAAATAAGCCCAATTTGCTCTAGCCAATCGCGTTGCATTTTGGTGGGCTTGTGTTGATCGTCTCAACTGACTCACACGCCGCCCCTCCCCAAATAAAAACACTAGAGATTTAACGTGGCTTTTCAAAAAATGTATCTAGACATTTATCCAGCTTAATCTTCTTAACATATTAAAGTGATTTGCTTTACCCTGAAGTGGCTGAAGCTGCGAGCTCACCGCCCCGCATGGCACTAAGACCTTAGAGGCATTATGGACATCTTCCGCTCCTGAATGAGGGAGGTGGGCAGGAGTCAACCTGCTTCTCAGCTGTGGAGCTGTGGCTGTCCCCGCTGTGCGTCCATTTTATTTTATTTTATTTTATTTTTTTGTTCTGTTATTAGTCCAACTGTTGCACTCAGTCAGTGTTCTTAGGCACATGGCTCTGCCAGAACTGCCCACACTGTGGTGTGGAGGTTTGGAGCTCTCAGCTTTTGAGCTGAACTGAAAGAGCTCTCTCACAGAGTAGGTGTTGGCAGGATGCTTTGTTTCTTTCTCTGAATATCATGAGAGGTGCGGATAATGAGAAAACTGAAGCACAGTGATGGCATGATTTATCTGGGTGCCAACTTCATGCCTGACTGCAGATTTGGGAATTTTCAGATAGATGATGTGTTTAACCTTTTCTTCAGACGCTACATAAATCTGGGAATCAGTAGTGACGGTTTCAATGTGTTTTTTTTCTTAAAACACCACTTCACAGGCCGCGCCAGCGAAAAGGTCTCGGGTCAAACTCAAGTGCTGCAAATGCCCTTATCTGGCATGATGCTCTATGGATGTGCTTCAGGGCTTACATTTTGCCTGGTCGCATCAGAAGAACTGTAAGTTTAAATTTTGGGGACACTCATTGGAGCTGAAGCCTTGGACCATTCATTGTCATCATGGTATTTAGCTTAATGTCCTAATGTAAAGTTAAATCAGAGATGATGGGGTCAATGTAAATGTGGCTGTGCTACAAGCATAATTTATTTCACTTGCGTAAGAGTTTGAAAAGTTGTCCGAAAAACAGGATTAGAGGCATTTATCTTACAAGTGTCTTGAATTTTTTATTTCATTCGCAAATATTTGAATGTCAAATGGGATAGTTTTTGGGTATGGGCTTCTATCCTTGCTAACTAAGACATGTGTCATTCTGACCAGCAAAAGCAAAAACAGCGTAACACCTTTTTCCTGTTTGTGACATCAAAAATATCCATCCACTGTGACTGTACTTATCGCCCCTTTGCTGGGCTCCTGTGGTTCAGCGTCTCCCCTCTCTACAGTGATGTACAGGTGTGTATCAGGTCCCTGTTACATCACTGTTACATGCAGGTGTGGTTACAGGTACAACAATACACATACACATCTGTGACCACACCAAGCGAGCGCTGTTATACCAGACAGCGTTTGAAAACAACAGCTTAATCTGTTCATTAATTCCTCCGTGGAGATGATGCTGACAAATGTCAAGTATAAAAGACATTTTCGATTAAAATATTACTTGTGATTTGTAATTACTAGTGATTAATTGATTCTCAATAGTTGCAGAGCAATTTTGTGCTTATTGAATTAACAATTGAAAAGTGCTCGTTTAAGCTCTTGTTCGGTTTTCCTATTAAATGAATTGGCCAACTGACTGAATATAACAATTAAATATAATATAAACAAGTGGTGCCACATAGCTTAGTTTGTAAAAGATATATTTTGCCAGGTATAATGTACTGGTAGATTTATTGGAAACAAAATGTAGTTCTCTTGCTGAGACTGACAGGTGTTTGACCTCTTGTACTTGGACTAAATGTCTCTTTCACTGAGGCTGTCCATAGAAAATGTTGAACACAGCACAGCTCCACACAGACGAGCACTTCAAACAAACTATGAGTGGTTGCTTCTTTTCATATCGCAGAGAATAGGAGAAATTGATTGGAACTGGGAGGCTTAGGACTGGATTTTCCTCAACCATAATATTTTTTCTTTAACAACCGCAGCTTAAATTTAGATTTTTTTTTTTTTCTGGCTTTGTTTTTTATTTCTTTGTCCAAATCCTATCGAGTGGTGCTTCAGGTTTTTCCTTGAGTAAAAAGTTGATATTGTTGTGGGGAGGGAGAAAGGACTTTTTCATGTGTGCAGGAATGTAGATTTCTTCCCCCCGTGAAATCCTAATTGTGCCTTGGAGGGCTGGTAGGGTATCTCTGCTCGGCTCAGCTCAACAGGATTTGTGTCTGTGTATGTTAGAGTATGTCTCTTAGCTTGAATGCGGATATAACCCTTTCATTGCACAAGCTCCTGATTTTTCATATTTGCCGATAGGCTGATCCTGTGCATCTGAAGCTTTTTTCTTTTTTTTTTTTTTTATTTGAGGAAGACATAGAAAGTTTTTTTGTTTGGGAAGCTTCCATATTTAATTTTACCCTCCTGAAATATTTGATATTTGTTAAGAGTTAATGCAGATTACATGTGGATCTGTGGATCAGCCATATTTGAAAATTAAACTCTAGAGAGCAGATCTTATTAATAGCGCATGGTCAGATTGAAGATAGCCAGCGAATATATCCCAGGTCAAAACTATGTCCTGTGCGCTTCTTGAGTTATTGCTGTGCATTTATCTATGCAAATCCAGGATAAGATCCTATCTGCCTGCAGCGACATATCCCCCTGGATTTGGTCTATATGAGTAAGGCAGGTTATGGTTGACAGTCAGAAAGGAATTGCAACAACATATACGGGAAGATTATTGCTGTAGTCATTAATTGTTGCTTGAAAGGGAATTAGGATTACCAGTCCTATAGAACACCTGTCCTTCCTCGTATCTAACAATATTACTTCAGATTTCCTTATTTCAGTATCAGTTCAAGTTGGCAAAATAAAAAAGGCTGATTTATTCAAGTGAATCATCAACGCTGGAAATGATTCAATATGTGCCACATTCAGATGGGTGATATATTATTCCCTTGGGGAGAGGCAAAGATGGAGCTGTGGAGCTGTTTTATTTGTGCTGTCTTTATCAGTGTGTCAGGCAGAAAGGCTGAGCTTGTTCTCTATGAATGGACGAGCCCTTGAACCATAAACCTGTACCTCCTCTGATAACAGTTTCTTCATTGTGATATAAGTGCTATTCTCTGTGATGTCCTTTCTGACAGCGCTAAATATATCAACAAACACAAAATGATCTGTCAGACGAATTATTTTATTCCAACCAGTTCTCCAAAACTACGGATTTTCAGCTCCGCACGCACACTGTGTGTTTTTTGAAGACACATTGTGGATTTTGTTAAGGATTCAAAGCAAAGCGCAGTATTGTGGTTGCATTTCAGCGAGCGTTGCTATTCATGCTCTTAATGTTTTGCCTTTAGGTGAACATTACATTTTTGTTTTTTCCATACTTTTTTTTTTTTTTGCTGTATATCATTTAACGCTCTTCCTGCTTCTGAGACCTCGGAGCGCACTGACGTCTCAGATTGCCACATCTTCTGAGGTGATAAGAGTGCTCCCTGAATTACTCAGAGCCCGTGTGATGACATGGCCCTGATTGTCAGACGGGTGGGCTGGTGACACTGGAACACAGACGGTGCTTGTCTCTTTGAAATATTCTGTTTCAAGCTTCCAAGCCCTGGGCAGTCGTCTCTCCCAGTCTCCCAACACCCAGCTTCGCCCACTGAAACAAGAGTCTTCCATACTGGAAAATCCGGCCCTGTCAACTGGCAGTCTGGACTACTTTCAGCCGACACGCCAACCACCCCCCACCACCATTCCACCCCCTAATAGGCACTAGAGTTTGCCACCCCATGTAGATGCCTTTTGGTCGCCATCCATCGATGGCGTCAATAGCATCTTCCTACACAACAGTGACTGAACGGAGGGCACAAGAAAATGTGGGAATAATTTACACTTTCTCACTGTACTACCACCAGAAACCATAATTAATCATGATAGAAGAAATGTGGAAGCCATCTTGGCTGGTGAAACACACAGTGCCTGTGAACAGCCCTGACACCTTTAACAGCTCTGATGGCCAAATAGGAATTGGTGTCAGAGTGCTTACAACTAAGCTCCCTTCATGGCAGCATGTATCTCATCATCTTCCGAATTGTGTCTGCTGCATGATGGTTCTCCATGAAGTGTAAATGTTGTAAGCCTTTTATATTTTGTTTTAATAAAGTGCTATTACAGGCAATATTCAGCCTTGAAACCATCAAATTTGGCAGCAAATGTTATATAGATGTAGCAATGGTATTTATGATAATTTCACTCTGCTTTCACTCTTCTTCTTCTTCAAAAAAAAGAGAGAGGAATTGGTTTCCAAAAAAACGGTATAATTGCCGAAATTAAAATGTGATGACCCAGATGATGTTAATTTTTTAAAACATGTGTTAAATGTGGGCTGTAGGTGATTAAATCCCACAATGCAAACATGCTACCTTCAGTCGTATATACACTGACCAAAACATGGTATTACAAATACTTATATAGTATTCATCAAACAGACAATAGATCAAAAAAGTTCATTTAGATTTCCACCTTCTAGTGAAGTTATAAGAATGTGCTTACCATTAAATGGTATAGGCTGCACTTGGTGGTAAAAAAGCAGATCTATGACTTTCAGTGGGTGACATGCTTGACAGAGTAATTATGGATATAAGTCCAGCGGCATAATTTGCCCTTTTTGACTGTGTTGTGCTCATATCACTCAAAACTACATGACAAAAATATTTCCCTCTTGCCTCATTTAGCATGGGCTGAATCTGCGGCTCATATCCCAGCGCCTGGCTGCATGTTACTTCAGAGTACCTGTTAGTGGTAGTTACTGTGTTTTGAGCATGTGCATTTGCAGAAATGCTTTCATGGCAGTGAGTAGGTGTATGTGTGTAAAGCCACCACTAGAAAGTGTTGAAAGCCTCAGCTAGCAAGATCGCATCCAGGGTGACTAATAAGCTTAACATGAGCACGGCTGTGTTCGCAAGCATGGTGCGGTGAAAGAAGTCTTCAATGTTGAGAGAAATGCAGAAATGGCTCCCTAGGCTGCTACTAATTCCTTCACCCCCCTCAAGCTTCAATCAGACTGTGAACCATCTTACTGTTAGCTATGGCTCCATAGCTGTTCCAAACCGCAAAAGTACAAGGCTTTACAAACAGAGTTCAGGACAGACTGCGTTTAAACAGTTTTAGAGTTCATCAGAGAGAGTTGCTCATTTGTGGGTTTTAGAAGCCCAAATTTAATGCATTGTTCGTAAATCTGCAAGTAACATAAAGACCAAAGCATTTATATTCAACATGCAGAATCTATAAACTATAAAATCTATAAACTGTTTGTTTCATTAAAATGCAGAATTGTGATACATTTTTGTATAATCAAAAAAAAAAGGTTAATGTGATTATGTAATTATGTCAACTTGTGCTTTATATTCTACTGCGATTCCTCTCAAAGGTCTGCCTCATGGCTTCCTCTTGTTTGGCTAAGTAGTAGGGATCCAGTAGTAGTGTTGTCTTTAGGCCTAGAATATGTGTTTCTATCCACATGTGACTTTCCTTTGACCATGTGGCTCCACGAAGTGTGGATTTATAAGCCACTTCACACTCCCCTCCTGTGTGGGAGGGAGCCTGAGTTAAAAATAGGCAGGTTTGGAGGTAGTGAGCAGCCCGCACTGTGTGAGGCGCTTAAGAACACACTCAGGAGTATTGGCATTCTCTTTGCATATCATTTAGATGTGTCAATAATCAATCTAAATGTTAAACCAGTGACTGTAGTTGTTGTTGGCTCTTGCGAGGTCTCAAAACCCATCTTATATAATAGTCTCATTTGCACCAATGTTGTAAGAAGAACTAAGTTCATGTATTATACAATAAATAGTGTAATACTAATAATAAACTTAACTGATGGAAAGAGACATCAAATGTAGTGTTTATCTTATGGCTTATATGTAGGTGCATTGTGTGGGAATTTACTCTTTTCTTAGCAAACAGTTGTTTATTTACACATCCAAGGATTACAACGCAATCATTCATTTCGAGGCACGTTTCTGGCCACCTGGCTTCACTCCATTTTGGCCTCCACCAGTTTTTTCACTGCTAATTGCTCCATTATGTTCACCAATTAGTGGCTAACTTTTTTTTGCACACAGGGGCTTTTAAAGAGTTGTAGCCGAAAACTACGTTGTGAAAGTAAACAACATAAAGAGCAAGAAAGTGATTTATTTTTATTATTCTCAAAATTGGAGGAAGAAATATCCAGACATTTACTCCCTGTATGCAAAAAGCTAATAAAGACATTGGATTCTACATCCATAGCATAAATGTATTGAGTCTGTCTGGTATATGTAAACTATAAACTTATATATATATAGAAACTGGACCCCCCGCCCCCCCAAATTAGTCAAATTACATCACTTGACTTTAGAAAGCTTCCTCCAAAGCAACAGAAGACATGTTAAATAGTAGTAAATGAACTTTGACATATTAAATGGGCAGCACGTCATCTCATTACACATAAGTTGAAAGCTGTCCTGTGTTTTCAATGCACTATGCAGGTATGAAACCTACCTGCTGTCCGCCTGTAACCTGACACAATCCAAAGTACTTTAGTTGACATATTCTGATCTCTGCGGTCATAACAATACCTGTATGTCACTGGGATGATTTCCATCTGTTTTTTGTTTTTTTCAAAGTGAAGATTTTTTTGGAAGCTGTGTCAAAATCTGTCTGCGTTTTTTTCCTTACCCAATTCCACAGTGGCAGATTACCGATCCACCCTTTGTGATTGCCTGTGAAGGAGGTTTCATAATGCTGCTTGTCTTGAGGAACAATGAGGTTTTATAGCTTTGGCACATTAAGGTTCAGTTCTGTTATTAATGACAATGAGGACCTCCTCACCTGTAAGGTCGGTGACCTCTAGGTGAGCACACGGCCCCCCTTCTATCTCCATTTCATTTTTTGGTGTTCAGCCCCCATTCTTTGGTCAGGATTCAATTACTGCTGCCTGGCTGACCCTTGACCTCCCCTCAGCTAAGATGAACCCCATCTCCTGACCCTCACAGTGAAACCACTGTTAACCTCCCCAGTCTCTCACTCTTCTTTCCTCTCACTCCTACCCTGTCTCCAAAATAAAAAGTAATAAGACCCTATTTCTTTATCTTAAGTATAAAAGTTCACGCAAACTGTTCTCAATAATCAATTAAATACTGTATTCTGTTAAATTTATAATCTTGCTTGACTACAGGTTGGCTGCAAAAACAACAAAAGTAGATTTCCGTCAGAAATATTTGCTGTTTTAGAGTTTATATTTTTCTGTATTTAGAGATCGATCTTTCAACCTTGCTCTAAGCTGCAGTCGATGGTTGTTAAGCCATCGCTGTCTCTTAATCACAACACAGATACCTGTTAATTACCAAACGAGTTCAAGTGTTTTTGCTACTTAAACTGGGATTTGAGATCGATGCGTTGCTTTGCTCCGGGTCGAGCAGTGAGCAGAGTTGACCATTTAATGAAACGTTGTGGGTTCTGTGCGCAGAGGCTGAAGGAGATGAGGAACAGGGAGGATAAAGCAGTGGGTATATTAATAGGCAGCTGCACAGACGACACTGTTTGGTACTGGGTCAGGGATAAAGTATGAACTTGTAAACTCACAGAGGGGCCTCTCCTCCCTTCCTCCCTCCCTCTCTCTCCCTCTCGCTAGCTCCCTCTCGCCCTTCGCGGTGTCATCAGTTAGAAGAGCCAGGCTCGATAGCCCAGGCAGCTCTATGAGAGCAGCGATTAGACATCTCTCTGATTCTCATCCCCAGCAGAGTTCACTCAAAGGTAAGACAGTAGTGTACATCCTCAGAGATGCTGGTCTTCCTCTGCCTTTGTTCTTCACAGTCTTTTGTTTCGCAAATACTGTATCTATTCAAAGCTATTGGCGTGGAGTGGGAGTTTAATGCCAATTTAAAAAAAAAGAAATGAAAACATATTTCAAGAAGCTACAGATGCAAATATGGATAATAATGAAGAGGCCTTCAGTAAATGTACGTCGATTCTCCGTAGATGTCACAGAAGAGAACGCCAATCCCGATCCTTTCTACCTATGACCAATAGTCATGACAGAGACGCCCAGTTGGCTGCAGGGTTTGTGGCGGCGGCCTGGCGCCTGAGGTGTGGTCCCAGTGTGCCGTTTTGCTGTGATCACAGCAGGCAGTGGGAGGTTAATCCCAAGAGAATGCAGGCTCAATCTCCCCCCGCCTCCAGCCTGCACCCAGGGTCCTCACATCCCTTCCTTTATAATAGCCCAATGGAGCTCTGCGGCCTGTGACCGACACCTACCTAGATTTCACGATTAGTATGTCATTTGTAAGGTCCTGTAGATACTAGTTACCATTATAGAACATAACAGATTGAGCATAATGACCTTTCATCTCTTGAACAAAAATATAAATAACATAGATAAATGAGATTTAACTAAGAAACATTCAAAAAACATACAGAAAAGGAACTGTCATCAGTGATATATTTGATTATCTGCAGCTTAAAAGTCTTCACATTAGTATGAGTGAATAATAAAAATAAGAGCTCCAGCATATTTTTAGAAAATGTGTGCCTTCCAGTATCCAGCTCTGAGAATTAGCTCTGTTGAAACATGTTTTGATATACATTTAGTTTGTTCGAGCCCTGATAAATTATTTCAGATGGCAGAATATGCATCTGTTTTTCCCTGGAGTCTTTCACACATTTCTGTGCGTAATTAATGTGGATTTTGACAGATGGAGAGAAAAATGTCCTTGTAAGAGAGAAGGGTACATGCCACAATGTGTGAAGTGCAAGCATGGAGGGAGCCTCTTGTATTATTTGCTGCCCATGCCAGCTGGACCAGCCGGCTTCTTACAGGTAGAAATTCAACCGCTAAATATGTACAGAAATCATTGAAATTCAGTGCCCGCCATAAATAGGTTGGTGTTGGTTGTTATAGTTGGAAATGAATGTGAAATGCTCCTAATGCGGTTTGCTTTAGGAAGGCTAAGCCTGTCCTATACAGTGTTACTCCATCCATGGTAACTTTCGTGAAATATCCAATAAAGTGCTATTTCTTTCAGTGATAATTGTGACTGGAGGTCATTTTTTATTTAAATGCTTAAGTTGTGTGTGTGTGTGTGTGTGTGTGTGTGTGTGTGTGTGTGTGTGTGTGTGTGTGTGTGTGTGTGTGCGCGCGTGTGTGTGTGTGCGCGTGTGTGCGTGCATGTGTGTGCTGTTTGAAGCCATGTTATTTCTGAATGCATCAGACTTAAATATTAGTGTAACTACATTATCACAGTGCCTTTGCCTGGTAGCAAACATGTACAAATGAGGATTACAACTCGAGAAGGCAACAGGTCATGGTTGGTAAGCTGCCCGGGGGGGGTCACTGATATAGAGTCACTTTTGACAGGCTGTGGAGGAGGCTCTATTGTTGCTGGTGTGTCTGGATGTTACCTGCAGGCACTATCACTGAGACTACAGTATTATCCTATTATTAGGCTTAGTTGTTTACGCTTATTACTGCTTGTCAGGTAGGCAGAGAATCCTTCTGAAAATGAGCATCTGCAGAAAAATACATGACTTCTTTATCACATTCAAGTACATCGGCTTAGGATAATTTTTCGAGGCCTTTAAGAATGTCTTGATAGGACACAACAAACAAAAATTTAAGCAAGCTTTATGTTTGCATGGGGCCATTTTGATTCTATGAAATGTTTAATTCCACCACAATTTTATTTGGCAGTCAGTGTGAGAATGTAGGAAAAGCTGCATCTGTTTTATGTGTATTAAAGCTGATATCATTATGTTTCAATCGAAAGTACTTACAGTAATACAGTAAGAGGACATCGTGCATTGAAACAGCCTCGATTAATGTCTCTGTTTGTAGAGGAAGTGAACAAAATAAAAAAAGCCCATCATATGGTCTGGCAGATTTTGGGCACAGAACCAGGGATGACAAATGTGCTCTCGCAATAATTCAATCTGCTCTCATAATTCTCTAACTTTTAGGGACAGACAGAATGAAGATTTTCCGGCAATTAAGCCGCCAAGTCAACGTCCAATAACTGTGATCAAGTGCTAGTTAAGATGCTTTTTCTCTCACTCTATCTATTGACAGATTGAGGGGTATAAAGATACTGGATAAGTGGCAGAAAGTTACTGTGAATATGTTAACGAGTGGATTTGGTGTTGGATCCAAATCGTTGTCATTTTGTTGATGTCACAGTAATGATAGTTAGTTTAAGGAATAATATACAAGAAGCAGAGCTTTTGCTATACAATTGATTGTACTGGGAAAAAAAGATCATTGGAATGGCTGCAGTTTATATTATAATTTGTATTGTTGTGTATAACAGTTTTATTTATTTGATTTTTTTTCCAACAATATTGTCTCATGTTAAAAATTTTTTCCCAAGTAACATTTTAGCCTTGACAGCTGAAGTAAGACTGTGTTATAATTATGTGTCAAGCCACAAAAGGCAAACCCAGCCTTCTGCTATCAATTGGCTTTGTGAGCCTTGTGAAACTGACAAATCAACCACAAAATAAAAATAAGATGACATTCAAACTTTTTCACACGTTTTTCATGTTAAAACTAATAAAGCAATGATACAAATTTTGAAATATTTAAACCAAGTATTGTTAGCTGCAGCTATGGCAGCTATGCCTTGGGCAACGTGATGCACAAACAGCACATGGCTGCATGAAGAAAGCGAAAGGGATCAGGTAGCGCTGTTACTGGAATTGCCTCTGGGCCACTCACAATGTGTGTGGCACCATGTAGTAAAGCTCTGTCTCTGCATTAAACACAATAACATATGAATCTCTTTCTGTTTGCAGAAAAAGATGTACGTTCTGGTGATGGTTGATCCTGATGCTCCAAGTCGTGCCAAACCAACATCTGCTTTTTGGAGGCACTGGCTGGTCATGGACATACAGGTACAGTACATTTTGCTGATAGAGACATGGGCAGCGTTTGGTATTTGATCAGCAACTTATATGGTACAAAATTATGAAGCAGTGGTTTGACTTTCTTTCTTGAAAACGGTGCATTTTCATAATCTCAGGGTGTCATTTGGCATGTTTTGAGTTTACATCTGCACCGGGGCCGATCGCGAGGCTGAAAAATTATGAATGGTTTTTAAGCCGAACTTGGTGTAAAAAAAAAAAAAAAAAAAATGATGCCAAGTTCAAAAATGTTAATTTTTCATATCATGTATCTTGTGCAATAAATGCCTGTGACAAAAGTGTGGGAGTGAGTCTTTCTAAATGGCTGTGAAAGTTTGCAAGGCCCTGTCAGCAGCAATTTCCCTCTGCTGCATAGAGGCTGGGACGTGTCAATGCAGGCGTGTGAGTCTAAGATTGAGGAGAGCAGCATGCGAAGCACACACTCTTTCTCCCATAGAGCTCCAGTCCCTCAGCTCCCCCTCCAGTGGAGAGATCTTGGCAGAGTGTCCTCCCTTCATCTGTTCCCCCAGGCAGAGCAGCTCCCCCAATGATCCACACTTCTCCATATTTTACACCCCCGAAATGGGCACGGCTCCGATCCCCTTATTTCTCTTCATATTTCACTCCTTTTTATCCGTTCGTTTGTGTGTTTTCACATTCTTGCATTCTAACGCCAAATGCGTGTTGAGTTGTTGATTGCCTCAAATATTTGGAGGTTTGCAGACATTTTATAATCCTGCGGGAACCGGGAGATCAACCCAGTAGATTAAGACTAGTGGTCTGAAAAACAACCACACAAAGACACTAAATTTTATGAGGCGTAGCTGTACCAGTACCACATTGATTCATGGACCCAAATGTAATGTATCTGGGCTATTTTAGTAAATCTACAGTGGTTATGAATTTAGTGTTTTTTTGATTAAGCTTGTGCTGTTTGTAAAGAGATGATTTATGCCACCACATTCCTGTTCTCTCTTTTTTAAATGAATAATTACCTTATGTCTTCCACAAATCAACAATATACTAAAGCAATATTTAGCACTCATTTTAAAACTGCATGAGGCATCACCTTTGCATCTTATTTTTAAGACCATAAAGTCCGTCCGGCCGAATGACCAGCTGTGAATAAACAAATGTCTTTCAAGTGCTCAGACAGACTGCATTCTCTCTAGCAATTCAATTTCCTGTCACTTGTGTGGGTGTTGACCTGCGTTGCCCATGTAGGGATTGGCCAATGTGAAGGGATGTTTTTCTGATTGTGACTGGTGGTTGGTCAGAAGGGTTAATGAGCCTTTTAAGTGATGCCAACCCATAGTGGGAGGTGTTTAATTGACCGGGGTCGCTAGGTCACATCACACAACCTCAGTTTTGTTTTTTCAAGTGTCAAGGTGAACGTATTGGATTTCGTTTCAGCCCAGCTGCGATTTTGACAGCCATGTAGGCCAATTTATGAATTACTGTACATATGCAGTTCACTAAAAGAGACCAAACTAGTGAACAGATGATGATTAATGAATGATTTCCTGTTGGTATGTTTTTTATGCATCTGTTTATAAGGAAAAGAGACTGTAATATTGTACAATAACATTTTTTGCACTTTTTTTTCGGTGAAGCATTTTTTGCACGCTGTTGTATAGAAAATTACTTTCTCTAGCTGAGGTCAAGGGTCATGCTATGAAAAGTCAAATGGATCAGTGTTTTGATCCTCACTCCTGAAACAATATGAGCTGCTGTAGCAATATAGCTTTTCATATATATATTCATTAATCCAAGGTCAGGCTAGTTTGCAGATGTTTCCATAATTAGCGTGCATTCTTTATCCGTAACCAGAGTTTTGAGGAGAAAAGGTTTCTTTAAGTCAGCCTAGAGTGAAGTGAGGTCAGGTTGGACTGGAGCAACACAGCGCCACAGATTTACACTGATTCTTCAGCTGAGGTCTCATTAGAGAAGCAACGGTAACAGAACAAGGACACACTAAACTTCTCTTTGCATTACAGATGCATCGCTCACCTTGCTTTGGGCTACATTATGTAGCGCTGGCTCTTCTCTTATCAAAACATGTACTGAGGATCTCCTCACTGTGTGTCAGCCATGCCAAACCCTCTTGAACCACCAAGAGAGCTATTTGAGAGCCTGATATTTGTTGCCACACACTGTACAGTAGTCATCCAGTGTAGAGCCGTATGTGAAGCAGAATTTAACCAGAAATGAAACATCTCACTGTGCACATTTATGTTCATGCATGTTCCTTCGTTAACTAAAGAAACGGGCAGATTTAATGGTGTCTCTGGAGAGATAAGGGTTTGTATTACGTGTTTAAGGTGTGATTGAAGCTGCTCAGAACATGATTTACCTTGGCCTTAATTTCTGATCAGTTCTTTTGGATAGCTGATTAAAAAGGACTTTCACATGTTTTAATATTGCAAGTCTGTGCTGGCTTCAAATTAACAATTGTTATAATGTGGGTATTGATTTATTTCTCTGTATTTTTTCTTGATTTGGTCTTGAATGGAAAAAATGACAATCACCACCTCACAAAGCCCAAGGTGGAACCAGAAATGTCTCCTTTTGTGCCTACCAACAGTCCACAACTGAAAGCTATTCAGTTTACTGTCATAGAAGATTTAAGAAACCAGTAAATGTTCACATTGAAGACAATGGAATCAGAGTAATTCAGCATTTTTTCTTAAAAAAAATATTCAAAGCATTTAGTCGATTATCAAAGTAGTTTGCAATGAATTTTCTGTCACTTGACATCAATTACTTAACTATTTGGTGCGGTTCAAATCTCATTTTTAATATTTGTGGTGAAATCATTGGGCAAATTTCAGTGTTTAAAATGTAATATTGAAATGTAAATGTATGTAGGAACTAATGATCTTGTTCCCACAGACAGGTGTTTTGTTTATATATATTATATACTAAGATATATTCATAAACATGCAAAATAAGCATTTGTAAAACTGTCATATTTTAATGTTTATGTCAGGTGACCCCACGAGCTACTGAAACAGTAATTTGGAATTTTCTGCAACACACTCTGTGTTTTACATCAATTATGGACAATTACCAAAATAACCATCAACAGATTGCCGTCTCGCTCTCGCAGTCGAATTCCAGATTGTGAGCCTCTCCCATCCCTCTCTCTGCTCTCCCAGAGTCTAAATCAATGCAGATGTTCCAGTATGGTCTCACAGCGATAATTACTGTAACAAGCAAATCATTAGTATCTGAATAAAGACAGCTCATATAAATACAGCACTGGGTGTTGCTTGTTAATACTTATTCTCTCATTATAGTTTAGGCGGTTTGTGAGTCAACATGATGCAATATGAACTTCAAAAACAGTTGTAGAGTTAATGCTCTTTCGTGCTCTGAGAAAAGCCAAGGTGTTCATTATCACTGTAAAATCCCATTTACACAGTCTTAGGTTTTTAATGATTTTTTTCTTACTTTTTTATTATGGATGAAGTTTCTGTGTTGAGTTTGGCTCCATGAAAGGTGTAAGTTGTCTGACATGTACGTATATCTTCATCTATGCGTAATGCTGTGCTGAAAACTGAGGAATTAGTCTAAATGATTGCATGAAAAATCAATTGTGCAAATGTTTATGCAGTACTCTATATATCAACCAGAAGCAAAAGCTGGATGGCTTTTAACTCTTTTGGTTGCTGTGGTTTGATTGTACTGTGGTCTTTCAGTTGTCAAAGGCCCCCATTCACTCCAGAAAGGCTTGTGGACTGGAAACATCATATGTTTCTCCACTTCCTCTCTCTGACTAATTGAAGGCCAGTTGGACAGTTCAGCACACAGCTCATTATTATGGTGCATGAGGGATATGCATACTTTAACATCCATCTCTGTTGTATCAGTTCCCAAAGGAGGAGAGAGCCTGTGTTCTGCTGCTGGTCCGGCAAATACAAACAGTGAAGTATTGTGACTGTATCAGACCAGCTGGCTTTGTGTTTGTGAATTCTGCGGCCTGCAGAGATCATCTGCTCCACACCTCAAGATGTACTTTAACTGCAAACTATTAGGCGTGTAACTCATTATCGCATTTTGTTCTGTGTTTTGCCGCTGAGGGATAACAATGATGGTAGTTTTTCTTTTTGTTACTGTTTTATCGATAATTCCTGCAACCACACTACCCCCCCCCCAACAAAAAAAAATAAAAATAAAAAAAATTGACACCAAAAAACTGTACCATCATGTAATGAAGGAACATGCCTCTGTATAATGTTCATCAGTCTGTGGCTATACTTGTTGGTAGAGCAAATTTATTGTTAGTTAACTCTTTTTCCAGAGATTTATTCATAACAAAAAAAACAATATAGTAACATCTGGCTTATCCTTAAAAAGTGCAGCCAGAAGAAGGTAAAACAAGTCCTTGTAGTCAGACACTACATTCAGTGGGTGAGTGGAAGTGAGAGGAAGTCTTGATCTTGCGAAGTTACACTTAATGTCAAGTTTTGCAAAAACACTCCCCGTGGATCATTAGTGTCTGAACAGCAGCAAACGATAGTACTGAGTGATCAAAATTGAATTTTTAACCTAAGCAATAGCCTTAGAGTTTGTTTTAGTGAAATACCTATCCAATATTGCAAATAAACATACATAATTGCATTGTTCTTTATCCTGTAATTATCCCCACTGTGGCATGTTACGATTTAAGCGTTTATTTTTGACAGACAGCTTCCCCCATATGGAAGCCAAAAACAATTTCCCAAAGGCCAGGCGAACCATAGCTAGCTTCATTGTGAGAACAAAGGGCCATTGGTATTATTCATAATTAAACTCTTATTGTGTACTCTGCTGAATATTTCCATTCTTCTGCCTCTCTCCTGCTCACTCTCGTTTCCCCTCTCGGTACTGTGCACCTCGTGCTGGGAACATCTGTCTGGCGTCAGAGTGGAGCCTGGCTGTGCAGATTGGAGCAGGTAGAGGAGCACATTGTAGCCCAGCTAATGATGAGAGTGTCTGCCCTCTCTCTTGGAGGAGACGCAAGCTGCTGCTTCACGCTCGCTCACTCCACTCATACGCCCAGGGAAACAGATTTCCAAACATATGCAGTATGTTTTTAATCCAGTTGAGCACTTCATTTCCCAGCAAACACAAATAACCTTACGGGACATCCATATCTTATGACAAGGGGGTGGGCGCAAAGGAATTGAACAATTTTCCTTTTTAATGTGATTTTTTCCCTCCAAAGTTGCTAAACATGCTCATAACCCAGGTTAACAGTTTGTTTGTTTGTGGTTTCACAAACTTTTACACAGAAGTGTCTCCTGGTTCCAAGTGATACGCAGCAACTTTATACAATCTAATCTCCACCAGTGCACCTGTTGTCATCCTTTGTTTAAACATAGACTGACAGCACGAACACATGTTCTTTGTGTGATGAGCCTTAAAGAATTTGCACAGATTGTTGTCAGTAATCTCTATTATATACTCAACATGCCCCCACACAGACACATATTTCTCATTAAATTTCATATTTATATCAAAATGTGAAGAAATGTCATTGCTCTTCAATAACTAAATTTAATTTAGAGTCAGTATTACTGCTGATGTGAATACAAATGATCTTCAACAAATCATGTAAAAATGATCTAACCATGGGAAATTTCACCTGTATTATATTCTGAGTAGTAGAAATGCTAATAAAAACTGTCATTATACATTTTACAGACAAAGAATTTACAGTTTCACATGCGTGTGCAACAGCACACATCTCATTATGCAAAATGTGAAAGTTTTTAATGTCAACAAAATCTGACCCCTGAAAGGTCAAATCAAACATGTCTCCCCTGACACACAACATACTGCACAGCTCATGAAAAATATCATGTTTGTCTTTGTCATTGTAAGTCGCCCAAATCAATTATATTAAAAGTAATCTCATGGAAATTACTGCTCTAATTTGATTCTTTCAATAAGCCATGTGACCTCAGGTTTTGGACAGGTGTGATACTGGTGTCACCACAGTGTGCTCATTAGCTGTTGCTCACAGTGGTCCAAAGGGTGTTAAAATTGTTCCAAATATACATCAAAGAGAGAAATTTCAGGTCAGGTTTGAAAATCATATATCTACCACTAGGCCACTGAGGTGGTTATAGCAATTAATTCTTTGTGTTAATCAAGGACAAAACTGAAATACTAAACTAAGCTTCATATCTAAGAGCTAACATCTAAGCATCAGGTCTCACATTAACAAGGTCATCATCTTTTCACATTAGAAACCGCTAAAGTACGACCATTTATAAATCAAAAAGATGCTGAAAAACTGATTCACGCCTTAATTTCAAGCAGACTTGGTTACTGTAATGCAATTTTTACTGACCTACTGACAATACACTGAGACTTCAGCTCATCCCAAACTTTGCATCTCAGCTATTAAACCGAATGAAGAGGAAAGAGTACATCCAGTTTTAGCTGCACTGCACTGCCTTCCTATATTTAAAACTGACTTTAAGGTCCTCCTCTTTATATACAAAGCTCTTAATGGGACAGACAGAGCTACATTGCTGACTACTTGTTAAATATTTGCCATCTACAACACTTGGATCATCTACTGCTGTTTCCTGTAGTACTTTTGTGTTTTTTTTTTGTGTACTTTGACGGAGTCCTACAGGACCTTTTTGGCTTGGGGAAACCCAAGTGGCTGATGGGTATTGACGTTCCAGGTGGAATGGGGCCTCAGCAGTTGCGGAGACAAAAATTTGGGCATGGGAGCAGTTCGGTGAGGCCATGGAGAACAACTTTCGAATGGCTTCAAGGAGGCTCTGGATCACCATCCAGCAGCTCAGGATAGGGAAGCAGTGCATTGTCGACAAAGTGTTCAGTTGGGACAAGGTGTTGCTGACCTTGACCTCGGGACATTCTGGGTCCGTGGGAGGAATACTTCGAAGACTTCCTCAATCCCACCAGCATATCTTCGACTAAGGAAGCAGAGTCTGGGGCACTTGCCTATCTCTGGGGCTGAGATTGTTGAGCTAATCCAAAAGCTCCTCAGTGGCAAGACCCCGGGGGTGGATGAGATCCACCCAGAATTCCTTAAGGCTCTGGATGTTGTGGTTAACACACCTCTGCAACATTGCATGGATGTCAGGGGCAGGACCTCTAGACTGGCAGACCAGGATGGTGGTTCCCCTCATCAAAAAGGGAGACCGGAGGGTGTGCTCCAACTACAGGGGGATCACACTCCCCAGACTCCCTGGGAAGGTCTATTCAGGGTTAAGTCAAAATAGTCGAATCTTGGATTTAGGAGGAACAGTGTGGTTTTTGTCCTGGTTATGGAACTGTCGACCAGCTCTATACCCTTAGCATGATCCTGAAGGGTGCAATGGAATTTGCCTAACCAGTCTACATGTGCTTTCTGGACCTGGAGAAGGCGTTCGGCCGTGTGCTTCAGGGAGTCCTGTGGGGGGCTCTGGGAGTATAGGGTTCCAGACTGGACTGCCCTTTTTCACTGATTCTGTTCATAACTTTTATGGACAGAATTTCGAGGTGCAGCCAGGGTGTCGAGGGGTTACGGTTCATTGGCTTCAGGATTGGGTCGTTGCTTTTTGTGGACGGTCTGGTCCTTTTGGCTTCCTGTTGCTCTCACTGGAGCAGTTTGTAGCTGAGTGTGAAGCGGCTGAAAGAGAATCAGCACCTCCAGATCTGAGGCCATGGTTCTCAGCTGAAAAAGGTGCAGTGCAGCATCCGGGTCAGGGATGAGATCCTGCCTCAAGTGGAGTAGTTCAAGTATCTCAGGGTCTTGAGGGAAGAATGGAGGAAGATTGATAGGCGGGTCAGAGCCAAAATTCGAATCTCTTGATTTACCATCAATCTACCATCTTACCCTCAAGCTTTTAGTAGTGACCATAGATGAGTAGTAAAGGACAAGATTGTGAATACAAGTGTCTTGAATTGAGTTAGAGTAGATGCACTGCTCTTCTGCATCAACAGCCAGATGAGGTGGCTTGGGCATCTAGTGAGGAGGCTCCTGGATGCCTCTCTGGTGAGGACTTCCGGGCACCTCCTTGTGGGAGGTGGCCTCGGGGAAGACCCAGGACACACTGGAGAGACTATGTCTCTCAGCAGGCCTGGGAAGGCCTAGGGATTTCCCTGGAAGAGCTGGACGAAGTGACCAGAGAGAGGAAAGTCTGGGCTTCTCTGATGAAGCCGCTGCCCCAACGACCTGACCTCAGATAAGCGGGAGAAGATGAGATGAGATGATTATTAAGTTTTACTTTCTATATTTTGCTGTAGTCATTTTTTTAAACATATGTGTAATATCTATATCTATGCCCTTATACAACTTGTATATTGAATATTTTATATTCTAGCTCAAATCATTGCTTTGACCCTGATAAAGGTTACATGCAGGTCATTCACCCTTTTTTCATAACTATGAAAATCCTCCCTTGGTATAAGTCAACAATAGCTCTTAACATGGAAGCCCAGCTGGAGGTGCTTAACATTTAGAGCAGTGCTCATCCTGCTGTCAGCTACAGCCAGACAAATGTCAGAGGTGATACTACATGGAGTTCAGCTTTTGTAAGTCATTCCTTCTCTAAACCTCCCCAAACTTTCCCTCCAGCCTCACAGCTAGATTAGGATACTAGTGTTAGTAGTCAATTTGACTTTTGCAGCTTTTTGGTTCTACTCCTTCACATGTGTATGTGGATCTCCATATGTGGATTTGTATGCATGTGAACAAAATTGCCCTGTGCTTTCTAGAGCTCTAGAGAGAAGCTTGAGAGAGGAGCTGTGAAACTATAATGAGATGAGTTTTAGTACTTGAAACCACAAATATATCATATTACAGATATCAAAATGATAAATAAAACCCAGAAAAGTGCATGATATTTAAACAGTAACGTACTTGGACCTGTTGTTACTGTGGCCTCTCTCTCTCTCGTCTCTGGTCTTGTGTACAAACACCCTGTTATAATATTATCGATCTTCTCTTATTTGCAGCTTATTAACAAACAGGTTCTTCTTCAGTGTGGGCTGCTGCTCTCAATGTTCTCCGCCACCTAAAGGGAGAATTACATAAGAATCCTCCGCTCAATTGTCAGCTCCATCCCCCGTCCACATACAACAAATACACATACACACACACGTAGTACTGTAGCTGATAACCTACTAAGCCTCTTGCCATCTCTATAATAACTGACCTCCCTGCTGTGGTTGCCGTGGTGAGATGATTGAGGGGGTTTCACTGCATGAAGAACGTGAGCTGCTATGGTTTCCTATCAGAAGCTGATAACGCTGTTTGGACAGAGAGGGAATAATTATCCATAAATTATAGATTTAACATGTTGCCTTTTAATAGTTGATAGCCAATAGCCAAATTTCTGTTAAATATGCCACATGAATTCAATCTCTCTTGTCTCAACAGAGAGAACATATTAGCTTTACTTCTCTCGTGCATATATTCAAGTAAGTAGGCCTACTGTGTCTCATTGTGCTACTTTTTTTTTTTTTTTTTTTTTTACCCGTCATGCATACTGTCCTGGATAAATCATGATAACTCTCCTGGAGTAATCTTACAACCTGGAAAGCCCTCTTTGATCCAGTCTGTCACACTATAGCCTATATGGGGGGAAAAAAAGAACAGATTGGACCTTCTCCATGCAAATGCATTTTAAAAACAGTAGCTCTGCACGCATGAAGGCGCTTCTTTTAATATGTGCCCCCTTTCTTCACACCCACGACCATTGTGTATAAATCCTGTTTTTCCTGAAAAGATTTCTAGTCGCAGCCGCAGACAATGTTCCCCCACACAAGCTGTCGTCTTTGTCATAGCCCCCCCCCCCCATTCACTTCAGTCAGTAAAGCAGGATCTCTGGCAGTCAGCCCCGCATGTGAGTTTGTACATTTCAGGGTACAGGTGGGGGGCTTGCTGGAGTCTGTCTACCTGTTCCAATGTAAACTGGTTAGTTTTGATGGACATGGACAAGGTGGGGGGGACGAACGGGCATGGGAAGCAGAGGTGGGGAGAGAGGGGCGGGTAAATGAACAAATGTCAGGGTTAGTGGAGGGTTTCTGGGGCTGTGGAAACTGCTTCTTCTGAGGGGTACGGTGAAGGGGAGTGAGGCATGCTGATAAAAACAACTCACTAACAATTATGCTCACCTAAAATAGCCCTTATTTAAGTATATAGCATGCTTGCCAGTTAATTGTACACAAAAACAAAGACTTCACAAAAGACCTCCTGCAGCCAGTGTATTTTCTTCTATTTTGGCATGATAATTAAGTGTGACAGCTATGAATGCAAAGTTGTTAGTGGCCTGTCTAACTCTACATACTGATTATAATTGTTTGTATTCCAAAAGTTATACTAAACTATAAAATTAGCACAAAGAACTATAGTGTATATGTTGGCTTGGTGATGGAGGTTTGAGAGATGGAACTCGTGAACAGAATTGATTTTACTTATATTGTGCCTTTTTTTGTGATTAATGTCAACAAGTATGATTATTGTACTGTAGAGATGTGATGATTTGTATCTATTTAGCGCTTGAATAATTTGTGCACAACGGCTGCATTTTCCTCTGAATTGTTCTCTGGATTTGTTCAACTTGTTCTTATTGATATGCTGTAGGACTAACAACCATGAAATCTACTAAGACCTCTGATCTGTACTATTGACCATTATCATAGCCAAGAGGTTTCTACAATGTGGTATTTTTATGCTACAGTTGTTGAGAAACCTGTTTACATTCCAGGGTGCCGTATAGTTCACTTCTCTCTGCAGCTCAATCCGATTCCAAAGCACTGTATAGATTTCTTTCAGCTGATGAAATTAAAAAGACAGCAGTGTGTGTGTGGTGTGCCTTCCAGCAACGTGATTTGCCTGCGAGTTCACGATACGGGTTGAGAGGGGAGTTCCTTTGGGGGGGATTAAATAGCTCCCTCTCTTCCTTCCCTCCTCCCCTGCCCTGCATACTTGCAGAACACAAACAGCTTGCAGGGCTGTGCAGTGCTTGTACAACTTGTTTGCCACAGTGCTGCTCACAGGTAACAATAAGCCAAGGTCAAAGGTTAAGAGGGATTGTGGAGCTCAGATTCTTGTGTGTTCCTCTGGCAAACATTGTGGCACACAGGCACAGGAAACAGTGCCCATAGTATTGCTGGCAGAACGAAAGAGTGAGAGACAGAGTGCACGAGTTGGCTCGCAAGAGAGGGAGGTATCAAAAAGAGTGAGACTGGGCCGGTTTTACAAAGATGTATTAGACTGGTCTATAAGGTTAGGACACTGTTAGTTTTGAGCTCTTTCCATTGTAGCAATCAATCCAAATAGCTGACGACAGTCCTTTCCATAAAAACGTACACTGTGCTTAAAATGATCCTTTTCTTATCTATAACATTGCATCCTACTTTATAAACCGATCTAATGGTTGATTTGAGAATTCATAGACTCTCAACCATTGGGGATGCCAATCAGAAAATCTATCTAAATTTTATCATATTTGTAAGAACATATCTCCAGCAAGTTGGAATCAATATCAAAAAAATAGATATATTTTTAAAAGTCTTCTTCATGAAAGTTTGTTTTTTATGTCTGAAAAGATTTGGAATTATCCAACACAGATGTAAGCATATTAGTTGTATTTAATATAGTCAAAAACTATACAGCGCTGTGTAACTGATTAGCTTGGATGTCTATCTGAACTCTGACTGCTCGTTAGATTTAAGCCGTGGTAAAAGTCTACCTTTGTGAAACCAGATTTCTGCCTCCACCAGCCTATTTGAATAGGAAGGAGATTATCCATTTAATCTCTTAATCATGCACACTGTGTGTACATAGCTGGTCCTGTGCCTAAAACCTCTGTCCTGATCAGATGTATCATAGCCACCTTATGCGATGATTCCCTCTAACCCACAGACTAATTCAGGTTAGCTTTGACACTTTTACACATGTTCCTCTCCAGCTGTCAGTATATTGTACCCTTGGTGCCCTGTTAAAATGAAACCCAGACCAACGGTGCATAAAATGAAATGTGGAAATATGTAGATTTTAAAACACAGCTTTTTAAAATCCCTCATCCCCACAAATGTATTCAGAATAAAGGCATTTGTTTCATAACGTGAATTAGGTTACTGTACATTTTGCACAGTATATGTTCCCCAAAAGTAGGAATTAATAATGAAGATGCTTTTTGGTCTGAAATTGCTATTCGAACAATTATGTACTTAGTTTCTTCCAACAAATGCATTCCACATTATTGTTTTGCCTCATAGCAAAGCACCCAAAAGACTAAAACCTTTCATTCCAGCAAAGGCCGCTATTGGTCACCGTCAATAAAAGCATAAAAGCATTTATTTCCCACGTTTGTCAAATTAACAGCATACTCCATCTCCCATAGGACTTGTAAGGTTCATTAACCTTTCTGTGAAGTGGGACAGGTTTCCAGCAGTTACCATAACCTCTGTCTCGCTCCTACCTCAATTATAATAGAAGAATTAAACATCCAACGATTCAAAACAGTAATGCTGCCTCTTAAATCCCTTTGTACCGGCTCTCAGTTGTTAATGACTAAAGACACTGAATGAACTGTGGAGTTATCAACAGATATAACAGTGAACAGGAGAAAATCAAATGGCTTCTGTTAACAGCAGGGATTATTGACTATACATGTGCATTTTTTGTTTGATAGCTAGATTTTACTTTAATTAGTATTAGTTTTTTAAATGGTGCTTTTTTTAAAACATGTCAAAACAATGTCAAAAATAATGGTAAATGAAACAGCTAGCCATATAGAAACACCTATTGTTGTTTCTTAGTGAAATAATCATTGCAAATTTCTAAATATTTCACCAAAATGTCCCTGCGTAGCCGCACCCTGGCCACCGTCCTTACCAAAGTCAAAAGGATATACTGACCTTGAACAAATTAAGTGGTCAATTACACGCCTGTTGATTTCTTTTAATTTCTTAATAATTAGATTAATTGTGTGGGCATAGAGTTCGTTCTCTTGTCCACCTACTCCTACTCCTCCTTCATCCTCCTCCTCTTTCTCTCACTTCTTTTTCTCCTCCTCCTCCATGCCCAGGCCCACAACGTTCCTATACCCATTTATTTTGTGTCACCATTCATTCACACTTCAAAAAACTAGTTTAATTCTATGGCATTGACTGTTTAATAAGCTTAATCTTCCTCTCCCGCCCCCTTACATCTCCCCCGTCCTCTCATGTATTAATCAAAATCCAGCACGTGCCTGGATGTATTTGTAGGCATACAGCTCTATTATAATCTATCCATTTTCTATCTCAGTGGATTTCGAGTCTCACCGCCAGAAACCACTGTAGCCATGGAGCAGCAAGGCCTCGTGTTTGTGTGTGTGTGCCGTCTGATGCTACTTGTAGGCAATATCAGGCTGGGATTTTCCAATGCCACCCCCGTCAGTGGGAAGCCCTATATGGGGACATGTCAGCGCCTTGTTTGCTTGTTGTGCTGATGAAGCTGGGGGTGGGGCGAGTGGGCAGCTTTGTTCAGGTTCCAGGATTCCCTTCAAATGAGTCAGCCAGCCCCCACTCAAACTGACTGTTACCTTGGGAACTCAGGCTTGGGCTTCCCTCAATAGGACTAAAGTACAGACTCATCAACACCCATACTCGCTAACATACATACACAATAGCCATAAGGGAAGCAGGACCAAGGTTGGATGAAATTAGCTTGTTAACTTTGGCCTGCACTGCCCTGTTAGGCCCAATCTGCTCTATGAGAATGAGATAACCAAACCAGCACGGCCACTTTGTTAAGAAGCATTTGTAATCTATGCATATTGGACTGAATAGATGAGGACAATAATGAGTATGGGTGGCTAGTGTCTTAAGTCAGTGAGTTGAGTAATAGTCTGTGTCCCTGCTAATGAGCGTAGGTTTGGGGGATGCCAGTGATGGCTGGAGTTCAGTTCATAACTGGACTGTTTATGTTTCCAACTCAATTCATTACCAAAGCCAAATGAGTTTCCTTTACCAAAAGTCATTAGTCTACCAGGCAATGGTTAAGTGGGTTAATTTGTTGATGCAGTGAAGCAGATCAAGGGTGACTCCCCCACTGGCTTTCACCCTGTCCTGCTGAGACCGATCCACGATCCGCTTAGCTGATCACCATTAGGTTGCTTCACCAACCAGTCACCCAGACTCAAGCCCATTAGGCTTTTTCACAACACAGGCTCATTTTAGTATTAGTGGACACGCCACAGATTTGATCAAGCTTGTCTTTGATTTATTATGGGTCATTAGTATGAGTTGAGTATGTTAGTATGAGTATGAGTATATTTTAAAGATGTTTATTTTGATGATTATACATTCAGAATTCAGATGAAACAATTTGTGAAAATTAGGATGTAACCAATATATTAGTACACAATTTACTAAGTTTTCCATGTTATGATGGGGATGTTGGAGCAATTATAACATAAGTACTTTGCAAAACATGAATAGAAAAGTAATATATACCTTCAGCACTGGCAACCATGGCCACCTACCAGCTGCTCAACTGGGATGTAAATGTTCTCTGCTGTAAAACAAAGGCTACTCCCAGGTTATGCAGCACATGTCTGTGCCTTGGTCTGTTTGTGCACCACCTTGCTCTTTCCAACAGGTGGAAAGTAGCTGTCACCAGCTGGTGAGCTTTTGAGGAGCAATATAACAATGCACCAGTGAATTTCAGAGATAGTGACCATTATCTATAGAAACCATCAAAAAAGCAACTCTAGGAAGCCCTATTAATATGCAGGCCACACATAATGCACCTCCTATAGCCACTATTAGAAAATTGTATAGGCCATCACAAGAACTCATTGGTGGTCTAGGACACTACAGAGCTCCCTATAGATGCCGTCTAAAATGTGTTCCAAGGCAATGGCAGAGTCGCTGCGTTAACGTAATAAGGTCCCTGTCGATACCATGGCAAATATGAGCGGCACAAATTCACCAAGTGAGGCATGACTTTGCAGCTGGCATCACTGAAGCTTTCAAAGTTACTTGGTTATGCAGATTTTACTTCAGCAGACTTGTCAAACTTGTCAGAAGTTGATTAGCTCTTCTGAGATTATTTAAATTTGGTTTTGTCCAGGCCTGAATCTGCTGATAGATGGAGTCCTGGCCTAAAGTAAAGGCTTTACCTTACTTTACTAGCAATTTATTTTGTACTTCACCTTTTGAAGTGTAGCTCAAAGTACTTTACAAAAGACATGAAACAAACATTAAAAACTTAGGAAAAACATAAAAAGAAGTTCTTATAGCAGTGGTCTATAAACAATGCCCTGTTGGCCTAGAAACATCTGTATGGTAATGAGAATCTTTCCTGAGCTGAAGTATGCCTGCTTCCAGCCTCTTCTGAAATATATCACTTTGTCATGCACTTTGATGAGAGGTGGTGCAGATGTTTTGCACAAGTAGGACAACGGGTCAAATGTTAGGCTTGAGTGGGGTGGTGGGATGCCAGAGAGAACCAATGTTAAGAGTGCCAGTCGAGAGTCAGGTCACCAGAAGACATAGTTACATTATCATGACAAAAAGGAAACAATGCTGTAAGATGAAGATGAATCTTCATTGATCCCCAGGGAAACATTTGCATGTTACAGCAGTGCAGGAAAATGAGGTAAAATATTTAGGCTAAATGGCCTGACTTGGGGGTTGTAGAAATAAAAAAAACGATTATGAAAAATGTATTGCTTGCATATAGATAGGTGACATACAAGTTATTATATATGTACATACCACGTACCGCTCTCTGCCTTTAAAACTCAAGTCGGATTTTTATCTAAAATTGCTGTCATTTTACTTGCTGCCACTTTCAAAGGAGTCACCTCTGACGTGAGGCTAAGCCCCTGAAATTCTGAACGGGATAAGTGGATTGAACAGTGGATTAATATATGTATAAATAGATGATTTTGATATAATAAGTATTTTCTGTTAATATAATCCTAGGTGAATGAATTGTTCATAAATTGAAGCAGTGAGGTGAGTAAATCCAAAAATCAAGTGATCTTTTCACTCAAGAGTGTCATTTGTCTTTTAAATCCACAGAGTATAATAATTGCCTAAAAGATGAAATTCTCTATTTACAATGTTATAAGAAAACGAGACAATTGCTCGCTTCTAACAGAAATTCAATGAAAACCTCATCATGATCTGGAAGCCTCCTAAGATAAGCAGTGATAAGCGGTGGGGGGAAAAAAATGTGCTTAACCTGTAAAAACGGTGAGTTTTCTTGTGAGACACAGAGTTTTAATTCACAATAACCTTGCAAATGAATGGGCTGATTACTGAGGCGAAGATGAGGAGGCAGTCATAAGCACTTGGCTTGAGTGGAATAGGCAGGGGGGAGGGGGGGAGGGGTGGCTGTGGCGGTACAAGTCCAGCCTCAGAAATAGAGCTGTGAACACCATCTGTCATGCTCTCTCTCCCCGTCTGTTAGCCTGACTGCAAGTAAAAGGGAGAACGATGCTCTCAGAACTGCATTAGAAGGACGTGGGTGCTGATTGTCGTAGGTGTGGGTTTACAGGGTGTGCTAGGGAGGGGGAGGGAAGCAGTGGATATACAAGGAGGTGCATGAGTAACTCTTGCTGACAAAGGGAAGCACTCACCCACACAGGGAAGGAGAAGGGTTTTTGGGCAAGTGGGTATTCCTGGTGAAACCGCACCCCTGCACCCACCTACCACCTCTTCTCTGACACCTACCTATCGGCTCTTGTCAGAGGATTCCTAGCGGAAGTTATGTCGACACATTATACAAACACACCACTCATCTGCTCCCTTAAGGCTGAGAGGAGTCAACAGCGCTTGTATAATATTAAACTTGTACAATGTTTAGCGAGTTTACCTTTCAGACCCACAGCAGGTGCACCAGTGTCTCGGTAGTCATTATCAATAATCTCATGATTGCTGTAGTAACGCTGTCAACTAAGTAGAGAAAACATGAGTCACTATGTGGATTCTGATGGTTGATCTGGTGCAGCAGAGGATGTGCTTCAGTTGGAACAGAGAGCCAGAGTTACTGCACTGAATATCGGTGGTTGGAATGTCAGGCTATTACGTGACCCACAGAAAGAGCTTCGCTGCGTAGCCTTTTCCAGATTTTTCCGAATCATTCATAGCTCATAACGTGTAGGCTGTTTCAGGATCCTTTCGTTTTTTTTTTTCTTTCTGAGTCAGAGCGTGAAATACAATCAGTAAAACATGAAGGCAAGCTGGGACGGGATGAAAACAGGGAGAGGCAGTAGGAAGTTTTGGCCCCGCCACAGCTGGATTCAGGTTAGTTGGGTCATATTTCCTCAGAGGAAGTATAGAGTAGAATCAAAATATTCCAGTAATAAAATCTTCAGCTGAAATACTTTCCTAAACAATTTGGGGCAATGGATAATACATTTAATGTATAAATCCTTCTTATGGCAATTTTGGTATTGAAATCTAAATGTTTTTTTTTTCACGGATGCCTTCCACCTGGAGGTCAAAGGTCAGGGCCAGCTGTACAACTGCTTTTAGGCTCTGTCTCAAGGATTCAGCAGGGCACACGTTTCTGCTGCAGTGTATTGCACACAGTAGTTGTTCCTACTCACTGCCCCCCCTGCTGCCACAAATATATCAGCAGACCTCTGGGCAGGCTCAGCAATGTTAAGACATTAAACTGAAATGCACATCACTGTCACAGTTAGTTTGAACTACAATCAACCAACAAAGCATCTGGCACTGTTTTCTGTTCGTATAAATTGGATTTCTATTTTTATTTTGTATGAGTGAAGTCGGAGAAGATCAGCATATCAACATCAGACGCCATAACTTCTGTTGTCTGACGCTCAGTTCTTCGTATATTATATCAAAAGTAATGGTCTTTTAATATTTAAACACTTTTGTGCCTCGGAGTAAAAAAAAAATAGTAAACTGCCATTTTGATGCTTTTAGTTTTTACATCTGTGTCAGTTTCTGCCTCACCCACACTATGTAGTGTATGAGTCATTATCACAGCAACAAGAATGGGTATTCCCCTCGTATGAGGAAGGAAAGAAAGCATTGTCACATGTTGGTTGACAAAATAACTCTGGTATTAATTATGTTAACTCATTCCAGGTGTATCATGTCATACTGTGTTCTGTTTTATAACCATAGATAGTAGTGGAGATGCTATACAGTATTTAGTTTTTTTTTTATGTAAGCAAATGTTTTGCTGCAATGCCTTTGGTATTATTGGTATTGTGGTATTGTGTATATTGTTATGTTGTTTGCAAAATATAAAATAGGTCTTTATTTATTATTGTATGTATTTAGCTCAAAGAGCGACTATGACAATTTAAAATCAAATTATTCATGTCGAGATGTGAAATGTTGCTAATGTGTTCATTGGTTACTGCATAGATAATGAAGCCACACTAAATCATCTTCATCTTTCATCTGTTGAAATGACATAACTTATATCCAGAAGTTGAATCAATAGTTGTGTGTACTCTTTTTGTCATGAAGATACTTGTTTTCATGTTTGTCTATTTCCTATTTGGTATTTAAATTCGAAAAAATGCTCACTACTAGGGGCATAAATTAGCTACTCCCTTCACATTTTGGCTATAAGTTTAGTCTAAATAGTACACATTACTGCTTTTTCTGCCTTATGTAATGTAGCTTTTATCCTCAGCTTGAGGCTAGCACTGATATTCCAAAAATATAACTGTATGTAGTTGGTCAGCACAGCTGTTGTACTGTAAAAGAGGTGCACTATTTACTGTTGTTCAGTAAACCACATCTTATGTAGTATCTGTTACCTATAAAACTATTTAATGTTTTTCTCATTATATTAGCCATGTTGATGATTATATTTAGCTGTGGCTACTGTCAAGAAACATAATATTCAAAATAACTTCAAATAACAAATCGATGAGTGTTTTTTTTTTGGTTTGTTTTTTTATTATAGATAGATAGATAGATGATTTGGATTTTTTTTTTAATTGGTCCAGTATTGGCTTCAAATACAGTGTAAATGTGATATCAAGTTCCCATTTGCTCAAACTGGAGCGGAGACAGCGAGCACTGCTGCCTCCGCTCCAGTTCTTCTTAAGATACGTCCTTCACCAGCTTTTAATTACCCTTTAAGAATATGGAATCTCAGGAGTCGTTTGGGAATTTTTTAAATCAGTCCAATAATGGCTTCAAAAACAGCATACACAAAATGTAATGTTCCAGGCGGATCATTTGACGTCGAATGTGTTACAAAGTGTAGAGTCGTAGAGAAGATCCCAGGCAGCTAAACGCCGACTGATCTCATAGTTTCGCATAGTCTCTTATGATAAATAATAAATAGGGTTTAACATCCAAAAACTTTCACTTACACTTGAATACTGTATTTGCTATTATTGGGGAGCCTTACAGTGTTTGGGGTGTCAAGTCTGAATGCTTTTAACTTTTCTAACCCTGAGCTCAGAGTATGATCCTCACTAAGGATATCTTTGATCTAAGATTAACTTCATCAATGCACAATGTGGCTTTTGATTCCCCTTTACAAAGCTGTAATAGATTATGAAAAACGCTCTGTGGTGCAAACAGGCATAACATCTATCTTAAATACTTAAATCTAAACTGAAAGTATTTAAAAAAAAAAAAACTTGAATTACAGAAATTAGAGACCTATGTGAGCACCGGCTCATTGGTGGACACAACCGACTTATATCACTGATCATCATCATCATTCAGAGATTTTGCACAGGTGGGGTTAACAAGAAAATCATTCAACTGGGTCAAGATGCATTAGGTGAATTTAATCAATCAATGAATCCCAGCATATCAAGTAGTGGTTAAATTTGACTTATCATTTAAATTTTCAGTACATTCCCCCCACTGAAATGTATTTTGTCCACAAATATAGCCATAGAATTTAAAAACTCCAACATCTTTGCGGATGTATTCCTAATTAAATAAAAATCTGTATTACAAAAATAACCTGACAACACCTATTAAAGACCATTTTGTAAGCTGAACTTTTTTTTGTTAATAAACACAATTAACACAGCAAGTGGCTGTCAATCATTTAGGGGTTAGAACTTTTCACGCTCTGTGCCCCGCCCCCACAGCAGGGTCCCTGAGGGAGGCCGCCCACCATGTGAGAATGTCCTGTAGATTAGTGTGAGTAAGTCGTCACTCCCCAGTGAACATCAGGACTCACCGATCTCATGACTGTATGGTGTGCCCTGGAAAAGATTAGAATCATACGTATTTTGCGAATTTTCATTTGTCTTTTATCATTTGGCTGGTTTGCAGCATTGCAATAATGTTATTGTTTTTTGTACTCATATATTCTAATGAAATTAAAAGGGCATGAGGTGTTATGGAGAGTGAGTGAGAGCTGAGCATTAAAATGTGGGAAAATGTTGCATGTTCAAATGTTGACTACCTGTTGCTATGGCAATGGGTTTGGATCCTGCAGGCTGCAGGACTCTTGCTATTTCTAAGTAAAGCTTTTTTTTTTTTTTTTTTTACTGATCAGTGGATGAAGATACTCACAGTCGAAACTAATCTCCTGAATTTTATCAGTCTGTGTAAACACTGTTAAACCTTCAGTTACAGGATTATAGATAAAATGATGCATAATAGGGGCCACAATTACTAATACTGCTACATTTTTGGAGATAAATAATATAATACAAAAGCTAGTATTAATTATTGAATCATTACAAAGTTATGCATCGCTGTCATTGACACATTTTTGCCCATCACTTTTATTGCTTTTATTATCTACTAAAATTCCTCATCCTGCATGTCTATTGTCCTCGCATGCTGTCTAGTAACACAGTACCTTTGTCACCCTGAGGGGGGAGCCTGTGTGTGGAGAAAAGAGGACAGGAATAGGTGCTGAGATCAGATATTTGATGCCTGTGATGGGGACTTCCATGCTTACCTCAAGTGGGTTTTGGGCCATTTCACAGACAACATATTTAGCCCTTTTCCTCCCACTCAAGGATGCAGACGTCTTGCAGTACGCAGCCAAGTCTATTAAACAAACATTCCTGTGTGCAATTTGCAGTGTGAAGTGCCTGACTGTACTTCCTGGGGATGAGGGAGTTCAACCTGACAAATATACAGTAGAAAATACTTGAAAAATATCTTCACCACATCAGGTTACATGATGTCTGTTTCTAGGCAACAAGAATTTAATATACAATTAATAATATGGGAAATTGCTACCTGGAACACCACTCACTGGTTTAATTTGCACGAAAGCTGTCTTTTGTCTGGGTTCATCTCTTGTCTTCTGGTAGTAATATCACAGATCACTTATATGTTTTATGTATTAGCTTATGCAAGCTTCTAGTATTTTAATTTTTTTAATTACTAGTGGCACATAATGTTTTTTCTCTGCAATCATCATCAAATTCTTGGTGTTTATTGGATCCATGCATGTTTTTTTTTTATTTTTATTTTTATTTAACCTTTATTTATACAGGTAAGTATCTTATTGAGACCCAGGGTCTCATTTCTATTTGTCTGAGCAGCAGCAATTGCACAAAGTTGCAACAAATGAGACAATAAAGACAATAAAAGCACAAAACATTAAAATATACAAGTGCAAAAGTATAAAGCCAGATTAAAATCTGATTTTAAAACATATGAAAACCCCTGCAGATATATCCTGCAGCCTTCCAAGTCAGGTTTAAACTCTAACCTAAAATGATAAAATGAAAAATGAAAAATCAGAAATCAGAATATAACAATAAGGTTTGACTAACCAAATTGCCTTTAAACTAAATTGCTATTGGCATTAAATGTGCTGAAGGAGAATATGTGGTCATGAGAACACAAAAGTAAGGGAGGGGTCCACATAACCCACCCTCAACAAAGGTTTGTTCTGAAATGGATTGCATTGCATCATAGAGATGTCAGCTTTAGTCTAAAAGTGGACTCTTATGTCTAAATTAACAGGGCAGTGCGCTTAAGAAAGGACGGATGGAAGGGACAACGTTGACTGGTAAGTAGGGTTTTTAGCTGACCAGATGCATGAAGGGGATTTTGAGCCACTAACCTTGAACAATGAAAAAGATTGGGACATCAAACAAGGGTGACATGATAATTATGCATTTAGCAATGCAATTATGCATTTTTTTTTTTTGCAACGTGACTGCATTCACCAATCTTAGCTCTCCTGATCCTTTTGTTTTCTCCCTGCAGACTATCGTCCTCCGACTCCACCGCAGCAGTCTGGTTTTCACCGCTACCAGTTCATGTTGTTTGAGCAGCCGCCAGGCACGCCAGTGTCACTCACCGAGCAGGAGAAGTCAGCCCGCGGTAATGACTCTGCTCACCAGCCCCTTGAGTTCACAACACTGCTGGCCCACTGCGGCATCATCTATCACATACCAACACTGATCAACAAAACTGCCAGCAGTTTGCTGTTGAATCAGCAATAGAAAGATTACAAAAGATTTGAAACTCGAGGCCAAAACGTTTCCTCTTGAAATAACCACATTATAGGTTCATTCTATTATTTTTGTGGCTTCAAGGTTTTATTTTTGTGATTTTAAGAACTGCATGAAGCCTGTGGTAAACTTTACAGGCCACTGCAAGTATTTTTTGTAAGCATGGGCTAGTAAATTATTCTATTTCCTGACATCTGAGGTTTGAGTGTTAAAACAAGTGAGCTTCTCATGTCGTAGGATGAAATGTAACCATATTAAGTGACAATAAATCTATCAGTCACACTATTTAAGCTGATATTGATGTATGTAGTGATGCAACACTCACAGTTTTGTTAGATCCTGAGCATTTTAAATGTAGCATTTCAAGTTATTTTAACAAGAGCATTGTTAATATCTACAGGGTTACCCATGCACACCTGCACTTAATGTGTTATATTTTAAATTACACTTAAGATCTTCAGTAAATAATGTTTCCATGCATCTATCAAAAAGACAGCCTTGTTCATCTTGCCGTGAGTGGAGTTATTGTTTTGTTTTATGCTTCAGCTTTTCTTTACTTTCCCCCCTCCCTGAAGTCTATGGGAAGGTGGGCAACTGCACTTGAATGTACAACACCTCACAGGAGGCGTGTCAGGCTGTCTGCTCTACTCGGGTCACAGCCGCTGATTTGAGGGGAGATCAGGGTGTTTTGAGACTTAAGCGGTGCAGCCATGAATCAGTGGAGCTGCCAGTCTCTCGCCGTTTGAAGTTTTGACAGATGTGTCAGCAAACAATCCCGGCACATTAGGCTGAAGTCTGTTTGATGTTCAAACCTCTGGAAACAAGAAATGTCAAAAGAGATAGTTTTTTTTTCTTCTTCTTCTTCTTTTTGTGTTTTGTGTATCCGATCACATTTCGGGGAGGCTGAGATGAACTCTCACCACATTGTTAGCGTATTCATCGAGTCAAAAGTAGTTACGCTGAAGAAATGATAGCGTGAATAATAGCCTGCTATTTAGAATATTTGAATATTATTTGGTACAAAGTAAACTGTAGCAGGCTCATTTTCTGCTACCAGCCCCAGTAGTTGCCCCCACATCATGAAGCGATTGAACTGAGTGGATCCACCCATCCTTAATTTACTGGATGAGTTTAACTCCCGCTGTAGTACTTCCTCTCTCCGGCAAACTGTTCTTTCTATTCAAGGGAAATGAAATTAAGAAATTCACTCTTGGATAATCAAATGTTTCATTGGATGGGTCAATTCTGGAGAGGATAACTGCCTTTGTAAAGTGGGTAATGGAAATATGCACTGCATGACATATTAAGGATGAAAGCCTAGTCATGGTTTATTAATAGAAAAATGTTGGTTGTTGATTTTACAGTAATTATTTCTTTGGCTGAATTCAGCGGTATACCTGCTGTATTACTACCGGCCTCCACTTGGCCATGAGCATGGTATTCCCGCACAGACAAGAGGAACGGAGGGAATCCCATGTCTCCCCACCTCCTCCGTTAAGTATGTTCACTTATTAGCGTCTGTCCTCCCTCCATGTGGTGTGACACAGAGAGCATTTTTCATAGCCCATGACATTAATTGATGTGATTTGCGAAGGGAGAGCATTTAGTCGTGGGTGGGAAGCTCCTAATGATCGTTTTCCACTTCCAGTAGCACAGCCATTGACTCAATTTTATCGCAAATTTGTTGTCTTTTTTCTTTTCATCTTTGCCCATCACTTAAGTAATAACGGGGTGAACAATGAGAGGTGGAGCAGGGGCTGTTGTGAACCGTGGGAGTCTGCTGTGCCTCCTGAGTTAAGGTCATGAATGTGGGTCAGATGGAGACAGCTGGTTTGTTACACAAGGAACTACAGGGGGGCTGCGCTCTTGGCACGGGGCACAGGGGCGTGATCGTAGGGAATCCCCATTGCTCTGGCTCAGGAAGGCTGTCCCTGACTGTAGGCTGCCCTGTGCCAGGGTGGGGGGCAGGCGTGGGCACACAGGCCCTCGTGATACTTGTCAGCCACTTGGCAAGTCCTCAATATGTCCTGCTACTGTTTAGTGCCGGCAAGTCAGTTTGTCAAGGGAAACAGTGTTACAATGCCAGGGAGGGAAACACTGGGGCCTTGAGAGGGGCCATCTAGTGTTGTTTCAGCCTGTACAGTAGTTTGTGAACACCATGTAAATTCAGAGGGACCCCAACAGCCACCATGGATTGATCAGAAACAGTAAAATTAATCATATGTAAAAAACGAAAAAAATTATCAAAGACGTCCATGTCCAAATTTAACCTTTTATGTTTTATTTTTTTTTCAGTCTATTACAAAAGAGGATGAACATGAATGTTGCGTGAATGAATGGATCACGGTGGAGTTAGATGCTGGATGGTGCACGTTGCTCATCTTCCCTCCTAGAGCCCCTACTGCCAGCTCAGCACACTCCACAGTAATTGAAGCCATTTGCAATGTTGCAGTGTGGTAATGGGCAGATCCATGTCTACCACCCACCCACAGCCTCTACCATTAATCAGAGCTGCGTGGAGTCAAGAGAGCCAGGATTTGGTTGCTACAGCAGGCCTGAGTTTCAGCCAGGAGTCGGCTGCCTTAAAGGAACACTTTGCCGTTTGGAATTTTGGCTGGTTGTTTTTTTTTTTCTTTTTTGGTTTTGTTATTCTTCAACAAACAAGTCTTGTGAGGTTTGGGGTAAAAATTTTTTAAAGATTTTGCTTGAACTCAGCTTTATAGCATTCCAATTCACGGCTGACATCAGTAATCAAAGTTGAAGTTAATCATCAAGAAAATGACAAGCAACTGTTTCATTCATCAATTAATTCTTTAAGTATTTTTTTTTTGCATAAATGTAAAATATTTCTAAATCCCAGCATCTCAGTTGTGATGATTTGCTGCCCTCTCTCATGTGATTGTAAAGTAAAAATCTTTAGTTTTTGGACAGTTGGTCGGATAAAACAAAGAATGTTTGGGGTTTCAGTAGATAGATGGATATCAAATGTACTTATTTGTTATTTATGTGTTTTTGTCATGCGTGGGCTCATTGTTGATTATTGTTTCTGCTCTCTCCTGCCTTTTAAATTGCCCCTCGGGGATGAATAAACTGATTGATTGATTGATTGAGGAAAAGTAAGAGAGGGAAATACAGCAAAGGTCCTTGGCCGCATTCAAGCCGGGGACTTTGTGGCTCGTTCTAAGCGTCTTACACTTGCTATTGACAATCATCTGTCAATATTGAAGCCAGTATTTCAAAACTCTTCTTTCAGTCTGCATTACCAAACATGCATCTTGGCCAAACAGTTAATCTCACCTCCAAAAGTCACTCAAACCAGCAACACTGCAACCAATTCTCAGAAAGAATAGTGTCACTCATAACAGACTGATCTAAAACACACTAACAAGAAGCATTACATAAATAATAAACCTTTATATTTGAAGTTTGAATGATTTAGATTTTTCACATAAATCATTATTTTATTATAGAAAAAGAATAATAACATAAACGGTTTGACTCTATTATAATATATGTAACAAGAATTAATGCAGAAATTTGCTTAAATATCCTTTATTTTTTCTTTATCTTTTTGAATATAGTAAATTATCAACAACAAAAAAAACTAATTCCTGAAATTCCAGTGCTGCAGTTATTCAATAATAAATCACTTTAGAGTACTGTGAGGGTTCTAGTGCTCCCTCTCTCAACATCACATCTCATGTCTTCTCTGGCGATGCGTCTTGGAAAGTATCTCCTGGAATGTCTAATCCAAACCTGGCAGCCTTCATAAGACTCTCCACACCCCACATTCATGACATCAAGTAAGGACATCTGGTCATGTGGATGGTGGTCATAAACCTTCCACCTCCACGCGGAGAAAAACTCCTCCGTGGTTTTTAGGAGGGGGGGGGGGGGGTACTGACATCCTGCAAACCAGCCTGTAACCGCAGCAGAATGGTGGAATGTCACATTATCCCACATAGCAACAAAATTAGGGGGGGGTTTCTTGACCCTCTCTCCTTATGCAGGTCATCTAAAAAATAACTGAGCCTTTACGTATTGTAGGGACAAAAGAAACTGTCATGGCATAGTGCTACACACACTGTGATATCAGCTTGGGACATTCATAGTTTGCCTTCTGCACATACAGTACATTCAAAAAGATGAATGCATGTGCAGTTTTCCTGGCCTCTCAAATATAGTATATCCAGTACAGTACTTTAAGCTGCTGTGTATGTACCTTGTTTACTTCATCCTTATTTTATGTTTCTCTCAGACAATTGCATTATGTTGACCGTATTCACATTCCCAAAAGTGATATTGTCTGCCAGCACCCTGTCCCAAAATTTCCCGCCGTTTTATTGCATTGTTGCCAGTTACCATGTCGACAGTGGCAATTTCCTGCGCATCTGAAAATATTCTGCCTCTCCCTCCTGTGGGATCTCTCCCTTCGTTTTGCTGGAAAAAATTATAGTATTGATGCAACTGTTACACTACAGGTTTGGTGCCACCTTAAACTTAAAGAGAGACCATGGTTCACATCATGGCGAATAATTGTGTTATGAAATAAAAGTTATCTCTTCTTTCCCCATCAACCTGTCTTCCCTGGATCCATCTTCTGAGCTAAATCATAAAGAGAATTTAAGATTGCATTACTATTACTATGAATATTTTGTGAAAAAGCTCAATGCAGATCTTACCCTGACATGGCTTCTCTTACTCTACTGCAATGAACAGGATGGCTTGGTTTTGAGTATTTTTGAGACACCATAAGAGGTTTAACAGGGACACCGCCCACACCACTAAATGTAGCAGTTCTGTGACACCTCAGAGCAGCCCTGATCTCCCTGCCATATCCAGACAGAGAGGCAAAGGTGGAAACAAAAGAGGAGGCAGGAAGACTTCAACATCGCCCTCAGGTCCCTCACTATCTGTCCTTTCCATGAGCAGGCAGATGGGAGAGGCGGAAACACGTCTCTGCACTACAAACAGAAACCAGCCTATTTTAAGGTCACTTGTAAGTCTAGGAATTTGCAGGGTACCAGCCAGCGTGATACCACCAGATATTGTGAATTTGCCTCGTTTTGGACTGCGCCCAATGATTGCACAGCTTCAGACAGGATTAAGCGTGTAGCGCCTTACAAGAAGCACCTCGTTTTGACTCTCCATTTAAACCATCATTCTACAATAAGATGTTCAGCGGTGTGACATTCCCCGTTCATGCAAATGTTTCCCAACATTGTGCCTGCTCGAAATGAAAAACAGAAAGTTGAACTATTTACACTTGATTGTCGTGAGAGTCAAATCTGCCATGCGACTTGTGAAATAAACCCTTGTATTCGGTGTAAAATGTGTTTTTCGTCTCTACCTCACACTGAAGCTTTCTTTAAAGTGCTGCTTCTATAGGGGTGAGGGACCTTGTTGTGGACATGCAGGGGCGTTTGAGGATCTGCAGAGGCAGAGCATTATCTCCCGCTGAAGAACAGGCCAGAGGGGCCATCGGGGCCATGCCCTATCATACAGACAGGTCACTTGACTCCACTGCCCTCCCTTGATTATCAGAGCCCTTTCTGCAGGCTGTCCTCATTCACAGAGAGGACCAGGAAAGATTCAGGTACTCATCTGCTCATCTCCCAGTTATTATTCATCATCCTCCACAGCTGAGCTCCTGAACTTGACCTGACCTGACCTCACACAGTGGTCGGCGAACACACAGTTGGATCAATCTCATAAGCTAAACATGTCGGGAGGATCAGTACAGTGAGCTGGAAATAGTAGATGATTTTGTAATAGTTTTTATTTTTTCCTCCTTCCTTAAACTTTCCACATCTATAAAGGTGAACAATGATCTGCTTTAAAATCTGATGGGATTGAAAAAATTCATTTATTTAGGGAAAAGCCTGACAGCCTTAAATGAGACATGTTGTCTGAAATGTAAATGAATCCTTTCTGAGTTGTTTCTGCATTGTTGCAAGGTGAGTGCACTTGATGTGCGTGGCACCGGCTAAGTGTATCTCTCCTCCCAGATCTCCGATATGATGCCAGAGGATAAACTGTGGCTCCCTGATGGCGAAAACAGCCACAGCGAAGGCCTGTAAAGCAGCTGCAGCGAGAGGCCAAAAGCAGTAATGTTTCTATCCAGGCAGTCAGACTCGACCCCTAACCGTGACCATTCTCTCGACAGCTTTGGACCTTTTCAATAGTTGGCTTTCTTTTCAAAAGATTATTTTTCCTACGCTATCCTTGAGCAGCTGTTCATGTAATTACTCCACACGGAAATACCAGAATGTCAGCGATTCCCTGGATTCAGGAGCAAGACATTTTCTTACGTACACCCAAACGTGTGAAGATGCGACAGAGACAGTTATTTAGTAATCTCCAGAATCTGTTAAAGTTTGCAACTTTAAAGTGCACTGGCTTTTTTTGTCTTGGAATGATAACTATGAATTTGTCTTTGTGTGTGTGTGTGTGTGTGTGTATGAGTGTGTGTTTTTTTGTTGTTTGTAAAGAGAGGGGAAGCTGCAGGGAATCAGTGGTTGTCAAAATCTAAGAAGTGATATTGTCATACCAGCCGGATGGCCGTCTGGTGTTTGTTTAAAAGGGGAGGGAAGAAAAAAAAAAGTCCAGGCGATTGAATCATATCTTCTTGCCAATACGTCCTTGCGTTCCCACCTCCATCATTACAGCAACATGTTTTATTTTCAGCAGTGCTGTTCTCAGTGACTCACATCCCAGAGCCATGTGCTGCTCGGTTAGACCTCAGATCCCTCAAACATGGACTGAGTGGTCATGAGAAATGATCTGATAATGTAACAGAGATTGCACTAAGACTGTACTAAATTTAAGCAGGATATCATCAGGATTTCTTCTAATATATGTGAATTTAACCGCTTTATATTATTTTCAATACATCTGCACAACAGTGTGTTTTTGGTTTTTTTTGTACATGTCCTCCAAATGTGTAAAAATATAAATGAATACTTATGTTCATGTATCATCCTGCTGTCACAGGTAAATGGGATCTAGAGGCCTTTGTCAAAAGGTTCAATCTGGGGGCGCCTGTGGCCACTCTGCAGTTTCTCACCCAAAACTACAAAGATTGAAGGATGTTCAGACGTCTCACAGATGCCATGGAAGAAGAATCTGTCAATACAGTTATATACAATAAGTTGTTTCTCCACTTAATCTGAATAAAACAGCATAAATTCCTTAAAGCTTGTAGCAGGTCATCTCTCTTTTTCTCTATTTTATCATTGTGTTAGAAAGATTTCCTCTTTGTGTTTGGGTGTTGCCACATAATCTGTAACCAAGAACTCAGGAGATAGATTTTTGACCTCACTGGGACTTTCTTATTAATTTCCAAACACTGTCTACAAGAAAAGGAAGATGGCCTAATATCACATCTCAGAATGGAAAGAGTTGATTCTAATTCAGGGGCGGAAACACGTCAGGGCCAAAAAAAGGAAGTGGGAGGTGAAACCGAGACCGCAACACAGCCGGATGCCGCAGTGGAACTTGAACCAAAATACTCTTCAGAGTGACAGGACTAGGGGAGGGGCCGCAGGGTGAAGGGAACTTGCTGTTTGTGTAATTGTTTATCATATTTCCATTGACCACTTTTACCTCAATCGGAAACACTGAGCTACTTTCATGTCCTTGATTGATTTTTCTGAAACAAGCGCTGTTCTCTGTATACGCTGAAGTGCCCTTGAATGTAACTTTGGGGATGATGAACCCGTTTTGAACTTTGGACGGTTGCATAAGAGGCCTACCTGGCAGGTCTGCAGAGGATGGTGTGGATAAACTTTTCAACCCTTTCGCGAGGAGATACTTTTCAGACTTTCAGGTCTTTGTAAAGGGTGGGTCAGAGTACCCCCCAGGAGGAATATTGGTTTCTAACCAGCAACTCTCCTCTGGGAGGGGTTTGTATCAATACCCCAGATGTCTGAAAAAGGCTGGATTTACATGAGGGACTTTGATGTTCTGATGATCAATCTTTAGTTGGTGGTTTCATTGACCCTAATTTGGTGTCTCATCAGTGGGCTAGGCAGGAGTAGGTAACAGAGTTTTTTTGTTCCTTTGGTGGATAAGCCAGCCTTGGTAAACCCCTATGTGCCCTCTTGATGAACTCTGAGAGATCATTGATCAAATTGTCCTGCATCTGCTTTGTTTGCCTCCTCGACTTAGCAGTCAAAGCAGCCAGGTCCACAAACAAAATAACCAAAACAATGCACAATTAGCACACAGTTAGTCAGAGTCCATTGCTGAAATCCTAAGTCTCCGTCGGTTGATTTCCTCATCTTATTTGACTTATGAAATAACGTTTCTAACAATTGGCAAGTGGAGTATAATTCCACACTCATTGTGTGGCATGCCAAGTAGGAGAGAATTCTTCCAAAAACACCTACTTGAATCCATCAGTGCACCAATGAAATGCCAAGATTTGTACTTCCAAATACACAAAAATGCATGTGTACACACCACACATGCAGTTTTTATCTTGGAGATAGCCTGCCAAAACAGCTGGGTTTGCCACTCTGCTTCCTTGAATGTGTTTATTTTTACTCCAAGTGTCAGGAGAGTTGAAATATTATGATTAAGAAAAACTGACAGCTGTATATTGCCTTCTCTGAAAAAAAGAAATATCTTCTCACGTCTCCTGATAATAAAGGAAGAGCATTTAATATTTTCTTAATTTATTCAAACTTACATTAATTAAAAGGAATTTGTATAATCAATTCAATTTCCTAACAGGCACTAAAGTGATCTAATATGCATGATGACTCGAGTCTCCATGCTTCTTTTCTTTCTGCTGTGGAATAAGTGCAGGAGATTTATCTCACTGGAGAATTTCTGCAGTTCATCTCTTGTTCTGAGCAGCGGTGAAATGAATTTTAGTGCGACATCTGCTCAATGCATGTCAACAGTATTGTCTGCTGACCACATTGCACATGTATTTACTGTGCGTTTGACCTCAACAGACTGGAATTGTTCTGCAAGTCTGACTGCAGAGATTCAGCGCAGCTCACTCCACCTGGAGATTTGAATCCTGCCTCTGAAAAAACAAAATTAAGTCAAAACTAGTATGCGACTGGACTGTTTATGAAATGCCAAAGGGCTTTTAATTTGAAACAACGTATACAGGAAGTGGTGGCAGTCAGTCGAGGGTGCTGAAGATACGGCGATGGTGTTAACTTTTAATGTTCTGTCAGAGACAGGGTTTAAACATCCATATTTTTACATTCCATTGAACACTTGTCTTTATTCATCAACAAGGAAGCAGAATATATAATCGCGTCTTTTGATCACTTAAGAATTTAGCTTCAGTAGCGCAGCACAGAAAGTTTTACATAAAGATGTTGGTAATAATGTAAAATTATGCAAGTAAACAAAATAAAAACACCTTTTGATACATTTCATCATCTCCACCTACAAAAGAGTACATTACTACAAGTTTTAACTTTATTTAATACATACCACTATGGGTTGAATACTAAATGATGAAACCCTTTCAAACCCTTTTGTTCACTGCTGAGTAACTTGAAATTTGATGCTGATCCATCTGAATAAAAGGCTGCTAGTGCTTGAAAAAGACTCAGTATGGAAATATGGGGTCTTTATCTTACTGAAAAAAATGGATAATGGGAATGATGAGATAGTTTTAGGATAATTTATTTGCGATCCAGTATTAAAATGTAACAATAACAGTGGTAATATCAATAGACGAGCGGCGTTTCAAAAGTGATATAAAATAAAGAATGCATGGTTATTATTGGTATAAATGGTAATGGTTTATCTTTCTAGTTCTTTAACCAACAGTGAGGAACAATTTTAGCCTTCCCCCATGAAGCTTGGAAAAAGCAAAACTAATTTGACTATATATCCACAGTGCCTGGGCAGTTTTCCACTGTGCTTTAAAGTGAGCCTGCGCTTCCATGGAATCCCCATATGCAAAGGAGCCAGGATACCGCAATCAGGCAGATCTAACGTGGCAAGCTGTCGACAAACACTGCAGGCCTGCCCCATGTGACACGGCTCACAGTCGAGGAAATAAGCCTGCAACAGGTAGGTGTTCCAGCCGGGATGGCCAACTTTCCAACCACAGAGCCACACAGACGCGTCCCCCGAGGAGAGACACTGTAGGTACAGTAAGTCCTCGACCTGACCTGAGGGGATCCTCTCATTGGTTTGCATTCATAAACACGACAGCTGAGGCAGCCTTTTCCATGGATTTCCCACTGCATTGATAGATCTCTGCTCCACGGGATGGACAAAATAACAGGAATAACAGACAATATAAAGCCGCAGCAGTCCTGCAATTAATATTAGTTTTCTGAGTAGTACTGACCTGTAGCAAATTACATTATAATAACAGGACTTCCTGTTGGTTCTAAACAATATTAAACTCATTCTTGAAGTAGTGTACTTTTTTTCATGACTGCACACAACAGGAACTGCAGCTATACAACACAATATTTAAACTGAACTACCGTCAGATTGACTGTCATTGTATCACAATCACTTAAAAAGTGCAACTGGAGCTTCAACTGTAGACTGCTTTGTCACAAGCCAAAATGACAATTGTAGCTTTTGGTGCCTTTTGACCTCAGCAGTGAGTCAGTACGAGACAGATGGTGAAGTAAACCTAAAAAAAAAAAAATAGAGAAACTCACAAAATCTATCTTTGGTCTGCCAGAAGAGTGTTGAATTTTGAGCGGAGTCCATCAGGATCACTGTTGTCTGTTATGCTGATTCAAGGTACCAGACAGGGAAAAGACAACCTGAGAGGACACTGCCCTATCTGCTTGTATAACTGGACCTCATAAGACACACACACACACACACACACAGAAAGACACACACATAATGAGACAAGATCACTGGCTGCACTGTTTGTGTAAACCCCCCTAAACACCGAGCATGATTCAGACTGATTCTCCCACACACTCTGTTTACACTTCTGGTTCATTGAGGTACTATTAATTTCTAAGGTCTGAATATTCAGGCATTGACATTTCATTCAATATTTAATGTGGATTTTGAGAAAGCCCCCCACCCCCTCCTCTTTTTTCCATAACTGTTACAGCTACAACTGAAAATGGATAAAAATAAGAAAGCCCTTCACAAAAACTATCAACTCTGAGTGGAAAAACTCAAATCAATATTGTGACAGAGCTGCTGGTGAAATCATTGAATGACCCCAAACAAGCATTTCACATCAGTGATGCTTTGTTTTTCTACGTGACAGATCTAATTATAGGGGTTTATTTTTTTACATTATTTAGCAACCAGAGTAGTTTTTTTTTTCTTTCTCGCAAGTTTGCAAATCGGTGAAAAGCGAGCCATGACGCTTTGTCCAATGTCATCTCTTTGAACCGTCTGTGGCTTCCGATCACTTTTCCACTACTACTTCACCCGGAACTCACATGTCCAAATACAGACATTGGAGGGGCGGGGCCGGACACTGCCTTATTTGGAGTTTCCACTTAAGCGGTCATTTCGGCTCCAAGTCAAAGCAAGCTCGTGGATTTACAAAAGCCCCGACATTATTTACGAGCGATTAACTCCGTCAATTACCGTCTTTGTAAGACTGTTGCAGCATGGAAATAAAGGGAGTTTGAAGCGGTGTTCTGCACTCCAGCGTGGCACAGACGTGTGTGCATGCAGGGAGCCCAATGAAAGGGAAATCACTGTCCTGAATCAGCCCCCCCACCCCAAAAAAATAAAATAAAATAAAAATAAAGAAATAACACATTTGGACATAAAGCCATTAAATAAACTTCTTCCCACTATAGCATATTTGATGAGAGATGGGTGGAATATTAATATAATAGTATATAGGCCCTAATTTTGACATAAAGGAGTAAAGCCCTGTCACACTCTATCTCTCTCACACACACTCACGCTGCAAAAATAGCTCACACTGTGCATGTGCAGTCCATAAACAGCGCCATAATGCGTAACAATAATAAGAGATAACGCGCATTTGGATCAGTGTTTTTTTTTTCCACAGGGTCAGGAGCGGGGAAACCTGCCGGCTCTTCCCCCCCACAAAAAAACGACACACCTGGAGGTGCCCGTGTGGATTTAGTGAACTTTTGTAGCAGTTATCTATCGGAGCCTTTTGCCTCCACTGTAGTTTCCACCGACTGACGCGCGGAGAACCTGGCGCTGGGCGCTCTGTCCATATATGGTCATCTACGTCACGCAAATGTTCCACCCCCCTATTTAATACGGGTAGACTGGAGTCCCCTATCCAGCTCCAATAGAGCAAGTAGAGCCGCTCTTGTGCAACCAACACCGCCTCCTCCTCCACTGATTCACAGACTTCAAATTCCCCCACAAGCAGCCCATCAAGCTTCCACAGTGATCAGATTAATAACAACAATAGCCTGTGATCACACAGGAGGAGATAACCGGCGCTGCTCGTCCTCCGCGGGATACTTGGATAGCTACAGCAACAGGATCCATCCCTGCGCCGCGCTCCTTCTTTTTTTGTGTGTGTTTTCGCGCTTGATCCACACCTGTGTTTTCCACTTTGAGAACACCCGCTGCTTTTTTTGTGTGTAACTACTTTTGGATACCTGGCCGCTGCGCTGTCCTTCATAAATGACGGACTGAATATAACTGCTATGACAGGGAAACTAGCGGACAAGCTCCCTCTTACCATGAGCAGTTTAATAAACACGATCCCTGACAGTCTCTACCCAGAAGAGGACATCCCGACGTCTATGAATATTTTCACCAGTACGGAATCTATTAACCACTATTCACAGATGAACACAGGTAAGATTTAAACTGCGTTTTGTGCGTGTGTGTGAGGGGGGGGGGGGTGTATGTGTGTGTGTGGATGAAAATGATTCAAACTGCGACGTGCGCGAAAGGCAACAGTTGTCTTGGAGCACCTGTTTGCGCTCCGGCTGTTGCGCACAAAGGCAGATTCCCGTGTTGAATCGCTACTTTTTCTCTGGGTCAGATGTAACACCGCCCGCTGTCACTTAGATACAACCTTTTTTTATATAATAAAAAAGAAAAAGCCCGAATTTCAGATCTTCCCTGTGACTTTTATCTTATTCTGATTTTCTCCCCTTGTCCGTTGCCGAAATGTCAGCCAGCAATAAAAAGGCAACTGATTCCCTAAAACTTTCTCTTCCTAAGTAAGATGTTTTATTTAAATAAAATATATTGTAGACATTTATAGTGTATGTGTGTGTGTGTGTATGTGTGTGTGTCTTGTTATTCTCCAAAGACGAGGCGCGTTTGAGGAAATGTGTTTGATTTGATGACGGTTATGGGAAAGGGCTGTTTTACGCAAAGTTCTTTAAATTGGACTGAAAGTGGTCTGTATATTACGAGGAAAGCTGTTTAATTCACATTGATTTATTAATCCAATAGTGACCTAATATTGTCATAAGAGGACCTAAGTACTTTAGACAATGACTTTCATTCATAAGTCTATTACCATGTCAGAGATTGGATTTTAAGTAGGCGTGTGTGGCTGCTTTTCCCTATATGAAACCTATTACAGACGCCAGGCCCGTGGATCCACTTTTATTCTCTAAAAAATGCGAGGCCTGATTTATTGCTTAGTCTAGATTAATGTATATTTCTGATTAATTCAGACGCCTACGTGAATGCGGCTTGTTGTCTCGGGCTCGGTGTCGTAGATTGGCAGTAAATCAATCACTAATTGTGCGGCTTCACCTTCCGAGGTGATGGGTCAATGCTGCACAAAATATACTAAATCTTCCCTGATATGCCCGAGAAGCTCATCATGTGATACTGTGGCCACAATTTACTTCAACCGTCACGAACCGTGCGAATGAATCATTTTTTGTTCACGTGTTTGTTTTTTGTTGTTGTCCATAATTAAAAACACACACAAACACACACACACACACCTCAGTTTTGATTTCAACCAAAAATATTTCCCCCATGATTTACCTCGAGTGTGTTTTTTGAATTATTCCAAATTATACCAAGTCTTAAATGATGTATTTATTCTTTTCTTAAGTAATTTAATTTTAATTCATGACACGCGTGTGGCACATCTCATTTTTATTCTAACGCGGGTATAAAACCTATTTTATATAACCACGCACAAGGACGCATTGAAAACAAGCGGAATGACAGTGAATATTATACATAAAAATACCTTCTAGAGTAAAAGTGTGTGTGTGTATGTGTGTGTTGCTGTTTATATTCTGATCATAGTGAATTGTACTTTGTAAACTGTGGATTTTATTTAGGGGTAATTTTTGCATTTGAGCTATTTTTTGGCAGATAAAAATGACATTTTTTTCTTTGGTAAAGCACCAATCTGACATGTTACAGGTGGAGCAGGTGTGTGCTGTTCACTTCCAGTATAGAAGCACTGACATCTAAGATAAGAGTGCTGGATCTATTTCATGCATCTCACTCTTCTTAATTATCAAAGTATAACCTCCAAAAGAGTAAAGATTTATAGTAAAATAAATAAATATAAACTCAAGTCTATTTTCTTATATTGAATCTGACGTGTTTTAAGTCTGTTCTCTGTTTAACAGTTTTGTCAAATATATTGTATGTTATTTTGCTGTTTGTTTCATTACAATTTACCAATCCAGCAGGCTGTAAGATAATATATGTGGAAGAGACATCTATTTTAACTTCATGTTAAATTACTCTCAAAAGTCTCACATTTAGTCTCCAGACCGTCATCAGCACATAAATCTAAGCACATATGCATTTGATGCTTTTTATGGCGTCTTCGGAGTTAGTTAAATGTGTGTGTGTCAGCGTGTGTATTCAGCGTGAGGTGCAAGATTCTGTACAATTAAAATGTCAAGGAAAAATCTGTGAAAATGTAAGCCCACTAATGCTTAGATCGGATAGGAAACATTTAATTCCCCCCCCTCCCAATTATGTGCAGATGTTCTTTGCTGCAAATGTGTTTTGAATCCCTGAGCGTGATAGATGTGGCGTCTGCCTTATAATCCTCCCTGCTGTAAAGAAATCAGATCTTGCCATTCAGTTTGGCTGTCCTCCTGAGGGACACAATGACTGGATCAAAGGGGGTGTTTAGGTCTGGATTTATGAGGGCTTGTGGGATCTGAGAGAGAGAGAGACACCACTGTCTCATATGCAGCACTCAGTCACTTAACTTACTGGTCTGACAGCGCTCACATTTCTTTATCATACTTCTGTATTGGACTTTTATTTTTGAACTCTTGTTGGCACACTATTACAGAGATATGCAGACAAGCTGAATTTCGGACAAACCCAGGACTGTCACTTCGAGTTCATATAGGTTAATGAAGTGAATTTTCAAGACTTTTTTTATTTTTTTTATTTTTACAACTTTTACCATATTATCACTTTTACAGCCTTTTCTCCTGAATTGTTTGCACTTCATATTCATGTCTTGAGAAACCATGTGGATGATTTATTAATGATTTCTGATCTTTGTATTACTTTTATCTAGATAACATCATGGATCTGGGCATGGGAAGTGAGAAAGCCACGGCAGAGATTCAGTATGGATCCAGTTTCCAGTCCAACCGCAGCGGGCAGACTGTCACCTATCTGGGGAAGTTTGCCTTTGACACCCCTCCATCAGGTGGCATCGGGGGCTCCGGCTGGTGCTCTGACAACAATATCATCAGCCTTGTCAGCGCAGGAATCCTAGGCGTTTCGCCATCACCCGGCACGGTAACGACGCAGACGTCGTCCTCCGCAGCCAGCATGGGTGGGCAGTCGTCAGATATGGATCAGGTATACGGTCCACCACTGCCTGCCTATTCTACCTGCAGTGACCTGTACCAGGATCAGGTCTCCTTCCACCACAGCCCTGCCACCAGCACGGCTCTAGCCTACCCTGGCAATGACTATCATTCCACGTCCAAAGCCTCCATGGATGGCAGCCTTTTCTCCATGATCCCTGACTACAACCTTTTCCATCATCAGGGGGAGGTTGGCGTGATGGAGCACAAGCCTTTCCAGACCATGGACCCCATCCGAGTCAATCCTCCGCCTATCACGCCCTTGGAGACCATCAGAGCGTTCAAAGACAAGCAGCAGATTCACCCAGGATTCATCAGTGGGCAGCAGCACCCTCCTCAGCACCACCCACCGCCACAGACTCTCACGCTCAAGCCCATCCGGCCACGGAAGTACCCCAACCGTCCCAGCAAAACCCCTGTCCACGAACGGCCTCACGCCTGTCCGGCAGAGAACTGCGACAGACGCTTCTCGCGCTCAGACGAGCTCACACGTCACCTCCGCATCCACACAGGTCACAAACCCTTCCAGTGCCGAATATGCATGCGCTCCTTCAGCCGGAGTGACCACCTGACCACACATATCCGCACACACACGGGCGAGAAACCCTTCTCCTGTGAGTTCTGTGGACGCAAGTTTGCCAGGAGCGACGAGCGAAAGAGACACGCTAAGGTTCACCTGAAACAGAAGGACAAGAAGCCGGCTGACAAAGGTAGTGGGGCGGCTGGGAGCCACAGCTCGCCGCCCAGCTCCTGTGGGGGGCCAACGGTGGGAACATCATGACCGTCACTACGTGCACTTGGACTGGACCTTCACCATGCCCCATGAACAGACTTAAGAAGAAGGGACCACATCCACTATGAGATAAATAGGTGACTCTTTTCCTCTCTTTCACATTCCCTGCTCTTTTCAGTTGTACTCCTTCTATTTTGAGATGGATGCCTTTAGTTTAAGTACGAGGGGAAAGGCTGCTATGCCCTTCTCTTTCAAGCAACTTAGAGCCTCAGCTACTGTAACACAGTGCCAACACAAAGAAGACTTTGGCATGTTCTGTCCATAAGGCCGCTGTGTATCTATAGGTTTCAGGGTGGATACACTTTTGTAAATTTTATTGAGAATTTCTAAATTGGAAGGAAGCCAGAATCCATCATAGAGGTCGAAACAGACACATTTACAATGGAGCTTAGTTTAGAGGGTGAGTTGTCTGGGATGTATGCATTAATTTTATTAGGCTGTTTTAAAAAGTGCAATTGGTTATATTTGTGTACTGTCATGGATACCTTATTAGTGGCACTTGACTTGTCTTTTTGTTGTTTTTGTTGAGGTGTAGTGTTTTTCTTTTTTTCCTTTTCTATTTGAATGTTGTTTTCTCAAAAGAATGTGCCAAATGTATTGTGGTAATACAGCCAACCTTGTTCTTATTATTGTGCCTGACATTTGCCAAACATGACAGTGATATCAGCTTAGCACACATGTTGAGATCAAAGGAAAAAGATCTGATTCAAAACGCCGCATCTCAGATTTAGATTTACCTGCACTATCTGACTAAATCGAAATAACGACTGAATGAGTCACAAAGCAAACCAATGTCTTGTCCTGTTAATTATAAATCAAACATGCCTGCAGCAATCAATGCCTTTGCCAATTACTTTTTTAATTTTTTTTTTTTTTCTAGTCATTTAGAGACGCTGTGTAATTTGTGTTGCCTTTTTATATGGTGGCTTTATGCGGTGTTACCAGATATCATTTTCATGTTTTTTTATTATTATTTTAAGATCACCAGTACAGTTAATTCTTTTTTGTTTTCTTGAGTTTTGCAATTATATGCAATATATTCATCATGACATATGTCACCAACCTGTAAATCAAATAAGATGACAGTTAGTCAAACTGAATTACTTAAATATTTGACACACTGCGTTGCAAACCAGCAGTATATGAAAGTAAAGATGAAGATGGAGATGATGACGAGGCTTCACAGTATCTGGACACACTGTAAAAATATGAAATTACTGGTTTTAAGTCACCAAAAGATGAGCAGCATATTATGAGAGAAATCTCAAATATCCAAATCCATGTTTACATCTTTTCTAATACTGAGAGACTGAGACTGAGTTGTAAAATAAGGGGTTGTGTTTTTTTGTACAGTATACAAATATGTATGCAGGTAGCTACAGTAGAAGTTTCACTTTTGTACTCACATGTCAAATGCACCATAACTCAGTATTAAATTGTGCATATATGTGCATGCCCTCATGCACACTATGTAAATACAAATGTCTGCATAAACGAGAACTTTCAATTGACTGAATGCTTGTGCGGAATGTGTCTTAAAGCTTTTAGTAATGTAGTTATGATAAAGACTATTTAGTTGTCATAGGTCAATGCAAACATTTTGGAGCACTACAATAGTGCAAAATATGGTGTGTTATCTTCCATTTAAAAAAAGAAAAAAATAATAATAGCATTTGCACCATTTGTATGCTTTAAAGTGGTAACTGGTTTAAAGAAGCACTAATGTGTTCTCTGAATAAACAACACATTTTTTTTTTAACATTTTGTCTATCTCCATTATAGTTGCAATCAATTCTTTCAATTAACACATCTTCCCCTTTGTGTAGAAAACACTGGTTGTTCTCTAGTAGAGAGGAGACTAAATGATTGTATGGTCTCTTAAACAGAATTCATTACAGGGCAATGCCAATATTTTTCTGGGGTGCTTTCTTATTGAACTTTGTCCCGATAGGAGGAACTACCTATGTTACCTTATTCAATGAAACATTTTGTGCTGGCTCATCTCTTCTATTGGCTTCTTTTCAATCTTAAAGATGTGTCAAAACCACAGTGACCACATTTGATCAAACTAACTAATAATAGTATGATCATCTTTTCTCTGAAATGCTGTTTTGCTTTACGTCTGGAAAGAAGCCCCCCCCCCCTTCCTCCAAGTCTGTATTGTGACTCTGTGGAGCAAATGCAAAAGTCAAAACAGAGACTATATTAAGAAAAATATGGATATGAAATACAACATTTTCATCTAATGCAAGCAATTTATCACACTTTTGGTGGAAAAAAAACAATGAAAATGCAGTGGTGGAAAATGAAGAATGAGGTATTATTAGTAAAAAACCATGAGGGATTTATTTCTGTCAAGGCTATAAAACCCAGATGTCAAAAATGTTGATACAAGTCTATCATACAACTAAAATGTGTTCCTTTCATTACTGTCAATGTGTTATTTGAGGAATAATAACCTGTCAGTGTCTTTAATTAGAATCATTACTTTCTAGACAATTAATTATCTTTCTTTTAAAAGAAACATCATTGTATTCATCCAGTTTGCAGGTTGTTCTCTCTGACTATTAAATAATGCATGTTGTATGTGAAGCACAGAAGTTATCACATATCAGCTTAAAAAATAAATTGTGCTGGTCAGTAGATTCAGCAATCAGACTTCAAGAGAGTAACAACAAATGCAAAGGCGCAAAGAAAGGTTCAGAAAAGCGAGGCCACAGAGGACACAGTGCTTTCTCAAATGAGCTTCCAAGGCCATGCGTTCCCTCTCCTATAACAACCAGTTTTCATTGCTGAGCTTCCTGGCAAGTGTCCACTTATTTTCCAATTAATTTGGCCTCAGAGAGTCTTTTCTCAGCTCATCTACATTGTTATATGAACAGACCTCCTTGCACTTTTAGAGATAGTTTGAAATGTCACAGTATCTGTAACATCTAACTGTAAATCAATAGTCCTGTTTCATATATATATACATGGTTGCATAAAATGAAAATTTAACTCTTCTCAATAAAATGCATCTGAAAGCAAAAATCGCTACTTAAAACTCCTGAAAGTGTAACGTTTACACATCACATGAAACTGCATTTGTCATTTCAAATTCTAGATAACTAGTTTGATATTGAAATAGTCAAATTTTAGATTTGGATTGAAGTGAAATCCTGAAATAAGTAATGCTAACATCCTGTAGCAGTTCAATTCATTGTGTCAGCACAAAGAAATATGAGGTGATCACATAGAAATAGAAAATGTTTAAATTAAATGTGATATTGCTGTATCAAGAATAATGTGATGTTAGCCCAATAATCATAGTCTGGATCATTTTGAATTTATTTGACCAAAAAGTATGCTCTTGTGTGCTCTTGATTTGACACTCACTGAGAATGGATGTTTTTAATTATAGTATATTGAATGTGGCCTCCTCCGAGAGAAAACTGTGTTTATGTTGCTTTGTGTTAAGGAATGATGCAGAGCGAGGCAGAGACTACACACCAAACTATTTCCATGTCTAAATGAAGCCATGTAATTACAACTTCACAATCTCAATATTTCATTGCTCATATCATCTGACTGTGTTTGTCACACATTTGTGACATTTCGTAATGAGAAGAGAGATTTTTGTAAAAAAAAAAAAAAAAAAATTTTTTAAATTGATCATCCCCCTCCATCCCACCCCCTCAATATAGTTTGGTGGTAGAACAATACAGGCTGCATCATGCTCTGCAGAAAAATAATCCTACTGTGTTATGTGTGAATGCTATAGATATATGTCAGTGACTTGGTAAACAAACAGAGAAACAGTCCACTTTTAATACTGCTTCTCCAGGAATAATTAATTTTATATTTTTATGTTCTATTGTCCAAAAGTGGGCGGCTGAACGCTCTGAAATTGGAATTTGCCTCATCTTCCTTCTCTGCTCCATGTTGGATCTGAGCCAACATCAGCAGCCATCTTTGTGCCAAACTGGGTTGCAGGGATGGCTGATCAAAAACAATATGTGATGAGAACTCCACAAATCATAAATGTGACCTCAGTCGGCTCGCAGTTGAAGGCAGCCTTATATGCTAATGTTTGTGTTTAACTGTTTGATTTAGTCTCTGTGAAGTTGGCCATGGGCAAGGCAATAGGCTTGGACTCATTCACGACAATTAATAATCACAGCAGAGAGAAAAAAAAACAACTTTGAAAGAGATTTCAACGATGTGTAGATATTACAGGCTACTCATGTCATCTTACGGACAACAGGGTGGCTTCAGGGATTTTGTGGTCATCAACAGTAACACTGTGGTGTTCAGATGGAGTCGATACTCACTGTTTTCTGTTGTGTTGTGTTTCCTTTTCATTACAGTATATCCTCATGTTTGCATGTGCACGGAAATGTTCCAAAGTGCTGCCCTCAGATGCTGTGGGCGGTGCTCATTTCTTTATTATGCATGAAAATAAAAGACACATTGGTTGAAATGGGATAAACCGAACAAAAATTAAAGACGGACAATTGGAAACACACACTGGGATAACTGTTCTGTTGGCTTTTTTATATAAAGAAAACAAGGGGGTCTTGTTTGAAATGTTGTGGATGTCTTTAGCCTATTTCATGTTTTTATTACCTTATAATAAGGTCCTTTTATGATGAGCTGATTATTGAAATGAATTTTACTATATCCTTGTGATGGGGAGATGTGCTCCCCTGTTTACCTGGCACTTCAGTTTGTTGTAATGCAATTGTTTTGTTATTTCCATGTAAGTACTTGAATAAAGAAAAATATCACTTGCCTTCAGTTTACTTGAGTGTCTACACACATGCCAAAGCACACACGCAAATGCTTGACATTTAAATCAATTAAAGTCCTCCCTTTCACTCAAATATGTGCTTTTCTTCTTGGGTGTTTGAGCTTCACTGCAGAGAATGATGCATGTGCAGAGTTTGACACTAAAAGGCTGTTTTCACATTCATTTACTGGAAGGAGAAAGATTCTGAGCTCACACACACATAAAAAAAATCAAATTTTAAGGGGCGGGCCTATGAGCATGATTTATGACATCACAAATAGTTTGGAAGCCAATCCAGGTCCAATATTCAACAAAAACAAGTCCTATGTGGAAAATCCTGAATTGCACAAACATTGAGAATGAACAGTGAAGCAGGAGACATCTTGTGTAGCAGGTAAATGTCTCAAAATTAACAATATTTGTATATTTATATATTATGAATTTTTAATTATGAAGGATTTTAACAACATAATATAACTTTTTTGTGGATACAAACATATTAGACACAAATTATTATTTAAAGTATAAAATATTAAAGGCTATGTGCCTTAAAACATGTCTATAAGACAGCATAACCTGCATTAACATATAAATGTTTCACAAAAACATGAATATTACCTGCTGTTGTTATTACCTGAACACATGGCCGTGATAAATGTGCTTCTTTTTGCTGGTTTCTGTCATTAAAGATCCTCAGAGGAAACGCGAGTGGCTAAGCCCCGGACTTCCTGTTTAATGCTCGCTTGTTGACTGGCAGAAAGGGGATGAGGTCTTCGGAAGAAAAGAAAAACTACCCAATGAAACTGGAATAAAAAGTTCCCTCAAAATGAGCTGGTACGTATTTTGGTTAAATCGCTAATTTGGGGGTAATTTGAGGGATTCATAAGCCGAAATCGACACAACGGTAACGATCTTAGGGCAGATCGCCTGGCCGGGCTCCGGCTAATTCCTGGAAGCGCTAATCATAACAGTATGAAACATAAGTTAGCGCTAGCTTGCTAAACACACGGTCCACGAATCAAAGCGTTCCCGGTGACTTTTCTAAACCGATGAAATAACAATAAATGTGGATATTTTGTACAAAGGCAGCTGCTGTCTTGTGAAACAGCTGCGTGGAAGCGTATGTTAACTTGAAGCTAGTTAAAACTGGTTGATGAAACATTAACGAGCAAAGCTACAAGTGATATGACAAGTGACACATTTACTAATAAATCACTTATTATTAGATAACCTGCAGAAATCACTAAATAGCCTACAGTTATAATAACTTTACTTTAGCATGAAGCTCAGTGTAAATTCTCATACGTGAGGAAAACGGTGTTAAAGGGATTTAATCTGACAATAATGTGTTGTGTTGTTTTATACTCGAATTTGGCCAATATAATAATATGATTGGTTGCAAAAAGCATGCCAGCGTTAGTATTTACAGTAGAGTTTGTGGGTATTTTACATTAGTTTGTGGGTAGGTCACAGTTCATGTGCAGCCATTGGTGTAGGTTTCATTTGATCATGGAGGGGTGGGCAAAGACCGGGGGTCTGGAGATCCGGAGGTCCTCCTCCTTGCACTTTACTGCATCAATTTATGGTGGAAATGTCTTTATTGTGTAAAGGAAAACACAAACTTAAGGCACCAAGTGATAACTCAAAATATCCACTGAGCAGAAACATCAATGTGACACTTAGTGGTTTGGCTCCCATGATACATGAGTTGATGTAAAGGATCTAAGACTTAGAAAAAGGCATATTTCCCTCAGAAATTTGTGAACTTTTGTTCACAATTTTATTTTTGATTTATATTTATGAGCATATCCATCCATCTGACAGGCGGCATATCAATATGTTGATTAAACAGTATGATTACTGCACAGGTAACCCTGGGTTGGCTCAAGTACAGTTTTGAGGTATTTGTACTTAACTACAGTATTTCCATTCCATTTCCAGGGTAAAATATTGTACTTCCCCTTCACAACAATTATTGGACAGCCTTTGTTACTTTTTAGATGAATCTTTGACATATATATATATATATATATATATATATATATATATATATATATGTATATGTGTGTGTGTGTGTGTGTGTGTGTGTAGATTTTTTTTATATATTTATCCTGGCATTATAGTTAACTATCAATCATTATACCGATATATAATTGAGGTACACTATATTACATCAGATTACAACTGAACTGAACACAAGGCCCTGTTGGACATTGTATGTTGGTATGTTTTTTTATGTTCGGTCATGTCCTGTGATTGTTCTGTGTTTTTATAGTGTTGTTGTTGTTGTAGTGTGGTCTGTTGTTTTTTTGCCTGCTGTAGGACAAGTTGCCCACTTGAGACAATAATACAGTGAACTTGAGCTTAAATAAAGGATCGGAGTACTTCGTCCACCACTGAGTTCGGCCTATTTATCCATATGGCCATTGCAAGCTGGAAAGAACATTTCTTAGCAGCACAGGTTTGACTTCAGATTGTCTGCATATTCAGTCTTTGTCTTAATGTAACCTGAGATGTCTTTTATTCAGTATATCTTGGAGCTTCATAGCTTAAAGTCCCCCTTCACTCACAAATGTTTTTTTTGTTGTTATACTTTGATATTTGAGCTTCACAATCCAGAATGATGTATTTGTAGAGTTTGACACTAGAAGGCTGTTCACATACATCTGCTGAAAGTGGAAAATTTCTCTGAGCTCATTGAAAAAAGTGAATGAGGAAGGGTTGTGTGAACAGTCAGCCTTATAGTCTACAGCAATGTTTTTAAAACTTTTATATTTGATCAGATTTTGTCACAAAACCCCAGTGTAAGAGTATTTTGCTTTTAGCGGACTAAAATAGCCATGCTTTCCCTCAGTATTTTACTTATGGATTGAAATTATATTGAAAATTCCCCTTTTCGTTGTGGACTCCCTCAAGGACCCCTGGCAGTCTCAGGTCCCCACTTTGAGGACCACTGGTGCTGTGCCCAGATATTAGCTGAATCTGCAAGTCTTTTAATTAGAGATCTTCCAGCCAGCTGGTGACCTCCATAAAAAATAAACAACAACAGCTGGATGGCAAAAAAGTCCAAATCCAAGACAGAATATGTTTTGTGCATTTCGGATTTTTGACTCTTCTCCCAGACAAGTTAGGTTTAAATTACATCCCGATATTACACACAATCTACAGTATTAATTGTTTTTACAGGCCTACATCAGCACGGTTGTCTGACCCAGCCCAAGTTTTCTCAGAAGACTAGTAAATTCCCCCAAAAATTTTGCAAAGAAATAAGGTAGAAATGTCACTCCAGGGCATCTGAAACCTCAATTATTAAAAACTCTGCAAAGTTCACTCAGTCTGGCTCTTTGTAAAAATATTTGTAGTCTGAGTTAGTGAATTTACTTTGTTTTGGTTTTGGTCACAGTAAAAATGCAGCCTTAATTTATTGGGGAAATTAGTATATTCTTGTATTAATTTCAACATTGGTTATCTCAATATTGACATTAAGCCAAGATTTGGCAAGATTTGTTGTCTTTTCCAAGAAACGCCATGGTCAGCAGGACACATAATTTACTGTAAAGTTGCATCCATCACAAATATGGATATTTATGTTTTATTTTCCTTTTTAACCTTCTTCATGTGGCACTATAGGTAGCTCAAGTTTCTCTATTTGTCAACAGATTTAGCTGCATGTTAATATTGTGCTAAATTGAAAAGTGGATGAAATCAAACCTGTTATTTAATCTTTTATCACTGGCCAATTTTTGCTCATTATTTTTAATTCTGTCAGTAACTTGATAATATGACACAATTCAACTCTTTTAAGGGTTTATTTGATCTGAAGCCAGCGTCTGCACACAGCCAAAGATCATTTGTGAGGGGAGAACCTCTGTAACACCACTGTACTGTCACAGTTCTTGAATTCACAGAAACACAGACAGTTTGGAGTCTTCTCTTTGTTTGCATTTTGTCAATTTTAGTTATTCTCCAACTTGAACTTTTACTCATGTCATATCAGTAATTTAGGATGAGCAATTACCATCCTAATAGTTCTGATTTCCAGTAATTGTTTCAAGAACCTGGTGAAAAATAAGCCCAATCAAGTACAGTCTGCTGTTATTTCAGTGTATCAGATCCATGCTTAATCAACAGTTATCTAGCCAGACTATAATATTTTCAGGTCAGACTTACTGAACTCTACCACCATTCACTCTCACCATTCATGAATGGAGTTCAAGAATAAATTCATTTGAAGAAAGAAAGAAACTAAGACATAAAACATGCAACAAACCCTTTCAGTGTATCAGTGACGTCCATGTACATGAACTCTCTTTATAATACATTACACATTCTTAATGTCATTTTCAGAGAAGACGGTTATCAAGCGAGCAAGACCGCGTCATTCAGTTCAGTCAGATAGTCAATAGCTGGCAAGCGACACTCCTGCCAGCACGCACCGTCAAACACAAGGTCAAGAGTGGGGTGCACGGACAGTGAAAAGAGTCCTTTATCCACAATGCTGACTGATGCATTCCAGCATGGTCTGCACACTTGCTTCTATGACGTGAGGGGTTTGACTTTGGGGTCATCGTCAGAACAATTCCACTTCCCAACATCTTCAAGAGGGGCACTGTGCTCAATGGAATATCCAAGGTCAAATGATGCACAGTCCCTCTAATGGCGTACACATTTGCAGTTTGGTGAAAAGCCATTGGTTCTTCCAGTCGATGCATAATGTGTCCCGGATAGAGAAGACTGTTATGTCTTTGTTCCTGCCTACGTGCTTACTGCATGGTAATGACGTGTAGCCCATTACAGCAAACTTGTAAATGCAAGTTGTCCAGCTTGCTGATATTGACAGCAAATATGTAACAGTACAGTTTTAAAATTAATAACCAAAAAAGATGTCACTTTGCTGTGATTCCCTAAAAATCAATGACGTGAGATTGAACATTCTATTTAGATATTTGTGTGCCAATTAAACAACTTCTTTGTTTCAAGAACCATAGCATCTCCCAATAATTTATTGACACAATGATGTTGTTGCTAATATCGAGCAATTTTTCAGCTGAACCATTACCAAGCTTAGATTTGTTTTTGGTAAGGCATAAGTTTTCTGTCTTCAGCTGTCTTGCGACCGAGCCTCTGCCATGTCAGGCACTATTTCTGGGTTCGCAGGACCTTACTTACCAGTGTTTCTAAATGTAACAGCCCCCACAGAAATATTGCTGTGTGAAGAAACATTGGAAAAGATTCTCACAGTGACTACCATCCTCCCGCTTTCTCATTCTCTCCCTTGCCCGCTATATTTTCCCACTCTCTCCCAAGCACACTTCACTCAGTGTGTTTGCCAATGCTCATGTTAAACAGTTAAAGAGAGTGACTTTGGCTCTTTGTAGAAGTGGCTATACTTTGAATCTATAACATCAAGGACTCTCTTCATTTTTTCCCCCGGCAAATATAGAATTTGGTACTTTAAAGGGGAATTTCATCCTAATATAATTTCACTTCAACTCTTGATGTCATGGAGCAGTAAATCCCGCCATGGTCAGCCATGCCAAAATGGCTAGAAAAGGAGAAATGGAATTGAAAGCAAATATTATATTCAACTCATGATGCGTTGACAGCAGCTTGGAAGACTGTAGTGTTTATGTTTTTAAAATGGACATTTTATTTATTTATTTTTCCCCCAACACACCCATCAAAAGGGAGCAAACCTCAAAAGCTGATTGTGTAAAATGTATTGTCCAATCTAACACATAAACTAATGCAAAATAATATTAAAGGCTTGTTCTATCTATTTAAAGTGAAAATTAAAAATAAAAAGTGGCATTATACTGGTCAGTTTCCTCAAATATCACCATACTGGCCTCTTATGAGAGGTCTAATGTTCTCTCAAAATTCAGTTATAATATAGTTAATTTATACAACAGATGCATGTTGTTTTTAAATGTACAACATCACAAGACAATTTACTTGCACAAAGATGTCATCCCACACACACTAATTAAATAATCATATATTAAAATATCAGCAAGAACAACTTAAAAGTCCCTCAGATATGTGAGTCTTCAATTCGTGTTTCAGTTCATTCTGGTAGGTACATTGTAGCTATTAGTATGTGCGAGTCGCTTGTGTAGCTGTGTGTAGTTTTAGTCTCTGCCTTAACTGCAGATTTATTATTCACAAACACTGGAAAAGCATGAGGGCATAAGCCAAACACAGGAATACTGCATTAGCAAAGTGGAACAGTGGTCACAACAAGTAGGCGCTCACTGGCTGAATGTACTTAACCCTAGAAACTAGTGTGAACAGTGGCAACTCATAAACCTTTGGTGATTGGTCGTTGCATGTCTGACTGGGCCGAATGAATTGTTAAGTGGTTTCCAGACTCATCATCATAAAAACTGAGCTTTGCTTTTGGAGGATGACACCGGTTTAATGTCATTTTACAGAAATGAACCAAAACTTCTCTTAAGGTTACATTAAAAGAACTTCCTTTTAAACCATTCCGCTGCTGGCATATTTTGGGAAAAGGGATTCCGTGCGATGTGAAAGACAGCGACATACCATCATGTGCATGTTGTACGTAATGTGTCATTAATATTTTAACTGATAAGGTAACTGAAGAAAGGTGAGTCACCTAAAATGGAACTGAGTAATTCCTCTGGGTATTATTTTCCATCCCACGCAAATCATGACGTGACGGATGAAACTACTTTCCTCAGCCGAAAGCATCAACATTCTTTTAGGCTCGAGTGATTTGTTCAGATTTGGAAGAATTAAGTATATTGATTCATCTTAAAAATTTTGATATTTGAGCCACTGGTAAAACGTCTTTTCTCTACATATATATATATATATATATATATATATATATATATATATATATATATATATATTAAATCCTCTTATTTGACCATGTTGAGTTTTGTGATTGAGCTGTCATCAAAAGGATCTCCCCCACACATCAGTAGCATTCCCTGGTTGCACAATGAGGCCCGACATCACACCCCCTCTTTTCCATCTCATTAGTCTACACACCTTTCTTTTGACGCAGCTGCTGCCTCACCCTGCCTGTCAGCAGCAACTGTCCATCATATAGCGTAGATTTCAGGCTATTAGCGCCACATCAATGACAACCTACAGCCAATTGCATTGTGGCAAAGCAGTCTTTTCTGTCTCATGGATTCCCGAAGCATTCTGATGCTCGGGAGGCAATTTATTAAGGCACAGGCAAGGTTTTGAAAATGGGATGAAAGATTATATTTTAACTCGGAAGGAAATATGTTATTTTCTTTTACCAAACTATGGTCAGGATCTTTTCTTTCAAGAGTGTAGAAAAGTTTCTATTCTGAAGCATTGTGTGCTAAATCCCATGACATGTTTTTGATTGGTTGGTAGCACTGGTTTTAGATTTTCCTTTTAAAGGCACCCTCAGTGTCCCGATATCAACCTTGTTGAGATCCAGCATATTCACTTGATTTTGAATATGGAGGGTGAAATACGCTTGCCTTTTTTTTCTGATGGTATAACCTAGCTTGTGCATCTGTGTTTGATTGCCAGGCGGGGTCATACAGTAAACAGAGAAGAGGGAACTACCACTTCTGTTTAGTGATCTGCTTGGCAATGGGAGCCAGATGTGTTTAGTGATGACATGAAGTTAATGTACATGGCTTTGAGTGCACACATGAGAGGAGCAGGGATTAGCAGTTTCAGATTGTCCGTGTCAGGGAGGTGAAAGAGGCGCATGTACACCCGTTGTGCAACTGATGACTCAGTATTTTTTCCTTTTTAAGTAGCCAGTCCATCACCTGTAATTTAGAATTTTTTTTGTGTGTGTGTCATTTCAGGATTCCCTTCAAGATTGGGCAACCAAAGAAGCAGATTGTCTCTAAAACTGTAAGTGTAACAAAGCTTCACTTCATTCACTCGTCACTCAGTTTAAAGCAGCGCATTTAATCAAGTTAACACATTTAAAATAAAATTAGCTTTAAAGTAAAATAAGTTTATCCCTGTAGTGGTAGAGCTTGTCAAATGGTAAATCAAATATAAATTTGTCTAAATAATGTCCCACAGCTGAAAGAATTATTTGATGCCAATTTGTCTGAACCATGGAAGGGGGCAGAGGTGGTTACCTTGAAGTGACAGTGAGTGGGTGTGCTCCTTACCGGAGAAAACCACTTCCACTGTAATGGGTCTGTGGCCCAGCAGTCACTGTCAGACTGGCTTTCCAGCTTCCTGTACCATCCAGAAACCAGGGAGTGGGTTAGAGGCAGCCCGGTTAGATGATCTACTAGTGACAAAGTGTCAACTGCCCTCCCTCGTTGTTTTGGCCACTGTGTTTATGTCCAGGGGCCCACAGGACCGCAAGACAGGAACCCATGCTGCCTCTGTAAACTGCTTGGCATGTTTTAGAGACATAGTTGGACAAGCTGTATTATCCCTTTTCAACCTTTGGGAACTTGATGTATAAAGTATTTTACCATCACTGCAACTGCAGAAAACCGGGTCCTGTTAATGTAGTAATAATAATGAAATCATTTTAATGTAATGATGATGTACAAGGTCCAGGAACTGTCCAGACCACAAACAAGCACCAGCTGTTGCAAGTATGTATTAAGTCCCAAACCATCGGTCACTTCTCAGTTCATCAATCATCATTTTTCAGATTTTAGCCCTTTTAGCTTTCATGAGTTGAGCCTCGGCTGAAAAGGGTTAAGTGATTGTGTATCATCATGGCTTGTGATAAACAAGTTGCTGTGCTTAAAAAAAATGTGAATAAATGAACACATTAAATCATGAAATCACTGAATTTGACATGAAATGTGTTCTTTCTTTTTAGGTTGAAAGAGACTTTGAGAGAGAATATGACAAGCTCCAAAAGTAAGTTTGCATTTTGAACCAAGCTCTTTATTGATTCTAAGACAAAGTTCAAAAGGATTTAGAACCTACCCTAACCCTGTTGCCTTTAGTTTGTTGAAAGGTGATTTCTATTACTATATCTGTGCCCACATAATGCATTTTCCTTTTCAGCAATTGCTGTTTAAAATCTTGAGCCCAGTCATCGGTCAGAGGTTCCCTTGGGTTGAAATGAAAAATTCATAGTTCAAATCTCTTCGTCTAAATATTGAGAATAAAGCAGGATCTCATACACACTCATCGAACTCTTAAACACAAAGCATGAATACATTTTAACTACCAATATTTAAAGTAAATTCTTTTCTGAATAGTATGCATTATATCTGGAGTCATGTTGGTTATTACCCTTTACTATGCACTATACACTATTACAATGGGAAATCTCTTATGCACAAAATCCAACTTTAGTTATGTCTAATTTAATTATTGTGTGTTTTTAATTATAACCTGTAGGTATTTGCGCTTGTTTAAAAGGGACTCTGAGAAACTCACATTTTGCTCTTCACTATACAGTTATACAGTCATAGTTTCTTTGTCCCACACAGTTTGCTAACCAATGTCATGTTGGTCACTTTCTTTTTTCAACACTGAATTGTGAAATGACACATATTTCAGTTAAGGTGGTATGGAATTCTAAATTCTGAGGGACCTTTTTCTTTCCATAAGAATTACAATATATTACCCTCAACTCTGATAAATTTAGACTCAAGTTCAAAGTTATAAACTCATGAAAATGTTATGTAAATACCTTATTTATGTTTAAAACAAATCAGAAAACCTTACATGTTAAAGCATTTCACTGATATATGGAACTAACCACTATGATGGAATTTCTGCAAGTAACCCTGCTGAATTTAGAAGCTGTTGTTTAACCAAATGACTTTGAATTGAGTAACATGCAATCACAGTTTCTTTGAACCAAAGCAGAGGGGGTTCAGAGCATTTAAGCACCCAAGACCTGAAAGCTCATTGCATTTGGGCCTTCTCTTACTGCGAGGCTAAGGTTAAATAGACTCCCTGGGGGCCCTGCAGGATGAGTAGGAGCACCATTTTACTCTCAGGTTTTGTTGAGTAGGAGGGCCTTTTATCAGAAAGGTGTGGTGCCAACAGCCCATATAGATGAGTCAGAGCAGTGGGCATGTACAGGCATTTAGATTCTCCACCCTATCGGTAGCTTGGGAACCAGATGAATCTGTGAGCTCATGTTTTATTTGCTCTGGCAGATATGTCTGGCCCCATCTGGGTTCGACACAGGGTCTGACAGAAGAGCGCCATTTGAGGCATTTTCGTAAACAACCAAGATGGCTGCCACTGATGTATAGTGGTCTTTTAAATCAACTATTATGCCGGTATTAAACAAACTGGAAGAACAAACAACTGTACTCAAAGCTTTTTTCCATCACTATGATTGGTTGTAGGTCTATCCAATCGTGTCCAGAGACATTTTGGTCTACGCCTGTTGATAATACCCCTTGGAAATCAAAAATGAACTGGGAGGTTCTGGAGTTGCTATATTATTACCATCATCAGCATATTGTGGTGGATCTGGCTTAAATATACTTTGTACCCTTTACTATGAGATTTGTACTTTATTTTTGTGTGTGTCTGTGTGTGTGTCTGTGTGTACACAAAACAAAAAAATACAATATATTTACAATATACTGTATATTCAATAAATATATATAAATAATATACATGGAGAGAGAGTAAGGTCATGCTAACCGGTTGTTCATATTCACACAATTTGAGATAAAAGAATTCTAAACATGAACATCTAAGTAAAAGGTTCAGGATGGAATCAACCCTTATTTGACGCTAAGCTGTAGTGTCACATGTAAAAAGCATGTCAAATGTAAATATGCAATTAATAGTTGCATACATGATAAGGCAGAAAAAAAATTAAAACTCAGTGTTGGTGTGTGCTCTTTTATCTCAGTGTAGAAATAAAAGGGCAGCATTGTTCTTGGAATTAAAGTATAGCTACATAGTTTTAGTAGTATATGTGTGATAAGGAAAATGGTAAATGCTATTTCAATATATCATAAGTGTCTATTATAAAAAGTCTAAGAAGTTAGGGGACTGACCTATGAGTTCGACTAATGCAATGTTATTTCAGATAATGTTGGATGGGTTTTCTCTAGTCTAAACTTCCCCATATCCAGTACAGAAACTACTATATCATCCAGGATATGTTATCTACCCCTCCAGTAGGGAAATATTATGTAGTAAACAGTCCGGTCCCAAATGTGGCAGGGAATTTAGGAAACAAACTTAATAATTAGATACATGGAAATAAAATACTCACAATACTTCATACTTAATATTTAATACTTTACAAGTATTCCAAGATAATTCAATTACCAGTTAAGGTATTCAGTCTTGAAACAAATTCACAATTGGGTATCCAGTTGCTCATAAGATACTAACATTTATTGCCAGTCTTTGCTTTCATACATGCTTGTTGGATGGTTATGGCCACACAGACCTGACATTGGGCACTGGAACAAGGAGCAGCAGCTGTTCCACAAGGCCACTCTATTAGCACCTTTTGAAGAGAGACTCTGGGGCTCACCTGGCACTCATCCAGAATGACTCTCTCACTGCGAGTGCTGACAGAGTAGCATAGATGCAACAGCATTGTGCAACACATTTTAAAGTAGGAGGTAGTCTCTGGAACGAGAGTTTCACACGCACAAGCAAGGATTGCAAGAGCACATCTTCAGTGTACAAGCTTTGTTCTCAAAACATGCTAGTTTGTTTACATAGTGAGAAACACTCACCTGCTATCATGTAACCCAATTATCTCCAGTGACGTCAGAATCCCATTCAAAATAAAGTCTACTTACGTTTGTTCTATCTATAGGTGCTCAACTATGTTCACTCTACTTGCTGTCATCACAAAGAGATATGAACATATCCGTATTTCCAGATGCTTCTAAAAAATACTGATACAATTTTCAAGTTGCAGGTATGATTGAAGACAGAACTGTTACATGATAGCTGCATGGATTATATTGTCTGGAATATTTTGGCAGATTTGAGATGCTTTTCGTATATTCTCAACAAAGAAGGGAAACTGTGCTTTTTGTTTGATGAGACAGTCGACTGCATTCTCATGTTTGTTTAGCTAAGCCCAGAGCACATTAATTATCTCTGGTCTTCATTTACCCTAAAAATGTATTTACTTCCGCAATGTATGTTATGGAAACAAGGAGAAGCTCTTGAATTAAACAATATTGACTGAATCCTGCCTCCCTAAACCATTTAAAACAGGATAGATTTATTGACACTACAGGAAATTAACTCCAACATTGAGAAGGAAGTAATAATGTAAAGAGCTATAAAAAGTACAAAAATACAAAATAAACATAACATAATCCATAATAATCAATAAAATTACAATTAAGAGAATTACTTTGTATAGATTTTTGGAATATTTATCCCTGCCTCTCATCTGAGATGTGTTGGGATTGGCTACAGCAGGCCCCTGTGTCCCTAGTGAGGAATGACCATGTACAGAACATGACTGACTGATTAACTTAAATATTTAAAATGAATTTTGAACACACAAAACATTTTGAAGTTGTCTGTTAACATATTAATACTTAACACTGTATAAAGCCAGAAGGTATAAATAACTTTCAGTGATCATATGCAAATAGTGCAGCTAAGAGAATCCAGTGTAACCAGTATATTCACATTGCATTTGTTCTGTCTCTGTCACACATTTACCTATTTTTAGGTTTTGAGTATGCAGAAGTAAGCAGGAAGTTGGAAGCTACAGGCTTTTATTTTGAAGGTATTCTGGGTCTACCAGTGTCTTGAGGTCAAGGATGCAGTCATTAAGTAAATTAATTTGATTAAAGTCATCAGGGTTAAAACAGAGGAATAATACAGTATCATCTGCATAGGATTGGAAGCTCAAATTATGCAAGCAGATGACAAAGACAGACCTCTGAGGTACCCCGCAGCCACAGATTGTTTTCAGAGAATGACCTTGACATGCCAATGGCTACACTCAAAAATCTACCTCGTAAGAATAAAACCACTTTAATACGGAACCAGAGATGCCAACCCAATGTTGGGAAGAGTCCATTAAAATATAATGATAAACTATGTTGAATGCAGCACTTGTATCTAACAGAACTAAATCTGAAGATTTTTAAACATCGGGAGTTCAGTTTCTGTACTGTGGTCTGCCCTGAATCCCAACTGGAATGTCTCAAATAGTCCGTTTCCGTTTTTAAAAAAAGCAGTCAATTGTTAAACTTTTTCTAAATTGCTTGGATAGAAAGGACAGTTTTGAAATTGCTCTGAAGTTATCCAGGCAGTTAAGGTCAAGAGTTTTTTTCAGAAGGCTTTGAAAATTTCTTTCGTAATTTGGCAGAAACAACCAGTTAATGGTAACATGTTAATTATGAATGATATCATAGTCTCTTAAAATGTCACGGTGCGTGGTTATTTCAGAGGCTCTCAACTTCTGCTGGGCCCTAGCATTTGCTACAATTAGAAAAGAAAATTTCTTCATTCTAAAATGAATGTACAATTTGATTTCTTAAGACAATGGATGAGATGGTTCATGAGAAGTTACTGTGGTGATTGTTGCGATGGACCGTCTCATTTCTATATTGTAAACAATAAAGAATGGGGTTACGTAATTTACTCCAAATTAAATTTTTTAAAACAACCTCCATCTGGTCTGTGGTGATTATATATAACATCCTAAGTTATACTTTCATCAAGACAAACACAAGCATATAGGAGACAATTTATGTTCAGTTATAATTAATAATTTTGACTACCCTTTTTATTTGCAAATCCTTGCTAGTCTTTTGGTGACAATGATATAGTGTACACAATTATGTATCCCAAATATATGTAAAAATAATAATATCATTTTTTGGTGCATTATAGTATAATGCACCAAAAAATTAAGTATATAATAAGTATATAATTTTTGGAAGCACATCAATTTCCTTTAAGGTTTGCATTATATGATTTACCATATTTGTGTTACGAACATGTTTACATATTGTGTCCAGTGTCCTCGGTACCCTCACTGAAGTCCCACCTTTCTCGATAATATAATCTCTCGAAGCAAAGACGGAAATGAAACCCCACCACGTTCCCTTTTTCATAAAACCAGGAGAATTGATGTGACAGCGGTCTCAGGGGAGATTCTAAACCCCTCGTTTGCCTTAATTGATATAATGAATGGCATGTGTTTTCAGCCTCCATAGTCTGGTAATTGCCATTTTTAACACCCATCAATGGGATATGTGCAGTGGAATGATTGAAGACATTAATGCTTTTCAGCGCAAATGTAGGTGACAGTAACAAGAAGTATTCCCTGTATTGTTAATTAGCTAACGGATGTTATAATAACATTTTATGTGGAATCAATGAAATGTGTAATTCCTTCTTGAATCATGTTTTCTTATATACTCATTTTCTTTTGTAGGTTTTGGGGCATTTTGGGGTATTTTCTTTGTCCATGTCAGCACATCTTGAATAAATGATTGAATAATACATAATTTTGAATTATATATACATTATTGGTTATCATATGGGTCTGGACATGTTTTATTTTGTTTTTTTCTTTCCACAACCTTCTTTTTCCCCATTCCTTTTTATAGTTCGTTATAAATGCTCATCCCATATTTCCCATCGTTGTGAATGTTACTGAGGCTTTACTATATTGCTGACGAGAAGGTGGCTGATGATCATTCTTTTTCTTGTCTCGCAGGCTGGAGGATCAGACTAAAAAACTTCACAAGGACATGAAGAAAAGCACCGAAGCTGATTTAGGTGTGTTCTGACAACAACATGTGTTTTACCGCCTGGTGTTCTATTGATCTCCACTTGTTCACCAACATACTTGATGTTGCTCGGCAGGTTTTTCAGGGCTAGACAGACGTTTGGTTACCTCGGTTTGTTTGGTGGTGCGTCAGCTCTCTGAAAGACTCAACAAATGAGACAAGAGAGTGCGGGCCTCCACACCTTCATCTTTCATAGGTTTTTCTAGGCTATCACAGCATGTGCGATTTATGAGTGTTTTTGTTTTGTGTGACGTTCACTTATGGCTCAATTTGTCTACCCTAGCTGCTTTCATTTACTCGCATCTTTTGTCAGCCACAAAAAACATGTTTACTTTTTATTTGCTTATTTGTTGGTTTTGGAGTTATGTATTTGGGAAGTAGCAGCAGACATGGCCTGTGGTAAGTAGTCAGTTGAGGGGGTGGAGGAGCGGGGACGGATGGAGGAGTGAGAGGCTTCTTCATTTCCTCTCCTTTGTGCTCTGAAATATGGATGTCTGCATCATCAAAGTGTCATAGCTGTCAGGCCCTCATTATCGTTAATGGATTCCATCTGTTGCACAGGTCCCATTTCCACCAAGTTCTACCAAACAAAGAACTGGACCTACTCCCATGTTAGCATGGCAATAAAAATGCTCATATATTCTATATGATATATAAAATATATTATAGAATTATACAAATGAGAGCATTATATATATATATATATTATAGAATTATAGAATTTTCTGGTCCACAATTTCAATAAGCAGAGTAATAGAAGACAAAGGAAGTGGCAGGGATAAATGTGCTTTCATGCTGAGAAATTGTTCATGCTGTATCGGCTCCAAGTGATTACGAGGGCCATGAGCATCACTGAGCAAACTGATAAATCACTGCCCTTGGATCATCTTTTGATTCCCATGACCCCTATAATCAACTATACTCTCTGTCATCTCGGCCAAGGTCAAATCAAGCAATTTGTTACTTGTCAACTGGAGAGAAATGCAGAAATGCTACACCTGGGTAATTGATTGGTTGAGAATTGGTCTCCAGAGAATCCCAAGGGAGTGTGAAAATAGACCGACGACTGTTCCAGATCGCGACAGAAGCCCATTTTCACCACAGCTTCTCCTGTCAGCTTGCGTCTCCTCAGCGCAGCTGATTTATTTTGACAGTGAAGCCATAATCTGATGTGTGCTCTGTGTCTAAACAAAATGGCATGAGTGCAGATTAACAGTAATTGGTGCTGTCAGTGTAGAAACATTGCAAAGATTCTTAGTGCTGTGGTGAATATTCAACACGGCAGCCAGCCCCACCACCCCCTCAGATTTTTACAATGGGGGCACTGCTCTGCCATTCTACTTTTGCTCTTTAGTTCTTTCCCAAAAGCACACTTTTGGAGACCCCACCACATATACAAACACAGAGATTAAATGTGGCATAGTCTAATCCTGCTCCTAAAATTAAACAAATCTGTCGTTGAATTGCATTAGAATGTGTTGTTCATCAAGAAGTGCAGATGGGGACATGATTCTGTGGACTGTAATATACATGGTTGTCGTTTTAACGTAGTTTCACAATGTCTCAACAATATTCTCTGATTTGTGTGTCTCAGCAATGTCCAAAGCAGCGGTGAAGATCTCTGCAGACCTGCTGAGCAACCCGCTGTGTGAGCAGGACCAGGCGTTCCTGGAGTCCATGAATGCTTTAGATACGGCCATGAGAAGGATGGACTCCTTCAACCAGGAGAAGGTCAGACTCATTCTCACAGGCTTTAACGCTTTCGTTATTTAGTGTGCCCACTCACTCTTCTTCTGTGTCACCTGCTTCGCGTTCTTGGCTCTTGTCATTGAGTTGGTATCTCAGGAAAAGTCTCTCTTCGGACGTTCAAAGTAGGAAACGACAAGTTTTTGTTGGAAATGTGTGTGTTTTCCCATTTGTCAATATTGTGCAGCGTGTAGACTAAAAACTATCCGTATGTCTTTCCTTCTGCTGTTTTTGAAAAGCATCTGTGGCTTCATCCTCTATAAGCTCAAGCTACTGGTTATCAGCTGTGAAAATTGATGCATTTGTGACTCATTGTTGTCTAGAATAACTCCTACAATGGAAAAGGCCTTCTCTCAACAGGGAAATATGCCCTACCACCCAATTGATAGAAGTACACTGCCTGAGTAATGAACATGTCTGTCACATTTATTGCTTGTATACTACCCATTTTTCAACACAACCTTTTCTTCAAAAATGCACTCAATTTAGTCTTGAAAGGCCATTACCTGCTAGATTTCTAACACCAAGGTCACCAGGGGGATCACCAAGTTTCAGACTATACCAAAAACGGTGACTTATTAATCCATGGAGCCAGAGTGTATGGCCAAATTCACATATTTCGCTTGTTTTTCTCCTTTTGCGTTTTGATATTTCAAGTATTCGTTGATTTGAAGTGCATTTCTCAACATGTCAGAGCTCCCACTGCTGTATGTGCTTTGTCCAAAGGGGAGACGGCAGATATGCAGACATCGCTTGTCAGAAATGTAAGCGATACTTCCACAGCTGTACTTTGTGAAGATCTATTCTTTGGTTGTCAGGCCTCTTCAGATTATTTGCCTGGTTGCACTTTCAGCCTTTGATTAGATTCATCGCCACAGGTAGCTATAATGTGAATCATAGTGGCACTGCATGTGTGCATCCTTAAGGCACTACGCTGTGAAGGGTAGGCTTTTAAAGAGGAAAAAAAATACATGAGAACACAGGAGATCACACTAAGGCATATACCGATTGACTTTTTTCCATCTGTGTTTTCTTGACTCATTGCCCAGCTGTTATGTGTTCTGGGCTGTTCACGTTTGTTGCCTTAAAATATTCCCCTTTCTTTTCCCATTTTATTGTGAACCAGAATGATTCCATAACGTTTTCCACAACAACGATCCAACAAGGTGGAGAAAATGAATACCGCTCTAAAAAGTGGATGATTCGTTTTTCATGGTAAAATTGTAGTGTAGCGTAGTACCTCTGGGACAACACATCATCTGGATTTGTCAATTTGGGGTTGAGCCAAGACATATCTATTTTCTGTGAAACGTCAGGATCATTACTCAACCGCCATCAAACCCTGTTCTCCAAAATAAGTTAGTGCTCTGAAGGAGCAATGTCTGCTAGCACCAAAATTAGTTTAAAGGTCCCATATCGCACAGTTTTCCTGGGTTTTATTTGAAGTTTTATATCCTTATATATGTGTGGTTTTAAGTATTTTTAAGTAGAGTATAAGAAATCATCTCAAAACAGTTTGACATATCTTCTCTCTGGTTTCTCTCTAGAGCTCTAGAAAGAACAGGTTCTTTTGTGTCTGTCTCACTAATATGAATGAGCCTTCCCTCCTCTGCTGGAAAGTGCCAGTATAGTTGTGACATCACAACTTCACAGAAGTCCTGACAGCTTGTTTTAAGGCACACATTTCTGAGGCTGTGTGCATTTCTCTGTGAAATGAGCCTTTTGAAATATGGAACCATATTTTGAAAACACCCTATAATCAAAAAGCAATTAAAATCTCACTTCCTAACATATGGGACCTTTAAGTACTTTATCATTAAACCTAATTATGAAATAAAGATATTGGCAATTTGAGCAGTATTCGTTGGTGAGCAAAGTGAGTTAAATGCAGGATTTATAATTTAGGTGTGATGCCATGTTGAGGATTTTCTTTCTCATTTGTTAGAAGAAACCACTTAGTGATGTAAATGTCACACAAATGAGTAACATTGCATTTAATATAAATATTCTCAATTTGTAGGGTGGAGTTTAACTATATTTAACTATACTATAACTATAGCAGTCACATGTGTTTGTTTTCTTCTTCGGCTTTAATTGTTTTTCAAACTGGCTTTGCTCACCGCTCTCATCAAATTTTACAGGAGCCGTTTTGAGTGACGAGACAAAGTAGACTGTGGGCTGGACGGAGCGTGTGGGTTTGTGACCCGGGGTGTGTATTTCGGCTTGGTCGAGTGCCCAGGAGAGCACTCCTGCCAGTTTGACTGTTTTTCAGGGGTAGAGTAACTTTTACATTCTTCAGATTTCACAGACTATCATTTTTATTTTTAGTTTTCTCTTGCACAGTATTTCAGAATCGGAACTGAATGAATTTTGTTAAACTGCCACAAACACTTAACAACCCACTGTTTAAGTGATGTTGTAATGGTCTGTGTGTATTTGTGGACCGTAGTTTGAAGGTAGACTCTTTCAGCATCAAAGTCTATCCACTTACCTCATCCCCCTTTTTCCTCATTTTCACATGGCTCCAGTAGCAAAAGAGGAAACTTGCCTTCATAATAAAAAATAGTGGACTCATTTCCTGGCTCTAAAGAGTGCAGCTTTCCTCTTCAGCTCTGACTGGGACATGTTTGACAGTGATTCAGCCAGGCACTTTGATCCCAGTACACTTTCTCACTTGTGGAGGACAACAGTCACCGCCTATTCTTTGCACGGTTCTACTTTTTATTTATTTTTTTTTAAACTCACTTTTATCCAGAGTGGATTTTGACAGCTCAGGTCACACCTGATTTTCTCTGCACTTTTTTTCAGTCTCAGTAAATAAAAATCCTAGCAACACTGTTCAGTTTCCAGGTTTGGGCTGGGCTGTGGGGTTGCCTTTTTGTAAAGTGGCTAAAAGTAAGCTAAAGGCAAAATAGCGATTGCGAGCACTTTTTGGTCAGCCCGCTGTGTGAAACATCACCTCAGGTTTGCTAGGTGTTTAAAAAAAAAAAAAAAAAAAAACGCAGCGCAGCCCGCTCCAGCGCTGCTCCGGCTTCTCCCTTCAAGCCGACTGTTGATTCTGACGGCACCGGCAGCAAACCCTGCTGCTCCAGCAAAACAGACACAAAAGCATCCACCCTTTGCTCTTCTCCATGTTGAGACGAGATGTTCCGCCGCGGGGCCCGCGAGTGAGAGAGCCAGCAGATAAAACGTGCAGCGATAATGAAGGCAGCAGTGGCCCAGGTCTGTGTGTTTATTTCTGGGGCTGAGGAGGGCGCGCAGCCCCGCCGGCGCACTGCTGCCGAAGCTGAGCCCCAGTGTAGATGGCGGCAGCACAGAAGAGGATGCTCCGTTTTGAGGGATATTGATTTCCTCTGCGATCTGTGTGTATTTTTGGGAGGCCTGTGTGCCGGGATGGCCTCTGCCCCGTGACTCACTGATGGAGACTGCTGCTTGAGCACTGGCCTCAGGCTCTGCTGGGCCTCTAAGGAATAGCTCTGCCCCCCCCTCTCTCTTTCTCTCTGTGGGAAGGGGCAGAGGGTAGAGGGCACCAGCATGCTTAAGCAAATCTGCCGCTGTTGTTCTCCCTCCTCGCTGCATGCTCTCACCTTAGAAGCAGCAGCGCAGCTCGAGTCGGGGAGGGGGGATGGTGTGAATATGTAAAACAAAGAAAATGTGAATTCCCATGTACTTATTTGTTATTGGTTCTCTGTTTTTCCCTCAAACCACAATCAACCATTTTGATGTTGGTTATCTGCCTTGTGCGAAGCAGTGAGCATTGCTCTATGTTGTCATAAATGGTCAGGGTTTTTTTTTTTTTTTTTTTTAAAGCCCAGCTGCGATATTGCGTCCTTGTTATTAGGTTGTGTGACTGTCCTTCTTACAGAGCGTGAACATAATGATTAGTAGAGTCTCATGCAGCTGTCACTTCGCATATCGCTGCTTTAAATTCTATTTCACCGCTCTTAGCGTTTCGCTCTCCGCTCGACTCTTCTGCCTGCTTAACTTGCCTCGCTGTCATGCTCGGAGATGGAGTAGTACAAGTCATTTTGAATCTGCAATGTAAATGACGCTGGAAACTTTATTAATTGCGTGCCAACTTCTGTTGATGAGACTCGGCGCCAGGGCTGGAGGCCTCGAGATGAGATGTTCGTTTACTTCCATTTAACACCCCCCTTCCCCTCCTTACCTCCCCTGTCGGTTCTGGCAACCAGAAGGAGAACGCAGGAAAATATAAACTGTTATTGTTAAAATGTTTGTTTGCAAAGAACTTTCATCTTGTAAGGCAGCCCACCCTCCACAGGATTTGAAATCAGTTGGGCTTTGCTTTCATGTCCGTCCCCTGACAGTTCCATCCTTTTGTATCGCAAGCTTGATGAATATTCAGGGTTTTCTCCTCAGGGCTTGTGTACAATAAAAGAGTCAACGTCACGAAAGTTTCTTTGCCCTCTCTCGCCTCCCCTCCCCTTTTTTTTCTTGAGTGCTCGGTTTGAAATATACACAATTGATGATGTTTGTGCAGCGACATTACTTTGCTGCTAATAGACGAGAGATGTAGAAGCTATTTAAATCAACTTGAGTGTTGATGTAACTCAATTTGACAATGAATAACAATTTGTACTGTCATTCCCTTGATATAGAGTTGTTGTTTGTTTATCTTAACAGTTGTTCATTTTATTACAGGTCAACCAGATCCAGAAGACTGTTATTGACCCTCTGAAAAAGTAAGTGGCCATCTTGAGTTTTTTTGAGTTTTGAGTTTATTTTTAAATAATGCTGTATTATCATTGTTCTTTCTATGCCAAGCCAAACCGTGGTCAAATAGTTGTTGCTGATAAATTTCACATGTGTGTGGATTAGCAGGGAGACAAATTGATTAATTCCAAAATTACAGTAAAGGTCATTTAATTTAGTTTTTTTTTTTTTTTTTTTTGTGGTTTAATTTTCCCAATGTGGTAAATCGGTGACAAGTCCACATACCATTTTTTAATAATTTGACCGTACTCTGCTCTTAACAGTGGTAGAGTGGGAATTACAGCAGGAGCACAGGAAGGCCAGCAGTGTAGTAATACAGATTGTAAAAATGAACGAGGGAGTGAGCGGTGCTTCTGTGGTGGATGTGTGTCTGGAAGAAAGTTTATTTGCTTCTCATTCCTAATACTCGCCCCCATTTGAGCAGGCAGTGAGTGCTATTCCATTCCTTCAGCCTCATTTTTTTTTTCTCTCAAATACACACACACACACACACACACGCTGTACACACGCACATGCAAAGCAGAGGTACTAAAGGGAGTGGTTGGACTATCCCACCCGTCTTCCGGAGCACTTGTTAAGGCTTTGCTTCCTCCTCCTGGCTCCTCCCAGGAGATTTAACATATGCTGTGTAAGAGAGCATGTGCATATGTTTCTATTGCATGTGTATATTGAACTTTCTCCCCCATAAGCCTGTTAGTTCATTTTTTTTCTTTTTTTTTAAATAACCTATGTGAAGAGATTCCTCCGTGAGACATGAATAGGTTGTGTGTGTGTATGTGTGTTAAGCCCTTTTCTTTCTCGTGTGCTCTGGTGGCGGAGCAATGACAGGATGGAATGGTTCTAATTTCCTCTTCCTGGTGGGCGGCAGGCGGACGTGTGGGCAGGCTCAGAATATGGCAAAGGGCCCAGCTTCCTGGGCCCAGAGCAGTGGATTGGTTGAGGGGAAGAACTGTCTCAGGACAGTGCGCCCTCTCACACAAACATATCATAAGGACCATGAGGTTCAGCGTTTACACAATGTTCTTAAAGGACCTCTGAAGCCACGTTAAACCCATTTGTTAACTTTTTCCCCCTCCATAAAAACGCAGCACTATTAGTGATTCGTTTATCAAAAGTGTCTTCTATAGAAGACCGAGACACAAAAGCGACAATACTTTAAAGCTTCCATTAAGATTCCATTAGTCCACCACTAATGAATATTTTTCTGTTTACCTGGTCTCTAAATAGTGTTTTGGTGATCTTGTGTCACAGGGAAGAGAATTAGAGCATAGTTGAAAAGGAGACTGTTAATGTTAATGGAAGACTTTTGAATGGCTTGTGAGTGTATGAAGGTATGCATGCGCCTGTTTGGTACATGTTGTGTTCATTTAAAAAATGTTGGCATCCAGCCTTAATGCTTATTGTGCTAAAATGTAGAGTAAACAAATGGGAAAAAAAAAGAGGCAGTGCCCCTCTCCACTCCCCATGTCACTGTCTTTTTCTCTCTCATGCTCAGACGTGAATTTCATCCACTCAGCAGGGTCACTGAATGACATCACAGTGTTTATGTGAGGGGAGGGAGTTGCGTGGGCATTGAGGCATTTGTGTTATCCAGGCCTCCTAACCTAGCCCTTTCTGCTCCGTTGCTCTTTTGGGTGAGACAGAAGTCAAGCCTGTTTTGAGACCTCTGCGCTGGGTTGAGCTATGACTGGGCTTGTCATAGCTCAGTCATAGCTCAGATGGACACTATAGTCTCCATCTGAGATTGTGATGCATCTGAGGTGGTAATTTGCACACAAACAATTCCCTTTCCCATATTTCTTGTGGTTGGCTGTGGCTTTTTTTTTTCTGCAGTCGTGAGTTATGTGATTGTGATAGTCGAGAGGGACAGGCAGCCTCCTAGACTGAGGGTGCCTAGACCAGACTTGGGCTTGGCTGATGGGTCAGACCGGCCTGTCTGTGGATTGGCAGCGGCTCATAAACACACTCTCCGGGCCAGATGCTATTTCCATCCAGTCTGTTCACCACACCCTGACCTGTCACATGGACAGTGGTGCGCCCTTGGCCCCCATGCAGCCCAGCGTAAGGCCTCATCCAGACAGGACTGACCACAAACGCAGACCAGTAGTTGTCCGGCCAAGGCCCCGGACATCGAGGCAAATGTCCAGTGCTCGGACAGTCGTTGAGCAAACTATCATTATGAAGTATCTATATCCACCTTCCAGCCAGCGCTGCTGCTGCTTCACATTGTCATGTGAGAGCCTTTGACACAGCTGAGTCACTATAACCTCTGGCCACACAGAGCCCTGAACGTAACAAGGAGACATCAGGACAGGAATGGGTTAAAGAGTAATCGCTATCCTCTCTCTTCAGCTGCAGGAGAGCAGTGGCCCTTAAGTCTCTCAGCGTGCTGAAAACCTAGTACTTGTTGGCAGTGTTTTCCCCACTTAAGAGCGCAATGAGGAAGCCGCGCCGCGCTGTCAGGTGACATGCCGATGAGAACGCGATTAGCCTTTGTGTCGTATGAAAGCTTGTTTGCCGCTGCGCTGTCATCAGCCAGTTGGATATCGGAGAGAGCAGTCATGACTAGAGGGCAGTTACATAATCCCTTGGCACTTGAAGCATGAACACTGGAGCAGATAGTAGATTTGAGGGTCGGTATCCACCCCTGCCATAAACTGGGCCAAAGTGGTATTTTATAAATAGCTGTAGAGCGTGGGCCGTGGGGCTGGGCCGGGCTGAGCTCCCGTGATGTCACTCAAACACTACAAGACCACTCCTTGCTTCCTGTCGGAAACAATCCCTGCTTGTCTGAGTCTGAGTCTCAGATCACGTCACTTTCTACTCTCTCTCCCCCCCCCCCCCCCCTGCCCTCCAGTAAGGTGCTCAGGCAGAGATGATGGTAATCTAGGATTTCACAATCAATCCACAGGTTCTTGGTGGTTCCCTCTTCTGCCTCAGAGAGCAGAGCAGAGCAAGGGTTGGCGTGAAGAGGAATGTAAATCATGAAGCCCACACATTCCGTGCCTAATAACACTATGTGCCTACACAGTTGATGAAATGCTTTAAATGAGTCATTCCACAGAGCTATATTTCACTCATTACAATCGTTTTTATTACTGACTCACATGTGGCAGACACCCGTGTCACTAATTTTGTGGCCTGGTTTTGTTATTGTAAAGATCAAGATGTTTTTTTAATGACCTTCTGGCTTAGTTTGTTTTACCATGACTTCTAGAATTGCTGACGCTGCCCTCTTACTTCCCCTTCATACATACATATTATTAGTTGTGCATCCTTTACCTTTCAAAATAAATGAAAATGAGTCACAACTTCCTTTATTTAGGGAGATAATTCAGCTTTTACATCTTCTCATCAATGCATCAGGAGAGATGAATCATCCTTTTGTTAAATTATATTTAATAATTCCTTGAATCTTTTCACAAGGCTGAATATTTACTGTATACAGTATTCCTGCTTCCCATTAAAAAGCAGCCACAAAACCAGTGCAACAAGTCCCAGGATGAAGCTCAGACTCCTGTTGCTAAGTTACAGATGAGTGTTTTCCTATTTTTAGTGCCGAAGACTAGGATTCTCATTGCAAGAATATATTTTCATTTGGAATATGGTAATTGTCACAAAATGAATTGTTTCATGCCATTTTGAACTACAGTAATTTGATAATAGATTGGAGGAAGCTTAATGCAGAGCTGTCTCCTGGGGTTTTGAGTGTACCTCTACAATAAGATGTTGAGAACAGGGCTTTTATTCATTCATAATGACTTTTGTTAAGATGGGATGTAATACAGAATGCTTGTCTGCATACTTCATAGAGCTAGGACCTGTAGTGATAATGTTTTGTTTTTTTTTTTTTTGTTTGTGCATGTTTTTGTGTGTTACATTCAATGCTCTTGTTGTGTAAGAGGTGTCTAAAGTTGCCTGCGTTCTGGTTTGTTACAGGTACGGCGGTGTCTTCCCCAGCCTCAATATGGCGGTGAAGCGTCGGGAACAGGCACTGCAGGACTACAAACGCTTGCAGTCCAAAGTGGAGAAATACGAAGAGAAAGAAAAAACCGGGCCCGTTATGGTGAAACTACATCAGGTACTGTAAGTCGGTGCACGTGTCGGCGCACTCGAATGCTCCCCGTATCTGCAGAAGGAGCAGAGTTCACTCGCTCTTACATTGTTGCACATATTGTGAATAGAGCGCAATGAGTGGAAAAAGACACAAATGCTGACTGGATATGAACAAAAATAGTTGAGCACATGCATACTGTACATGTGCTCTCCTTCACCCACGCAAGCTACCAGGCTCTCAAGTAGTGCCTTTTCAAAAAGGCACTGCTGCACATCTACTGGCACGTAATTGAGAATTGTAGACATACACACACATTCAAACACACACCATGAGGCCACTACAGAAGCGCACACATTCACAGATAGCGCTGCAGTGTTGCCTATGCTATTGCCTCGAACACATCCTCACATGGCGAGCCACCCACACACATTGAGAAAAGCACTGTCAAGGGAACAAAGCCTTGAAGAGGCCCCTACATCCCTGCCCTTTGAATCCCTGTGCACTTAAAGGAATGATCCTGACAAAACACTCGTTTTGCCATTTTCAACCGGCATGTGTAAAGAAAACTAACTGAGGTGAAGAGACCATTCCATAATGCAGCGGATAAACAATATGTTGTAGTTTCAATACAGCAATCCCCCCTCCCCCCTCCCTCATCCCCTTAATAAAAAATCTCACCCTCTCACACATATCCATTGTGCATTCCATAACTCTATGCCTACAGTAGACTACCCACTAATACATTCACACACAGATCAGTGGTGCTGGAGTCCACTCGCAGCCAAGTCTGCCCACATTACCCACTCCTCCTCACTGCGGTCGTGATTACAGCCTTTTTTTTTTTTTTTTTTTTTTTTGCACTGCTTCTCCGTGGGAATTAGGCAAATAATCTTTTTTGAACAAATAAGAGAAAGAGGAGGGGGAAGGGGAGGGGGGGGCACGGCGGTGACAGCCGATATTCTTAAAACTAACTTGTTTCTCTTTGTTTTTTTCCACATGATCTACAACACCCCGTATTGTTCTTCATTAGAAAATGAATTGATGTCATGTGAAGTTTGAGCTGATGGTGAACGCTGGTGACCTTGTTCTTTTTTTTTTTGTTGTTGTCTTTTTTTTTCTTTTGTTTTTTTGTGCGTGTGTTCTCTCCTCTCCACACCCCCAGGCCAGAGAGGAGCTCAGACCGGTCAGGGAGGACTTCGAAGCCAAGAACAAGCAGCTGCTGGACGAGATGCCCAAGTTCTACCACAGCCGCATTGACTACTTCCAGCCCAGCTTTGAGGCGCTCATTCGAGCGCAGGTTAGTTATTCTCTCTCTCTATCACTCCCCCCCCCCCCCCCCACCCCCGCCCCCCCCCCCCCCCCCAACCCCCACCCCCCGGCATGCACACACAATGAGGTGCTCACGCCCCCTGAGCGTGAGTTAAACAGTGGATAAAGTGTCTGATGGAAGGGAGTGTATAATCCTGGCAGTCTCTCTCCCTCCACGCAGTCCTAATGTGATTAACCCCCAGTGACGGCCCACACGACTGTGTTTAGCCTAGGAAGACCTCATCTGTCTGGCTCCGCTGCAGCTCTGCAAGAGTCGTCCTCTAACCTGAGAGCTTCTCTTAAAGCAGCTGGGCTCCTTGATCGAGCGCCACCGTGTCCCCCTCCCCCACTCCAGACCTGCCTGGCCATGTCATTTCCTCTTCGGGACAGTCGCTGGCACACTCCTAATTAGTAAACCAGATTATCCCAGAGACAATTAAGGAGTTCTGTGATGTACTTTGAACCTGCAGTAAAATTAGCAAACAGTGGAAACAGAGTTATTAAATGTAGCCACATATCAAAGATCAGGTTTTTAAAATAAAATAAAAAAAAAAAAACATGCATGTTTACCTTTCACCTGTCTTCATGCAGTTTAAAAGCTCTTATTAGCCACATTTAAGGTTTCTTTAAATATGAGCTTGTACACGTTTGCACATGAACACGGCCACACGTGGGTGGTCAGCGGACCAGCGGACCTCGTCCCCAGCCTCGCTGCATGTGCTCGGTTTCATCCTCCACTCCCTTCTCTCCCAGCCGCTGTTGCTGCTCGGTTTCCAGCGGCAGCAGCAGAGGCACAAAGGCTGCCTTTGTTGCAAGCCTCCAGCTTCACGACCACGAGTCCTGTCCAGCGACTGTCAGCGGGACATTCGGCCTGACCTGTCCACCTGTACAGATGTTGATGAATTGAGACATTGTGTTGTTTTTTTTTTTCTCTCTCTCTCTTTCTCTCAATTTTGCATTCTCTGCTGTGTGTGTTTAGAAAAAGAAAAACACTTAAAAGATTACTTTCTTTGTCTTTTTTTTTTTTTTTAACCCACTGTCGATTCGTGCAGTATTTAAAGTCCTACTGGGTAGCGTGCTACATGTAACATCTCTGTATAAATATTAAGCAGCTGGGACTGTGGTGTGTCAAACTGCCCAGACAGAGGTCACGTAAATTAAAGCTCTGGTTTACCCAATGGCTCCTTTTTTGTGTAGTAGGTGGTCACAGTTGTGTTGTGGCGGCGTTCATTCCTCGTGGTGACTCGACTAATTGTAATAGTAGAGTGTCTTTGCTGGAGAGGGCACCCAGACACTGATCTGGTGTACATTATCATCACTGGTCATATGGACATTTCCGATGGCCCTTTCAACAAGCCACTTTTGGGAAAAAAAAATATATCCGCTTTACCCCCACAAACAGCAGAAACCCAATACTTAGAGCCCACTCATGTGGTTTAGGTGGCAGATATTGGTATAAACATACAAATGTCTTTCAGACTGAGCACTTTAAAAGGTTTGCTGTTTAGGTGGCTTAGAAACTAGATTTTTTTCTTTCTTTTTTTGGCTGACAAGGACATATTTAGACAAAGCTTAGTTCTATATAAAATGCTAAATTCTTTATTTCCAACGTGCCCCAGCCGGTGTTCTGTCTCGACCTTTAGCCAGCCACTGAGTCTTTCTTCGTCTGGTATCTTATTCGGTGCTGCTGTTTCAGCCTACAATGGGACACGTGCAATCGCAGATAAGCCAACGATGCCCCCTTAAGAGCATGGTATTGTATGCACGGCTGCATGAATAAATATTGTGTGTGTGTGTGTGTGGGTTTCAAGGGGTTGTATTTCCCAGTACTTTCTTTCTCTGCCTACTCTTCTGGAGTCTTGTAATGTGATTAAAGTCTATTAATCATCAAAGCAACTCTCTAGGGAGCCTGACTCATGAACTAAGGGGAAGAAGCAGGGGTGGGAAGTGTCAAGAAAGCTTTCAGTGAACACTCTCTATCTCTTGTTCAGATTGGGAGAGAAAAGCAGGGTCACTACCCACTGAAGCGATGGGTTTTTGGGGCTTTGTCGGAGTTGTTTGATATCTTTGGGCTCCCTCTTCTTCTCTCAATTTACTTCTCATTAGCGGGTTGGAAGAGACCAGCAGCTTCATCTAAGTGAAAGCGATGTTAGATCGTACGAACGAGAAGAGTTTGGATGCAATTTTTCCTGAGTAGCGTCTCAAAAAGGTCTCTGGATTCGCCTGCCCAGTCTTCGTCAGAGGACGGACAGGACATTTTTTTTTTTTTTCTGCCATCACATCCTTATTTTTCCCTCCTCTCTCCTCCTTCCCAGGTGGTGTATTTCACCGAAATGTACAAGATCTTCAGCGAGTTAACAGACCAGATCGACCAGGCAGGGTTGACTGATGAGCAGAGGGAGAGGGAGACCGAGGCCAAGCTCAGCGAGTTGCGTGCTCTGTCCATTGTCGCCGACGACTAAGGGAGGAAAACCGGGAAGGGCTCCTTTCATGCCTCTCTGAATGGATCGCACTCTTTTCAGGCTCCTCCAAACGGTTCAAACAAACAGCAGCGGCCGCAACCTGATTATCAGTTTGGTTTCCTTGTGGCCTCATCACTCCCCTCATTCCTCATGCACTACAATCCCATGTTTCATTCACCCTGCAAAGACTCTCCGCAGCTGAAATGCCACATTAACTAAGCCATCAGCCAAGTGCAACATTATAAGCCAATATGTTTTTTTTTTCTGTAAAGGAATCAAATATTTCTTTATATCTAATTAACCCGGTCGTACTTCTTGGTTTCAGACGACTACAAGCATTTGTTTCTAAAGTGGATAATGAGCAAGAAAATGTTTTTGTCAGTCACATCTGCTATGTTACCAACTGTCTGTGAAACATTGAACTTGAAGCAGCAGACTGAATGTTAGTTGTCCGTAATATAAGCTCTGTGCCATGTTGTGCGAGGGCTTTTTTTTCTTTTTTTTTTCTTACAGACAGATTTTGCTAACATCACTTGTGCATAATGTGCCTACACTGTCCTGACTGTGGATGTAACATGAAAACTTAACTTGCGCGGACTGACATTGTGCCTGAGCAGCCGAGTTGAAAGGTCTAACGCTCAGGCTGCGGAGAGAAGAAGCTATTGTTGAAGCGGTATCTCTGTCCAAAACAAAGGCTGGTGCTCCCTCTAGTGGAAAACTTTGATCACAACACCCACATTTTCTTCTGTTCAAACCATCCATCCTTTGTTCTATTGTTGGGGGTTCCGTTTGTCTTTTAGCTAAGAACTTCAAATATTGTTGGCACTCTTTAGAAAGTCTTGTCTACATACACTCCACACCAGGGTGAGAAGCCTAATTGTTTGGCTTCATTTAATTTTGGACCAAATCATACTGTCATTGCACTCCTTTGTTTCCACCTTTTTTTTCCCCAGGTATTGCCTCATTACAGTATGATGAACACGTTCTGGTTGACGGGGTAAAATGGTAAATGTACAAGTGCTTTTATATAATGTCTGAGGTTCCATACCAAGAAGTTGACTATATCTAGGGAGAACACTTTTTTTTTCCATTTTGAAGTTATTAAATCAAGTGCTTAGTCTATTTTCTTCGTGTTTTACAATGCAGATTGTTTGAGTTGCACGTAAATAATTATTCATGAAGGTCTTTTTTTCTAAATGAATAATGGTTTGTTTTATTTAAGTTGTAGTAAAGGTTGATTTTTAACACAAGTGAGTGAATAATTTAACATTAGAGTGGGTTTCATTTAGGTTTTTAAACGTATGACAATCGACAATGTTTTCAGCCGTCATCAATGCATAATGAGTTGAAATAAATCCGTGAGACTAACAACCAATATCTGCATTGTTTACCAGTCATTGTTTTATTAGTGCCTCGGTGAGCTTACGTTTTTACCTCAATATCTTTTGCAATGATGCAGATGCATGTGAAATGATAAATTTTATCTCTAAAAAATACTTTATAGATTTGTTTTATAGACAACAATGAATGTTTAAAAAAAAGGGCAACAGGCTTTTCTGACCAGGAAAGTCCCCAAAATAAAAATGTGGAAAAAATCTATCTAGAATTAAATCACACAAACTAGTTAACAGCAGCTAATCTTTATTTATGTTTTACTTTACTGGAATTAGTCAGTAGTGTCCTTTCAAGAAATCTCATTAGAAGTTGTATTTACAGACTTTTTTTCCCTGGTTGACATCATTAGTTGTAATGGTTCGACTTCAGTTGAAGGATTATGCTGTCACTTCGGTTACTGAAACCGTTCACACCCGTTAGGAAAAATGCATGACCTGTGAGCTTTAAAAATGAGAAAAGTTTCAGTTATGGTGGTACGAGGACCCATCAATAGTAAAATATAGACACTACAGTTAATTCATGAGCAACAATATCCCGAGTATACAACTTTTGTGTCCCTTTTTTAAAAAGAAATGATTGCATGGGAAAGAACGAAAATAAATTCCTAAGTGTCTGCAGCTCGATTCATAATAACCTCTGATTCCTAGCTTAACCGCTACACGATAATTTATATACCAGTAAAAATCTCAGTGAGTCACAACTCTGAATTAGTGACATGGACAGCAATGACATTGGAATAAACATCAGAATAATGGTTTTGCTCCCATTAGTTGAAATCTTTCATGTGAAGTATTAATACATATGTGCAAGAGGAGGCAAAGATGGACGTGAATTAAAATTTCTGTGAAGCAAAATACCAATATTCCAAAATACATCACATATTTTGCATAAGGCACTGCTGGACATGTAGGATTTTAATTCTCTTCTCCCAGGTCCCTGTCCCATTTTATTCCCTTATTCGACACCAATAACTCTTAGGTGATGTGTGTTTTACTGAGCAGAGTCCTTTACATGGCCGTCTTGCTGTACATGCTTTCTATCTGTTCCTGGAAGACTCTGCGGATGTCGGCACGTCTACTTTTCAGAGTTGGAGTGAGGAGGCCGTTGGCCACGCTGAACGTCTCTGGATGCAGGTGAAGGTCCTTCACCTAAAAATGGAGGGAGAGGTCGGACACAACAAGTCAGCATACAACACTTGGCACCCAAATATAGAAGAGACTAATGTCTGCAGCAATTCCTCACTTGTTCAAAAGACTTGAGTCCTGCTTCCTTCCCCACAGCTTTCATGTCCTCTAATACTGCATTCTTTAAATCCTGTTGGAAAGAAAATCTCACTATTAATATTTCTTTTTTTTTGCATACTATAATGTAAAAGTACTAATGTTGTAAAATGAGGGTGTTGCATACAGGATTCTGGCACAGTTCCTCGTAGGATCCCACAATTCCTCGTTCTTTAGCCCAATCAACAAACACCTCCGGGTCAGGCACAACTATGCCTATGAGATAAGACTGGCCAAGTGAAAAACAAGAGAAAACAGTTAGCTTCCACCAAAGGCAAATAACGTTAATATAAAAATCAGCCGAGAACGAATCAAGCGCATTGTACCTGTAAACTATGTCCATGCACGAACACCTGGAGGACAGGAACACAGCGCATGTAGACATTTTCTATCTTCTCGGGTGCAATGTACTCTCCCTGGGACAACTTGAAGATGTGCTTCTTCCTGTCAATGATGCGTAATGTCCCGTTCTGGAAAAGGGAAAGTGGAAACACATGCATTTTCTTACTATATTAGATATTGTTATTATTGGGAGACTATTAGGTGTAAGCTGTTGTTAGCAAGATAACAAAAAAAGTTCAGGCTGGATTTTTGTCAAACTTTTAACAAATGTTTGGAATGGTAACATAAACAGATGATTACATTTTGGTAATATTCCGGAAAAAATCGTGCTTTCTATATCACTCGAAATTTCTGTCATTTGGTAACATTGCGATAAACGGTCCTTCAAACAGGCGCCACCTGGTGGTGATACCTTACATCTGCATAGCTGCCCTCTCAGTGGTTTTCTAGTTCTACATGTGTTGTCGTTATGTTGTTAAGCTTGATTTAATCTTACCGGAAGCCACTGGCCCACGTCCCCGCTGTGCAGCCAGCCGTCGCTGTCTAAGGCTTCAGCCGTCCTCTCTGGGTCCCTCAGGTAGCCCCTGAACACGCTGGGGCCACGGATGCAGATCTAACACGGAGGAGAAGTGTGAGCAGGCAGCAGCCAACCTTCCGTACCTTTACATCTGATCGCGTCTTGAGACCATCTTACCTCCCCCTGTCCGTTCTTGGCGTAGTACTTCATATCAGGGATGTCAACCACCTTCACCATGGCACAGGGCAAAGGTGCACCGACATGGCCTGGTGAACACACATAGCATCTGAGGACACTGAAAAACACATACGAGGGATTTGGGGAAACGTTCCGGACGATGTCTTTACCTGCGCTCCAGTCGCCTGGCATGGAAAATGTGCAGCCCGCCGTGCACTCCGTCTGTCCGTATCCCTCAAAGATCAGACAGCCGAGGGTGGCTCTGAGGAAGGACAGCACGGTGGGGGAGATGGGTGCCGAGGCGGTCAGGGCGAACCGCAGGTTACCTCCTAAACTGGCCTGAAACGCAAGCCGGCTTACATGAAACCACACAATCACAAGGTCCAAGCAGAAATTCCATTTTAACAGCACGCATGGTACAACGTAGACCACGCTTCCCCGTCTGCTTTGACCGCGTTGAGCCAAAATCTTTCGCTCGCTTAACCGTTTCTTACTTGCCCGTGTGCATGCTCCTCCAATACACTCCCACAGGGCCAATATGTTCCTGGTGCTTTTGGCACCGGTTGCTGGAATAGTTGTGCTTCTCTTGTCAAGTTTGGATGCAAATTTGTTGACTATTTGCAGGGCTGCTTGTCCACATGTATCACTGCGTTAAGTACCGTGGAAAACATAAATAGTGGCAACAGTAGAATCCCGGATTAACAAAAAAAAATGTAAGCGAGAACCAAGGATGTGGGTTCGCAACCGCCAAATCTTAATTGGGCTGGGGTACATGTTCAAGGATTACAGCTATGTGTGTGTGTGTGTGTGTGTGTGTGTTCAGAGATATTAGTTTAGTGAAGTTACTGATTCCCAGGGTGTTGGTGAACATTTGTGTGAGATACATCCCATTGAGTGACATAATCTGGGAAGTGGGATCTGTTTTGGGAACCGTTTTATACGTCAAAAATTGGGAATGAGGGCAGCAGAAGGTTAGTTACCCATTTGATTATTTGTCTCGGTTTTTCAATAAATTCCACTTGATCCAGGTAACTTGTCTTATTCCTGAGAGATACAGAAATAGAAATACGCAGCATACAAAGCTGAAAGCTATTTTAGTTTTGCAGGTATTGTGTCATAAACTAATGATCAAAGTTAAAATGTTGAGTTATTTAGCCAATTCATTGGGTATTTCTCTGATAGGATTTGAGCTGAAGCTGCAGCTGCTAAAGGAAGCATCGGGAGATCCAAAAATCACGAGGATGGATCTTCGGGGCCCCGTTGATATTTGTAAAATTCATTGAAATCCATCCATGTTGTCAGACTGGGATTAAATGGACGGTCAACTGACAGGGCTGGGAATTCATTCTGACCTGAATCCTGTTGAACACCAGCTTGTCCCAGAAACTGTTGTTGCGTACGACGCCGCTGCTGAGCTCCGCCTGCTTCCTCCTCACAGCGTAATGAAGCAAAGCCCGCCGCAGCGGAGAGGTCACAGAGCCCAGGATCTTTATAGGAAAAAAAATCGGTGGAAATGCACAGAAACACGGCAGAGGTTTTAAAACACAACCGACCCAGAGAGTCGCTACGTACACCACATGTTGACAGAATCTGAACGCGTCTACCAACCTTGTCATAGATACGATTGAGTAAACGAGGGACGACGGGAAAGAAGGTGGGTTTGAGTGTTTTAATGTCGTCCATGAGAAGAGAAATGTCTCCTTGGTAGAATCCTACTCGCGCTCCATGGCAGAACATAGAGACCTGAGCCAGAAATAGAATTAATTTAGGGGCCTACACACACAAACACACACACACAAAAAAAAAAAAAAGCCAGAGAAGAGGATAAACTACCTGGATCATCCTCTCGAACATATGGGCGAGAGGCAGGTAGGAGATGGACACATCCTCTTGCTGGATCACAAACGAACCCTGGGAGAAACGAGAAATGGAAGAAGAAAAAAAAAAGAAACTTCAAAAATAAGCAAAGCACAAGGGAGAGATTAAATTCAGGCAGCAGGAGACGGCGAAGCTGCACAGGCAATCAAACATGCTCTATGGCTTTTTTTAACAGCAGTTAGATAGCAGAATCTTTATACAGGGGCAATTAGTTAAATTACCTTAGCAGGGTGGGATAATCAAACACCCAATTAATCATAGTATTACGCACAGCGGGGAGAGGGGACAGTTGTGAGATAGGTGAACAGAGAGAGAGAAACAGGAGCAGATAGGGGAGAGATGGGAGCCGTGAGGCTGTTCTCAATTAGACAGGGAGGTGGAAGTGTAGACAGACCTCCAGGATCTTAATGACAGAGGAAGTGTTGGAGGCGATGTTGCCGTGGGTGATCATGGCTCCTTTGGGCTTTCCTGGATAAATAAACAAGACATTATTGCAGTGCCCAGCGCAGCATAGGAAGCTACAGCTTTGCCATAAAGAGAGGTTGTTAGTGGGCACTCAAGGACACTTCTCTAATGATGTGAGTGAAGGATAATTACGCAGAGACTTATGAGATCAGACGGTACCTGTGGTTCCACTGGTGAAGCAAACCACGGCCAGATCCTGAGGCTGGGGCGGCTACAGCAGGCAGCAATAAAATATGAGAATATGACAACGGGCTTCCTCCACTCTTAATTTAAGCCCTGTTTACAAGTGAGTGTTAATGATATCTTACGGGACATGAGCAACGATAAAACTGTCATCCCAGTATTTAGAGGGGGATTAGGTATTTACTGAAACCAGTTTGATGCGGTGATGTAGCAGCTGAGAGACTGTAAACTCACCACAGGATCTTTGAGGTTCTGCCTTCCGAGTTCCTAAGATGTGGACAAAGAGGAGTTATTCTTATCAATTTAAATATCGCCATCGATGACTCGATTAGAGGGGGAAGACTTGAAATGAGGCTGCATTATAGTGATTTCCACCCTGCTCACCATGAGCTGCGCCAGTTTCAAAACCTCCACCTGGCAATTCTTCGCCCTTTCCACGAAGGCCTCACTGAAATCGTTAAAGAGAACCAGGCAGGAGAGCTTTGGAGTCACGCCTTTCTCCTTGTTCTCCAGCAGAGACGCCGCCTTCTCCTCCCGGTCGCAGATCACCAGAGAGATCTCCGCTGAAATCCACCAGGACACAAACAGCACGCCAACAGTGGTTAGTGAGAAATCCGTGGGCCGGAGATTCAGCGAAGCTCAAAACGACCGACGAAACGCAAACAAAAGGCGTCCTATCTCAGCCGCCTTTTCCAGCTAATGAACCGAAGGCGGACATTTTTCACGAGACGTTTGAAAAAAAAATAAAAAATCAAATCCGATTTGAAAACAGAACCAAACATTTCTCACACTCTCATTCTAGTGGAACAATCCAACAGTTTAAAGTCACATCACTGCACTTTGGGTCTAAACATCCAAACAGCGGAGGCAAGTAAACAAACACTTACTCATGTATTATTTTGAGATACACCACTATATTTTAGGGGGAAATGCCTTTTTTTTCCTAGAAATCTACTACATTTACTACATTTATATGACAGCAATAGTTACATGTGGCGTTTAAAAAAAAAGTGAATAAAATAAAATGCACTGTTAAAGATAAAGACAACATTTTTTTTGAAACATGAGTTTGTTAGCAAGTGTAACAAAGGCAGATCTCCCCTATAAACTTCACTTAAACAGTCTGTGGAGGTTAAACTGTCAAATATCTCACAAAAAGATTCTTCAAAATATAAAAAATTTGAGAAAAGTTAAAGAAAAGTAACCTATTAGCTATCTTTAGCTGATAATAGCTCTGTAGGGTAATAATAGTAGAAGTAAAAGCGAAACTTTTACATGTTACTGGTCGTCCGTAATTAATCCGAGTGGTTATTCTACTGAATCCAACACACTATACTTTGCTATATTCTCTTATATTTTACAGTTTCTTTATTGGAATAACATTATTTTGTCTTTCTGACTGTCAAACATTATTGTGGGAGAGGGCTTACTGCGTCATTCTCACCACCTTTGCAAATGGTACAGTTTGAAAGTTTTAAATGAATAGAAAAAGATTGGCAAACGAGGCAACAGTGACTAAGTTTATACGTTCAGGTGAACTGTTCCTGTAAGTCTGTGAAGTTTAAAAGTGTGCTGTTATTTCTACATGCAGCTTCTCTCACCCTGGTTGAGTATATGGACCATGGCCTCCAGCCCCAGTGTGTCGTACAGAGGAACCACCGCCATGGAGTAAGTGTAGCAGGCCAGCTCGGAGATGATCCACTGACGCCAGCAGAGGGAGACAGAGCAGCACGGTTACACTCGTTTCACTCATCTGAGCACAAGTTGAGTTAGAGCGTTAGATATTAGGGAGCAGTATGTATTAGGACCAACTTAACGATGCGTTCTGCTTCGCCTGAAATGTCCAATTTACTGCATTTACTCCAAATGCAGTAAATTGGGTGTTTTTTGTAGATGTTTGTCTTGAGAGTAAAATCTACACACCACAATGTCAATATCTTCCCCTTTCAACGCCCTTATCCTAAAAGAACTTTCCAAACTAGGGCTAGTCGACTGACTTATGAAGACGGATGCCTGCAGTTGTCCTTTGACAGCTGCTAATTCTCCTTCTTTGAAGGTGATGACATTTCCTGGCACTGTCCTGGGCAGCATCTAGTCTCTGGGTGGATTTCCTGTATGTATTTCAGATCAGCTTCTCTCTAAGCCATCAGGTCTTGTGCTGTCATCCCCTGCCTGATTAAGCAGGTTTCTGGCAGTGTCGCAGTTTCTGTTTGTGGTTGTCCTGTCATCATTAAGCTTGGTCTTCGTCTCAGCTAAGTCTTGTTTGCATTCCCCGGGGGACAGTTCTAGGCTCTCAGTCTTGCTTTGCAGTTTAGCTCCGTCTTCGTCAGCTGAAACATCTTCTTCCTTCAGTCGGGTAACGTGCATTACAGCTTTAGTTAAAGAGTTTTGCAGGTTTCGGGCCTCTTTCTGTAGCCGTATATTCTCGAGTTTCAAGACTTCCACAATGTAACCTAGCGCAGCAGTGAGCACATTGTCTTTGAATGGTGCGCTTTTGGATACAAACTCTGGCATCTGCAAGTCAGTAGTTGCAGAGCCGGGATCTTGGATTTGTGTCACATGAATAGGTATCAGACTGTTAGTTGTTTCAGTCAATATTGATTTATAGGCTACTGTGTTTTTATTTTAACCTTTATTCATTCAGGAAAGTTCCATTTTTGCAGGAACACCCTGCTGCACACATTTAAAGTTGGAAGCTGCAGAATACAACTTCAATCTTTATTTTTATTTTTATTATTTTTTTTTAAACGTAAGCCTGAGTCTTGCTGCATTGATGCATTTTATTTATTGGAGAATATGGCAGAACACACAAAGCTAGTTCATAATAAACTCAAACAGGGAGGAGAACTAAAGAAAAAAGAAGGTGAAAGTGCTGTGTGGGTCAGCTTTTATAAAGTCGTAAATAAAGATGACACCAGTGCAGGTTATTTGCGAAGGCTGCAAAGCTGTCTATGTACATGACAGGCACAAGACAGGCTTTTACAATACGGTGCATCATAAATACCTTAAACCCCAAACCAGGCTTTCTTATAGACTTCAGCCTTTGAATAGATTAGCATCGGACAGCGGTTTTGAAAATTGGTCAAAAAACATCGTTTTTCGTTGGACGGATGATGTGTTTCGTGATGCAGTTGCAGATGAGATAACAAGCCATCTGTGCATATCTATACGCTCCAGGTGTTGTCACCTCGCTGATTGGTGGGTTCTGACATTGGGGCAGCTTTTGATTAAACACAATTACCAGGTGGTTGACAAATGTGCACTATTCTCAAATATTCAACGATAGCAGATTACAAGTTAATTATCTGTTTGTATTCCTCACTCATCACAGAATGAAAGCAATTCAGGACATGAAGATGAGCACGATACTTAAACCTTTATAAGAATATAAAGTAATTGGTGTCTTAAAGCTACGGTGGAGAACCTTTGTCTCCCCCTGCTGGCAGAGAGAGAGTAATTACAAAAACACTGGTGACATTCATTGTGGGCACTTTTACTATTATTATATAGTGATACCTTTTTAAAGCGATTCTTTATTTCGACACTGCCAAGACATTTCTTAGAGCAGACTGTTTTTGTTAGAGCTCCAACGTCAAAATCTTCAGAATGAAAATGAAGCGCATCAAGGCCGTAAGAGGTTGCCGTGTTTTTGTGGCCTCAGCTGGTCTGAGCCTATCCAGCAGTGGATTCATATTTCTGAAAAGGGCTGAACCGGATTGATTCACTTCCCCTCCGCAGCAGCCATCTGTCTCTCCCTAAACGGCAGGAAACTAACCATCTTCATTATGTCTGTGAGTCAATGCAAAGAGCTGGATTCTGAATGTAAAACAAAATGGTTTTGGATGCTTTTGACTCCATTTTGATAACCCTCAAATGTCATTCATTCATTTATTGCGTCAGCAAGAACTTGGTAATTAAATTTCCCAATTCTTTTATCAATTCTATTTTGTGTATGTGCATATGATCATTTATTTCTAATTCATCCCTATCCCTTAATAGCTCAATAAGTGTTTCTTCAAAAGCAGAGACTAGGGATACATATATGTTGGGACTTCGATAAAAGAGAGATTCATTTAATTAAATTATTTCTTTTCATTTGAAAAGTTGGTCCCTCTATAATATTCAGATTGAGAAAAGTGTGTAGCAATAATATCCTTATATACGCATTATGTTCTATCTGCTAGCGTCTTAAAAGAGGTCTTCGAAAAACAGTCAGAGTAGAAACTAATTTAATTTCACACTACAAATCAGGGTTAAGTGCATACCTCTGGTCTGTTTTGTGCAAATATCCCAACAAACTGCTCCGGAGTCGGCTGGCAGCCTTTGGCCAACAGCCCAGAGCCCAGCACCTGCGCCTGCTCATCCACCTGAAGGATCAGTGATTAAACAGCAAAGAAGAACAGATTACACAGAAGCGATATGATGACCGGACGATCAATATACAAAAATGTATCAGACCTCGGAGTAGGAGATCCACTCATAGGGCTGCCCCGGCTTCCTGAAGCCAAGACATGGGCCGTTTCCTGAAAGGCACAAAACAGCTATGTCACATCAATATGTCACACACCTCTGATATTTTGATTTTTCTTGGTAAAATATTATATTATCAAACATAAAAGTCCTGATTATGACCCGAATCAAGGAAGAGAAGCAAATGTTAATTGCTGATGGTTACCAATTACAACATGGAGACTTGTTTTATACACACTTCAATGTCACTAACATGCATTTGACCGTTTAAAATATGAGTTTGGGTATGATGGTACATTCAGAAACGTGTGCTGTTTTGTCCAGAATGTAAATACCTTTAAGATAAAGCACAGACATATAGATCATCTTAAATATAGCTGGTAAAGATTTTAATAAACACACATGTCACAGGTTATGTCAAAGGTCACAGGGTTGATGGGCATGGTGCTGGGATATCGGGTGGACAGTTGGCAGATATGTATGAATATTTTAGGAACCCAAACTCAAATGTAAAAGAATTGAAGGAAGCTCCTTATCTCATTCTTATTATTTTTTGTCTCTTCAAATCATCTCTTGAAAACTAAAATTACAGTAAAAAAAAGGAGCTTTTATCTTTTGACTTTGACTATTGGTTTTATGTTCATCCCCCGTTGAGCCTTTCATTTTCTGATTTAATCATGTAATCTTTTTACCATCTTCATTATTTTTTTTTATTATTATTAAGGCATAAAAGACACTTTTGAAGTTTGAACAGAGCAAAATGAAACAGATTTTTTTTTCCCAATCCAAACACATTTTTTGATAGGATTACATAGTAAACTCTGGGACGAATCTGAACGGGGTGTTCGTGTCATCACCTGCGATCCTCAGGCCTCTCTTGAACATGTCGTAGGCCGTCCTGGTGTCATCATAGTAGAACTCCAGCAGTGAATCATCCTTAAGAAGCGCAGATCGCCTGCAGCTGGGATCTCCCTGCAAACAAACGCCACAGCAGGACAACTTGAAATATGGCTCCTACGTG